>OZ020556.1:0-1200000 GCA_963971465.1 Lepidochitona cinerea | reverse complement strand
TTTGTGACAACTTTTGACGGTCAAGGCAGCTACAAATCATAAGAATTCTCCAAGAATGCAAACAATTCTGTACTAAGAAACAAAACATAAAAAGCTGGAAAAATACCAATGTATCAAAGTTGAACAACACGCCAATTATTGTTCTAAATGTTTAATAAAGCGTATATACAAGTATACTGATAGCCAAAAATCATTCCACGTTTTCTTTAATGGGGGGCACATTCGACTAAATTTGGCGGTGAAACACGTTGTATAATGATTATGACGACTGTTTAAAGAGGAATTCAGCGGATTTATCTCTCATTATTTCATCAAATCAGTCTTGTGTAAAATAGGCCAATCATATTGTAGTTATATTAATGATAGTGAACAGGGTTACAGAGCCAAGAACGTCTACTCGATGGTATCCCAGATTGGCCTGATGTAAAGACAAAGTTTACTTTAAACAACATAATACAATTAATAGGAGTTGATCTTGGCTCGGACTGTCCGCTTTACAAACAGATGCAGTTTATATGTCAATATAGAAGTGACAGAGTCAAGTCGATAGAACTTTCTTGTAACTGGATTATATTTCTGGCTCTTGTCTTGTTTCGGCACACGAACTGCCCCGAACGACAAGCGGCAATAATACGATAGTAATTTGTAAGCGGGTGGGAATATAAGTATAGACTTGGTCTGTTTGGGTAATTTTGGTTATTGGCTTCACCTTGAAGGTTCACTCAGAGATTCTTTAACGTTAGATCTACTTAGTACCAAACTGGTCAGACCAATCAGTCAGTTTATATTAGTCGTCCAAACGGACAAGTCTCGACCAATTGTTCAGATTTACTTCATGGGCTGTGCAGGGGTTTCATTGGATATCAATGGACAGAGGAAGTTTTCATTCATCGGACAAAACGATTTAAACTTAAGATGCACTAAACTGAAAATCGACTGATTGTAATGTAGTCATATTTGTTGAATTATGTCCAAGCTAATAACTCTTTAAGATAAAATCTGATTCAGTTTTTTTTACCAGAAAAAAAGTAACATGCAGATATGAGCAAGAAAAATCAGGATTATATGATTAAGTTTACCACATTGTGGTGTTTCTGGCGGGAATAAAGCTCAGAAGAGTTGTTGTATTCCATTATAATATTTTAAAAGGAGATTTGCGGTTTAAGTTGTCTGGGGGTATTTGCTAATATAATACATTTAATACAAGAAAATAAATACAGCGAACACTTTATGCATGTTACTGGAAAATTAGGGATGCAACTCGGGATTTGAGTTAACAGATCTAATAGAATTGGGACCTGAAGAGTATAAGGAAAAATAGGTCTGTAAATCTGGGAATGAACTGTTCGATTGATTGATGTTTTACGCTGCACTCAAGATTATTTCCCTTATATGCCGGCGTTACCAGGTTTAGTGGGGGAGAAAACCGGGCCAGTTGCCCTGAGGAAACCCCAGATCTTCGGGGAGTACCTGGCAACTCTTCCACGTACCTCGACTGAGTGAGAAAAATCCACTCTGAATTTTTTTCATTTTTATATGGTCAGAGTGTGATTCGAATGGAAGGTCTGTGTGGGACTGAGGGCAATTACTGTAACCCACTGGACCAACGAAGCTCCTGAACTCCTTTAACTAACGTTGCAACAGTGAGCAAAAAAAGGTTCAACAAACGTTGTCACAGTAAGCAGAACGAGGTTTAACTAACATTGCAACAGTGAGCAAAAAAAGGTTCAACTAACGTTGTCACAGTAAGCAGAACGAGGTTTAACTAACATTGCAACAGTGAGCAAAAAGAGGTTCAACTAACGTTGTCACAGTAAGCAGAACGAGGTTCACCTAACGTTGTCACAGTAAGCAGAAAGAGGTTCACCTAACGTTGTCACAGTAAGCAGAAAGAGGTTCACCTAACGTTGTCACAGTAAGCAGAAAGAGGTTCACCTAACGTTGTCACAGTAAGCAGAAAGAGGTTCACCTAACGTTGTCACAGTGAGCAAATAGAGGTTCAGCTAATGTTGCCACAATGAGCAAATAGAGGTTCAACTAACGTCACTACAGTAAGCAGAAAGAGGTTCAACTAACATTTGTACAATGAGCAAATAGAGGTTCAACTTATGTCGTCACAGTGAGCAGAACGAGGTTCAACTAACATTTGCACAATGAGCAAATAGAGGTTCAACTTATGTCGCAACAGTGAGCAGAACGAGGTTCAACTAAGGTTGCCACAGTAAGCAGAAAGAGATTCAACTTGTCGCCACAGTGAGCAGAACGAGGTTCAACTAACGTTGTCACAATGTAACCAACGATATCCTAAATTCTTCCCAACACACCATCTACCCCTTATGTATATATACTCTAAAAACTGTCAGGATCAGGTCAAAACTAAAGTTGATAATGGAATAAAAGAGAATATTACATAATCTAATATAGATGTCATATTATGCAATCATGCAACAAAAATTGTCATAAATGGTTGACAACACACCATGTATCCAAGGTAAATGCTGTGAAAGAATTGTAAAGATCAAAACTCTTCAAGTTATGAAGTGCAAGCAACCAAGACAGACTAAAAGAGCATGTTACATAATCTAATAGGGTATATGTTGTGAAAAAAACTGTAAAGATCGGATCAAAAGTCTCCAAGTTATAGAGCGGAAAGCAGCGAAGATATAGACTAAAGAGAATGTTATGTAATCCAATGTACATTCCATATTATGCAATCAAAGATGTCAGATGTTGTTAAAGAATTGTAAAGATTGGAATAAAACTCTTAAAGTTATGGAGCGGAAGGGGATCTGGGACGTCGGGCGTATAAAAAAGGTTCAACTAATGTTTGTATAATGGGCAGAAAGAGGTTCAACTAACGTTAGCAAAATGAGCAGAAAGAGGTTCAACCAAGGTTGGCAGAATGATCAGACACAGGTCCAACTAACGTTGGCACACTGATCAGATACAGGTTCAACTAAGTTTGGCACAATGATCAGATACAGGTTCAACTAAGTTTGGCACAATGATCAGATACAGGTTCAACTAAGGTTGGCACACTGATCAGAAAGAGGTTAAACTAAGGTTGGCAGAATGATCAGATACAGGTTCAACTAACGTTGGCACAATGATCAGATACAGGTTCAACCAAGGTTGGCACAATGATCAGATACAGGTTCAATTAAGGTTGGCACAATGATCAGATACAGGTTCAACTAAGTTTGGCACAATGATCAGATACAGGTTCAACTAAGTTTGGCACAATGATCAGATACAGGTTCAACTAAGGTTGGCACACTGATCAGAAAGAGGTTAAACTAACGTTGGCACAATGATCAGATACAGGTTCAACTAACGTTGGCACAATGATCAGATACAGGTTCAACCAAGGTTGGCACAATGATCAGATACAGGTTCAACTAAGTTTGGCACAATGATCAGATACAGGTTCAACTAAGGTTGGCACACTGATCAGAAAGAGGTTAAACTAAGGTTGGCAGAATGATCAGATACAGGTTCAACTAAGTTTGGCAGAATGATCAGAAAGAGGTTCAACTAAGGTTGGCACAATGATCAGATAGAGGTTCAACTATTAAACGTTGGCAGAATGATCAGAAAGAGGTTCAACTAACGTTGGCAGAATGATCAGATACAGGTTCAACTAACGTTGGCACAATGATCAGACACAGGTTCAACTAAGGTTGGCAGAATGATCAGATACAGGTTCAACTATTAAATGTTGGCAGAATGATCAGATACAGGTTCAACTAAGGTTGGCACAATGATCAGATACAGGTTCAACTAACGTTGGTAAAATTATCAGATACAGGTTCAACTAACGTTGGCACAATGATCAGATACAGGTTCAACTAACGTTGGCACAATGATCAGATACAGGTTCAACTAACGTTGGTAAAATGATCAGATACAGGTTCAACTAACGTTGGCACAATGATCAGATACAGGTTCAACTAACGTTGGCACAATGATCAGACACAGGTTCAACTAACGTTGGCACAATGATCAAACACAGGTTAAACTAACGTTGGCACAATGATCAGTCACAGGTTCAACTAACGTTGGCACAATGATCAGACACAGGTTCAACTCAGGTTGGCAGAATGATCAGACACAGGTTCAACTAAGGTTGGCACAATGATCAGAAAGAGGTTCAACCAAGGTTGGCACAATGATCAGAAAGAGGTTCAACCAAGGTTGGCACAATGATCAGATACAGGTTCATTTAAGTTTGGCACAATGATCAGAAAGAGGTTAAACTAACGTTGACAGAATGATCAGATACAGGTTCATCCAAGGTTGGCACAATGATCAGATACAGGTTTAATTAACATTGGCAGAATAATCAGATACAGGTTCAACTATTAAACGTTGGCAGAATGATCAGAAAGAGGTTAAACTAACGTTGGCACAATGATCAGATACAGGTTCAACCAAGGTTGGCACAATGATCAGATACAGGTTCAACTAACGTTGGCAGAATGATCAGAAAGAGGTTAAACTATTAAACGTTGGCACAATGAGCAGAAAGAGGTTAAACTAACGTTGGCACAATGATCAGATACAGGTTCAACTAACGTTGGCACAATGATCAGAAAGAGGTTAAACTATTAAACGTTGGCACAATGAGCAGAAAGAGGTTAAACTAACGTTGGCACAATGATCAGATACAGGTTCAACTAACGTTGGCACAATGATCAGACACAGGTTCAACTAAGGTTGGCAGAATGAGCAGAAAGAGGTTAAACTATTAAACGTTGGCAGAATGAGCAGAAAGAGGTTCAACTAACGTTGGCACAATGATCAGATACAGGTTCAACTAACGTTGGCACAATGATCAGATACAGGTTCAACTAACGTTGGCACAATGATCAGATACAGGTTCAACTAACGTTGGCACAATGATCAGATACAGGTTCAACTAACGTTGGCACAATGATCAGATACAGGTTCAACTAACGTTGGCACAATGATCAGATACAGGTTCAACTAAGGTTCCCACAATGCAGATACGTTCCATTTCAGCCACCTTTGGGGCAGCGTAGAGCATCAATCGATCAAAATATAGTGAAACAGATATCTGTTTTTTGTTTTTCCCTCATCAACTTTGTTGATGACAGTCAGCATAACACACTGGACATAAAACCAGTGAAATAACCTGCCTCTGATTACAATGTGATGTTTGACTAAATTTCCCAGCTCATGCTCCCAAAAAAAACTAAAAGATAGGCGTTGGAATGAGGAAAATCCAAACAGTAGGCTATGTGGCCTGTACGAACCCGAAAACGTGTATGAAATATAAACAAAATTTAAATAACCGAGAGAAAAATAGCCAATAATTTCAACATACTGTTTCAAAGTCAAAATATCAACATTTTGGTAGCTCATGCCACTTTAACTTACATTTTCAAAGACTGTAACCATTCACTCAATCCAAAAAGGAAAAGAAAGAAAACATCATGCACTATTAATAAAATATATATCTAAATTTATTAACACCAAGACAGGAATAAATTTCCATACATATATATCCATAACATAAACTTATTTGACATTGCTTTTGTAAGAAGAAATTATTTCCTGCTAGAAAGTACCAAACTTAACCGTAACAGTTTGCTTTAGTCAGTTTTACCATAGTTGTACCTTACTTTACCATAGTTGTACCTTACTTTACCATAGTTGTACCTTACTTTACCATAGTTTTACCTTACTTTACCATAGTTGTACCTTACTTTACCATAGTTTTACCGTACTTTACCATAGTTGTACCTTACTTTACCATAGTTTTACCTTACTTTACCATAGTTGTACCTTACTTTACCATAGTTTTACCTTACTTTACCATAGTTGTGCCTTACTTTACCATAGCTTTACCTCACTTTACCATAGCTTTATCTCACTTCCCCATAGCTTTATCTCACTTAACCATAGTTCTATCTCATTTTACCATAGCTTTATCTCACTTTACCATAGCTTTATCTCACTCCACCATAGCTTTATCTCACTTTACCATAGCTTTATCTCACTCCACCATAGCTTTATCTCACTTTACCATAGCTTTATCTCACTTTACCATAGTTTTACCTTACTTTACCATAGCTTTATCTCACTTTACCATAGTTTTACCATAGCTTTATCTCACTTTACCATAGCTTATCTCACTCCACCATAGCTTTATCTCACTTCCCCATAGTTTTAACTCACTTTACCATAGTTCTATCTCACTTAACTATGCTTTTACAATATTTTACCGGCATTTTATCTCAGTATATGAAAAAAGTTAATATAATTTCTTTTACCAAACCGACAGATAAAGTAAGGCAACTGTGGTTAAACATGGTTAACTAAGCATAAATGTTCAAAATCAACATGTCTTTTTTAAGTTACAAGTTTGTTAGGGTTAATAAGCATCAACAGTACATTTCCTATAAAACAATTTATTTTCATTTTTAATTCAATTCACACCACATTAACTTGGCAATTTAAAGTGACATGAACTGCTAAAAGTTCAGATTTTTTCCCCATAATTTTTGATCCTCATAGGTTGTGCTCAAGTATCTTGAAAAACTAAAAGATTGACATTGAGATAAAAAATATTTATAAAACCAACTAAAAATGTGTGCTATAAGTCGCTCAATTAGCACGGATGTATAATCACTTAGCAACTTCCGTAAAAACTACCGTATTTGATATATAAAAGTTCCTATTTCATTCTTCTTGACAAAAATCCTGAATAATTAGCTAATTCTGTTTCAAAGATGTTTTTCTATAATTAGCAGCTCATGTCGCTTTAAGCTAAATACTTTACAAAATAGTGGGTTATTTTGAGAAATATAATAAATAATTGACATCTACCTGTACATTTGTGGAGAGCAATATTGCCATAGAAAATTACATAAATGCCAAAAATGTGTCCTTGAAATCATAAAAGATATGGGTTGGTTGCTTGGTGGGGACGAGCTGCCAAATGACAATGCTAGATTCATTGATTGATGTTTTACTTCATACTCAAGATTATTTCACTTATATTGGGGAGTCCCAAGGAAACCATTCTTATTGCCAGGAGGAAACCCTTGACCTTCGGAGAGTAACTGGCAATACTTCGACATAAGACGATAAAGTGAAAAATTCAATCAGAAATTGTTTAAATTTTCTTCGGGACTGAGTGGGATTTGAACCTGTTTCATCGATGGAAGGCCTGTGTCGGACTGAGGGACTATCGTTCAGCCGACTGAGCCAGCGATATCCCCAGCAAGATATAAATACTTGAGTTTCAAAATGGGTTTAATTTTTTCTGTTAATTCACTAGTAATGGATTCCATGTGTAACTATCCAAATAAACAAAATACCCATTATAAGTTCAAGGGATGCATGTTACTACATGTAGCTTTTCTTCTCGCTGGTACAAAAGAAACTTTTCAAGGGTTTTTGCAGCCAAGAGTGAAGTTTATGAAGGACATCAGTAAAATAAGTCTCTGATTTCAGCAATGGCTAATTTTGCTCACATTAAGACCTCCTTAAGTTAACTCCTCTACATCTTTATGCCATGCAGACCACTTTTACGCTTAGTATCATTTGTTTGGGAGATGAAAAATTTAAAGAAAGTGAAATTATCTTGGTTTTAAATTGTTGCCAGTTTTATTGTGGGAGGAAACCGCGCTCTTTGCCCAGAGGAAACCCATGACCTTCCGTTGGTAACTGGCAACCATCCCACATAGGTCGTTCGAGTGAAAACCCAGTCAGAAAATGTCCATTTTTTTTTACTGAGTGGGATTTGAACCCGCGACCCATTGGTGGAAGGCTGCTCAGATTGAGCGTCCAACGCTCTACCTACTGAGCCACGAGGCCCCCTGATTGAATGATTGATTGGGGCTTAACGTCGCATTCAACAAAAGTACCCACCAATAACCCTTCCCACCCATCCACATCTAAATTTCAACATTAGTCTCTCAGAATTCCAAAAGCCAACCTCGCAATCTTAGTGGAACAATCTCCATGCTGGCAACTATGGTTGATACAATGTTATAATCTGTCAACAAATTTCATAACGCTGATAAAATGTTTGATGAGGATTTGTAAAATAGGGAGCGCAAGCCACGTGTGAATTCCACAAATTTCCTGTCACCGACACTGCATTGCGCATGTGACTGAGCGTTTTTCGTTCCAAAATGACCTTTAAATCTTACGTTATGGAACAAAATACGTCAAGTGGAATTGCAACGTCCTCAAAAACGTTCTTAATGGCGTCATCTGTCTCGGGATATCACAAAATCTCGTAATAATTCTTATGAGACTTGCGCTCCCTATTGATTTTGAATCTCAAACAGGAGAACTGTAGTAGCTTCTATAAGGCCTGTTACGCCATGGAAATAACCAACATAGCATGCTGCCCCCTCCACACAGCTCCCTGTAAGCTGTCAACACGTTCCTCATAGGGTACCTGAAACAGAGGAAAAGTAGGTCACTTTGGGGTGAAAGCTACAAAATAATATTATTTCATCGGAAAGTATTGCTGAAGTTACGGTAAAAAGAGAACTGGTTGGAATCAATCAATCAATCAATCATTGGCGAATAGAGACAACTCTCCACTCAAGATTATTTCATTTATATGGAGCTGGGATTATTGAGGGGGAAATCTAACTGGTATAATCAGATTGGATGAGGAAGCATTGGAACAAGTTACGCATTTTCACCCTATTGATCTTCAAATGTTGGATTGTCTACAACTGATGGTTTGCTCTGATCTTTTGTATTGATATTTTACTTGTACCATTTCATTGTTGTTGCTCTGTAGAGTATTGGTTTATTGATTGATGTTTTATGCCACACACAAGATTATTTCACTTACATGATGCTGTTGCCAGGTTTGGTGGGGGAAGAAACCGTGCTCATTTCCCAGAGGAAACCCACATGACCTTCAGAGTACCTGGCAACTCTTCCACATACAACAATCAAGTGAAAAATCCACTCAGAAACTTTTCAATTTTTATTTTGTCTGGGTGGGATTGGAACTCGTGTCTCCTCTATGGAAGGCCTGTGAAAGACTGAAGGAGTATCACCCTGGCTGAGCCATTGAGGCCTGTGTCAGACTGAGGGACTATCACCCTGGCTGAGCCACTGAGGCCTGTGAAAGACTGAGGGACTATCACCCTGGCTGAGTCACTGAGGCCCCTCTACAGTACGGTTTCCTACCCATGAGGGACTATCACTCTGGCTGAGCCACTGAGGCCCCTCTACAGTACGGTTACCTACCCATGAGGGACTATCACCCTGGCTGAGCCACTGAGGCCCCTCTACAGTACGGTTACCTACCCATAAGGGACTATCACCCTGGCTGAGCCACTGAGGCCCCTCTACAGTATGGTTACCTACCCATGAGGGACTATCACTCTGGCTGAGCCACTGAGGCCCCTCTACAGTACGGTTACCTACCCATGAGGGACTATCACCCTGGCTGAGCCACTGAGGCCCCTCTATAGTACGGTCACCTACCCATGAGAGACTACCACTCTGGTTGAGCCACTGAGGCCCATCTACAGTACTGTTACCTACCCATGAGGGACTATCACTCTGGCTGAGCCACTGAGGCCCATCTGCAGTAAGGTTACCTACCCATGAGGGACTATCACTCTAGCTGAACCACTGAGGCCTCTCTACGGTACGGTTTCCTACCCATGAGGGACTATCACTCTGGCTGAGCCACTGAGGCCCCTCTACAGTAAGGTTACCTACCCATGAGGGACTATCACTCTAGCTGAACCACTGAGGCCTCTCTACAGTACGGTTTCCTACCCATGAGGGACTATCACTCTGGCTGAGCCACTGAGGCCCCTCTACAGTACGGTTTCCTACCCATGAGGGACTATCACTCTGGCTGAGCCACTGAGGCCCATCTACAGTAAGGTTACCTACCCATGAGGGACTATCACTCTAGCTGAACCACTGAGGCCTCTCTACGGTACGGTTTCCTACCCATGAGGGACTATCACTCTGGCTGAGCCACTGAGGCCCATCTGCAGTAAGGTTACCTACCCATGAGGGACTATCACTCTAGCTGAACCACTGAGGCCTCTCTACGGTACGGTTTCCTACCCATGAGGGACTATCACTCTGGCTGAGCCACTGAGGCCCCTCTACAGTAAGGTTACCTACCCATGAGGGACTATCACTCTAGCTGAACCACTGAGGCCTCTCTACAGTCAGTTTCCTACCCATGAGGGACTATCACTCTGGCTGAGCCACTGAGGCCCCTCTACAGTACGGTTTCCTACCCATAAGGGACTATCACTCTGGCTGAGCCACTGAGGCCCCTCTACAGTACGGTTTCCTACCCATGATGGACTATCACTCTGGCTGAGCCACTGAGGCCCCTCTACAGTACGGTTTCCTACCCATGAGGGACTATCACTCTGGCTGAGCCACTGAGGCCCCTCTACAGTACGGTTTCCTACCCATGAGGGACTATCACTCTGGCTGAGCCACTGAGGCCCCTCTACAGTACGGTTTCCTACCCATGAGGGACTATCACTCTGGCTGAGCCACTGAGGCCCATCTGCAGTACGGTTTCCTACCCATTGTTTGGGTGGTCTGAATCTGACTTCCGCTTTGAAGATTTTTTTTTTACATAAGTTGATGTTTTTAGTGAGTCCCAAATTTAATTTAGTGATTTTACTTAACTGAGTTTGTTTTTACACAAATATTAGAAATGCTAGGCCTTTAAATATCAACAACAAAAAATTCAAGTGTCATGTTAAGTGAATCAGCCACTCGGACGGAGTCAGATCAGCGACATGTACCTGGTAACATGTACCATGTAGGCTAAAGTAACTGATAGACAAAAAAAATAAGGTTTAAGGAAAGGCCGAATAAGATTTGCTAATGAAGTAAATCAGTGAAGCTGTCATCCCAGGGAAAATTGTTAAGCAGAAATCATTGGAAAAAAGATACATGGCTTAACAGGACTTGGTCAAACCTTGAGTTTTGGTTTGTTGTGTGTTGCATTGTATTGTCATCTCATCTGCTGTTTGTTTGGTTGTGGATGTTGGTGCTTGTCCTGTATGTCCAGCAATGATTGGCGTGTTGTCGTTTGTTTACCCTGTCCACAGGCCACTGGATGCCCTTAGGATTCGGCTATTGATCGGAATACCCTACCTAGCTGTCCCTACATCAACAATCTTTGTCTCATAAACAGAGCCTAGGAGGCCTTTGAAGTTTTCGTCTGACAGAATCTATCTCCCCATTTGCCTGTATCGTGGCTCAAGCAAAAAATTTTAATAGAGGCGAATTTGTTGGATTAGGGGTTCTCTTCATACTTGGAAAAGCCGTGGTCTCAAAGAGAATGTCACCAGGTATGGCTTGTGGGAGTGTTTTACACAGGGTCTTTACAGAATGCCCCAAAACACGAGACTTACAAGAAAAGAGATTGGACTTGACAAAACAATACCAGGGCTTAAGTCGAGTCAATACGACAAAGACTTTATATCCTAACCCCTCCTACACGCTTACACACTGGCGGAGAACTTTGTAAAAAATATAAAATAAGCCTTGACATTAAATCAAGTAAAAAACAAGAGATCAGTGAACTGATCTTGGCGACCACCATACAACACTATCAGAAAGTGAGGCTGCTTATAAACAGATCGCAAATTTGATATGTGAAATTTACTTCTTCAGTTGGTGGCTGGCTGGACAAGAACAAAGTTTCTTCGGTTGAAAGTGGCTGTTATCTGAAAAATCAAAACCAACTTTCTTCAAGCAGGCCTCACATTAACGCCACTTACCGGAGCTACATGTACTTGCACACAGGCCAGTCAGTGATATCGCTTGTTGTAGTCCAGTGCACAATTAAAATTTACAAAATCCAAAATGATTGTACACATGTTACTAAGATGCATTTAGTGTTTGTTTACAAATCAAAAGATAATGTATATCTGTCAAAAATAGCCCATGAAAAGTGAAGAATGGTCGACGTATCACTCGTCTGATGAGTAAAAATTAAAACATGACGAAAGTTTTAAAAATTAATGGCAAAACATTTTCCAATTCGTTCAGAAATTAGTGAACTCTTATAAAAAAAATCTTTGATATAAATATATGATTGAATAAAAACATTTAAGTTACTTTATTGGTAAATAGCATTTACAATTGTGAAGTCATAGCCGTACATAGCTGCCTGAATGCAAATTCGATCGGCAAAATAGTGATTGTGCGTTGCCGTGTATTTCATTTCAATTTGAAATATTCCTTCCTTTCAAACATTTTTGGAAAGAATTTAGGCGTTTAAAATCCAAATTCGAGAAGACCATTTTACCGACTCCAAACAAGCCGTCGTGGCCGGCAACACGTATAGATAAACTATTTCTTATAGTCGCCCTTGGAAATCTGAGTGGAGTCGATTTTTATACGTTTTAAAATGACCCAAGGATTGCAATTTCCCTCTGAGGTTTAAAAAAGCTCCAATAAAAATGCTCCAATTTTCACTACTCTGGACACGTAAATAACGTCCTCAGTGCCAAAAATGGCTTATTTGTCTTTAACTGGGTCATGCTTTAGAGGCCTTTTAAAATGCCTGGTAGGGGCCGCATGATTGACAGTGGGAAATCGCACTAGCAAACTAATTTCACCACCCGATTTTGGCACTTTTTAATCATAGATATTCAAATATCTCACTCACTGTCAGTATATTGAAGACAAGGAAAATATATATTAAGATCTGTAAATATAAGGAATTCCACAAGCTTTTATTGTCAAATTTAACATTTTCTTGTTATATACGTATGCTTGAAGTGTCCGTTCTAACTTGGACAAAGTTGGAAGCTATCAGTGAATTACGCGTACTTTAAAGTAAATTAAACCTCTTTTACCGTATACGAAGATTGAAAAAACAGAACACAAAGTAGTTTGGGTTTCTGAATCCAAAATTACTGTTTTTTTATACTTACGACCGTCAGTATAAAAAATAGTAATTTTGGAGTCAGAAACCCGGACTAAACACAAAGCAACAAACAGATGCAACATGTGATTTTATTTGTTCATTTTCAAAATTAGTTGAAGTTGTAAGAAAAAAATAACCATACAGCGTCAGTGGGGTTTTAGCCGATTTTTCTGCTGTCGCCATACGATGTCTTCGATAATGAAGCAGGCTAGCACTCTAACACCATATGGTGACAGTGGTACCGAATGAGTTAAATGAAAACATCAACAACGAAAAAAAAAATACATGTTGCATAACTTGACCATATGAGGAAGCAACACAAAAAAAATACATCAAGATCCGCCTGGTAGTTTTCTTGATTCCGCGATCACAAACTATGTAGGTAACACGTATAGATAAACTATTTCTTATGGTCGCCCTTGGAAATCTGAAAGGAGTCGATTTACATACTTTTAAAATGACCCGATGATTGCAATTTCACTCTGAGGTTTAGTAATGCTCCGATAAATGTCTTTTTTTCACTACTCTGGACTCCGAAATTCCAAATAACGTCCTCAGTGCCAAAAATAAATTATTTGTCTTTAACTGGGTCATGCCTGAGAAGCCCTTTAAAATGCATTTGTAGGGGCCGCGTGATTGACAGCGGGAACTCGCTCTCGCGAACTATTTTCACCACCCGATTTTAGCACTTTTTAATCATAGATATTTAAATATCTCACTCAATGTCAGTATATTGAAGACAAGGAAAATATATATTAAGATCTGGAGTTGTAAATATAAGGAATTCCACAAGCTTTTATTGTCAAATTTAACGTTTTCTTGTTATATACGTATGCTTGAAGTTTCCGTTCTAACTTGGACTAACTTGGAAGCTATCAGTGAATTACGCGTGCGTTAAAGTAAATTAAACCTCTTTTACCGTATTCGAAGATCGAAAAAACAAAACACAAAGCAGCCAACAGATGCAACATGTGATTTTATTTGTTCTTTTTCAAAATTAGTTGAAGTTCTAAGAAAAAATAATCATACAGCGTCAGTGGGGTTTTAGCCGACTTTTCTGCTGTCGCCATACGATGTCTTCCGTAATGAAGCAGGCTAGCACTCTAACGCCATAGGGCGACAGCAATACCGAATGTGTTAAATGAAAACATCAACGACGACAAAAATACATGTTGCATAACTTGACCATATGGGGAAGCAACACAAAAAAATCATCAAGATCCGCCTGGTAGTTTTCTTGATTCCCCGATCACAAACTATGTAGATAGAAATCACATAAATAGCTACCGGCCGCCATTTTGAATATGCAAATGAGCAGCGAGTGCATAGTGCGCAACGAGGCCATACGGTTAACCTGTGTATAACATTTTACGAAGATCCTTTCATGACTTTAGGAGAACAGTGACAAAAAGAAGAAAAACAAAATGGTTGCCCAGCGGCCATTTTAATATGCAAATGAGCAAAAAAGTACATAGTACGCAATGAGGCCATAGGGATTACCTGCGTACACATTTTTACAAAGATCCTCTCATTACTTTAGGAGAAAAGTGATAAAAAGAAGAAAAACAGAATGGTCGCCTAGCGGCCATTTTGATTTGCAAATGAGCGAAAGAAATAAATGTTGCACAACTAGACCATAGGAGGAACGTGCGTGTGAAATTTAAAGAAGATTCGACTAGCAGTTCTCTTGGAATCGCGATCACAAGAGAGAAAAGCGATAAAAAATAGAAAAACAAAATGGTCACCTAGCGGCCATTTTAAGATGCAAATGAGCTCAGAAAAATAGATGTTGCACAACTAGACCATATGAGGAACCAACACAAAAACATTTCATCAAGATAGGCCTGGTGGTTTTCGCGATCACAAAGTATGTAGGTAAAAATCACAAATATGCAAATGAGCAAACAAAATAGATGTTGCACAACTAGACAATAAGAGGAACATGTGCATGAAATTTGATGAAGATCCGACCAGTAGGTCTCTTGAAATCGCGATCACAAGAAAAGTTTACAGACACCGGACGACGGACCACAGACAAAATTTGATTTGATAAGACCACCATGATCTCTGAAAAAGTAAGTATATACGCATCTGCTCGTAAACTCGAATTGCTAAATTTCTCAAACTGATAATAGAAATTTGCCAAAAATTCTGATTGTCACAAAAGTAAAAGGCTTAGAAGGTCATGCAAAAAATAAAAGATTTCCATTAGAATAAGGAAAATCCATACAGCTTGTGGCTTATACGAGTAGAAATAGTAAAAGTAAACAAAATTGAAATAACGAGGGGTTAAAGATCATTCATTCTAAGCCCAAGTTAGTTCAAAACATTACTTAATAATTCTTCTAAATTCTATGCCTGGACAAAAATAGCATATAATTACAACATTCTGCTTTAACAGCAAAATATCCCCATTTTGGCAGCTCATGTTACCTTAGTTAGTGTTTTACACCACACTCATGATTATTTCCCCTTCATGGAGGAGTTGCCATGTTCAGTGGGGAAGCCAGGTCAGGTCAAGAAATAAAGAGATAAACAAATCAGATCTATATGTTAAGGTGGCATGAGCTGCCAAAATGTTAACATTTTGATGTTAAAACAGAATGTTGAAATTGTTGGCTATTTTTCTCAAGATGTATAATTCAGAAGCTTTTTAGTGGGTCTAGTGTTAAAAATGTACGATAAAGTATTGCTTTGAATGAATGGTCGTCCCGGTTATTTAACTTTTGTTTACTTTTCGAACACGTTTTCGGTTCGTACAGGCCATATACTGTATGGATTTCCCTCATTCCAACGCCAATCATTTAGTTTTTCGATGGCCTTCAAAGCCTCTTACTGTCGTGACGATCAGAAATTATGAAAAAAGTGTGAATTTTGGCAGCATGTCACTTTAAAGAAATTCTTTTGGGGGTTCTTGAGCATGTAAAACTTAATAATTTTACTTCTGGCATATTTTCTTCTTTTAGTTTTCCTTCTGGAATTTTTACTTGTGACATTTTTCCTTCTGGAACTTTTACTTATGATATTTTTCCTTCTGGAATTTTTACTTGTGACATTTTTAGATCAGATATTTTTACTTCTGGTCTTGTAACTTTTGATCATGTATTTTTCTCTCATTTTTCTTCTCGTATTGTGACTTCTGTCATTTTTACTTTTGAAAATTTTTCTTCTGGTAAATTTTCTTCTGTCATTTTTACATTATTTCAGTCAACAAAAATTGAGTAATCAAAAACATAGGGCCCAGAGATGAAAATTGAATAATCAAACAGGACCCAGAGATGAAAATTGAATAATCAAATGGGACCCAGAGATGAAAATTGAAATGACCCAGAGATGAAAATTGAATAAAAGGATTTAGAGAAAAAAAGTTGAAAAATCCAGATGTTAAAAAGAAAATCATCACACATGATTAACAAAAGTTTCGGGAAACCCAAAATACGCCCGGAAAGGCACAGTAACTGCGACCATACCAAAACAAATCCTTCCATATTTATTTGAATTTAATCTTCAAAATTCAGAGGAAGGAGGTTGAAGCTTGGTAAAAGGTGATGTAATGTCAACAAAATGAAATCTTACCACTAAAACCTTTAAAATCCATCTGTATCAAATTTAAAATGGGCTATTCGGATCAACGATTACTAACTAGATTTGTACTCGGTACAAGTCATCAATTCTCGCTGCTGTTAAACTGTGATGTTAAACATTGTTTGTTGTCAATATAGCCGTAACTGGTTGGACTAAAATTTTTTAATTTTTTAGAAAAGCAGTTTATAATTTACTAATCATACTTAAACAAATGTAATTAATTGGCAATTTCGGAGCTCACACCACTTTCGGAGCTCACACCACTGCAAGTAGATTTGAAAATTTTTCTCATAATATTATTTATCTATATTATTTGGCTACAAAAAATATATAACAGTTGAGCATGGCTATGAAAAGGCAAACATTAATACAAAGCCTACATTTAATTTTATGGAGGCCATGTAGTAGAGAAGGCAATAAAGGTCTTACAGCTCTTGAGATAAGAGCTAGTGTAAATAGAACAAGGCTGAGTTACTTATCTCTTTGTCTGTAGATAAAACTTCAATCCTTATAAGTATTTTTCATTTGATTAAAATGTTATATATTGATTTAAGAATATTTTTAATCAATTTAAAAATATTATTGCAGTTTGAAAAAATCCTTTTTTGATGAGAAGCGGACAAGTAGAAGACCATTTTATAATTTAAAGGTTATTTTCATGGAAATGAAAGTAAGAATAAAAGGGAATATACACAATTCAATAATTTGCAATAGTTGATATCCTGAACAATTTTTTACACACTGTCTGTTAATATGGTATGTAACATGAGAGATTTGAAAACATCGGATCATATTTATTAAAGTTATGGAGAGAAAAAGTAAATATTACATAACCCAATATGGCTGCCATATTATGCAATGTATGATGTCAAAAATAGTTCCCGACACACCTTCTACACATAAGAAATATACTCAGAAAAAATTGTTAAGATGGAATCAAAACTTTGGAAAATATGAAGCGGAAGGGAAAGCGGGCGCCGGACAGCCGGACTGACGGAGATGATACCATAATACAGCCAGCTTTTCAAGCCGGGCGTATAAAAATTAAAATACAAGTATCCTAAAGAAAAATGATATTTAGAAATATGATGGAGTAATTGTTTTCCATGTTCACAGATAGTTGAATTTATTATACAAGTTAAAAATCAAGTAATCACATACAGTCTTTATGATTCAAAATTAAAAATCAAGTGAACAAAAGAAAAAAATCCAGATATTTATCAAAATGTGAAAATTTGCTTACATGTTAACAGATGCAGAGTAGCTGAGTTTATTATACAAGTTAATGATGAAGTAATGAACAGGACGGCAAATTGGATATAACTACTTATATGGACCACAGTGATAGGGTACAATATCTCGGCTCAGAGACCTATTTATTTTAACGTTTGACGACAGCTGACTGACAGTTCCTGTGCACGGGTTACTTCAATCCTTACACAAACAATCTCAAACAAGATGTGAACATTTTTTCAGCAGCTCGATAAGTCTAGGAACAAAAACAAGGAGAGGGGAGAGATGGCTTAACTCAATCTGGCCACATTGTTATGTCAGGTAAAGAGCAGTTTACCACAAGCCTGTGTCCATAGTTCAGTAATCCAAGCCTACCTTTGATGCAGCCGTGTACCGCCTACTAGCTTCGTTTAGCTATCCGTTTGAATCCAACATTTGGAGCATGTCTTCTTTCTTCGGGACGGCAGATCAAGGGGGGTCAGTCCCATAAGCGTCTGCAACTCCATTCTGAATACTGGAGATCCAAAAGGGTTCTAAATCTGTATGGATTACCTCCCCTCATTCGGGTGTGAAATCAGTAAAATTGCCCCTTGGCATCGGCGACTTATTTAGATCAGATCTTACGTGTCAAACCTGTTTATCCCAGATTCAACATGGCTACACAGTCAATCTCTTGCATCCTGGCAGAGAGTGCTTGCATCTCCAAGCCTCTTCAAAGCCTCAGAATCACACTGAAGTGCTAAATTTCAGTCCGCTTTCTTTTTTCCTGTCCCGATGACAAAGGTATTCCCGTCATGTCCTGGAATTAGTTTGGAATGAAGATGGGCGAGTGGAGAACGCGTGATCCGCCATCACAGTTTGTACGCTATATCCTCACATAGCCACTTATTTACTTAGATATTTATCTACATCGCTTTACAAAAGCTCTGATATTTTTTTCTGAAATTTCTACAGCCATGATGCTCTGAAAAGATTAGCTGAGGCTATAATAGCAGGAGATATTTCGTTTCAACCTTGGTCTACAGGTTCTTCCCATACAGTATCTTGTCCACTCACTCAATTTAGCCATTTGGGATGTGTGGTCATTTTGCTTAAGCCAAAGTTATTATTAGTTAGTTAAGGTCGGGGTAACTCAATCAAAAGTTTGGGATTCTTGTAAACTTAATGGCTTTGAATCAATTCTATGATGAGGGCTTAAGTTTTTATATAACTGTTAAGGTAACCCATAGATGCCTTGCCACCCCAGTTATTCTTATGCTACAGAATTACAAAAAGTAATCAAATAGGATCCAATGTTAAATATCAAACAATCACATATAATGTACATATAGGATCAAGAATTAAATTCAAGTAATCAAAAAGGCTCTAGAAATAATATCATACAAGTGATCAGTCCCTATTATTCACAAAATATAGTTTTAGGAAATGGTCACCATAGTTATTTTAGCGCACAGTGTACTCCCTGCCTCTGTGTGTTTCAATTTAGAAAATATCATGAGTTGAAATATTGTTGCAGTCAGTGTGATATTGACAAGAGTTAAGGATATCACAGTATGAAACCCGTTCAGTCAATATGGACTTTAAAAGACACACATACAAATCTCAAAGAAATATATATTTTTTTTTCCTAAACAATATTGCCTAAAACAATCTCCCTTTTACATATGTTCCCGATTTAAACAAATAGGGTAAATAGAAATGGTTGAAACAATTTTAGTCTGAGCACTTTTCACCCCCCCACCCACCCCACCCACCCCACCCCCATCAAATAGAAAATAGATATATACTGTACTATTCAGCAATTTCCTGAAGATGATTGCAGCTTGTCCACTAATAAATTTTTAAATTTTTATTTGGTTTGAGCGTGATTTGAGCCCGCGCCTCATCGATAGTTCTGTGTGGGACTGAGTGATGATCACTCTAACCCATTGCACCACCGGGGGCCCACACTTATTGTTGGAGCAATACAGACATATACAAAAATCATTTCCCAACAATCTTTCGGCATAAAAGGGGATACAGTGAAACCATTTCAACAAGTGCTGCTTTATCAAGGTTATTTGATATACATTTTGATACAAAAGAAAATCTGATATTGGTAGATTTATACAATGTTCTGATTTATCAAGGTTTCAGTTTGTACAGGTTTTACTTGATAGCAACTCAGCTGTATAGGGCTAACAAAGAAAAGTTTTTTTCTATTCTAACATAATCATACAAAAGATGAAAGGGAGGTAAGTCACAATTTCAAGATATAAGAGTTGTGTCCCTTCCTTAACATTCCTGTACCTTGAACATTTTACAAGTGATCAGAATTGCTTGAAAGTAAGATCTGCTCTTTTTCCTGCTAGGCTAGTTTGCTTTGGTTGAATCATTGATTGTTATTTTACATCCCAGTGAAGATTATTTTAAGTGGGGAAGGAAACCAGCCTTATTGTGGTACAATCGATATCTCGTGCCATTCTACGAGATCTTCAACTCGAGACATGACTCGAGAGCCGTCGCACTCCATTTTGCGCATAGTTAACTGCAAGAAATCTACTGAGAATTTTTAATCTATATACTATTTATTTCTCTGTTCTATTCTGTTCGCAAACATGTAACCCTATCATAATATGCTGCATTGCAGGTTCTTAGGGCAGAAATACTTGTTAAAAATCAAAAATATAATCGGCACTACATCAGCTCTTAAATACATTCTAAAACAAGATGGCAGCGCCCATAGGGACTTCAAGGTATTTCAAGGTATTCAAGGTATATTATATGTATTAGGAGATTAGCAATCATTATAACAAAACAGGTTGCCGGCGGCTTAAACGTTACCTACCAGAATTATATCTAATATCTCTCTACACAACCGAGTCAACTATCAGTGTCACGTGTCGTTGTTTACAATTTTAAGGACGTGGACAGCAGTGGTCTCCCTTTGTGTTAAAACAACATGTCACTCAATCGTTTTAGAGTTGATTTCTCAACGAATGGCAGTAGGATCAATCTCTATTTTAGATTGATTGTGGTATTGTGGGCAACCCTTTCACTTAGAGCTATCATTTGACTAAAGTTCAGTTTCAGCACAAAGGTTTGTTTGAGGGTTTTTTGATGTTTCAGGCTGCATATTTCGTTGTCAGCTTTAGTGGGAGAGGACTCTTTGCTAGAGGGAAACTTCTCACCATCACAGATAGAGAAATAGTGATTGATTGATTGTTTGGTGTTTTACGCCGCGCTCAAGATTATTTCACTTATATGGCGGCGTTGCCAGTATTATTGTGGGAGGAAACTGGTAGGGATATAGTGAAAACGCTGAGATTGTTGGGGTAAGACATTGTTTCTCTATCAGCTGAGGCGATCATTAAGAATTAGTAGGTTGCGGGTAACAAGCCTTACTTTTGGAAGACCAGTCGGTCAGGTTTTTTTTTATACTGACGTTTATATTGTTTTGCGTAAGTTGCGTCTCGTTGTACTTGATATTCATTAACTACGTTCAAAGCCCTCACCGCAATTCACCGTGGCAATCGCAGAGATTGTACTTTAGACGTCTTAAACATGCTTTTTCAAAGGCAATCAAAAATGCCGTAGACAATAAAGTTTTATTTATCTTGGGAATAGCTGCCAGGTCAGAACAGGTATCGAAATTTTTACAAGTAATAGTTTCACCTTAACCGCACACTCCTCAGCCGGTAAAACGTCCACAAACACTGAAAATTTCACAGCTCTGGACTTGTTTGACAACAACAGTGCCGAGCGGGTGTCGGAAGCAAAGTAGATGACAAACTGATCATGTCTTGCGGACGTCTGGAAAATCTATGTAGTACGTGTTATTTATTTAGAAATTTAATTAGCTATCGCGAATTGCAAGTGACATAAATAAACACTTTTATGAGTGGACGCCAGTCTGGACCTATGTATTAGCTGCATAAATTTGCAAACTACAGATACTCGGACCAATGAAAATAGATTTCTGAGAAGTCTGTCGCGGACCTGCACAAAAGCATTACAAAATGAAAATCGACAGGTTAGAATCTGCTAAATTGTATATCCACTCTCGACTTCGGACGTTATTTCTGATCGGATTTGAAGACAGTGTCATTGTAATTGAGATAATCTGCCTCGAGTTGAAGTTACATGGAAACCAAATCTCAGTTTATCCATGCTCTGCTTGCTGTGCGATAAGGCGTACGAACTGTTCAGTCTAACGAGCGGCACAACGTTAAACATTCAGTCAGATACAGCCTATTGTAGAAGGCCGTGCGGCCTTATCTGAATAACTTCGATCCACTCAACATAAAGCAGACTAGACAGGAATATGCTGCGGGCGAATTCCTGCGGTTTCGCTTTAATTAAAAAAAAAAATTTCTGAAAATCTTTAAAAAAAAAAACATTTTGGTCAGCCCGTTTTCAATTGGGTTAGTCGGGTTACCCGCAACCGTCTAATTCTTAATGGTCGCCAAGACGTTAAAAACACGAGCCACAGATATCCGAAAAAGATTACATATTAAAGTGGCATGAGCTACCAAAATGCTGACATTTTGACAATGTTGAAATTATTGGCTATTTTAGTGCTTCTAGTCTCGAGAATGAACGATAAAGTATTGTTTTGAACCTACTTTGGCTTAGAATGAATGAATAGTCGTCTCGGTTATTTAAATTTTGTTTACTTTTCGAACACTATTTCGGTTTGTGTAGGCCACATACTGTATAGATTTTCCTCATTCTAATGCCAATCATTTAGTTTTTCGATGATAAGAAATTATGAAAAAAGTTTGAATTTTGGCAGCTCATGCCACTTTCAACGATAATCAAATGACTACTCACTCATTGGGGTCTACCTGTGGGTTCTGTAGATGATCCAAAGTTGTACGATTCTGAAATCACAAACATTTCAATTACATTTATGGACAAAATTCAGTAAATCTCAGCTGAAAAGGGAACATATACAAACCAAGGATGTGCGTTAACAAAAAAATAAATTAGAAATATAGGATAGAAATGCTATGATGGTTAAATAAAGTAAAAATATCTTGTGGGACTGCCAAAATCCTAACGAGGAATCATTGATTGATGCTCTAAGCTCTACTCAAGGTTATTTAACTTATATGGTGGCTTTGACATTTTCGTTGCAGCAAGAAACTGGGCTTTTTACCCAGGGTGGGAGTTGCAATCAGCATTATTTATTACGGTTACCATATGAGAAAGCTAGGAACGTCTGATTAATTTGATTTGGTGTGCATCCAACTGGATTTGTGTGTTATTTTACGACTAACAATAGGAGCTATATTCCTGTTTTATCGGTAGCCTATAATATAAATAGAGTGAATATTTACTCACCAAAACAAGGTTAATATGCTGACCAATCAGCATGGAGAACATAGCGGCGGCCATGACGGCACCCATCAATGTCAGCAAATATAAAAACCATATACTATGTTTTACAAAAAATTGTTCCTGAAAAATAAAAAAAAAACAATTAACAAATCAAGGCCTCAGTCAAAAAAAAAGAAGTTAACTATCAAGAATCATATTTTTGACGTAAAAAAATTGTGTACAAAAGAAAAAAAACAGGTGTAAACAGCTAAGAAGCACTCAGACGATAAATCTGAACGAAATGGAAATTGCTCCTCCTAGCTTGATCAGATTAATTGATGTTTTACGCTGCGCTCAAGGTTATTTCACTTATATGGTGACAATGCCAGGTTCAGTGGGGTGAGGGGGGAGGATGGAACCAGATTCTTTGCCCAGAAGAAAGCCTGAAATCCTTGGCGAATACCTAGCAACTCTTCTACATCCCCACTATTGAAGACACACTTTTCCTCTCCCAACATTACGTAGATGTGAATTGTAGAAGAAAAAATATTAAGTCATAAAGGGTTCCATTTTAAAATTATTAACAACACTTGTTGGGTATTACGGCTGATCACCAAGTTAACATAGCCTACATTTAATTGATTTGAGGCTGGTATAAGCATGAAATAAAAACACCAGTAACTTTGAGAGGGTAGCACTTGTTGAATACTCACATGATCACAGAGTTTGCATTTGGGATACACCCAAAAGTGTAACATGCATAAAAGGAATGTCAGAAGACCAAGTAAAAATGCGAAAAAACACAGCAGAAAAAACATGTAGTGATTTTCTTCACCAACACAGTTATTGATCCTGAAAATGAAAAAAAAAATTATGAACAAGAGACATCAGAGGACGACGTATCCCCCCAGCCCCACATAAGATTGTGGAAGTGGAAACATACTAAGAGCAGACAAAATTTCATTTCCATACAGGATGCCCTGAAACACTGTATGTCATCAGAAACAAGCACCTATTGTTTATGTCTTCCTGTACAGTCGGAAAAGGGCAGTAACTCTGAAAATAGCAAAACCAGCGTAAATCGCATGATATCCAGCATGTCCACCAAGATCAAAAAATTTGATACAAAACTGTGGGAGTAGATGCGATGACAAGCACTTAATTGTCTATGTCTTTGTATACTGTCGAAAAAAGGCAATAACTCTAAAAATAATGTAACCAGCGCAAGCAGAATAGGAGGTGCACATCCTCGTATGATATCCAACATGTCCACCAAGTTTTCGAAATTTTTTTTATGAAAACCGTGGGAGGAGATGCGTCGACAAGCACTAATTGTCTATGTCTTCGTATACTGTCGAAAAGGGCAATAACTCTAAAAATAATGTAACCAAAATAGGAGGTGCACATCCTCGCATGATATCCAACATGTCCACTAAGTTTCGAAAAAAAACATGATGAGAACTGTGGGAGGAGATGCGATGACAAGCACTAATTGTCTATGTCTTCCAATACTCTTGGAAAAAGGCAATAACTCTAAAAATAATGAAACCAGCGTAACCAGAATAGGAGGTGCACATCCTCGCATGATACCCAACATGTCCACCAAGTTTCGAAAAAAATTGATGAAAACCCTGGGAGGAGATGCGATGACAAGAAATGATTACGGGCAGACAGACAGACAGACAAGCTGATTGCTATATCCCCCCGCATTATATGCCGGTTTTTAAAGGTTTTTAATAACTAAAACTTTTCACGAAGGCTAAGCCTGGTGTTTTATGCTTTAACAAGGCTTATTTCATGTATACGACAACCTTGACAGAAATTTCAGGTAAGAAACTGGGCTGAGTTGTTCAAATGATGTCACGTTACAAAGAAATTCAATTGTGACGTTATAAAGTTCAACCGATATTAAGCCTTTTGAACAACCGGCCCCTGGACTCTATCCCAAGGAGCCCACTTTTGACCTTTGACCCTTGGTATCTGACCATTATCCAGTGTAGCTGGAAAACCCAGTTTTTCAAAATTTATGAGGAGCAATTTTTCAAACTGGTAACCTATTGATGCCAGACTTTTTGATTGATTGACCGATTAATTGATTGGCGTCTTACTATATAAGAAATGTTTGAAACTCTCTCTAAATGTGTGTTCCATACTAATGAGAAATGATTAAGACATGACCACAAAGTAAGATGTTTGTGAACAGAGGTTGAGCAATATAATCTTTTGAAATGACTGTAAAATGTGCCCTTGTGAGACAAGTATGACTACCACCCAGGTCCCAGGACAGAATATTTTACATATGACATCATTTTTAGCAAAAGGTATATTGAGCCACAGAAGCTTCATTGTACAAATTTAACTAAAGAAAAAACCAGCTTTAAATATTGGAGATATTTACTTTAATATTGTTTTTATTTCCAATGCTTACATTCATAACAACATGTAATTATCGATGCGACCCAGGACTGAAACCCACTCAGACCCCAAAAAATTTTGAAATTTCTGAGAGGATTTTTCTCTAGATTAGATAAAAGAGTTGGCAGGAACTCACCAAATGCCAGGGGTTTCCTACAGGTAAAGAGCTTGCCCCCCCCCCCCCACTAAACCTGGCAGCCCTGCCATTGAGTGTAATAATCTTGAGTATGGCTTAAAACATCCATCAATCATTATACAATTATTGACTCTCCTCCCAGTTAATATCATGTAATATGACCTGAAAACTTATATTGAGCGATGCCAAAGACAGAGGTCAATATACATCTTCCAAGACCTACAAAAGCTGCCATAAGAATAAATTACGTGGCGCAACAAAGAGAGTGTGACACGAAATCAGTTGCAACAAAATCTTATATTAACCGGCAAATCATGTGATATAAGATAATATTAACTGACATGTGACCGTCTATTGACCAATGAAATTGCAACACTCACTCCAGTTATATAATACTGCTAATTATAGTACTTACCATGGGCAGTGATGATCCATGCGTAATACACACTGCTGGCATCGTCGACAGTGATGTGCTTTTGGGGGGCGTGGATTTGAGCATACATGACAAGGTACCCAATCCGCTGCACACCAAAAATAATCAACGCTTGGTTAAGACTTTGTGAAAATAAAAAAAACTAACTTTTTAAAGGGGAATGAATTCTGTTGTAAAGAAAATAAGAGGGTTTGAAGTTTATCAAGAACCTAAATGGTTAACGTTAAAATAATAAAAATCTGTACAGTCTGTGGCATGTAAGAATCACAGTTTTGCTAAAGTAAAAATAAAATTAAATGATTACGGCAAAGTTAGGCCAAAGTAATTTTAAACTCTACTTGAACGTTCATTTTCAAGACTAATAACACTGAGGAAAGCGCCCAATACTGTTTAAAATTTTGTTTTGACAAAGATATATCAAAGCTCTGGCAGCTCATGCTAATTTGGGTTGAGTGTTTGAACAATGTACTTGACTTTGCCATCTAAAACAATTAAAATTCCTAATAGTCTAATAATATTTTCGATTGAAACAATGAACATTACTTTTCATTAACTTAAAGAAAATTTCAGAAAATAAAGTATATGTAGTTTATAATCACTTACTATTATTTCCAATCTCCGACACAGGGGGAACTTTGCCAGGGTTCATAGTGGCAGCGCGAAACAGGGAGACAATCGTTCCCATGGAAACACACATATATACTGGAAAAGACAAAATGTTGATTATAAAAGATTCTTAGAAGAGTTAGAAAGTTAATATACAGATTATCTCTCAACATTAGTTTTATTGAAAATAGTTGATTGTTTGGTGTTTAACACCGCGCTCAAGATTATTTCACTTATATGGCGGCGTTGCCAGATTTATTGTGGGAAGAAACCGGGCTCTATGCCCGGAGGAAACCCACAACCTTTCGGTGGTAGCTGGCAACCATCCCACAAAGGTCATTCAAGTGAAAACCCAGTCAGAAAATTTTCCAATTTTGTTTTGGACTGAGTGGGATTCAAACCCGCGACCAATTGGGGGAAGGCTGTGGGGATTGAGCGTCCAACGCTTTACCTACTGAGCCACGGAGGCCCTTTATTGAAAATAAAACACTAATTTATGTGCAGGGAAACCTCTGGAACTATCTATGGAGATGAGTTCCCCCCAAAATGTATTTAGAGCAAATCAATAATTTACCGCTGCAGCCCCAGCAGCGTGCATCCAATCATTCAATCTCCTTCGCAGATGTGATATTTGAGCATCTACTAGAATATGGTGAGAAAACTCCAACTTATTAATCGTAAATCGAATGTTCAATCAAATATTTCAGAAAATGAGCACAAACTTATCAACAATAAAACCAATGTCCAATAAAATACTTCACAAAATGAGCACAAACTTACCAACAATAAAACCAATGCTTAATCAAATATTTCACAAAATCAGCACAAACTTATCAACAATAAAACCAATGTCCAATCAAATATTTCACAAAATGAGCACAAACTTACCAACAATAAAACCAAAACTGATGGTTCCTTCTCTATACTGAGGAAGGAGTATAAAATACAATGAAGCAAACGTGCCATACACCCAATATAGAGCGGTGATGCTGACACATGTGATGCCTTCCCGATCCCGTAGAAATCGTATCCGTCCAATCAGGGGTATTTTTATCACAGGATTAGGATGAGAATCATCTCTGTGTCCCCCGCCAGACATGGTCATCTTCATCATTTCGTTAAGCATCTTTGTTCCCCTGCTTAAAACGTCATCTATAAAGAGAAAAAAAATTACAAAGCATGTTTATACAAATAATTTATTTGAAAAGAGTAAATTATAAATACATACTACTGAATGCAAAGGGATTTATCTTCTACATTCCTTAAAAATATTTAATTCATTGCAACACACTTGGATTCAGTTTCAGGGACCGACAATTGACCCGCTTGTCTGCCTATTTTTGTCGAGTGAATTCACTAAATTAAACCAGTTATTGACCACCAACCTTTAAGTTGTTGTTCGAAAATTTAATCATCAAAATACGATGGGAGGCAATTTTTGTTGATTAGATTGACAAATTTCACACCATGATAAATAATCATTCTTTCTAAATATTGAGAGCCTGTCTCACTCTCCGTAAGTAAGCTACCAGCTGTCATCATAGGAGAAGTGTAACGGTTTGTTCATCCAATAACTTTAACGGAAAGTTAAAATTCCTCTAAGTTTATATATATTTAAGAGGCGTCACATGTGCATTGTGACAAAACCTTGTTGCAGTTGTATGGATCGAAAAGGAAATTTACTCAAACATTTTCAGTGTTCAATTTCAAGGAAATCAGGGGGAGAGCTGGAGATTCTGGCGGTCCATCGAAAAGAGCGAGGATAGTCTGAGGGGACCAGTTACCGAGGGTAAATGTGACATTCATCAATCGTCTATTAAAATGGTTTAGGTCACAGTAATATATAACTTTGGGAGTGCCAAGATGTACCTGTTCGTTACTTATTTGAAATAATTTAACATCACTGTGTTTTCTTTGTTGGAAGGAAAAACTCAGTCTGGTGTCCGACTGGAAATTCAACAGCGAGGGAACCAGTTATCGAGGGTTGAAGAAAAAGTCAGTTTTTGATAATTTTCATGTAGTATAATGTTAAGAGATTTATGTGGTTTGAGGAGCTAATATTTGTTAAACTTTTTCCCGCTTTATGGATTTTTAAGACTTCTGTTGCACTGTCTATATTTTTTGCCGATCGATTGATGAAATCGTCTGCTCAAACAATTTAAATTGCGGACCAAATTTCAAAATGAAGGAAGCTACGAATTTTAAGTACGTGTGAAATTTCGTTTTACTTCTTAGAAGACTTTTCTTACAATCAACAACATACTGTACCTAACCCTTGACGACTGGTACTCCTCTAGTTACAGCTTTTAAATGAAATATGTCGGAGAAATTCGCGTTGCAGATTTAAGCTAAGTCTTAACTATCCTTAATCCCAACTACCTTTCAGCTATTACCGCCTATTATATCTTTGAAACATTCCTCTTTTCACTGAACCAGTTACTGTTAGATCGCTCTTTGAAAAGCATAGCATAAAAATTGGCCTAATGAGGTTACACGAGTTATCTCACCCTTATAATGGCGGTTTAATGTGTGGCTCTACCTGACAGGCAAGTAAGTAAAACAGGATAGAGACACACGAGTGCGGCTAGTACCCCTCGAGAACTAGTACCCCTCGAGAACTGGTACCCCTCGAGAACTGGTACCCCTAGGCTAAAACATAAACAAACACAGTAAAGGATCAAATGTGATGCTGCATGAAATCTTTCATTGCTTTTGAATGAGGAAAACTGAAAGAAAATGAGGTTATCATAATCGATAATACAATTCTACCTGACCGGCAAAGTAAGTAAAACCAGGATAGAGTCACACAAGTGCGGCTATAATACAATACTTAGTCCGCAATATGGTGAGTGGATTGAAGGATAAATTCTGATACGCCCGCACAGGCTTCTTCAATACCACGTCAACATAGGGTACATTTGAAAAATCTAAGAGTTGCTCTCGGAATTTTAAAAAAATGATAACTCGCAATTTTTAAACATTACTCACCTAAAATTTTGTCAGAAAGCTTCTTTGATAATCCATTCGTAGAGCTAAACCATCATATGTGACCTTTAAATCTGTTAGCAGCCAATTTCGCTAAGTTTGAATTCCGTCTGTTGACTAAAAATTTTCTCGGGCGATCACACCGCCATCTACCGCGAACTTTCAAATCATGCTCGCCACTACAACCGGTAACGGCTGTCGGGGATGGTCGGTGATAACGCAAAGGGAATTTAAACTTAGCGAATTTCATTGTTTGGCGATGTGTATGATCACAAATGATGGTTTAGCTCTACGAATGGATTATCAAAGAAGCTTTCTGACAAAATTTTAGGTGAGTAATGTTTAAAAATTGCGAGTTATCATTTTTTAAAAATTCCGAGAGCAACTCTTAGATTTTTCAAATGTACCCTATGTTGAAGAAGCCCGTGCGGGCGTATCAGAATTTATCCTTCAATCCACTCAACATATTGCGGACTATACAATACTAGGCTAATTAATATATCATTAATTTTGGAAGTTTGGCCAAAAAGTTTAGATATGTCAATCAGACATTTTGTGTTTTGGAGTTCAAGTGAATTTCGTCATCTAGGGGCTGGAAATGATTAATAATTGTAGAATGGTTTAATAAAAAATCAGATCAAGAATCAAGATTCGGCATGTTTTAAACAACAACAACATCAACAACATCAGCAAAGCGGATGAAAGTTCATATCGAATCGAGTCTAATTATTTTACATTGACACGGCTGTTTTTGAACGCATGAAACAGCTTCTCGTGGCTCACAATGGATTAAACGAACTCATATTTATAATCGTAATTTTGCAGTCTACTTACGACTTTTAATACTTCTGTAGAATTTTATTTCGTTTGTACTCCATGGAAAGCCCTGATATAACACCCCGGGTAAAATTTAGGTACGCCAAGTTGAGCATGCCAAATTAAAACATTATTATCGAGGGTAAAATCCACATAAATTTTTGGGGGGTTTGAGTGGGACTCGAAAACCTATCTCCTAATTAAGAGAAAATAATCCCCAGGAGATAGGTCTCTATATAATTATAAGGCCATATGGCTATTTACCTCCTAACAAGGAAATCTATATATCCGTGTTCAGATCATCGATTTCAGATGATGGATTTCAGATCATCGAGATCTAACGTTATTTTTTAGATCTCTATGGTTCAGATTAATTGTAGAAAACAATGGTCTAACCAGCTGGGATCGGTCTCGGTCCTCACATTAACACTACATACCGGAGCAATGTTCAGATGTGCTAGTGTAGTATTACTATTACTAGTATTAGTAACAGCAGAAGTCTATAGACTTCTGGTAACAGTAATCTACTTACACATTGATAAATATGGAAAAAGACGTCATCATTTATTTCAATCTTGGTACCAGCTATAATCAAATGCTGGCTAGTTTAGTCCAATATCATGGCCATGTGATAAGGTTGCTAACATTCAAGCTAATGTTGCGAACACAAAAACAGTTTATGTGACATTTATAAAATTCCTTAGTTTTCACCTGGGTGAAAACATCAACTGGTTGAAGACGTTTCGACTTGTGTGAAATGCATTATTTCCTGGGTGAAAACATTTCCACCGGAGTTAAACGTATTAGGCCCTATCACCCGAGTGAAAAATTTATCTGCTGGCTGAAAACATTTTCACCCGAAGCCAATATAGAGGTCATGCATCTCAAGATTTCACCTTTTAAAGCCTAGAGAGAGATCGAGAGACTGCAAGACCTCAAGATATATCATCCTGGTAATCTCGCCTTGCGACCTGGCGATCTCGCAGCCTAGGCTGGTCTCGCCCTAGATTTTTAGGGCTGACATTGTGAGACTGTGAGATGACCTTTATAGGCTTCCATACTATAATGTCAAAAGTAGGATACTTGTGGCTGCACGCTTTGGCCAACTGTCACATGACTTTCCACCTGCCTGAAAAGGGGAAATGTTTTCACTGAAGTGATAATAATTTTCACCTAGGTGGAAATGTTTTCAGCCAGGTGTAAACGTGTCCACCCACGTGTTAACACTTTGCACCCATGTGATAATAGTTTTAACCTGGGTGAAAACTATTCATCTAGGTGATATTTATTTTCAACCCAGGTGGAAACAGTTTCACCCAGCTGAGCATGTTTTCACGCAGGCGAATATGTTTTCACCCAGGTGATAATGTTTTTACCCAGGTGAAAACCAAGGAGATTTTGAACTGTCACATTTACATGTAAGCCAGCGTACTAAACTGTTCTCGTCTAAATAAACTCAAACTCAAACTCGGTAAGGCGATCTCCTAATTAGGAGATAATTTTTTACCTAATTAGGAGTTAATATCTCTTAAATAGGAGAAAGTTCATTTTTATTTTGGTCACAGGAGTACGACCGAATCTGACTCAAGTCGGGATTAATCAGATTGCAAACGTCCTTTGGATTTTACCAACCCAGCACCTGTATTAATAATCCCATGTAAATTTTGAGGAAGCCTCGATCGTATGGCAAGCCATCTTCACTTTTATTCTGTATTTTCAGATATTTTGAATTTATTTTAAGATATCTTGAATTTATTTTAAGATATCTTGAATTAATTCAAGATATCTTCAATTAATTCAAGATATCTTAAAATCAATGTAAGATATCTACAAATGAATTCAAGATATCTTAAATATATTTTCAGATATCTTAAAATCAATTTAAGATATCTTAAAATGATTTTTAGATATCTTGAATTAACAGCTATTTTAAGATATCTTGAATGCATTTGAAGATATCTTAAAATGACCACAATTCTGGATATGTTTCAAGATGGCGGATAATAAAGCAGTGTAAGCAATAAGTTCTCCCCTCATAGTCTCAATCCCAGCTAATTCTGGAGTTTGTATGTATACCGGTAACTTAAAACTCTGACAGTAATGGAGAAATCCTTTGCTACATTCATAAATATACTATTACTACAGTAATTATGGGACATTAAGTGCAAGGATCTGTCTCAATAAAACATGTGGAGTGGGAGTTAACACTTGTGGACAAGGAAATGGCCCAAGCAGAAACTTAAATTGTCTTTCAAATGCTTTATTCTACCTTAGTTTACCAAACACAAATTCAGTCGCTTCCTCCTTGCTAGATCAGCAAAGTTAAAAAATTGTTAAAACAAAGCCACGATTCCCCAGCCCACCCAGTCCAAGTGTAGAATATAAATGTCCTGTGTGGGAGGGGTGCCAGGTACTCAGCAAAGGCTGACATGTGTGGGAGGGGTGCCAGGTACTCAGCAAAGGCTGTCCTGTGTGGGAGGGGTGCCAGGTACTCAGCAAAGGCTGTCCTGTGTGGGAGGGGTGCCAGGTACTCAGCAAAGGCTGGCATGTGTGGGAGGGGTGCCAGGTACTCAGCAAAGGCTGTCCTGTGTGGGAGGGGTGCCAGGTACTCAGCAAAGGCTGTCCTGTGTGTGTGTGTGTGGGGGGGGGGGGGGGGGTGCCAGGTACTCAGCAAAGGCTGGCATGTGTGGGAGGGGTGCCAGGTACTCAGCAAAGGCTGGCATGTGTGGGAGGGGTGCCAGGTACTCAGCAAAGGCTGACATGTGTGGGAGGGGTACCAGGTACTCAGCAAAGGCTGACATGTGTGGGAGGGGTGCCAGGTACTCAGCAAAGGCTGGCATGTGTGGGAGGGGTGCCAGGTACTCAGCAAAGGCTGTCCTGTGTGGGAGGGGTGCCAGGTGCTCAGCAAAGGCTGTCCTGTGTGGGAGGGGTGCCAGGTACTCAGCAAAGACTGGCATGTGTGGGAGGGGTGCCAGGTACTCAGCAAAGGCTGACATGTGTGGGAGGGGTGCCAGGTACTCAGCAAAGGCTGACATGTGTGGGAGGGGTGCCAGGTACTCAGCAAAGGATGTCCTGTGTGGGAGGGGTGCCAGGTACTCAGCAAAGGCTGTCATGTGTGGGAGGGGTGCCATGTACTCAGCAAAGGCTGTCCTGTGTGGGAGGGGTGCCAGGTACTCAGCAAAGGCTGTCCTGTGTGGGAGGGGTGCCAGGTACTCAGCAAAGGCTGTCCTGTGTGTGGGGGGGGGGGGGGGTGCCAGGTACTCAGCAAAGGCTGGCATGTGTGGGAGGGGTGACAGGTACTCAGCAAAGGCTGGCATGTGTGGGAGGGGTGCCAGGTACTCAGCAAAGGCTGACATGTGTGGGAGGGGTACCAGGTACTCAGCAAAGGCTGACATGTGTGGGAGGGGTGCCAGGTACTCAGCAAAGGCTGGCATGTGTGGGAGGGGTGCCAGGTACTCAGCAAAGGCTGTCCTGTGTGGGAGGGGTGCCAGGTGCTCAGCAAAGGCTGTCCTGTGTGGGAGGGGTGCCAGGTACTCAGCAAAGACTGGCATGTGTGGGAGGGGTGCCAGGTACTCAGCAAAGGCTGACATGTGTGGGAGGGGTGCCAGGTACTCAGCAAAGGCTGACATGTGTGGGAGGGGTGCCAGGTACTCAGCAAAGGCTGTCCTGTGTGGGAGGGGTGCCAGGTACTCAGCAAAGGCTGTCCTGTGTGGGAGGGGTGCCAGATACTCAGCAAAGGCTGGCATGTGTGGGAGGGGTGCCAGGTACTCAGCAAAGGCTGTCCTGTGTGTGTGTGTGTGTGGGGGGGGGGGGGGTGACAGGTACTCAGCAAAGACTGTCCTGTGTGGGAGGGGTGCCAGGTACTCAGCAAAGGCTGTCATGTGTGGGAGGGGTGCCAGGTACTCAGCAAAGACTGTCCTGTGTGGGAGGGGTGCCAGGTACTCAGCAAAGGCTGTCCTGTGTGGGAGGGGTGTTAGGTACTCAGCAAAGGCTGACATGTGTGGGAGGGGTGCCAGGTACTCAGCAAAGACTGTCCTGTGTGGGAGGGGTGACAGGTACTCAGCTAAGGCTGACATGTGTGGGAGGGGTGCCAGGTACTCAGCAAAGGCTGACATGTATGGGAGGGGTGCCAGGTACTCAGCAAAGGCTGTCATGTGTGGGAGGGGTGCCAGGTACTCAGCAAAGGCTGTCCTGTGTGGGAGGGGTGCCAGGTACTCAGCAAAGGCTGTCCTGTGTGGGAGGGGTGCCAGGTACTCAGCAAAGGCTGACATGTGTGGGAGGGGTGCCAGGTACTCAGCAAAGACTGTCCTGTGTGGGAGGGGTGCCAGGTACTCAGCTAAGGCTGGCATATGTGGGAGGGGTGCCAGGTACTCAGCAAAGGCTGGCATGTGTGGGAGGGGTGCCAGGTACTCAGCAAAGGCTGGCATGTGTGGGAGGGGCGCCAGGTACTCAGCTAAGGCTGGCATATGTGGGAGGGGTGCCAGGTACTCAGCAAAGGCTGGCATATGTGGGAGGGGTGCCAGGTACTCAGCAAAGGCTGGCATGTGTGGGAGGGGCGCCAGGTACTCAGCAAAGGCTGACATGTGTGGGAGGGGTACCAGGTACTCAGCAAAGGCTGTCCTGTGTGGGAGGGGTGCCAGGTACTCAGCAAAGGCTGGCATGTGTGGGAGGGGTGCCAGGTACTCAGCAAAGGCTGTCCTGTGTGGGAGGGGTGCCAGGTACTCAGCAAAGGCTGTCCTGTGTGTGTGTGGGGGGGGGGGGGGGTGCCAGGTACTCAGCAAAGGCTGTCCTGTGTGGGAGGGGTGCCAGGTACTCAGCAAAGGCTGTCCTGTGTGGGAGGGGTGCCAGGTACTCAGCAAAGGCTGTCATGTGTGGGAGGGGTGCCAGATACTCAGCAAAGTTTCTCTCTCCCAACCTGCCTGGCAGAGCAAAATAAAACACCCATTTATTGCAGGTCGGTACCACGAAAAGCGTCTCAATAGCACCCCAAATTTGCATAGGCGGATTGCCCATCTTAGTCGAAGCAAAATACAAAGTTTTCGGTAACATCACCAACCTGCTTGAAAAATTGAAAAAAAAAAGCACAAGACTGTAACGACAACACAAGACCTTTCATAAAAACACAAGATTTTATTTATTGTAGTTTTCACATCCATAAAAAGTTTTTCCAATATCAGGAAGCACTTGGCGATTTTTCCGTAAGTTTTGTTAAAGTGTCCGCATACTGAAAGTTACCACTGTGTTCATATTCACTGATGTCCAATGCCACTATACAACTCTCTCTTACAACACGCTCCTTGTCTCTCAAATATTTTTGTAAAATTTCTGTGCATTCCTCAGTTGCAATTGATCCCAGAGCCTCGGCGCATTCGTGTCGTACCATTGGACTCTCGTGACTGTCTGTTAAATTCTCCGCTAACTGTTGTACACACCCTGAATGCTGCATTTGGCCTAATACGTAAGCTATCTCATGTCGAAACAGAGCACTTCTGCATTTTAAACCTGCCAACATGAAATTTTGTGAGTTACATAAAGCTGTTAAATATAATACTTCACATAAAAAAAAGAAGATTAAAGGAAATAATAGTGTTGGGTACATGTACCTGGGCGGTTTTCCTTCAAAATGCTATGAAGTATTAAAAATGTTGATTGGGTCATTATTTGATTTCCTCGCCCCCAGTAAACCAGGCAATATCACCGTGGTAACCTTATGAGTGAAATAGTCCTATGTCAATGGATGATTTGTACCAGGGTAAATTTCCATTGCTAAAACTGATCAATCACTGAGTTTGCAGACCCCACAATAGTTGATGATGAATGTAAGACACTGGGTGTTTTCTTCAAATTCTCTCATTTATCATAGTTATTTAGGGGTGCTATTTCCTTTAAAAGACACAGGGGACTAAAGCCCAGCTCAGGTCGAGTTAAGATCCGATCCGATTGTCTGCGATTGAGTCTTAAGACCGTTCATGTGGACTGGTTTATCGTTCAACCAAACGATTACCGACTGATCAGTCTTTAAGCCCGCTCAGGTCGACGCGATCAGTTGATCGGTAGGGAATTTTGTCACTATATTCTGCAGACTGGCACGCCACTGGGAATGACGTAACAATACAACATGTTCGAAACGCCGAGAAAAAAATGATCATGTGATGAAGTATAGGTAGCTGATTGGCTGTGACCGTAAGATTGATCGGGAGAAAATAGAAACTATCCTTAGGATCGTAAGACTGGTCAGTCTGAGACCGATCTGAAGAGTCCTAAGGCCGCTCATGTCGAAAAAAGTTCTCCGACCGATTGATCGCAGATTCACTACAGACTGGAGCTTACGGCGATTGGATCGAATCTTAACTCGACCTGAACAGGGCGTAAGAGTGATAATCTCTCAGTCTGACACAAGTCCTAAATGCTGCGGAGTGGAATTGAATCCCATTCAGACCAAATAAAATTCAAAAATTTACGAGCTGATTGTTCACTTGATGGCTTTTACAGTTTTGCGGAAGGGTTGCCAGGTATTCGCTGAAGGTTTGGGGTTTCTTTCGGGCAAAGAGCTTGGTTTCCTCTCCCACCAAACCTGATATCCCCTCCACATAAGTGAGATAATCTTGAGAGATAAAACATCTATCAATCAAAGAATACATCTCACAGTCAGGTCTTGCAGTCACAACAATGGTAGAAGACTCTATTTCTAATTGTTCATACTCTACCAGACCTTTTGCAAGGGAGGTAACTACATCTGTACCTCCATGGTTTCTGAGGGAAAACATGGCTCTGTATCTTTCAAAGAGTGGACGATTTTCATCCAACAATATCTCCGTCATCTCATCTACTGTCTGTCCTGCACCAGGAGGGGCGGGGTCAACGGAGAGGTATGGGGCTGTGTCGCAGTCTACTGTTGTTTCTCCTTTCATCAACCAGTATATTCTATTTACTGCGAGTTGGCATGTCTCTGCTACCTGTTTGAAAAAATGACCATAAAGAATTAATATCAAGCATTCTGTTCAAAATGGGTCAGATCTATCTTTTTGGAAGTATGTGTTTTTAGCTTTGAGATAAGTTTGAATGTACATATAACAAAAAATATAGCAAACGCTTTTATGTTAATTAAACAAGAGTTTTAGTAAACTCAACATACAAGTATGCCCTTCGCACTGACTGATTAGTCCACATTATAAAAACATGTTTGCTTAAATTTCAGCAATTGAAATTCAATGTTACTTAATAGGACAGTTTTTCATTTCTCTATTCAATGAACATATATGCATGCTGTATTATGCAAGCTGGGATGTTTTGACAGGTGATAATCTAGGGCCAAAGTTTGGGCACCCATAGAAAGGCTTGACAATACCATCCTACAGGGCCCATGAATGCTACTGGGAGAGAATTCTTATCTAATATGTCCCTAATATTTATGTTTTAAATACTTTGCAGAGCAGTTTTTACTTGTATTCAATATTTAAAGCAACAATCCCAACAATTTTTTTTTCTCATGTCGTGGTTTGGGTGCCCAAACTGCAGAAGCCCTAACCCAATATATGGGGTTCAAAATCAGCTTAGATTAGGTCCTGTCTGAATTGTTCCTGATACAACATCTACCCCTAGGTATACAGGTACACTCTGAAAAAATTGTCAAGATCAGGTCAAAATTAAAGATTGCTTGATTGATGTTTAGCATTGCACTCAAGATTATTTCACTTATAATGGTGGTGTTGCTAGATTTAGTAGGGGACGAAACCAGGCTCATTGCCCGGAGGAAACCCACGACCTTCGGTGAGTACCTGGCAACCCTTGGCAATCAAGTGAAAAGTCCACTCAGAACTTTTTAAATTTTTACTTTGTCTGAGTGTGATTCGAACCCACGGAGCACCAATGGCCTGTGTCGGACTGAGGGACTATCGCTCTAACCGACTGAACCACCAAGGCCTCCAAAACTAAAGAAGATATGGACTAAAAGAGAATATAATATAATCTATTATAGCTGCCATATTATGCAACCGAAGATATTTTAAATAAGGTAAATCCATATGTGAAACAATTGTAGAGATAGGATCAAAACTCTTCAAGTTATGGAGCGGAAGGGAACCCAGGGTGGAGGGACCAACTTTTATATGTCGGGTGCAAAAGCTAAACATGGTTTGGCGGTTTGCATAGGCTACAGATTGATTTACATTTTACATTTGGGGAGGATATCTATATTTATAGACAATAAAACACCTGGGTGCAGGAAAAATCTTCGGGTGCAGGAAAAATGTTCTTGACTAAAATAACCATGCTGACAAGTTTCTAGTTGTGTTAAAGGAGGATATATAAACAGGTGGTCTGAAAGGTCTGTCTGTGTCAGACATGAGAAAAAAATAACTTAATATCTAACAAGGCATCGCAAACGATACAAATCCCCTCGTGTGCTAACACAAGAATTTCTGAATCAAAATGGGGGGTGGGGATGAAGTTTGGTCAGAACCCATTTAAAAATGAACTCCCTAAAGCGGTGACGCATTAGAGGTATTGCCATGCTGGACCAATAGATGATGTTTGGTCAGGATCCGTGCAGAAGTTGCAAGAGTGCTGACAAAGATTTTCTATAAATAGTAATGGCGACCTTGACCTTGGCACCCTGAAACACAAACTTAATCGAGGTATTACCATGCTTCAGCATCCGTTCAAAAATGAAATTGCAAGAGCGTTGACAAAGATTTTCTATAAACAGTAACGCTGACCTTGACCGTGGCACTCTGAAACACGATCTAGTTCAAGGTATTCCCATGCCGGACCCAAGTTTGGTCAGAATCTGTTCAAAAATGAAGTCGCTAGAGCGCTGACAAAAGGTGAACATACGTACGTAGGTACGATTTTCTATAAATAGTAACCTTGACCATGATCATGGCATGCTGAAACACGAACTTGTTCAAGGTATTCCTATGCTGGACTCATATATGAAGTTTGGTCAGGATCCATTCAAAAATGAAGTTGCTGGAGCGCTGACAAAGATTTTCTATAAATAGTAACAGTGACCTTGACCATGACCATGGCACGCTGAAACACGAATTTGTTCGAGGTATTCCTATGCTGGACTCATATATGAAGTTTGGTCAGAATCCATTAAAAAATGAAGTCGCTAGAGCGCTGACAAAAGGTGAACATACTTATGTACGTACGATTTTCTATTAATAGTAACGGTGACGGCACCCTGAAAACATCAAATTAGTCGAGGTATTCCTGTACTGGACTCATATATGATGTTTGGTCAGAATCCGTTCAAAAATGAAGTCGCTGGAGTGCTGACAAAAGGTGAACATACGTACGTACAAACGTAACGCTATATCCCTCCCAGACTTTCGTCGCAAGGGGATAATAATTAAGCAGCCTAGGCCTGAGATGGGGTAGTAAAACTTTTTACCTCTGGAATAGGATCTGTTGAATAATCTTTCAGTATCTTTAGACTTTCTGGAGAGCCAATAGCACCTAAGGCTTCACCTAAAATACAACAAGCTTATACTTTAGTATCTGATTTATGGATAGTATAGGATCAAATTCTTTCAATAAAACTTCACTCAAGTTTGCTAATTTATTTAATTTCAAGGCAAATTTTTCCGTTTGGCTAAGTTCTTTATATAAAACAAAACGATTTTTGCAATACACCTTTGTCAACTCCAAAGACATATTTCCATTTAACAGGCTTGTTTACTTTTTTGCTAGAATAACTGAAGATTTTTCATTTATAGTGAGCTAACAATAGGCCCCTTTCGAGTTTAGTCAAGATCCCGCGAGACCAGGGCTTAGGGGTGTAACTTTCACTGTCAGACCAGCCAATTTAACATTAGCGCTTATGGAGGTCGGAGGTTAGCTTGTCATTTTGTCTTTCATTCTTTATTACAAAATCGTTTCTTGTATCCATTTTATTTCAAATACACCCCAAGATATATTTGAAGCTCTATGTTCAGATTTTGTAGGCTGACAGTCAATAAAAATATTAAAATCACGTAGCTACGCTTTGCTCATGTCAAAAATCAGCGAGAAAAACACTTTGTCGTCGTAATATTGTGCAAGAAATACACTGTAAAAGTGAGCGCAGCGAACTCCATACACAACATATGCGTACGTAATGACGTCACTATAATCACTAACTTCGAAGTCTGGTCAACTTTGTTTTTTGTCGAAACGTTCCATCCGGCGTTTAAAACCGCTGCCATTTTTATTCAAATACTGATTCCGCTTTCGCGCCTCTTTTTACAGAAGAGTACATCTGATGGGTTGTTTAAAAAAACTACACTGAGATAAATAATGGACTTTGCTTACTTTTAAGTTATTTTCTGCGCTCACTTCTAGGCTTTGCCTATTACATATTATTATTATTCTTTTCGGTCAACAAAGGTGTGAAATGGCTTTGGATATATCTTGATACGTCTCAAAAAAGGACTTTATTAAAAATATCGATTGTAAGCTGAGAATTACAGATAAAATAACAACGTAACAGCCGATATCCATAAGCACTAATGATAATCGGACAGCCGATCGGTGGAAGTTATACCCCTAAGCAGCCGTTTATCCACAGACAACCTATTCATCAGCGACTTTTCCTAACCTGCTCATGAGTTTCATATTTTTTATGAAAGTGTTGTTTTAATTTATTACCAGCCTCATGGCGAACCATTGCTTCTTGATTGACATCTTGTAAGACGTTATTCAGGGATGGTATGGCATATGGATCCTGCATCTGTCCCAAACAGTAAGCCAGCTCGTGTTTTAGTAAGGCAGAGCTGTCAGTAAAACATTGGCTTATCAAATCGATCGCTCTATCGCCTCCTAAATTACGTAAAGTAAACAAAGCTCTAAATCTCTCTTTTAAAGGTTGAGACGAATCGACAAGTACTTTGCCAATCTCTTCGACGGAAACTTTTAAATTAGACATGGTTATTTCAATCCTGTCGCCAGAACATTTAGTTAAACAAATTTGTTTAGCACCGTGCGTGTCACTCATCCACCAGATTTCGTGTTTTGTTGTGTTGTAACAGACCGGAAGTGATGGCATATATAGTCGATAAGTTCACAAAGGGTATGTTTTATTGAAATACATATTCACAGCTGTCACAAGCAAGTGTATTGATTATTGTTAAATTAACTGTCATTAGAACGGAAAGGTTAGTTTTTTTAGTCGATCAACTTTTCTAATCACGGAATAAATGTAGAATTATACTTGATAGGTTGTGTTTATTTATCTCACGTGACCGTTATACCAGCTTGACAGTCAATTTACTGGAAAACAACAACGTTTATCAAAAAGGTAATTTGTCTATTTTAAAGCCCTTGTATGTGATTAAAATGACGGCAATGAAGTAATATGGGGATACCAAGGATATTTTACTAGTGTCACAATGCAATCAATTTATCTGTCGTTTGCAAACTAGTCGTCAAATGTTGGCCAGTTCACAGTTGCTGGTAATGCTAGGTCACTACTGGTGTAAGTAGACTGTACAGACGAATACAGGACATTTCGTCCATAAACCATTTCGTCCAAGACACTTCGTCCATAAAGTTAGGTCATTTCGTCCATGAATATAGGACATTTCGTCCATAAAACTATTTGAGATCTTAGATGATAGGTCTTAGTCTTTAAGTAAATGGATGTCCATTTCTATCGATAGAGATTCAATACGTACCAGTTATAGGACATTATTTTGAGAATACAAGTCCATGAGTTTATGATTTCAGTCGTTTATTATGTGGACGATCTTAATCCGGTAGTCATACGGCTTTTGCCGGTTTTTCAATGCTAGAATTTACATCAGTGTTTGCATTGTCAAGAAATTCCACATAAGTGAAGCTGGGCTCAGTAGACTTTTGTTCAAATACTTTAAATGTTCCCAAGACTCCGAAATAAAGTTTTAGGGACCGGACATTCACCCGCTCGTCTGCATGTTTTTGTAGAGTGACTGGGATCAGTTATCGTACATCCAACGTTAAAGCTGTTGTGACGTCATTTCTCGTGTTCGAACAGTCTTGAATACATCCTCTAGTGCATTATCCTTAACCTATCAAAACAAAGAAGAAAAAAAGAAAAACAATGTTCAGTTTCGTCAAATTTTGTTATTAAAATGCAGCATTGTTTAATTAAACATCACTAACCTGCTTTCGTATTTCAACCGCTGTGGCAAGACCAACTTTCGGGGGGTGAACGTGTTCATTTTGTCCTGTCGTATAGATCCCATCCTTGTCAATTACGCTTGCCTTACATTTCAATTGTTTCCCTCGGACGCTACACGTCCAGTAAATACAAGTATCCACTTGCATCTTGATTGTATACGAATACCCTACATTGTCAACTAGTAGCGGTTTACCTCGGGTGGTTCCACGCTCAATCCGCCTAAACGTCAGTGGTTTGTCCGCTACTGTCGACGTGGTTGGCTGAACATCAAGAAGTGACCTGAAAATAATTAAAATTGAGTCATGCTATCGTATATATATCGGTACAGAATACCGATAACCATTTAACATTTTTTGCACACGGAAATGTCAAAACAAAAAAATATACTTACTCTTCAACGGTTTCACATAAATCTGGTCTTGGGTGAAGGCTTTGTCGAGTACTTTCAAAAATTGGCAACGGCTGGTTGGAATTGTCTGGTACATTCAAACTTGGTGCAGCACAATTTCGACAAGTCCAGTCTAAAACAAATGTCTCATCTTCACAAATTAAGCCTTTGGTAGGATTCAGAACTAATTCCGGAATTGCAAAGCCTGTGTTGCCAATTATCACAATCGTCACACTGCAATGCCTCATGATCGTCTTCCACAGGTTCGGCACAAACAACGCAAGGATAGTCCATAGTACAAGAAATTGATTGAATATGAATTTTTATTTTTTCTTTCCACTATTTATAGCAACTATAGATCACCCCCTGTTATGGGTTCACTCAAGTGTCATCGTGAACACTGTTAACATGCCCGATAATCAAAGAAAGCCATAGAGAGTGGCTTCACTTATTTTCTTCATATCAGTTTTGAATGGTTTCACGTCTTTCTTTCTGCTCTTCTGTAACAGCAGGGTTACTTTACCAAGACATAAACTGTATTTTGCGATTCCCATTTAGGGTACAAACAAAACATTATTATTATTATTAAACAACGAATACCCATTAAAGAGGTTCCGATCAGAATTTTTATTTAGCATCAATGGCCTGGGCCCAAAAGAATATAGGCATGTTATATATATATAGCTTAGGTCTTCAATACCATGTAAGGGTGAGTCGCAAGCGTTTTGACAACCGCGGCAAGATTAACTAGGGGGAGGTAATTCATGTCTGACTTCCGTGTTTCCGTCATGAGACTCGAAAACACCGCCAAACTCGACCATCAACTGATGGTTACAAACACCTATTGAATGAAGTTGTCAAAGAGACTTTTTATTCCTGACCAGAGTCAGCGTTGTTGGTAGATTTCCCTTGGATTATGTCATGGACGAAATGACTTGTATCCATGGACGAAATGACCTAAATCTATGGACGAAATGTCTTGGACGAAAAGGTTTATGGACGAAATGACCAGTCACCGTACAGACTACACTCTACAGTTCCGTGTTAGACGGGAACTGGAAACACAAGTGATCATTTGTAGGAATTGGTCCAATTTTTTCATCTTGGAGATTTGCTCATTTTAAAATATGCCTTGAAAAGTAGGCGTTCTTAAAGCTCAGGGCACTCAAAATGTATGGCGGCCTCGACTCGGTGGCCCAGTGGGTTAGCTTGTCATTTTGTCTTTCATTCTTTATTACAAATCGTTTCTTGTATCCATTTTATTTCAAATACACCCCAAGATACGAGAAATTAGTCCGAAATTAGTCCGAAATATCTGCGATGATGATGGAAGACATTTTCTGACAGATGGCCTATCTGTCTGAAAATGTCTTACATCATCATCGCAGATATTGCGGACTATTGAGAAATCAAATGCGTTTAGAAGGTATTTCCCCACAGTATATGACAGTTTGAGAGTTATGGAAAGATTAGACAATAGTATAACACTATATACTTATAATATAAATGTTTTAATGTTTCTTATGTGATAAAGTAGAGCAATGTTTCTAGAAATTTTGTTGGAGATATATGCTATGTGGGATGTCCAGGTGAGACTTTCGTTCAAATGAAGGCCCAGGAATTTGAACTCAGTTTGTCATTCAAACTTTATGTTTTATGATCATGAATTTGGTTTTTAGCGTAAGTCTGTTACTGATAAGCCAATCATTCAGCTTTGATAATTTATTTGTTACATAATCAGTGTGGGAAGATGCTGTTATGTCGTTGATATATAACAAAAATAAAATTGGACCCAGGATTGACCCTTGAGGGACACCGCAGGATATTTGATTTGGGGATGTTATACAATCTTTGTAAGCTGTACATTGTGATCTAGCAGACAAATATTATTATTACATATTTATTACAGTTACAATTTGGATACATACTATACTGATACTGGTGTCAGGGTAACATTACATTATACATCAAGATGACAAGCTGAGAAATTAGTTATTTTGAAGGCCTGCAAAGTTACAATTTTTGCACCAAAACTGTTCTAAAACAAGTTATCTTACTCCACAGCCAAACATACTCAGTCTCTAGTCTTCATATATCTAGGTAGGGATCGGCCAAACTGTTATTGCGTTCAAAAGTCCTCTCTCACGTCTATATTAGAAATCCTGAAAGAATTCTGAAAACCTAAACAAAAAGTAAACAAATCAGCTGCAAAGGAATTAAACAATCATATTAAACTTGCCAGTAAACGATCTGTGAAGTTTACCAGTGATCACCCCAACACCTTCTCAATATTTGTACGTCAGTAAAAGGTGGGAATTTTTTAAATCTGTAATTTGCCTCAGACGTACGGTGCCTTTTTGATCATGAACAAACACCATCAAATTCTTGTATGTTATATAATTTGTTAAATTCAATCACTTGTTTTCATTTTTCAGGATTTCATTTAAACTGATTGAACGATGCTGTGATCCTGTCTGTGAGCGTGAGACATTTGTTTGGCAGTCTGTTTTGTGGGTCGAATGCCGGGTCTTTCTATGCTGGGTGCCATTGTGGAGAAGAGTCAGTTTGGCACGTCGGTTTTGAACAAAGACGGTGTTATTCTGCTCTTCATTAATCACGCATTCTTTATGGTTATTATGCTGGGGTTTATCCTTCTCTTGTTAAGCCTGATAAACACATCTGTGACCGCTGCCAACGTCATCCCTTCCGTCACGATTTTGATCTCGTGTTTCGTCATGGTTAACGTTAACATGCTGCATGGCATTGTGCAATACATGTTAGAATGTTTGCAACTAACGAACGGTTAACAACAAACAAATTTAAACAAATTATCGATTACAAACTTAGAAACGGCTTATCGTTCACCCAAAGTTATCTCATATTGAAATTGTTACAGACTGACACGTCTAAGGAATGCTTAACTGAACAACACCCAAAGTAACCAATTTTCAAGTTGAATAAAGCTGACCGTTTCTCTGAAGTATATAACTTATTGGGCTTCAATTTATTACGACCTATGGATTTTTGTAAGGACATATTCCTGTGGTAGAGAAATATTTACGTTGAAATAACCTGACATGAAACTTCATCAAATCACCGATGTAATCTAATGTTGGTGTTAGAATTAGAAGAGTTTATTCCAGCATTTACTTTGAATCAAGAAAGTTTAGCTGTTGATCATTCCGAATGGGCGTCCCACGTTGTGAATCGTGAGAGCCTTGTTCTACTGTTTGTAAACTATACTTTTATCACAGTGATTTTACTAAGTTTGGTTTTGTTTATGGTGTGTTTAACTCATACTGCGGCCCCAACCATAGATCTCATCACCTCTATAACCATACTAGCTGTGGCTTTCTTAGCCATCAATATGCTTGTCGCAAATTTCCTCGTACAAACTATGAATGTTGGGAAAGATATAAGAATATTTTGACGAGAATGTCGTCTTTTTTGGAGATGTTTGAGGAGAAACTTGCTGTATGGGATACCTTTAAAAAACTGTTCATACAGATTTGAACATTTTGCCATATTACAAATGCAGAGAAAGCTTGATTTACATGTATATATTTTGTAAAATCAGGTATAGGCCAAATCGGAGTTTGACAAAATAACTCAAACAGTGACTGAAATCATCAAAATTAAGGTTAAATTGTTTTTGAACAGAGGATTTTTCTAGCACACTTCAGGCATTTTAAAATGCAGAGTGAAGCTGTGAAGACGCAGGCTGTAGGTGGAACCAAGCACCTAAATGGGAAAGTAGGGATGTCGATAAATAAGCCACATGCCATATCCACTCTGTCAGGTGACCGCTCACAAGGACTGTTGTCAGCGTCGACACCGCTTAGCCCCAGCTCAAACTTCACCACGTCACAGTTGCCGAGCTCCCAAAGTTTAATCAGTGCTGTGTGCCTCTGCTATTGGGACAATATACTCGGCCCTCGAATTCAACACACTTGGTACTCCAGTAACCACGAGGCCCACCATAATAGTACTTTATTGCACGTCTGCAGTCGGGTGCTCAACGGGGAAATATGCCGTAACTTAGCAGAGAGTCATGTAGACTTAAAGTTTTACAGAATGCCCGATAAGGGAGTTCTGGTTGCTGGGTTTGTGTTCAGTGCCAGGAATGTTTACGGACTAGGTGTGCACTCTATCGCGCTTGTCATACCACTACAACAACTGTCCAGATATCTTGATAAACACGACCTTGTGTACACCTGGGTGATAAGGCTGATCGGCAAGCTGAAGATACATCTCAATAAGGTGAGGAATTATTTCACTTCTCATTATGATTGGATCGGATCAGGTTCCTCATTTCACTTAAGCACACTCAATATTATTTGGCTTAAAACTTGGTTATTTTGAAAAGCAGCAACCATCACTACTTAGTTTTTTTACCACTGAAAAATAAAATTGGTATGGATTTGTAACATAGATTTTAACTAAATTTTGACCTAAAATGGTCAGGCATATTTTTACAAACTCCTAAAAATTTCTCCTTCTATAGAAACTAAATTTTTCAGTCTATTAAATTTAGTTAGTAAATTTTTGACCTCTATGAATCCATGAGAATTTATTAGGCAGCCGCACCACTGTTTGCTGGGATCCTTAAAGTAGAAAACTGAATCTCTCCATTTTCTGTGAGACACAAACAAGTACCTACGATAAGAATTCCGCTAATTCAAGTACTCAAAACATTACGAAAAGTACTCTAAAAGTTTGAGACTTTTCGTTGGGTGTCTTACCTCCTGCATGGAGCGACCGATAATCCTATCGAGCAATCGCTATTGTTGGTGTTTTAGACCAAACATGGCAGAAAGCAGTCTAATAATTTGTTATCTTCACATTGCTCGTCCTTGAATTAGCGGAATTCTTACTGTATTCTTAGTTGTCAATGACTAACCGATATTATTTAATTTCAAACTTCTCATTGCAGGACATGGTGGAAAATGCACTTATGAAATTCACAGGTTATCTTTCTGACCTCATTAACATGCTGTCTTCCTTACAAAAATACAGCCTGAGAAGAAGAATTGATGTAAGTAAAGTTTACCATGATGGTCTGAATACGACGGATATCTGGCTGGTTATGAACTAAGAAGGGCCTCTGTGTCTCAGTTGTCCTGAACCTTCTATTTCTCAGCCTGTTTTTAACCTGTACTTGCTGAATGTCTACTTTCATATTCCTCATAGAAACACTTAGCCGTTCAAACACTTACCAAGTGAGGATAGGAGAAAGTTCTCTGTGTGATTGTTGTGTCATGAATTGTCTCCCTTGCACCCATCAGAAGGGCCTTTGATCATTATAATGATTGCTAAGCATTTAGAGTGTAGTAAACAAAGATTTAGAATTAAGAGCATAATGGTGGATAATAGTTATCAAGCCCAGGAAACAAGAAAGAGCGTACTTCCAGTTAGCACAGGGGAGACAACTTCTGTCCAGTTACCACTGACAGATAACGGATAAGATTAATGTTCGTTTTATGTGCACATTGTTAGTCATGTTTTTGAAGACTTTCAGGTTGCATGTACTCTGGAAATCTAAACAAAAATTTGCGTAAATTTCTGTTAAGAAAATTTCAGTGTTTGAAATACCTTGAAAGACTTCAGGATTGACGTTGAAGTAAAGAATATTGGTAAGCCTGTAACCCATTGAAACCAAAAACCTGTTCCAATAAAAGACACAATTCAAATAGCTGGGGAGTACATTTTTATGCTTTTGTTGTAGTTACCTAAACGCACATATCCAAGATCGGTATGAATGGAAAGCTCGTATATTTTGTACTTGGTGATAAAAATAACAAGCAATCAGCTGATTCTGTTTCAACCAACTGAAATCTTCTTATTCTGCTCAAGCTGATATTTCTTCAACAATTACTTGTTTATTCACAGCTTCGGGAGACAACATTTAGTCCATCTCATAACGTAGAATTCGAATTTATTGAGAGAGCCATAGCATCACATTTGATGACTTTTGGACGGAGTGTTGTTGTAGGAAAGACCACAGACAGAGTGAATTTGGTAAGTGTCATTATCATTAGAATAATCCAGTCATTCTTTAATTAACTCATTTGGGTTTGGCGGAAGTCCCACAAGATCATGCGAGACCCGTGTTTAGGGGTATAACTTTCACCAGTCGGCTGTCCGATTAACATTAGTGCTTATGGAGATCGGCTGTAACCATGTTGTTTTGTCTGTGATTCTCAGCTTACAATCTATACTTTTTACAAAAGTCTTTTTCTGTGACATATCAAGATATATACTGAGCTATTTGATACATTTTTTGACCGACAAAAAAATATTATTTCTAACACAAAAATAACAGGTCGTAGTTGTGTTTTTCACCGTTGGTTTTTGGCAACTTCGAAGCGTATCCACGCGATTGACTGTCAACTGACAAAAACGCAACTGATAGCTTCTGGTGTGTTTCACCAAAAAAAATGATTTAGAAATAAAGAATCAAAGACAAAACGACACGATAACCGCTGATCACCGTAAATGCTAATGTTAAATGAACGGCTAGTTAGTGAAAGTTATACCCCTAAACTCTCTTCTCGCGGGGTTTTAGTCTAACTCGAAAGTGGCTTATTAAACAGCTTATTTCGGCAAGAGGCCAAAAGGGTCCACAAAATTTTTTTACTCGGCCGTGGTGTAGCCTCGGCTTCCAAAACCATTCTGAAGGCTTTGGCCAGATTGTTGCTCAAGAGCTCTACTAGCATTAGGTACATTCTGTTTCTATATCAGGCTATAGGATTTCACGTCAACGATAGGTTCCAGAAGCCTGTTGTACTTAAACTACTGCACGGAAACGAAAATCTCTTACCCATCATGAAAACCAGTATATGATGTATAACGAAACTAGTATGGGTAAATGCATTTTGCATTTAGTCGCCCTTCCAACATAACTATACCCAATAAATGAGGATTTTTACCCCTACATGTATATCAAAGTTTGGTACATGTTGCTAGTCTTCGAATGGTAGAATTTTTAGCTTGATACAGCACAGTAAGCAATCCAATGAGTTACACTTTGCTTTATTCTTATAATCCTAGGGCCCTCGGTGGCTCTGTCTGTTAGAGTGATAGTCCATCAGTCTGACACAGGCCTCCCACCGATGCGGCGTTGATTCGAATCCCACTCAGACCCAAGTGGAATTTTTACTATCGTCGTCTTTGGGAGAGTTGTCAGGTGGTCGACGAGGGTCGCGGGGTTTCTTCCGGGCAAAGAGCCTGGTTTTCTGCCCCACTTTTAAAAACTGGCAATGCTGCCATACAAGTGAAATAATCTTGAGTATGGCGTAAAACATCAACCAAGCTTTTAATCTTAGATACATGTATGTGTAAAAGTTATGTTTATTTATTTTAATTTTAGATTGTGTCTACTCTAGCCCTATTTAATACACCAAAAGAGAGGGCATGTTCCCGTTACGTACAGCGCGATGTGCCGTACCATCAAGATCTCTGGCTACAAGCTATACTAGTGGTAAGCATCAAATAACAACAATATCACACCCAAATTTGGTATTAAAACCCTATTTTACTATCCTAGTCAAGCATGGCTTAACTTTATCAAACGCCTTATTCCTGTAATGCAAATATCCAGAAATTCTAATGCCCGTCGAAGTTTTTAAAATGTATTTCAATCTTTGCAGGGTCATTTTGTTTGAATTTGGTCTTGCTTCTATTAAGCAATCAAAAAAAATTAAAAAAGGTATTGAGGTTGATGTATAATTCAAGGCATTCCCATGGGTTATTTCGGCAGTATTGTATTGGCTTTGTTGCAAGCTTTATGAAATCAAGAAATAGAACTGTTATACTAAATAGATATGAAGTTACACAGAGTCAGCAGAATGATAATGTCTCAGTCGGCCGCCAGCATCCCATTGATGCATCCAGGTTAGAAGCCCACACAGTCCTAGAAAAATGTGTGAACAGATTTTTCACTCAATCGCCCTATGGGGAGGTACACGCCAAAGATTTGGTGTTTGTCTTATAGTGCTGTTTACAAAACAATGGTTAACTGGTAGCGGTTTTATTATCTGATTGTCCGTTTCAGCACTAGTAATTTGTAGTATTAGTGTGGTTGTTTTGTTATTGTTTGTCTACAATATATAAACCGAACAAACCTCAACATATTCCTAAGTGGCATGAGCTGCCAAAATGTTGGCATTTTGCCGTTAAAACAGAATGTTGAAATTATTGGCTATTTTTCCCAAGACGTATAATTTAGAAGCTTTTTAGTGCTTCTAGTCTCGAGAATGACCCATAGAGTATTGTTTTGAACTTACTTTGGCATAGAATGAATGAATGGTCGTCTCGGTTATTTAAATTTTGTTTACTTTTCGAACACGTTTTCGGTTTGTATAGGCCACATACTGTATGGGTTTACCTCATTCCAACGCCAATCATTTAGTTTTTTGATGGACTTCAAAGCCTCTTACTGTCGTGATGATCAGAAATTCTGAAAAAAGTGTGAATTTTGGCAGCTCATGCCACTTTAAGTGTATGACAGTAAAATTTGATAATTTTTATGATCTGTAATTTTCGTCAGATGGATCGATTCCCTTTTTTATGGTTTTATTTATGATTTTAGTCTGCAGGGGAATCAGTGGACATACCTGCCAAAGAAATACTCTGCAGTAAATACCCTACAACCATTATCAACATTTCTAATCGTAAAATCCTGCAGTCGTTGACCTGTGACCTTCACAGTCTACGTCATTACCAAACAGTTAAGGAGGAGCTGGTATGTTTGCATTATGATCAGGAAGACGAACTGGTGTTTCCCGAAAGGCAAGTCTCTCCTCAATTTGGTTTTAAACTCTTAAAATTCACGAGGATTGTGAAACTAAAAATTCAACAGTGCTGGGGTATCCGTGGAACTGTTGGTTAAATCAAGCCATAGGATTTCACGGTAACGATCGGTTCCGGTAGCCTGTTGTTACTATTATTCGTAAACTACTGAAACAAAAACCTGTTACCCATTATGAAAGCCACTATGGTACATGTGTGATGTACAAAGAAACTAGCATAGGTACTGGTTCGTTCCAAGCATTTCAATATACAGTACCGAAATCATCTGGCCTGTAAAGTGATTGTTGCATAGGCCAACTTCCATGTACATGTATAGGTCCCTGGCTTTAATCCCACTGTCCTCCCAAAAATGAAAAATAAGGGGTTTTCACTTGATTACCCTCAATGGTACCTCTGAAAGGTAGAGGTTTCCATTTATACTAAACCTGGCAGTGTACTTACAAAACCACAAGTGAGTTGTAAAACTTCTATCTGTTGAATTCTCCTCTAGTACAACACGGCCAGTCCCAACGCTCAGAAATGTTAAGCATACTTAACAAAAGGGTTAGTATGCCAGCGGACTAGTGTGTTTTCTTTTTCCAGTAGACCAAGCCAATTTCCACTATCCTCAGGACAGTGGTCCAGCTCTTCTTTCTAACCCTGTGTAGTCATCAGATAGTATAGATTTTATTCGTTCGTTTTTTGCAGTTTGTTTCATATAGCGGAATATCCTCAGACATATGTCCACAGAATGACCACAGAGGTATGTCAAATTTTATCGCAAAACAATTCCCACTTCTTCAATTAAATAACATTATTTTCTCCACCCCTCGGACACAGATCTGCAGGCGCCACAGTGTCACTGTCTTGTTACAACTTTTTAACCTACCAGCCCAAGAGTAAATGTCCTTGAAAAAATATTTTGAGTAGCTTTACATCAAGGACACTTCTCTCATCACTTTCTTAAAATAGTTCGTCCCCCACCCTATGCTTAAGGTTTGTGTAAAATGGTCCATTGTGGGGAAATGGGTAGAACATGCTGACCCCGGTGGTTGAGTGGTGTTTTATGGTATGTGCTTGATTATTGTAGATAAATCTACTCCAGCCATCCTGTGGTGTCCGGGAAGCCTATATCAGTCAATTTAAGAGATTTCTTCAAAGGAAAGCCCTGGCACTCATCAAATATGTGGAAGCAGAGAAGTAAGTGACATCAACATCATACAGTTTCAAGGGTTGCCATGGTTACAGCTTTTGTTGGAAATTCTCATTGTCAAGACACATTGGATATTTTAAGTATAGTTAGGAATTATGTAAATCTCTTTTAGAACTACATTGTCAAAAGTGGGTGTGATCAAAATTAAGATTATTTCACTTAAACTATTTTCTTTTAAAGTAACAAAATAATATAATATTAACAGGTATCTTTTATGATTAGATATAGTGGCGCATCGATGGAAGGTCTGTGTCAGACTGACGGACAATCACTCCATGTATTTGAAAAATTATTGCTTCTGAAGAATTTTTTTTTTCAATTCATCTTCTTTTATTGCTAACTTTGTTGAATTCTTCATGTGACTGTCTGATCTTTTTTTTTAAATTTTAAAAAAGAAAACCACAATAAATTTGAATGATATATACTGCGTTGTTTCTCTTCAGGCTTGACAGTGGTCCCAGTGTGAAGCTGAACATGAAGAGACTACGACAATCACTAGGATTAGTGACGGAAGGTGATTATAGGATTATCCTGGCAATGGCCGAGAAACTTAAACCAGGACTCTACTGTTATATGTTAGGTGATTTTCGACTCGATAACGAACACTACAGCAACGATTAGTGCTTTCATTTTGCTATTTTTGGAAGGGTCATTCAGCACTTTGATTGAGAAAAAAAAAAAACGTTGAATTGCTTGGTGCTTTTGTTTTTTAAGGTGTAAATATTTTTTTATAAATATCATTTGGAAGGATTTAGTAGCGTAAACCCTAGAAATGTCAATCTGTCATATCATTTCTATGAAGCACTCTTAAGCAAATTCTTCTAAGCTTGCGTTGAAGCAATATGCGTTTTTAAAGTGATTTGTTTTTCTATAATACTCTTTAAACAAGCATGTGATGGTCGTTTTCAGCAAAGTGTTGAGGGTTCTTACTTGATAAACTTTAGAAAGGATACCCATGAAATATCCGGGGTATCTTCTGGGAAAGGAGCCTTAATGAGTTATGTGCCAATGTCACCCTGTTTAGGCCTCACTAGATTCCCCGCTCATAATGCAAATGTCACCCAATTTAGGCCTCACTAGATTCCCCGCTCATAATGCAAATGTCACCCTGTTTAGGCCTCACTGGATCCCACGCTCATAATGCAAATGTCACCCTATTTAGGCCTCACTAGATTCCCCGCTCATAATGCAAATGTCACCCTATTTAGGCCTCACTAGATTCCCCGCTCATAATGCAAATGTCACCCTATTTAGGCCTCACTAGATTCCCCGCTCATAATGCAAATGTCACCCAATTTAGGCCTCACTAGATTCCCCGCTCATAATGCAAATGTCACCCTATTTAGGCCTCACTAGATTCCCCGCTCATAATGCAAATGTCACCCTATTTAGGCCTCACTAGATTCCCCGCTCATAATGCAAATGTCACCCTATTTAGGCCTCACTAGATTCCCCGCTCATAATGCAAATGTCACCCTATTTAGGCCTCACTAGATTCCCTGCTCATAATGCAAATGTCACCCTATTTAGGCCTCACTAGATTCCCCGCTCCTAATGCAAATGTCACTCATTTAGGCTTCACTGGATTCCCCGCTCATAATGCCAATGTCACCCTATTTAGGCAGCTTTATAGCAGCTCTCAGCATGCTACAACCCACTGGTTTTCATCCTCATACCTTGCTGTGACTGCTCATAGTGTAGTCACATGACCAACCTAGTACCAATACGAGAAACAAAATGTTTTTGACAGATACCATGTGTTGACATTTTATAATTTTTTTTGTTAGTAAAAAAATTTGGATTTTTATCGGGAGCGGGAGTATCATGAGAATTCCACAAATTTCCTGTCACCTGCGTTGCGATTGCACCTTTATCGTTCAAATGTGAGGCTCAGTTCTAAGTTTTAGAACAAAACTCAAAATTGAAGTGACGTCATCTGTCATCGTATATCGTGAAATCTCTTGGGGGAAACTCCCAGGCCTTAATAAAAGTATGACTGCTGTGTTCAGAAGCCCAATACTGGAGCTTTATGACTTGTCATTTCATCTGCCATTTAAAGTGGCATGAGCTGTCAAAATTCATACTTTTTTCATAATTTCTGATCGTCACGACAGTAACAGGCTTTGAAGGCCATGGCAAAACTAAATGATTGGCGTTGGAATGAGGAAAATCCATACAGTATGTGGCCTGTACGAACCGAAAACATGTTCGAAAAGTAAACAAAATTTAAATAACCGGGACGACCATTCATTCGTTCTAAGCCAAAGTTAGTTCAAAACAATACTTTATTGTACATTTTCGAGACTAGAAGCACTAAAAAGCCTCTGAATTATACGTCTTGAGAAAAATAGCCAATAATTTCAATATTCTGTTTTAACGTCAAAATATCAACATTCTGGCAGCTCATGCCACTTTAAGAAGGTTCACAGCATAGGGAGAATTTCACAAATTTCCTGTCACCGGCGCTGTTGTGGAGCCATTTTCGTTCGAATGTGACGCTCATTTCTGAGAACAAAAAACGTCAATCGAACTGACAATGCCATTAAATAAAGACCTCTGTCACCGGATATCGCGAAATCTCTTGGGACACTCTCAGGCCATATTAAAAGTACACCTATTTCACGGTCTACTGACATTGTGCTCGGAGCAGGTCAACCAATTCCGCCCATAGTAAAACCGGACAAAGTAGGCTTCACGTAAGCTCAAATGGCAACATCTCTGTATCAAATGCTGCCATATTCTGATTACAATCCTAAGAATTCTTCAGCCTGTAAAAGATGAAAGACCATCTACATTTACTCTGCAATTTACACAATTTGTGGCTTTGAGTTCATTTATTCTATAAAATGAATGTTCCAAGAAAAGGGATGATGCTCTACAATGTATGTGGTATTGTAGATTTAGGATCGTTTTTGTACTCAGAAATGAAACTGATATTTACATGTAACTTGTTGAGTTAGGCAATTTTTATCCGATTTGACTTTTTTATTTGTATATTCATAAATACACACCAGGGCTGCATACAGGCAGGTGTCTAGTTTCACTTTTTTCCTTTGTATTATATTCAACTTTTTTCCCAGGTTTCGCCCCATTATATTTGAACTGGTCTAAAAAAACTTGTTTACAAGTAGAGGTTTTGGAAAATGTTTTTTTCTTTATTTCTGAGCCAGGTCATGCTGACAAAAAATATTGTTATTGAGTTTGCTTTGTTGTGTTTTTTTGTTGCTGTTGCTTTTAATGTGTTTTGTTTGAGTTGCTGCTACTTTCAGCAGTCTTCAGGTGTTCAACCACCAATGAGAGGTTATTTCAAGATCACATAACAAAAGTTATATGTTGTTGAAAAACAAGTTCTGTAATGCTTCATGGTAATGCCCGAACAAATATCATTCAACATTATAAAGCAAAGGTTGTAGGACAAAACTTTCATTTTGCAGTCAAGGTTGTCTCCTAGAGCCTGTTTCACAAAGCACCGTAGCGTAAGTTTTTCACTAAATTGCCATGACAACCAATACGATAGAGATACATTGACTTGCTATCAAAAAAGTACATATGCCATTTTGTGAAACAGGCCACTGGCCAGATGGGGTTTGTGTAAAAAATGTGGCACTGGCTGCCAAATACAGGAAAAATTAGTTATAACAGAATTGGCTCATAGTTCTGTTATTTCTATGAAGAAGTTAAAAATAGTAGCTGTCCTCACATACCAAGCCTGGGGATGTACATTCAGGTTGTTTTTATAAGCAGCCAAACCCCAGAGAAACATATATACATGTACATCCAGGATATTTAAATTTGGTCTGTCATTGGCACTTCTCTTCGCTTCATAGTTCAATTTTTCGTGACAACCAGAATTTTAAAAAAAAATGTAAGGTCGAGTTACAGCGAAAAATGTACCATAAACGAGCACTTAATGTGAATTTTGTGGTACTTTGTTTACTGTCTGACAGATGGTTTGGGTTGATGTAAACAGAGGTCCTGCATGGGTCAACACTACTGTAGTGAGTTGTGAAAGGGTTACTAATATTCAACTATCTGATTAACTGTAAAGACGTTTTTTTAGTTTATTTCTACATTATGTAATCAGGACAACAAAAACACATAAAAGTCAGAAGACAACGAAACAATCCGCCAGGCTGTAAGAGTGCAATGACTCGCTCTGGAGCCTCTGCTAGAAACTCGCTGAAACTCAAAAATCGTATTAAACTCGTCGATCTATCCAGGGAAAGAAGTTGACCAGTGATCATCCCAACACCTTCCCAATATGTATGTGTAGGACATTAACATGTTGGAATTTTTTTATCTTTAATTTGCCTCATACCCACGCGGCTCTTTTAAGCACATTGTATAAAGTTACATTCTGTATATGACAGATGGATTGCCAAGCTAAGATGACCGTGAAACTACTAAGGCTCCAAAGAATGGTTTTTGGGTGCATTTTTATTTGTTTTTCTGTAGGCCTATTGTTTTTCGTTTAATATAAGTTTTCTTTAGAGTTATTTTTTTTGTTTGTTAAAGTTTATTTGACTATTATGATTCTTTTACATGCCATTTGTTTTTTGTGTTTTTTCTTTCATTATGTCATCTAAAAGATGAATTTCTGTTTGTTGGCGATGCAAAAATATATTCTTTTTATGCCTTAAGATTAAGGTGAAAACATTTGTTTTACTATTGAAGAATTATACAGACATTATTTATGGTGAAAAATTTAAACTTTCGTGGACTTTTTGTTTTAAGTTTTTTGGGGGTTTTCTTATCACCGATTAAAACTGCTCGAAGCAGTTTGTCTGGATGTGTTGAAAAGAAAGAAAAAAAGACCAGACACTCAAAAGATGGACGTGACTGTAAACTTTCTTTTCCATGATAAAAAGCATGGGTTTTATTCCGGTTAGAAATAATGAAGGCATCACAACAAAGTTTTTGTGAACAAAGCAAGGTCTCATCAAGAGCAATGGAATTTTATTTGTCATAAATATTTAAAAACAATAAAAATTAAAATAAATTGTCTATTATTTATATACATGTTTTTTTTTTAAAATAAAATTCTATTGCACTTGACAAAGATGTATTTACAGAGGTTGCTCAGAAAATTTTTATGGTGGTGATGCCGTAACTATTTCTCACAAACGTAATAATCCCTTCGTCAAACTACTGACTCTCGCTTATTTGGGCCTTGAACCAGTTTCTGTACACAGCAATGATCCATCTGAAGACACACAATTTCTAAACAGTATCTTTCAGTAGATTTCAAAGTTTACTTTTCTTCTTTGACCTATTTTATTCAATATACTCAAACCATTACAGTTTCACACGAAATTTCTCCAAGGTTTTCTAAAGCTTATGAAAATTGTAGGTGCTGTGAAAAATCCAATCTTCTAAAGTAAGTTTTACAAAACTAGACGTTTTGCTTAGGGCAATTTATTAGACGCCAGAACAATGTATGAATAAATGATCAGATCACGATTGAGGATGTTGCAGTCTGTATAGGCAGACAGCCTAATGATGTCACTAGAAAAATTATGGGATATTTGAAGGGGTCTGGCTTTGTTGTGACACGCATGACTGAGCAAATTAATTTCTGTGCGATTTTATCCCAAATATAACGTCATTCAGCAATCAGCCTATTAAATAAAATTGTTGCAGTCCATACAAAAATATTGAGAAATACATGTACTCAACGTTTTACCAACATGGTTGCCTTGGGCTATGGCATATTTAAAATTTTCTATTAAACATATAATAATCTGTGGCTAATCCTTATGTACAGGGGCGGCGGAGCCAGTGGGGGGGGGGGGGGGGGGGGAGTTTGACTGAAAATAGAAAGAATTACACTTCTTTTATCTGGGAAAAAATACAGAAAACAGATTATTATTTTAATTTAAATTCCTTATTTTACATACAGTTATGTATACATTATTTTGTTTGCCATTAGTAAAGTTATAGACGTTTACTGCTCAATTATGTTGCATGAAACACAAGGCAGCTTACGGAATAATATATTTGCTGTATATGTATTTAACAAAGGGTGAAGGTTAAGTGTGATTTTTACTGTGATAAAATTATATTTGGTGTGCCACATTAGTCTTCTGGATTTGTTTCTCAGATTATCTGGGTTTTTTTAGATCGATTTAGGTTTTACGCCGACTCAAGACATTTCATTTATATGGTAGCGCTGCCACCTTTACCTGTGGGTACATGCACCTGGTGTATACAACAGTATAGTGTAGGTTGATGGAAGGTTTACTCAAAAATGTTAATAAACTTGTATATTACTTCACACACTTTTGAACTCTGGTCATTTAATAGTTTTTTCTTGTCCTATATAACCTGATACATTTACAGAATGTAGATGGCGTGATCATTTGTGAAGAAATAAGATATACATCTTGACGTCAGAAACTTCAATATAGATTAGGATGGGCCTCGGTGGCCTAGTCGGTTGAGTGATAGCCCCTCAGTCTGACACAGGCCTCCCATCGATGTGGCGCAGGTTCAAATCCCACTTAGATCAACAACAAACAATGAACTATTTGCGAGTGGATTCTGTACTCAATGGTCGAAGGTGCGACAGTTGCCAAGGTTACGAGTTTCCTCCTCTACTAAACCTCGTAACACTGCCATATAAGTTAAATAATCTTGAGTGCGGCGTTGAGAATGCATTGAGAATATTTTGACAAAAGCACACTAAATTTAAGCCTAAGAAATCAGCAAAAAAAACAGAAGTAATTCATACAAAGTCTTTTTATTTGATGTAGGAAGGCAGTGAATCGGTCAAAATGTTGTCAAGAACCAACTTCCATATGGAGTGGAAAAAAACCCAGATTTGAAAACCATTCATGCTATGTGCCAAACTCAAGATTGTTTCACTTCAGCTGAGAAAACTGTGCTCTGCTGAATTATTTTTTTTCTCGTGGTAATGTGTCTGGTCGCCTTATCAGATATAGTATTACCAGCTGCCCGTAGACCAATAATTCAGGCTAGTTTCACTTTAAAGACAGTGTTGCCATAAGAGAAACTTTTGCTTTGGCATGTTGTTCATTTCACCAGACCTTGAACTCTCATCCCAATCTTGAGATGTGCAGCCAGTTTTGCTATCAAATTTGATCTAATGCAATAACTCCAAAAAATTCCAGCACTGTACCAATACAAGAAAGCATAGATCTGCAAATTCCCCATGAGCTAGAACGCCACACAGCAAAGAGTAGTTATTTCTGTTATCAGGTTAATAAATGTTTTACGCCCCGCTTAATTTTTTTCTCACTTATATGGTGGTGTTGCCAGATTTACTAGGGGAGATAATTCACCGTACGCCTAAAGGAAATGCCTGACCTACTGATGGCATAAGCCATTGCAACAGCATCAACTGTGTTACAGATTCACACAAGAACTATCATTATGGGTTCAGTTTTTTTTTTGGCTAATAAAGTTTTCAAATTTATTTTCATCACAAGAAAAACTTCCTTCGACTTGTTTCCATCTCGTGTCTCTGCAAGGAAAAGGACAGAATATTAGCATAAATGACAAGTTAATGTTTCTGTGGAGCAAGATGCGAAAATAGTGTATTGAAAATGTTGTTATCCCAGAAGTATTTGGAAGAGTATATAATAGTAAACTAAAAAAGTGTTGAGGTTTGGTGCCCCACAATCATTGGCAAAGGAAAGCGACGTCTTTGTCAGGACTGCCCCTCAGGAGGACCCCCCCCCCCCCCCCCTCCTCCTTGACCACCCTTCTGACCTCTTTGGACTTACCTTGTGTACCCATTCGTACTCGCCAAACTTTGAATCAAATGTGCCCTTCTGTAAGGACCTCAGTTTTAATGTAAACCTGGGACCCAACTCCTGTAAGCCCACCTTTTTGGAATTACGGAACATATATCTGACAAAAAACATGGTGAAATTATGTATTTATTGAAGTTTTATGCTGCACTCAAGATTATTACACTGACACTACCAGGTTTACTAAAACGAGGTAAGCATGCACTTTGCTCAGAGGAAATTACAGACCTACGAGCACATGGTCAACTTTCCACATACCTATTGATTGAAAACCATTGAGACAAATTCCTTTTAAAAATAGCATCAAACATTAAATTTTTTAAAAAAATTCTCATAGAATTAATAAGTATGTTACGTCGCAGTCTAGATTGTCAGATTGTTTTCTGGCAGCGTGCTCACTCAGGTGCTAGGGGGCCTCGATGGTCCAGTGGATTAGAGTGATTGTCCCTCAATCCCATACAAACCTTCCAAGAGTTGCCAGGTACTCGCCGCAGGTTGGGGGGTTCCTCTGGGCAATGAGCCCGGTTTCCACCTCCACTAAACCTGGCAACATCGCCATATCAGTGAAATAATCAGGAGTGCGGAGTAAAACATCAACAATCACTGAGCTGCTCGGGTTAATTGGAGACAGGGAGAGTGCAAATGACGCATACTGTTAGTGTATGTAAATTCAAAATTTACTAAACACCAGTAAGTTACGAAAAACTGTGTTAAAAAGTAAAACTTGATTAGAATTTTGAGCAGCTCATACAACTTCTACAAAAAGAATCTGACAATATCGGTAAACTAACCTGTGATGTCTGAAAAATATGAAATCTCTCTGATTGTGAAAGGTCATGACCCTTCTCCCTTGGAAATCCGGGTCATGGGGGAAAAGCGAAGCAAACATTCGACCCACTGAGTGACCAAGTCGGGTGTTAAAGTTGTTTAAAATCACTTCAGGCATATGGCCAGTTAATTTTCCAGCATTCTGAAAAAAGTTATTTAAGCACATTTAGTTAAACCCATCTTCCTCAAGCCAATGCCATATGGATATGTCAATTTTTTTATGGTATAGCTCCTTTTATTATATTGAAATCAAAAGTGAAATAATCTTTACTGCAGCAAAAAACATCAATCAATCAAATGTTAAAATTGAACTTTTTGCTCAAGAACTTGATTGATTGATGTTTTAAGCTGCACTCAAGATTATTTCATGTAAATGGCGGCATTGCCAGGTTAAATAGTAGGGAAACCGACTGACAAAAGTCTCCTATCGAAAGGTCAAGAATTCCACTCAGTGTATTAACTAGGAAAGTTCCCCGGTACACGCCCAGGGTTGGTGATTTTCTCTGAGGAAAGAGCCTGGTTTCCTCTCGCACTAAATCTGACAATGTTGCCGTACAAGTGAGACAGTCTTGAGTGGCAAAGAGTGCAACAAAACACATCAATCAATCAATCTACCAGCATTCAGCTGCCTTCCCCCTGTTGGATATGACCTTGATATTCATTGTATACAAACACTAATTTGTACTGACATGAACACTTTACAGTTCAAACTTGTAATTTCTAAAATTTTATAAATAGAAGTTATGAACATTTGTTATGGAAAAACCAACCAGAAACCCTAAAAAGTAAAGAAATTTCCAAGAAAAATTTTCCGTTACCTTAAGTTCTGTGGTCAGTTTGACGTTGGACATTTTAAAGTGGGCAGTTGGGCCATTGGGCAAATGAGATATTATCATACCATCTAAAAAGGGTTAAGGAGTTATCCTGTTAAAGAAACAAGCCTGCTGAAAACAAATTTTGTTTAAAATAAATGGTCTCCTTAAAGGAGAAGGAAAGTAAATAGAGTATAAACGCGGAAAATTTCCCTTTCTGACAGTACCAAAACCGTATCTCTATGATTTTTCCTTGCCAAACTGTGAAATAAGAAAGTTAAGAAGCGTTATCAGAGAACGTCTAACTGACTCGGCAGCCATCTTCACGGGAAAGCTTAGCAGTGAGTCCCGATCGGCCAATCAGTATATCGCATACGCCTAGCTCATCAGTCACTGCATTAGTGTAAGATAAATTGGTCAACTCTGAAAGTCTGTCATTTAAACCTACGTTAATTTCGATCATTTCAAGGAGCTAACAACTAAAGACAAACGCTCTATTGATTCTGAAATATATACTGGCTTGTAAATCAACCTTTTGGGAAAATCTGACCCAACATGAGTTTGTCTTACAGCAAAATGCACTTAGAAATTTTTATTTGGTCTGAGTGGGATTTGAACCCGATACATCGATGGAAGGTCTGTGTCGTGAGAGACGATCACTCTAATCAACTGAGCCCCCAAGGCCTGTGTCAGACTGAGAGACGATCACCCTAATCAGCTGAGCCACCGAGGCCCCGCAGCCAGTCGTATTGACACCGCGACATCCAAGCAGACCATTATGACCAATGACATTCAACTGTCTTGACTAAGGCTTACCGAATCCAAACAGCCTTTACAAAGTACATTACGAACACGAGATTTGCTAATATACTTCCAATAGCCAAATAAAAGGGAAACATTTGAAATACATTTACTTTTTATAAAAAAATAAAACCTTGCAGCTGCTGAGCTTAGGGCCTTATCATTGAGTAACTTAATAAAGCTAGTATTTTTACAGTCAAACTCATTCACAAAACGAGTTCATACTCATTCACAAAACGAGTTCAAACTCAAAACAATCAAGTATTTGATCAAGTGATTGATTATCATTAATTAATAAAATAATTGCCAGTTTTATGCAGCAAGATTGTTTTGCGTACATAGAGAAGCCTTGCCAAGTTTCCTGAGGGTAGGAAACCATATTCTGTGCACATAGGAAACCCACTGTATTTGTGGTCAAGTGATTTATTGACTGGTAGGTGCTTAACATCACATTCAACAGCTAAGACACCAACAAATATTTTTTAAGCCAAAACTTGTTTTCGTATGTCTCAGTAGTTAAAAAAGAAACTTCTGAGGACAAACTTTTCCGTCAAACTCTTTGAAAAGTTGACTTGATAAGTATTTCGCTAGATTGACGTTTCAAAGGATACTGGGTACTTTTCTGTCATCATTGACGACAACCAAGTCTGTATAGCCTCTTTCTACAGCCAGTGGTATCAATTTTTTCAGGTCGGCATTTTGTCGGAAAAAGACGTCAGAATTTGGTATAATCTTCATCAGTTCTTTACAAAATTTATATGTTCTCTGAAACGATACAAGAAAATGTTTATAATGAAAATAGACAGACAGGTAGCCTGTGTCAAATTGTTAACTTTAAAAAGTGTGAATTTTAGCAGTCTATGAAGAAAATAAATAAACTTACATTTCGTGTTCTGTCAAAAGTGAAATAATGAGTGTGGCAAAAAAAACACCAATCGATAATATATTGAAACTTAATTTTTTGCTCAAGAACTTGCTCGATTGATTGATTGATTGCTGCACTCAAGATTATTTCACTTATATAGATCTGTTGGCAGGTTTAATGGGGAGGACACCAAGTTCTTTGCTAGGAGGAAACACTCGACCTGGGCCAGTAGGCCAATCTGGCCAGTCTTCCACTTACGGTGATTGAATAAAAAATCCACTGTGAATGTTTTACATTTTATTTCGTCTGATTGGCATTTGAACTCACCAACTTTTGCCGGCTTATGAAGAAAGAAAAAAAACTTACATTTCGTATTCTATCACTGCTGGTTATAAGAATTTTGGGTGTAGTTTCTCTGTTGAAATAAGATGCCATTTCATCTTGGGCTTCGTCCTTCAAAACCTATCACATAAAAAACAAATACCAACAAATATTAAGTGGTTGATTGATTGATGTATTACACCACACTCAAGATTATTTCACTTATATGGCGGAGTTGCCAGGTTTAGTGGGGGAGGAAACCGGGCTCACTAGATTGATTCATTGATTGATTGTTTGATGTTTTATCCAGAGTCAAGATTTTTTCACTAATATGGCGGCGTTGCCAGTTTTATTGTGGGAGGAAACCGGGCTCTATGCCTGGAGGAAACCCATGACCTTCCGGTGGTAACTGGCAACCATCCCACATAGGTCGTTCGAGTGAAAACCCAGTCAGAAAATTTTTCAATTTTTTGGGACTGCACAGGATTTGAACCCGCGACCCATTGGTGGAAGGCTGCCTATATTCCTCAACAGTTAAGTTCTGAGAGGTAAAAAAAGAATTGAAAGGCTGTTCTCAAAAATTTTACAATGTAACAACTGATTTTCATACTTTCAAAAATATAATACCACCAGTCAGAAAGTTAAGTCGGTCATGATTGTTTAAAGAAACAGCACATTGATCTTTGGTAAACGACGAAAGGCTGTCCTCGCCACTTTCACAGTCAAGTCAATTCAACCTACCCATCACCTTATAAACTGATTAAATGGGTTCATAAATTTTAATTAAATTCATAAAATTGAAAAAGTTTCACCTCTTGATCTTCTGGGTTAACCATTGTTTCATCAAATACTCTCATGCTCTCAATCGTCTTGGGTACTTCTTTAGGAGGGGCCTAAAAGTAGAGGATGAAAAATAGAATACAAATGGAAAGTAGTTTTGTTTAACCTGAAATGATGGATTGATTGATGTTTTAAGCCGTACTCAACATTATTTCACGAAAATAGCAACATTGCCAGGTTTGTAGGGGGAAGAAACCAAGCTCGTTGATTGGAGGAAACCCCTTCCACATAGGGTAATCCAGAGAAACCCCACTCAGCCAGTGTGCCTTTAAGAAAATACATTTTTGAAAATATTCCGATCATAAGAAACAAGTTAACAAATTACACGTTATAATACCAACCTTATCTCCAAGTTAACAAATGACACGTTATAATACCAACCTTATCTCCAAGTGAACAAATGACACGTTATAATACCAACCTTATCTCCAAGTGAACAAATGACACGTTATAATACCAACCTTATCTCCAAGTTAACAAATGACACGTTATAATACCAACCTTATCTCCAAGAGCATCTCTCTCCTGTTTCTTTTTCTTTTTTTCCGCTATTTTCACCTGGAAATTGCAAATGATATAAAGAAAGTGTTATTGCATCTTATTAAACGATGAGATAACAGATCTGACTTTGGCTTCAACTATTCACACATGTTTGAAGATATTAGACATTTTTAAAGAGGCATTCTCTGAAGGATTAAAAGTGACAGAGGTCCAGAAATTCGCACTCTAGTAATAAATTCTAATCATATTGTCAAAACAATAAGCAGGGGTTAAAGTTCAACGCAACACCAAAAAGCCCTTTAGGTTTTGACAAGGGAGTGGGTTGTTTAGCACAACAAGGATTGGGGGGGGGGGGGGGGGGCATCAACTGCGCTTATAGGGCATCCCAAATTTTCTAGAAATAACACTTTATAGTTGTAGACAATCACTAAAAAGATAAATACATGTATATGCTTAAAGCGCTCTTCTGAATCTCTACACAAAGTTGCTCGTTGATGAAAACATTTAGCTGAGGTTAATCCCTGACCTGTTTTACTTATTCTCCACCAACATACTTGAAAATCCCACAGTCATGTGATGTGAGCATTCCGTCAGTCAAGTCAAATAGTTCAGCCTATAGGGAAAATCTACGGCTAACTGCGGATCGCGTGGTCATTTTACGAGGAAAGTTTGAAATCTGTCTGGCCAATCAAGCAGATTTACAACAAAACTCCAATAAATTAATGGGTAAAATGAAAAGAGGAACATTTAAAATGTGTGTTACATTTAAATACAAGAGATCAGTGAACTGATCTTGGCGACCACCATACAACACTATCAGAAAGTAAAGCTGCTTGTAAACAGATGTGAAATTTATTTCTTCAGTTGGTGGCTGGCTGGACAAAAACACAGTTTCTTCGGTAGAAAGTGGCTGTTATCTGAAAACTCAAAACCAACTTTCTTCAAGGAGGCCTCACATTAACACTACTTACCGGAGCTACATAGTACATGTACATTGTATGCACACAGGCCAGTCAATGATATCGCTTGTTTGAGTCCTGTCATTTACAAAATCCAAAACGATTGTACACATGTTACTAAGATGCATTTAGTGTTTGTTTACAAATCAAAAGATAATGTATATCTGTCAAAAATAACCCGTGAAAAGTGAAGAATCGGCGACATATCACTCGTTGGGCTCCAGTCGGCCCATAGCATTACCAGCTGATCCGTGGCGGTTAGTGAATTCCGTTGTGACGATAAAAAGAAAATCAGATTATTGAACACGGAGGCAGATAAGGAATTCACTTTGGTGAATTAGAGGTGGTAGAGAGAAAAAAAATGCCTTGAATCACGTAGGTACTGTGGAAGGAATCTCATTGTCTTTTTGACTGAGTGCGTGCTGTACATTTTCTTAAATATATTGGTACAAATATAGAATAGGTCCGTCGTTTTTAACTTCTCTTCAAATTCGTCTATTAGATGTTATTTCTTTTAAATTTTAGTAGGGATAGTTTAGTTTTAAGCTTGTAATATTAAATTAGTCATAAGTTCTAGAAGAAATGAATAAAATGGGGGGTTTCAGGGGGGCTTGTAGCCGCACTCGTGTGTCTCTATTCTGGTTTACTTACTTTGCCGGTCAGGTAGAACCACACATTAAACCGCCATTATACGGGTGAGATAACTCGTGTAAAGTCATTAGGTCAATTTTTATGCTATGCTTTACAAAGAGCGATTCAACAGTTTAACAACGGATTTCGAAGAAATCAACTGGTTCAGTAAAAAGAGGAATGTTTCAAAGATATAATAGGCGGTAATAGCTGAAAGGTAGTTGAGATTAAGGATAGTTAAGACTTAGCTTAAATCTGAAATCCGAAGTCCTTCCAAATAATTCATTTAAAAGCCGTAACTAGGGGGCTTGACCCCCTGACGATTATAGCGATTTGAGACTGACGGACCAATTCTATAGTTTGTCCAATAAATTGAGTACAAAAGAGGAGATATTGTCCTAAACTTGTCATTTATCCTTTAAGGAAAAATAATTATGTTATTATTTTGTGTAACATACTATTCGTGGGCCAGTTTTCGTTACATGTTAGCATAACTACAAGGCACAACAAAACTTACCTTTCTCTGTTGTATTTTCATTTCTCTGTAAACTTGTGTTCTGTGCTGTTTGTTCTTTATCCTTGATATGTTAGGAGGGGGAATGGTTTGAACGGTTGCCATGTTGTCGTCTTGTTCGACTTCTACAGAAACACGTTTTCTTTTCCCTGCCATTTTGTCAAAATTTGATACTAGAGTGGTCTCCCCTGAATTGCAATGTCAGAGTAGTCTCCCCTCGTACAGCTGCAAAGAAAGCTGGGGTGGGGAGGCTTGGGAGTTTACTGAAGTAAATCAACTAATGATGCCATATAAATCACATAATAAACAATCAACCAAATCAATCAATCCATTTTTTTCAAAATCCACGATTTTCAAACGGGTTTTGATCGAGCTGTTAATTAACTGTTGTCTTTTTGGCTTACATAAATTGGAAAATTGCTATTTTTCTAAAGATGCGCAAATTAGAAACCCTTATATTTAAAGTACCGGTAGTTTTTAGGCGTGACCTGGGAAAAATCATATACCACGTGTTAACTCATATGCTCAATGGTTTATCAAATTTATTGTTTTTCAAAGTTAGTCATTTTGTTTTTAACTTCTGGGGGCTGTTTCTCAAGACATTTACCACCGGCGTAACTTTGTGTCTGGTCGTAACGTAATATTGTTGCCATGACAGTTAGGCCTTGTATTAGACTTACGTCGGGGGTAAATATCCCGAGAAACATCCCCCTGGGCCCGGTTGTTCAAAAGAAAATTAGCTTAACGGCAGGTTAAATGACGTGGCGTAACAAAGAAATTGTCTTTTACTGTATACGTTACGTCATTCGATGACGTTATAGTTTCCAAGGTGACGTTACGTAACAAAACGTCGATCATTACTTATAGGGTCAAAGTCTTTCTTATTTAATTCTTCGTCGACAATTATAAGGCTAGCTGGTTGATTAAGCGAAAATCGTTGATTTTTGTATTATCTTAATCCTACTTGAATGTAAATTGTTTTTTTAGCCCAGCCACTAGATGGCTATTCATGTTTGACTGATAATCTGGCGTATAGCATGATTGAGATAGAAACAGATCCGGACGGGGGTAAGAAGTCATTATTTATTAAATACTTTTTTTTTTGGGGGGGGGGGGGGGTATTTTTGTGCTTTGTATTTTTCTGTATGAATCAGTTAATAAGTAGTTGTTTTCCTTCTGAACTAGTCTAACGTTAACATTCTCTTTCCCTGGCAGCAAAATAAAATTAAAGATAAATTTGCTGCTAAAATCCAGAATACTGTTCACATTAAACGGGTTTCTGTATTTTTCCCAGAGCTTTCTAGTATTGTAAAAATCAAATAACTTTGGCATCTCTTTCACTTTTTGTTAAAGCTGTACTCTCAAAGTAAATGAACTCTGAATCTGGGCATGCAAGCAAGCGACTATAAATAATTTGAAACAGGCTCGTATCACCGAGCGAGCTAACGGTAGAATTATTTGACGGAGTAAATATCGCATACTCAAACAAATACAGGAGAAGAATTTGATTTGAGTAACACAAACATACCGATAAATTTGAGTTTGTAAAGACCTGAAATGAATTCAATCCAAACACTGGAGTAAGCCCGACCTAGTTTCTCATAATGCCACTTCAGGTGGCACGAGATGTCAAAATGTCGATATTTTTCCAACAAATATTTTTTTAAACATTTTGACCATTTATCTCAAGATGTACAAATTAGAAGCTTTTTTTAGAAATACCAGTCTTGCAAATGTACGTCAAAGTAGTGTTATGAACTATCTTATTAACCCTAATATGAGTGAACTTTCGTCCCGGTAATTTCGGTTCGTTCGAGTTGAAGACTATATGGATTTTCCGAATTCAAACGTCAATCATTTACTTTTTTCTGGATGAACTTCAAACCCTCTTATCGTCTACATAATCACGATTTGTGAATTCTGGCACAATAAATTTGATATATTTTTCGAATTTAAAACGTTTTATTCCCAGATCTTTGGGCTGAAGCGTGCCTCGTGGGCAGTGGTAACAGGACAGCTATGATACGGAACGGTAAGTTTTCTTGTCGAAATAAAAAGTGTTTTAAAACAATATACGCTCTATTCAATTTATTAATATTTTATTACCAGTCTAACTGATTACCGTACCATTAAAGTGGCGCGTGCTGCCAAAATTCGGACATAAGTCATAAATTTTGATTGTCAAGAAAAGTTGACTTTGAACAACAAGAGGATTGCCGTTTAAATAAAAAATATCATTAAAGTCAGTTACCGTACGAGCTGAAAATGTATGCTCACAAAGGACAGAATTAAGATATATTAGAGTGGTCTTTGTTGCTTATAAAAACTAACTACAAGTGGCATGAGCTGCCAAAATGCTGATATTTTGAACTTAAAACAAAATGTTGAAATTATTGCCTATTTTACTCAAAACGCACAATTCAGAGGCTTTATAGTGCTTCTAGTCTCGAAAATTGACTATAAAGTATGGTTTTGAACTAACTTTAGCTTAGAATGAATGAATGGTCGTCCCGGTTATTTAAATTTTGTTTACTTTTCGAACACGTTTTCGGTTCGTACAGGCCACATACTGTACGGATTTTCCTCATTTCAACGTCAATCATTTAGTTTTTCGACGACCCTCAAAGCCTCTTAGTGTCCTGACGATCAGAAATTATGAAAAAAGTGTGAATTTTGGCAGCTCATGCCCCTTTAAAGCACATCTTTGAGAATTTTATCAACAGCAAGCTCTCGTTTTTTACTGCTTAATGAAAATGACAAAGAATTAGCTAATTCTGTTCCAACGAAATCTCCCCTATATTTGGCAGCTCGTGTCATGCGCGTTAATAAATTTTAAATGAACCACCATGCAATCTCCATGAACATCCATAGAGGTATATATTTAAGAACATTAAAACACACGGGCCAGGAAAATCTTCTTGTAGAGGACCGTCAGGAAAATTGGCAATACTTTATGAGAGATACGTTTATCGAGTGCGCCGAAAAGTCATAAACGAAATTTTTGAACGAATGCTATGTTTTGAATCTATTTGCAGTGAGGCATAAAGAACACGTGGTGGAATCTGGGAGTAGTTCGGACGAGGATGATTTCAATTGGAAAGTTAACAACAATGGTGAGATATTTATTGATTCTTGATTATTGATCATTTTAGTATAACCTTTTATTTGTTCTCGAACATCGGGGAAAATATATAGAAACGAGACTGCCTTAAAGCAAGAGGGGGGGGGGGGGGGGGGGGGGGGGAGAGGACGTGACACTCCCATTCCAACCAAAACATTCTAACCGCAATTTCCATTTACCCTTTACCACCTTAGTGTCCACCCCAATAGACATAAAAATGCCTCCACATACATCGAAGAATCTAAGCCGGAAAATGCCTTATGGCGTCACTCAAAAGATTGTGGGATCAAAGAGGGATCTTTATAGCGACACGCTGACTGCACACCTATACTTTTCTGTGACGAATACATTCCTTGTGGCATTCTTATCCCTCTTATGACGTCATTAAGCAATCGGTCTATTAATTATGATATTCTTAATGAGCACACCATTTTATGTCCAGGTACTGACGAAGAGAGCCAGTGTTTGCTGAGCGATTCAGAAGAAGATTTATCTAAAAACCGTACGTGATTTTTACATGACGTAGCATTTCTCTATCATATCACTTTTATATTGTAAGCGAAATTGCTTTAGGCTTAATATAAATGAATGGTTCTGTTAAGCCTTATCAAAGATTATTTCATTTATTTGGCAACTTTGTGGGGTTATTGGGAAAGAGAGACCTCGATGGTCCAGTGGGTTAGAGTGCATGATCGCCTTTCTCAGTCCTACACAGACCTTCCATCGATGCGGCGCGGGTTCGAATCCCACACAGACGAAATAAAAATTTAAAAACTTGTAAGTGGATTTTCCACTCGATCGCCGTATATGGAAGAATTGCCAGGTACTCGCCGAAGTCGGGAGTTTCCTCCGGGCAATGAGCATGGTTTCCTACCCCCACTAATCCTAGCAACGCCGCCATATACATGAAATAATCTTGAGGGTGGCGTAAAACATCAATCAATCAATGAATGCACTTGTATACGTTTATCGATTAAGAACAATACAAAGGAGAAACTTTCTATAATTATTTTTAGAGAAATTGGGATTTCAACCTCTGATACTTTGCTGTGGTCCAAAAATAAACAAGACCGTACATTAAATGAAGAAAGGTGGCTTTAACAATGTTTTACACAAAATACAAAATACGATCTTATTTCAAAATATAAGTTAACATTTAAAGGAAATCATGTTGTTGGTTCGTCGTTTAAAATTGCTATATTATTGCAAATATTCCAAATTTCAGGATCGAATCCAAATTCGATGGAATTCTCAGAAATGCCGCCGCTAACCCAACGAGTACAAAGGTCCAATTGCCGACTAACTATGTCTTCATGGGTAACATTTGACGAGGAGTGTCCAAGACAACCGGTAATTTACAAAAGCTAACATTCGACCCCATTTTAGAATAAGATTTGTAGATTTATATGCTAGAAAGGATCGAATGTAATAAATGAATTCGTACGAAAGATTTAGATTTTTTAAAATCTTAAATCTTACAACATTTTAAAACAACGTATTGGACTCCATAATAAGAAGATGATGTGGAGCGAATCAAAATCTCGCATACAATAGAAAGTGGCTCACCCTCAACTTTAAGTAACGCGAAATGTGGTTGGGTGAATTTCCGCTACAAAACAGTGGCAGAACCAATCAAAGTTTACATGCATATCAATTAGAAACGACGTTATCTCATCCAATTTGCTCACGGGTAAAAATGAGCGTAAGTGATACTTTTAATCTAGAGTTCAAGCAAGCATTTGTTTTCAAACATTGAAGTGTTTCTTTTTATCATTTACTACAGGTGCGGTATCAGGTTCAAAAACTTACTTTGGAGACATCGATGAGTAAGCATTACTGTTTTGATTCTGACAAAAAATGTTATGCTCTATATAGTACTAACTAGATTGGTTTACTATATAAATTGTAGCTGTTAAGTTGTTTCCATTTAGTGGGTAGACGTTCTTTCGTGCTGCATTTTTTAAATCGATTTTAGTTAGGCTATAGAGCTATATAAAGTTCAGCATTACTTCACTCAAGTAAAGGTCTTTCTCTGTAATTTAATAATTTTTGACACTTATTGGTCGTCGACAACCTGGCACCGACGAACACATATCAAAAGATAAATAACGAGGTACATGTAGACATTTAATATTATTGAATTATAGATCAGTATATACGTGCCAGCGGAATAATACAATGGCGTTATATTTGTCCTTACGATCAAAAATATGTGGCCCTGTGCCCCTATGTCTACAGAGGCCTATTAGCGCCATGGGTGGCATTTTGACACTTCCAGTATTTTTCTGTCTTTAACAGCATTTTGCTCAAGCAGAAACTTAGTTTTGAGACGAGAGATTCTGTATGTCGAAGAAAATCAAGCGTATATCATAAGAATCATACCATAAAGTTAGCCGAGCATAAAGTTAGTTCGTCATAACGAACACGGAAAAAAAAAATTCGGCAGAGCCAAGATTTCTCGGCTAACCATAAAGTAAAACGATTTGCAAAGAAAGTCGAAAAACGCATAAACAATTGCTAAATCACAAGGGAAACATTTCCTCCGCGGTGGGAATGTTTCCACCGCGGAGAAAAGAATCTCACCAAGATGAAAACTTTTAAAAGAATTCTCAGTGCATTCACTCCATCGCCGTATGTGGAAGAGTTGCGAGGTACTCGCCGAAAGGTCGGGTATTCCTCCTGGACAAGTGTCCAATTTCCTTCCCAACTAAACCTGATAATGCCGCCATAAAAGTGAAATAATGTTGAGTGCACGAAAAACATCAATCAATCAATCAAAACATCTGAAGCCATTATGTGTCTATGTAATGGATTGCACGCTATGATAACATTTTTAGAAACAAAAGTCGTCGTTATTTTTGCCTGTAGATCTGTTACGATTGGACGACGGAGTGAAGGACGACCCATGCCAGGAAAATACAAGCGGACAGAAAAACACACAAACTATGGACAAAAACCTCTGGGAGGAGGATTCGAGTACCCAACTTTCCCCGTCCAGCCCACAGTCCCCAGGCGACGAATGTGGGAAACAATCCCCCAACCCACTTAACGACGATCACGTTGGTGCCTCTACCGTTTCCGTCTGCAGTCAGTGGCTCCCGTACAACGACTACGCGGCACCACAGCCGTATGACTACCATTCTACTTTTGAAGCATATGGGACGAAAACAGGATTTGTTTTTGAAAATCCCCAGCATCAAGATGAAGACCCGATTCGCAATTTGAGTGCTACTTCGATAGACATCTCTAATTCCGATATTCCAGAAAAAACCCCAAAAGTCGCCTCAAAGAAGACAAAATTAAGGAAGGTACGCTTGATATGATAATTGTAATATTTATGTGTATGGGAATATGGAAACACAAAATTGTTGGCCTGTCATTGTTATTACCCATCGGGCAAATGCAGGTCATGGCATTCTGGACTGAGTCGACCGAAATGTTCGACATAGGGCTCCCAGTAAAGTTTGAACGGGTTCCACCTCGCTGTTTGGGACGATTGTCCCTGCAAAAGAATTTTGAATGGTATGTTCTTCCTGACTAGCTAGTAAGTAGGACAAGATGAAACACACGAGTGTGACTAGTTCTGAATCTTTATAAATGATAACGATGTGCCCCATGGGCTTGATTGGACAATAGTACACTTGTTTTTATTAGGTGAATCGCGAGCCAAAGGTTTAACTTCGTTTGGCTCCGATCGGCTGTCGTGCCCTTCCCCTTAGCACAGAAGCTGGTTGCCGCTTACACCCACTCTTAAAAAAACGTAGGCTACATGAATGTGGCGTAAAACATTCTAACAAAACAACACTTTTCTTGTTTCAATAGCTATTCCGATTTGTGGTGAAGTTAACAGGCAAGAAGAAATCTTCCAAAACCGGAGCCGGAACTAGGGGTTGTTCAGTATCGACTGGCAGTAAGGTAGGCCTACACTTCATCGACTGTCTATGTTTTAAAATTGATACAATAGCGATTTATATATTTGAACTAGGATAGCCGCAATATATAAGCCTTTGGTTCTGGTTTAAAGAAACAAAACTTTTAAAATCATGAATCCCTAATCCATTGCAGTTTTCATTCTGTTCTACGATCCTCTTTTCAGACAGAAAAAGAAGCCAGCAAATGTCAAATGTCCAACGAGAAAGGTAACATTGATCTATGTTTTAAATTGCCACTGTCGCTGTGGTGCTACAACCATTTTCCTAAAACATCCCATGTTTTGACCATAGCTATATTGAGATTTCCTGATTCCATTATGCAGAACACGACATTTGTCGAATTTTGGTTTATGAAGTCGATTTTTCAGTTGCTGATTTTCGAAGCAGTTAGCTACAATAGTCTTTATTCTAACCGCGCCAGAAAAAGGTTTATACCTTCTCTATAGGCCTAATGCATATCTGATTTCGCGAACATCTCCAAAGTGACCTAATTAACTACTGTGTTTCAGAAAAACTACATTCTTTGTTAAAATTTTTGTTTATAAAAGATTGGCTCGCCATGTTCTCAACAGTAAGTCCGCCATCTTGTTGATTCACTTTCAACAGTTACACTCGTACAAATTTGCTGTATTATGCCTAAGACCTTTGGGGCCAAAAAGTCGCTATTTGTTTCGGAAAAATCTATTGGAATGGGGTTGGCGAGTTCACATCGGAGGTCAATTGATGATGTGATGTTTAAGTATTGGACAAAAACATTTTGATTCAATCTGGCGTTTGTTCGCATTTACCCTCTTTTATTTCACTCTCTTTCACTCGGTGCTATTGGAAATGCCTATCAGTGGTCAGTTCAAGGTGAATCGAGTAGACAGAGAGCGTCGCCATCTTGCATGATTTTGTTAAAATGGGACTATTCGTGAAATTGACTCTCCGTTTTCGTAACTTGTTTAACATTTTGTTTAAATCAAAGTATATATCCACATACAGCGTGACGTCAGGATTTTTATATTTTTGGGATAGCTTTTAAAAATGTTACCCAAGCTGACATGCGAAAATCTCTGCGCTATCTCCGCTAAATGCGTACAAGGTCTATCTTAGCATTGCAAGCATTACCATATACCGCAGGCGTAGAGCGACTCAGTATATAGGCAATGTAACCGCGACCGCCATCTTGTTTTTTCGAGTGACTTCCGGTAGGATCTGCAAGTGCGATCGCCGATGTCAGGGTCCGGTCAGTTTCAGGTAATTTTCTTTATATTCGGCTTTTAGCTGGGGCGATTGTATGTAATTTTTATTTTCCTCAGTGATTACTGAGTCTTTCTAAATCCTCATTTAAGCCTGACATTCTCTGAATTTCTTTCACGCTAGGGAATTCCCTTTTACAACTAATTACGCTGAAAGGTATTTCCCCACTTTGACATTAAAAAAACATATGATCCAAATTCCGCGTTTTGTTGAAATTTGGTAGGAATCTAGCCAATCATATGTAAAAATAGTGTGCAAAGTTTGACATTAATGCGCCAAGTAGAACTCTTAAAATATATGCTTAGTTGACAGCTCCTCCAAATACATACTGAATCCCATTGACAACTATTCATAAATCATAGTTTATTGAGGTTTCCCACCACAAGCTATCACCACAACTTTCACCGATTACCCCTTAGCATGTACGTAGTGGAATTTTTAGTCCGAATGGGGCTTTTCATATTGGATTCATGTTAATCGCTGTCATAAGTGGGATGGTTGCCAGTAACCAACAGAAGGTTAGGTTAAATCAGAACATTTAATTCACAAGTAAAAGTGTTTGTACAGAAAGGTTAGCTTATCAATTATTAAAGCTGGTCTAAACCAATTATCTAATGGATTGCATTGACGGTGTTGATAAAATTGAATAAAAAGTCATAAATACAAATTTTCTATCATTATTTAGATAAAAATTTAACTCCTGCTTATACTTTTAAATTGAATTACACTTTTCCTCCAAACAATTTCTTTTTATATTTAAAATTTATTGATTTTCTTTGAAAGAAAATCTGCGATATATACTGATTTTCTTAACGTTAACTTATCAATTCGTTTTAAAGCTGGTCTAAACCAATTATCAAATGTATTGCAATGAGGCCGTTGATAAAATTGAATAAAAGGTCATAAATACAAAGTTTCTAGTATTATTTAGTTTACAGTTTAACTCCTGCTTATACTTTTAACTTAAATTACACCTTTCTTACAAACAATGTCTTCTGATATTTAAACTTTATTGATGGAAATGGAAATCTGTGGTATTCTTAAGCATTAAAGGATAAATGTGCAATTATTTTTCAGAAATAGAACAACCTCTACTAGATTTTCAATTTACAAAATTTGGGGACTGGGGATGATATTCACCACATCGAAGTGTTTGTTAAATATTTCTACAAGAATGGCATGGTATTACCAGAGATCTACAAGAATAGAGTGGTGTGCCCAAATCAATGAGATTGTTTATCATTTTAAGTGTTTTATGATAAATATTTGGAGATAAAATATGGACATTTGAAATGTTCTGAAAAATTAAAAAAGACATCAAGCTGCAATCATCATCATGGAAATTACTGAATTATGAAATATTTCTACAAGAATGGCATGGTGTTACCAAAGATCTACAAGAATATGATTGTGTGCCCATAATCAATGCGATTGTTTATCATTTTAAGTGTTTTATGATAAATATTTGGAGAGAAAATATTGACATTTGAATTATGCTGAAAACTTAAAAAACATAAGCTGCAATCATCATGACAGGGAAATTACTGAATTAGTAAACGAGAACACAGGAAAATTTGAATCTCTTAAATGATACTTTTGCACTTGCAAATAACAGGCCTGACCCACACACACCTGCCAATGATACATCCTAAACAATCAAATTCTAATAAAGATGTGTGAGTGAATTTTGATCATTATGCATTCCAATGGAAGGATATGGATGAGTGAGTGAGAGAAGATTTAACATTATTTCAGTCTTTATCTCAACAACGATAGGGATAAAATAACCTTTGGTTGGTGCATGAAGAACTAAAAATTGAAATATTTAAAATCTCATAATTACAGTCATGTTTTAGACACAAAGAAAATAGAAAAAAAAACAGTTTATTTTTTAATTTTGTAGTGCACTGTATATGTTACATAAGTACCCAGTACTATATTTACATTTCGTTTATTGTTTTAAATAAAACATTGTCTCCTTTTTTATACGCCCGACTTTAAAAAAGTCGGTCGTATTATGGTATCACCAGCGCCGTCCGTCCGTCCGTCCGTCCCGGATTCCCTTCCGCTCCATAACTTGAAGAGTTTTGATCTAATCTTTACAATTCTTTCACAACATATACCTTGTGGGTAGAAGGTGTGTCATGATCCATTTATGACATCGTCGATTGCATAATGTGGCTTCTACATTGGATTATGTAGTATTCTGTCTTAGTCTATATCTTCGTTCCCTTCCGCTCCATAACTTGAAGAGTTTTGATCCGATCTTTACTATTTTTTTCACAACATGTACTCTAGGGGTAGAAAATGTGTCATGAACCATTTAGGACATTGTCGATTGCATAATATGACTTCTACATTGGATTATGTAATATTCTGTCTTAGTCTATATCTTCGCTCCATAACTTGAAGAGTTTTGATCCGATCTTGACGATTCTTTCAGAGTATATACTTTATGGGCAGATAGTGTGTCGTGTACCATTTCTGACATCACCTGTTGCATAATATGGCAGCCCTATTAGATTATGTAATATTCCCTTTTGGCTCCAGAACTTCTTTCGTTTTGATATAATCTCTCCAATTCTTTTAGAGTATATATACCTTATAGGTAGATAATGTGTCGCTTACCAAATTTGATTTCAGTCCACATCTTTTTGTCTGTTTTCAAGAGTTTTTTTTTTATCAGAAATGTGTACCTGATGTTTAAAATATATATATTAATATATATCAATGCTTTTTTTAGTACACTTGGTCCAGAGTAATACTAGAAGGCAATTAATTTATACATTCTGAGACTGTTTTCTTGGATAATTTAATGTGCACTATAATAACAAAAAAATACCATTTTCCCCACTTTATTACCCATCTGGTATTTATCAGAGTGGCTGTTTAAATAGAGATAAAGGGACGATGACATCCACTAGAGTAGTACACAAGGTTTGTATATTTACACACCATTGTAGCAGTGGTCAGCCTGAAGATTGTTTGCTTTGTAATAAAACTTTTACAACCAAGTCCAATAGAACAGTGTCCCAGTCAAAACTGTTAAAATTCAAGAATTGTAAGCTAAATTGTATTGATTGCTCCTTCCCAATTATGGAACATAACAGCAATTGCAAAACAGCCACAATATTTAAGTTTTTGCTATTAAAATGTGATTGAAATTACCTGAACAGAAAATATATGTGTACTATAACCTACTGTGGCTGTTTAAATAGAGATAAGAGTATGTATAACGTACTGGTATTTAGTTGCAGCTTCATAAAATTCAGAAGAAAAAAACTTCTAATGTGAACAAGAAATTCGAATGGATGAAATTAAAACAAATGTTATATTAAATGTAAAGTTGTTAATCGTAGCGGTTCGACTTTGCCACGGCGGGCGTATGTTGAGTTTACTAAAACTCTTGTTGTACATTCATCTGTGTACAGAAATACAAATATTTTGATCTTTTAAACTTGTGTTTTAGCTATTTAACTTTGCGTTGTCTTCCAACTAAGACTACTTCTGACTTGCTCATGTTTAACCAGTCTATTATATTTCAAAATTTAAGCCCAGTAACAATTTTGGCCCTCTCTTATCCATCATAAGTGTTGGAGACCTGAAAAAAAATATGAAAAATATATAAAATATGTATATAAACCAAGTTTTATAACTGGACCTGTTTAAATTTGTCACAGGATAGTCATATGCAGACAATTATAGAATTTGTTATTTTAATAGAAAATAGACCTGAGTAATTTTTCCAATTATGTAGTTTATTTTATATAGATATATTTTTTATGACCACTAAAACACATGCTACCGTAACAGGCCAATCTTCTGGTAGAATTCCAAATGCCCTTGCCATATCATAAGTTTGGGGGAAAATAATTTCTCATCGTCCCGACAGTAAAAGGCTTTACAGGCCATCGAAAAACTCAATGATTGGCGTTGGAATGAGGAAAATCCATACAGTATGTGGCCTGTACGAACCGAAAACGTGTTCGAAAAGTAAACAAAATTTAAATAACCGGGACGACCATTCATTCATTTTAAGCAAAAGTTAGCTCAAAACAATACTTTAACGTACATTCCCGAGACTAGACGCACTAGAAAGTCTTTGAATTATACGTCTTAGGAAAAATAGCCGATAATTTAAACATTCTGTATCAACGTCAAAATATCAACATTTTGGCAGCTCATGCCCCTTTAACCCATGACTGATTGATTGATTTGTCTTTTACACCACATAAAGGATTACTTAATTTGCACAGTGGCACAAATTGCTGGAGACATAGAAATGCTCAACCTTCTGTTGTTAGTTCCCTTCAACCATCCCACCTTATGACAGCTATTAACATGAATCCAATATTAAAAATCCCATTCCCATTAATATTTTTGTAAATTTCCATTTCGAACATGCAAAGGGTTAATCAGAGAAAGTTGTGGCGATAGCTGGTAAAAGAAGAAAATAAAACCGCCAGTAAACTATGATTTATGAATAGTTGTCAATGGGATTCAGTATGTATTTGGCGGAGCTATCAACTAAACATATATTTTAAGAGTTCTACTTGGCGCATTAATGTAAAACTTTGCACACTATTTTTACATAGGATTGGCTGGATTCCTACCAAATTTCAACAAAACGCGGAATTTGGATCATATGTTTTTTTAATGTCAAAGTGGGGAAATACCTTTCAGCGTAATTAGTTGTAAAAGGGAATTCCCTAGCGTGAAAGAAATTCAGAGAATGTCAGGCTTAAATGAGGATTTAGACAGACTCAGTAATCACTGAGGAAAATAAAAATTACATACAATCGCCCCAGCTAAAAGCCGAATATAAAGAAAATTACCTGAAACTGACCGGACCCTGACATCGGCGATCGCACTGACAGATCCTACCGGAAGTCACTCGAAAAAACAAGATGGCGGTCGCGGTTACATTGCCTATATACTAAGTCGCTCTACGCCTGCGGTATATGGTAATGCTTGCAATGCTAGGTCTATCTTAGCCACTTCTATAGGAGATCTCGCGAGAATACCATTGATTCTACTCTTGTCGATCCCGAAGGTACGAGAATCTCGTATGAACTGTCTTCAGCTGTGTTTTAATTTGGTAAATAGTTTTAAATCCTTTGTAGGGACCGACAAAAAGAAGACAATCGTTCGTAAGCTGTTTCCTCGACTCAAGAAAAGAAACCTTGGAAAAAATAAGTTAACATGACCGATGTCGAATCTATTAAAAAAATCAAGTGATACAATATTTAAATATAGCTTTTCTGTTCATTTTACCAATTTATTGTAATATATTTATTTCAATAATAAAGAGACGAAAATTGTTTGGTCTCTGCAGTTTTTTATCGACTCATAACATAATTTCAGTAACTCTCTTTAAATGTGGGTTCTGTTATAGCGAGAAATAATTGATGGAATCGCCACAAAGTGTTTTGTAAATAACATGAACTTTCGATGTTTTATGTTGATGTTTTTATCAAGTGCAACTGTCGAACTATTTGATAAGGGCTTGGGGACAAGTTTGAGAGAAGAAAATAGATTACGACAAAGCCGTTGAATATTTGCGTGTATTCATCGCTGTTCAAGAATAACATTCATACGAAGGGTTGTGTTGTAAGATGTGTGTAAAAAAGTTAAATGTTCAAACGTTATGTCAAATTTTAGGGGGCTCAACGTAGGCTTGTAGATCTCAACTACGTCGCCCTCGGGGATCTCCTTTACATAACCCGTTTAGACGGCAATTTTCTAGGTTCGACCCGATGTTGCTTCGGGATTTACAGGAAAGAAGACCAACAGATGAGAGGTTTGCTTTGACAGAAACAGGCAATATTTACTACAGTCAAACCGTTGATACAAAACCATGTGCAGTATAGAGACTCAGATGGTAATAGTCTTCCATATACAATAAATGCATTTATTTTATAGAGAAAGAGAACAGTAGATACACAGGATAAGTGGATTGAACCTCCCTTTGTCCTTCTACCAAATCCGGCCAGCTAAGTAAGTCCGGTTTGTTTAGTTACTGGACAGGAAGGGGTGTCGATTTCTACATTAATTAGTTATATGAGAACCAAAATTTTACTACAGTTACCTTTTTTATGAAATACAGAGTTTTGAAAATAGAAAATAGACTCATAATCAATTTATAGATTTGACAGTTAGCATAAAAACCGCCCTCCCTTTTACAGACACAAGACAAAATGTTTTTCACAGACACAAGACAAAATGTTATGTTAAAAAAAAAATTAGTGATTTCAAGTGTGTGGGTAATTTTGGGTTCGACGCAAGAAGGGATGGAACGAACATTACCAAGAAATGCCCATGGGCAACTTATAACAAATCCGTTGTTAGTGTTTTAAGGCCCGTCTACACGATGTAACTTTTGTTGTACAACAACATACAACTTTTGTTCGACGATGTTGGACGTGGTTGCATGAGTGTCTATACAGTATACAGGGTTAAACTTTTGTTGCACGCTGTTGTGCGCTGTTGTATGATAAAGAAGAGGGGAAATAATACAAAAATTGGCTCTAAACTTGCTAAAAGTTTTTGTGGCGACTGCGCGAGTTTGATTTCAAACATTATTGTATGGAAAAGACGACAGCGACGAGCAAGAAAGTCAAGGATATGGATAAAACCATGGTTATCCAAAAGGAATGTCAAAGGGGCTTTCCATAGACTCATGAAAGAGCTGAGATCTTCAGATCCATCTAAGCTGCATAACTTCCTCAGAATTAGTTATTAAGTTATTAAGTAAAGTCGATCCAATCATATCAAAACAGGATACGACAATGCGCAGACCAATATCAGCAGCAGAAAGACTTGGCATCAGGTAATTATCTGTGTTATTTTAAATTGCCACCCAGTAGATTTATATATTTAATATTTCTCTTAGGATAGATGTCAAAATATTGTAACGTTCACCATAAATCTGAACTAAAGATAAAAATTGATTATTTTACGCTGCGCTCACGGTTATTTATATTTTTATGTTTAATATGGCAGAAAACCGTACAAATGTCCTCCATCGAACGATCGAATAAGAAAATTGCCATTTTGTGTTTGGAACCGAATGGATTCTAACCTGCGAGGGGCCTCCGTGGGTACAATGTAGATCGTTGGACGCTCAAGCCGAACAGCCTTCCACCAATGGGTCAAGGGTTTCAATCCCACTCGATCAAAAAGAAAATGGAAAATTGTGTGACTGGGTTTCCATCCAATTGACCTATGTGGGGTGGTTGCCAGTTACTACCGGAAATTCGTGAGTTTCCTCCGGGCATGGAGCCTGCATGGTTTCCTCCCAAAATAAAACGGACAATGCCGCCATATAGGCCCTAAGTGACATAGGCCTAATCTTGAATGCTGCGTAAAACACCAAGCAATCAATCAATCTAACCTGCGATGCATTGTGGGAGTGAACCAAACACCATGATATTTTCACAAAGTGAAAGACCAACATATATGTCTTCCTGACCGGCAAAGTAAGTAAAACAGGATAAGACACATGCGTGCGGCTAACATAGGCCTATATGTAACTTTGTAGGTCCCATTTAATAATTGTAACTGTTTTTGTCTGAAATGGTAGACCATATCTAAATTTTAGTTTTAAAAGATTAATTAACTGATAAGAACCGGTCTCTGTAGACGACTGATTTGGTGTTATATAGACAGATAGGCACGGTAATTTCTCGTATTATGTAATAAATTTCTCGATTTCGCTATTTCCCCATCTTTCCAGTTTCGCTTGCCATGCTGAAGTCATGTGATCATAGGAATGTCACATGGACCATTGTAGCTACTGATTGGTTGAAATCAAAAGTAGGACACAACAAAAGTTGTATGCTGTTCAGCATGTTTCAACACTGTCCAACAAGTTGCACGCTGTATAACGTTGTTGGACAAGGTGGTCTACACGATAAAACATTTGCCATCAAACATCATAGAACAAAGGTTGTACGTTGTTGTACAACAAAAGTTGCATCGTGTAGACGGGCCTTTAACTTGAGACAGTGTGCCGACTGAAACAATCTATTCCCGAAAAACGAATGTTGGTCTTTCAGGACACAATTTGACAAGAGCCAAGACATGCGCATCCCTGTCAGTCTGCCAAATTCAGTGACAACCCAATCTGACTAAAGTCGAGATGCTTATTGAAAATAGCTATTTTCAATAAGCATCTCGACTTTAGTCAGATTGGTGACAACCCTACTCGCGATAATACCCAATCTGACTATGTCCAATCGAACGTTAATTAAAACAATGAACATCCCGACTTTAGTTAGATTGGTATAGGCTCTAACTTATCCTCTGAAAACATGGTTTTCGATCTCATTGTTGTTGACGTGCCATGACTGACGATGGTTGTTACGGGTTCCAATCCAACTCCATGAGGCGAAAAAAAAATACAACACCTAAAATTGGTCTTTAACGGAAATACCTATGCATGCATGAGGTTTTCCTGTAGGACCTATAGCTCTTTAATTACAAGTGGAAGTTCGGCGTTTTCCATCAAGCAGAGCGCCAGGTCTAGAGTCTGTTTACCAAAGTGGCGTGGTGTAAGTTTATACATAACTGACATAACAACCCGTACTTTAGAGATACCTTGCTATGACAGTTACGTAAACACTACGCGACTTTGTGAAACAGGCTCCTGGAAACGGTTCTACATGAATGAGACAATCTTGAGTGCCACGCACCTCAACTTCTCATTTCGTATTTTAGTATAATGTAAGCCTCTTGGGGCCTGTTTCACAAAGCGGCGCAGCGTAAGTTTTTACGTAATTGCCATAGCAGCGTATCTCTACAGTATGGACTGCTATGACCGTTACGTAAAAAACGTACGCTACGCCGCTTTGTGAAACAGTCTCCAGAGACCCATTAGCCAACGGCATAGGCCTATATTATATAGAGCTATATAGTATATCTATGTCCTCTAGTCGGGTGTTAGTGACAATGCTATTCCGATAAATGTAGGTGAAATTCGACCATTGGTCGTAAGTGTTATGGAGAAGACACATGAGTTCTAAAACTGTAATATCTAGGTCACTTAATGAAATATAGGTCATTCGATAAGAATAACCATGTGAGCTCTTACACGCTCATAGAATGTCTGCGTAGTCTAAAAGACCTGACTCCACTGAGAAGGGAATCGTTCATCACTCGGGCGAAGCGCACTCAATCTATATAACGTTTTACAAACAACGCAATGTCTTCCTTCGCCCCAACGTCCAATGATACCTCAGCGGGTGACTCCAACTATGAACGGTTCAATGCTCCGGATGCCGTGTTCTTTGACGGTAGGCCTATTCATTCTTAACTCAATATCATATGTCAAGGTTGGCGAGGCTTTACCTCGTTTTTTTGCGTTCGGACAAAAAATAATTATGTTTGAGCATATTTTCGGGTATAGATTGGTCTGTACCGGACCTATGCTCCCAATAAATGTCAAAATTTTTAAATAACGGAGTGACCTTTACTTTAGTGAAGTATCTATTTCCTATATACTATCCAGGGTCGGCCGGGATACAAATGTGTGTGGGTAATAAGCATAGTATTAAATCATTTTGGTTTCATTACTAAAGTCTACGGATCCTGATTTTTTTTATGCTTTGATTTCAATTACTACAAATGGCAAGCGGTTTCTCTCCGCACTAAACTTGGCAAAATCGTCATATAAATCAAGTAATCTTGAGTGCAGCGAAAACCTCAATCAATCAATCAATCAATTTAAATGCCAACTATTCTATAAAGCAAATAGCTACTTTTAGTACAAGCATATTGAATCTTACAATCACCTTAGTGGAAAGCAAAGAATCATAGGACGGTCAAGGCTTTCTGACCCTTCCACTCTTAAAATATTCTTGACTGCGCAGCGAAATAAAAATAATCTTGAGTATGACATGAAATCAATTAAGAACAAATTTAACAAAGATACTTAACTTTGTTAACGGTTAGTTAAATATCTCTTCATACTTAAAACCATATCAGTGTCAGCGTTCGGTGCCAAATTAGTCTATAATCAAATCAGATTTTATTTCGTCAATGGAGGGATCCAACCTCCAATGAATCATGTCCGTTGTTTCCATATTGCCCAGGGTCTGTTCACAAAGCGTTGTAACGTAAGTTTTTTGCTTAACTGCCATTGCAACCGATACTGTAGAGATACGTTGCCAGGGCAGCGTAAAACTTATGCTACACCGCTTTGTGAAACAGGCTCCAGTTGCCGGGTATTTGCCGAAGGTCGGAGGTTTCCTCTGGACAAAGAGCCCGTTCCATCTTACCCTACACCTTGCAATGTCGCCGTATAAGTGAAATATTCCTGAGTGCGGCGTAAAACATTGCTCAGTAAAACTGTATGCAGAATCAGCAACTTAACGAGACTCTGTTGAACTACTTTTTGTTTTCTCGTTATTGTTACCCGGGGGTGGAGGGTAATTTGAGCGTATTTAATGAAGCCGAAGACAAACTGAAAATATATATAAAAAGATGTATTTGGTCTGAAACTGAATATGACAGCACAACCCAGCCGAGTCGGCGAGCAAGGAGGAAGTGACGTCATGTATCTCAAACTGAACTTAGTTAACATTATAACATGATATTTGTTCATTTACTACTGGTCTAATTAGCTCAATAAAATACTAAGACTCCAAATCTATGACTTATACTAACATTCGACATTATTACATGACTGAATTATCATTTGCGAAACCCTTGTAATAATTCGAATCGTATCTAACTCCGTTTTCTTACCCAAGTAATCTTCGATATAGTTACTTAAATCACGTGTAAACAATCTGCAGCTTGTGTTACGTGTACCCATTCAGAAGTATTAAACAATAATGAATATTATTATGTTTTATCTAGGCTTCCGTACATAGTGAATATGTATTATAGTAATCTAATTTAGTAATCTATTGCTCATCTAGCTATTCTTATAGAGGGTAAAATAGTAATTACGTGACTCATAAGTCATTTATCTTTCGACAATATGGTCTAGCTCGGCTTCCATAGATCCGTTATAAAACGATTCCTGCTCTTTATAACAAAATGTAAGTTTAAGAATATATTAGCGTCTGGAACGTTGGCTTATATCCAATAAACTCATTAAGAGGCTAACGTCTTGCGTTTACTAGGCTACGAGATCCTAAAACTACGATGTAGCGCATATTCATATTTCGTACACAACAAACTTATTTACACAAAATGGCTGACTAGCATTTAAGCGAAAATCCAACGTCATCAGTAAAATAACTAAAGTATTCCTACCATCCGATCTAAATAACAATTGACAGTGCATTAGAACATATTAACAAAACGTATGTTAAAGTTTCAAGAACAACATTACCTGAAAATATATATAAAAAGATGTATTTGGTCTGAAACTGAATATGACAGCACAACCCAGCCGAGTCGGCGAGCAAGGAGGAAGTGACGTCATGTATCTCAAAATAGCTCACTTACACAGGGTACCGAATACAGCACTGCATCGAATATTAAATTTCAGGAAATGTATCAAACCACTGCAAATATGATTTACTTTGCTTCAGATGACATAACAATTAAATTTAAGCAAAGACTCCAAAAAATATCTGGGAAACGATAAGACAAAAATATGGCAATGTAAGCAGACACGGTTAAGGGGAGGCAACAAATTACTTTTACTTTAGTTTCCCCTTTTGATATAGTTATTCCCCTTTTCTCGTACACAAGTACGAGGGCCTAACATTATCATAACGTTATCTCGGGCTATATTGGAATACAATAAAGCTTGTAGATTATTTCACCTATTGAGATCATTTTAACGTCAGTTAGTATTATCAAAGCGATTCCGATTTCCATTTTGTGTTCTTACCAAGTTTATATATGGATATCACTATGACCGCTGGGACCATATAAATAAACATAAATAAATTAATTATATAATTATTTGAAATTAATATATTCTTGTTCGGGACTTCATGTCTTTTTTTTCTTAGCTACGTTGATATTTTAATTGTTAATCGGCATATTTTGAGGGGGGGGGGGGGCATGATGGTCTTTCGAGATATTTACAGATTGATAGTTGCCAATGTTCTATTTTATTTCCTATGTGGGATGGTTGCCCGTTACCACCGGAAGATCGTGGGATTCCTCCGGGCAAAGAGCCCGGTTTCCTCCCACAATAAAACTGGCAACGCCGCCAAATAAATGAAATAATCTTGAGCGCGGCGTAATCATCAAACAACCAATCAATCTATTTTATTTAGGTCAGCTTGACCTATATGTCATGAAGCTTATTATGTTCTGACCTACTTGTTTATCTGGATAGTTTCACCTACTTAAATCTCAAAATATCTCATTCTCATGCTATTTCAATTCGCTAGATCTTCCCTACGATAGAGTATGGTGTGTTGTCTTTCAGCTGGACTGAAAGCTGGTTGATTGATTGATGATTGATTGTTGATCGAGTGTTGATTGTCGATTGATCGATGGCCGATGGATCTCATGCAATTTGAATTCGCCATATCTTCGCAAAGATGGTTATTTATACTAGTATTGTCTGCGGTCTTCCGGTTCGGTTGCAGGTTGATTGATTGATTGATCTGGTTGTGGACCATGGTTGGTTGGTGATCGATAGCCATTGGTGATTGGCTGATTGCTGGATGGTTGATAGTTCTCAAGAAATTTGAATCCGTTATATCTCCGCAAAGCTAGTTGTATTTAGAAGATTGATTGTTTGTTGATGATTGATGCCTAGTTGGTTGATGACTGACGGTTGATTGATGGTCGATGGGTGATCGGTGGCTGAGGTGATTGATGGTTTGTCGATGATTGATGCCTAGTTGGTTGATGACTGACGGTTGATTGATGGTCGATGGGTGATTGATGGCTGAGGTGATTGATTGTTTGTCGATTGTTGATGCCTAGTTGGTTGATGACTGACGGTTGATTGATGGTCGATGGGTGATTGATGGCTGACCTGATTGATGGTTTGTCGATTGTTGGTGCCTAGCTGGTTGATGACTGACGGTTGATTGATGGTCGACGGGTGATTAATGGTTTGTTGATGATTGAAAGTTAATTGATAAAGTGAAAGTTGATAGCTGATTGATGAATGGTTATTGATGAGCAATTGACGATGGATTGACTGGTACCTGATGCACAGGGAAAATTTGGCACACAAAAGGAATACATGTATCCGACTTTAAAATAAGAGTGGAAGCCATAAAACGTCCATATACTTTGCTTGTCTTTGAAACAATTGTAAAATATTCGTCGATTTGTTTAAGTTGAATCTATTCAAATTCCAAAGGGTAATTTCCTCTCAAGAATGTTTTGACAAAAGTAATCGAATTTTTGTTCCAATATACCATTATAGGAGCCGACCAAAAGGGAGTTCAATGTATTCTTCACGACTTGTTGCCCCCTGTTTTATTTAGTTTCTGTGTTACTTTAAAAACGATTGTAAAGTTGAGTTTATACACTTTTGCTCTCGAACATCGCTCAAAAATAATTTTTACAATATTTTTTTCTTCAATTGAAATACAATTTCCAATGTTTTACAAACTTCAGAACTACTGCACCAACTCGTACTCTTGATTTCAGGAATTGGAAACATCCCGTACAGTCCGGATTCCAGGCCCGAGGAGACGCTATGTTATAAACACTACAACCCATCAGAGGTAAAAAAAAAAAAAAACCAAAAAAAAAAAAAACAACCAAAAAAAATAAACAACCAAAAAAAACAAAAACAAACATATTATTTGAACAACGAGGCCAACATTTTTTAGCCAAGATCGGGCTGTGAATGTTTCTGAGCCATAGCAAATGGATTGAATGCCTGGTTATGCCGGAGTAGGGATTATTTCAATTAAACGACGGTATTGGAATGCTAGCACGGGAGGAGACCGGACTCTGTAATCAGATCAGAGAAAACCCCGAACTGCTTGTGGCACCAGGTAACCATTCCACATACAGCGATCGAATGACAACCCTGTCGAACCCGCCACCCTTCGATGGAAACATACGTCCGCCCCCACCCCTGTTGTATATCTTAGTTTATGAGTGACATTAGAAATCTGTCAATCCCTTACGGGCATAACATCACAAACAAACATTGTTGTTCACAGGTTGTAAGGGGTCGAACCATGGAGGAATGGCTCCGGTTTTCTGTATGTTTCTGGCATACATTCCGAGGAACTGGTAAGAAAAAAACTTGAAAGATTAAAAAAAAAACATGAATCTTGTGAGAAATTCTAAATGTGTAAATACATTAAGACAAATCACGTTTCCCCCTTCAGCCCCCGATATGCTTGCCTCCCCTTCACGAGTGTACCATTACCGCCCATCATTTCTCTCAGGTACATCAATGAAATGCCTTAAGACGCGATCTAAACTCGATATATACGTACCAGATCGCGAAACCTTTCTCGGAGAACAATCTCGCGAAAATATCAAATGACAGAGAATCTTAATTGGGACTCCTCTAATATCGTGTATGTTAACATGTGCAAAAAATGTCGCAAACAGTATGTTGGAGAAACTCTGAATTCTCTACGACAAAGAGCAGCCAACCATTTATCTAGTATTAGACTTAAACATGATGTACCCGTGGCACAACATTTCAATACTCTAGGTCATTCGGTCAAGGACCATTTTGAAACCATGCCTATTGATATCCGCTGCAGATACCAAGCACAAACGTTTGGAAAGGGAAAGATTTATCCTTTGGGTTTAAACTTGTACCCGGGAAGATATCGTGAAAGGAGGACCAGAATTTTCACTGTCTTTTCCCATGACCTTATAATATTCTGACGATATTCTTACGATAGCTTAATATGCGTAAGCATTGACAATGTAATACAAAGTGTTCCAGAAAATTCTACTGACTAAGGCCAAGCTCCTGTCAGTCGTCAACCTAATGAAATATCATAGGTTTACTTTATTACAACAATTTATGATGGGGTATAAAGGTCTAAATGATATACCTCATTTTAACACGATTACAAACTTGTCTCCGTGGTTATTTTAGACAAGAAGATTTTCCCTGTGCCCGTGTGTTTTAGTGTTCATAAATATATATGCGAAAAGGCGGGCTTTTGTGTTTGGAGGTGGCGTTGTTAGTTTGTTTAGGAATATATTTTTTAAAACATGGAATTCCTAATCTTGGGAATGTGGTCGTATTTGGAAATATTTTGAATCTACAGTGCAGTTCATGGCGTTGGGTTAAGGGATTGAGTGCCGAGAAGTGGAGTAAGATGTCATACGTTATAGTTAAAGGTTTTCAGGGTATTAATGTAAATGTACCGAAACACATCATCCCAAATGGTTTAGATTACCAAGAGCATAGACGATAAATTGACGTAAATATAGAGCTCAACAAGTCCTCGTAGACAAATTATTTGTTATATCAAAACACACAAGAAGCGACATTGAAACAACCAAAAACAATGCTGTTCAGTCCATCGGTAGTGTTACGGTGATGTATGTCAGGATTGCTTCAACGTAAGATTTATTGATGTTTTACGCCGCACTCTTTATTTCACTGATATGGCGACGTTGCCATGCAGGTTTAGTGGTAGAGGAAACCCGGCCCTTTGCCCGGAGGAAACCCCCGACTTTTAGCGAGTACCTGGCAACTCTTCCACTTACGGCGATCGAGAGAAATATCCATTCAATTTTTATTTGGTTTGAGTGGGATTCGATCCCCTGCCGCATAGACGAAAGACCTGTGTCGGACTCTGGCCGACTGAGCCACCGAGGCCCCCTTCAACGTAAGAAGATGTCTCCTGAAGATGGGTTTTTGAAGGTTGTTGACGTATACTTTATGTACTTCTGTTTTTAGGAGCTGACCCCTTTGGTTTCCCCACCCTTATCCGACCTTGGGATGACGGAAGTAACTCTATCGAAAACGCCAAGAGGAGACTGAGAGCGGGGTTTGAATTTTTTACCAAGCTTGGAGTCAAGTATTGGACGTTCCATGATAGGTACCAATATATTGTTTGTCCAAAGTTCACTCCCCTGACACAGTGCTATATGAAACATGTATTCGATGAAAGCATTAGACTGTTTTATAAAATATTCTTTTCATGATATAATTTATCAGAAATACTTTATGTAAAATGAGCCCATTAAACAGAGTAATTAAACGTCAATTTCACAATTTCTTATTCGGAATGTGTTCATTAGACTAAGAGAAGTTAGAAACAATCAAAAGTTTTATTAAAATCGCAGTATGTGCCTCGCTATTGGCGATGTGCTCCACAAGGGATGTTGTTGTTTTAAAGCTAATCAAAGGTCAAACTCACGATTTCTTGTGAAATTTGACAGAAACACATTCTGATGCAGTAATTGTGAATTGTGAATTTGACCTTTAATTAGCCTTTAAATCAACAACAACATCCTTTGTGGAGCACATCGCCAACAGCGAGGCACTTTGGGCGATTTTAATAAAACTTTTGATTGTTTCTCTCTTCCTAGAGTAATGATCACATTCTGATAAAGAAATCGCAACTTTGACCTTTTTAAACACCAACATCCCTTGTGAAACATATCGCCAAGAGTATCAAGGGGATGTCAAGAGGGTCAGACCCCCCCCCCCCTCTTTTTTTTCTTGAGCAAAATGAAATAAAACTAGAGAAAAAAAAGAAAGGGAGAGCGGAGAAAAGAATTAACACAGAATAAAAATGTACCAATGTATATGCAATCTATTAAATGTAGTTTCATGCCATGCAGTTTCCTGTCGTCTTTAGTTTGACGGTAACCATGGTGATGCATTTATGTTTCGTTTTAATTATTGTTGCGTCATAGTCCGTGTTGCATGGCTCTAACAAAGAACAAGCTGAATTTAGAAAAATGCACTTTCTGGGTGTGAAGAGGCCTATAGCGAGGCACATTAAGCGATTTTAACAAAACCTGTGATTGTTTCTGTCTCCTTAATAGAGTCTAATTAACACATTCTGATGTATCTTCCTGACCGGCAAAGTAAGTAAAACAGGATGAGACACATGCGTGCGGCTAATTCTGATGAAAAAATCGTGAATTTGACTTTTGATTAGCCTAAAAACACCAACATCCCTTGTGGTTCACGTCACCAATAGCGTGGTTTCAGGGCCAATTTTAATGCTAATCTGTGGCGTACCTGCCTTACTCGGATGTTTCAGGTCTTGGAAATCTTACTCCTATCATTTTAGTAAAGCAGTCCTTGTTTTGAGTCTTTAGAGTCACTAGAGAAAGTGTTATTTGGTGCCCCACAAGGGCCGTAAGTTTTGCTCTAGCCGGCTTGCTTCACACGGGCTGCGGCAATGCGTATTGCTGTTTGCTTTGGTGGTTTATGACTTGCGCAGTGTGTTTCATTGACGAAGGTTACAACTTTCAATATTCGTTTCATGAAGAGTGAAAAAGCAAATCTAAAATTGAAAAATTACCGTCATTTTTCTATTTTTATACGCCCGACTTAAAAAAAGTCGGTCGTATTATGGTATCAATAGCGCCGTCCGTCCGTCCCGGATTCCCTTCCGCTCCATAACTTGAAGAGTTTTGATCTAATCTTTACAATTCTTTCACAACATATACCTTGTGGGTAGAAGGTGTGTCATGAACCATTTATGACATCGTCGATTGCATAATGTGACTTCTACATTGGATTATGTAATATTCTGTCTTAGTCTATATCTTCGTTCCCTTCCGCTCCATAACTTGAAGAGTTTTGATCCGATCTTTACATTTTTTTTACAACATATACTTTAGTTTAGGGGTAGAAGGTGTGTCATGGACCATTTAGGACGTTGTGGATTGCATAATATGGCTTCTACATTGGATTATGTAATATTCTGTCTTAGTCTATATCTTCGTTCCCTTCTGCTCCATAACTTGTAGAGTTTTGATCCGATCTTGACAATTCTTTCAGAGTATATACCTTATGGGCAGAGGGTTTGTTGTGTACCATTTCTGATTTCACCCGTTACATAATATGGCAGCCATATACATGTAGGGTTATGTAATATTCCCTTCTGCTCCATAACTCCTAAAGTTTTGATCCGATCTTGATGATTCTTTCAGAGTATATACTTTATGGGCAGACAGTGTTTCATGTACCATTTCTGACATCACCTGTTGCATAATATGGCAGCCATATTGGATTATGTAATATTCCCTTTCGACTCCAGAACTTCTTTCGTTTTGATATAATTTCTCAATTTCTTTTAGAGTACGGTATATATACCTTATAGGTAGATGATGTGTCGCATACCAAATTTGATTTGGGTCCACATACTTTTTGTCTGTTTTCAAGAGCTTTTTTTATCAGAAATGTGTACCTGCTGTTTAATATATATATATTAATATATACCAATGCTTTTTTAGTACACTTGGTCTAGAGTAATACTGGAAACCAATTAATTTATACATTCTGAGACTGTTTTTATGAATAGTTTAGTATGCTCTACAATAACAAAAAAGACCATTTTCATAGCTTTATTACCCATCTGGTATTTATCAGAATGGCTGTTTAAATAGAGATAAGGGGACAATGACTTCCAATGTTCAAAGTGGACACACAAGGTTTGTATATTTACACACCATAGTATCAGTGGTCAGCCTGAAGATTGTTTGCTTTGTACTAATACCATTACAGTCAAGTCCAATAGAACAGAGTCCAAGTCAAAACTGTTAAAATTCAAGAATTGTAAGCTATTGCATTGATTGCTCCTTCCCAATTATGCAACATAACAGCAATGTTAATTTGCGTGTTGAAAAGAGAGAAAACGTCGAATTTCAATTTCTATTTCTTCTTTTCAAAGAGTAGAAAATGAAAATGAAAAATTGAACTTAAAAAGGGTCATTTCCAAATTTCATTTTGCGATATCAAAAATTGAAAATTGAATTATCGAATGTTACACGGACCCTATAGGCTGTATATTTGCTAGGCTTTCTCAATTGAGCGTGCCTTTGTTATTCAAGAAAGAGCATTTTAGTGTTATTATCAACAAGGTCAGAAGTCTATGAACAGGGAAGTGTGAAATGTCGCATTAGCCCATATTCAGGGCACTGGCGCTTTCAGCCTGCTTATACTACATTATGTGACGTTTATGCGCGGTAGATTTTGAAATTGTCAACTGTTGCGCAATTTCAAATCAGAAAATAAATTCATTCTCCACTTACTGCATCTATCGGCAATTCCAGTAACCGCAGTTCGGAGAATGCATTGGTTTTTATAAAAGCTTTACCGAACATGCGACTCTGATATCTCCATTTGGACTCAAATCGTTCCAAACAAGTCTTCTTGTCTCATTTTCAACTTTATGAAGTTCTTCGGAAACTTTAACTTTTGCTCCATCAAGTACTGTTATCATAAATAAAATGTTCGCCATGTTTTTTCTTATGCATCCCATAATAGTTCATATGAAAAAGTGAAGAAAAGCCACGCTTTCTGACTAACCGAGAGAGGGCTCTGCAATCGAGATCTCGTGCCATTCTACGAGATCTTCAACTCGAGACATGGCTCGAGAGCCGTCGCACTCCATTTTGCGCATAGTTCACTGCAAAAAATCTACTGAGAATTTTTAATCTATATACTATTTATTTCTCTGTTCTATTCTGTTCGCAAACATGTAACCCTATCATAATATGCTGCATTGCAGGTTCTTAGGGCAGAAATACTTGTTAAAAATAAAAAATATAATCGGCACTACATCAGCTCTTAAATACATTCTAAAACAAGATGGCAGCGCCCATGGATGTCAAGGCAAAATATGATATGGACTTCAAGGTATTTCATGGTATATTATATGTATTAGGAGAGTAGCAATCAATATAACAAAACAGGTTGTCGGCGGCTTAAACGTTACCTACCAGAATTATATCGAATATCTCTCTACACAACCGAGTCAACTATCAGTGTCACGTGCCGTTGTTTACAATTTTAAGGACGTGGACAGCAGTGGTCTCCCTTTGTGTTAAAGCAACATGTCACTCAATCGTTTTAGAGTTGATATCTCAACGAATGGCAGTAGGATCAATCTCTATTTTAGATTGAGGGCTCTGTGTATGGTGACCTCTGGGTCAAACGGCGCCAATGCCCTCAACACTATGTAATGGAACGCTTCACACTTCCACATTCATAGACTTCTGACAAGGTGTAATACATAAAGAGATTTTCAACAAATGTTTAAAAACCCAATTGGTTAGCTTCAGTCGTGAATGATGCATGCCAAAATAACATATATAACAAACACTTTGTGTGAGTATTATATATCGGGAAATGTCATTCTAATAGAAATGAAGCGATATCTAAGGTACGTTTTCATGAACACACCTTTAACACGAAGATACGTTTTTTTTTAGGGATGTGGCCCCAGAGGGTGCAACCCTGGCCGAAACCAACAAAAACCTGGACGAGATCGTCGAGTTAGCCCAACAACTGCAACAGAAAACCGGCGTTAAACTACTATGGGCTACCTGCAATCTCTTTGCCAACCCAAGGTAATAAATCAGACGTGTAGTTTTTGAGAGCAAAACTCACTGTGTAATGTGTGATATTAAAATACTTAGCTGATACATCGCGTGTGAAGACCACAATTGTAACTGAGCTTCTGCAATATATGTCATTTCATTCTAGATTGATTTACATCCCACTGCTTTGTAAACACATTTATGGAAAAAACAAACATATCTTGCAATGGTAGTAAATGTGTACTAGACGTATTATGGTAGCTGAGGATAGCGCTCTCTAATTCACTTAAGTAACGGTCTTACTCCGTTATTTATAATTTCCGACATTTATTGGTCGTCGACCAGGTGCCGACCAATAAATATCTAAACATAAATAACGAGGTAGGCATTTAATATTATTGGGTTATAAGCGCTCTCATAACATCGGGGATTTACGTAAAAGCCGATCGGAAGAGAGCGAAGACTGCCGAAGTTAGTTCCGAATGCTATAGCAGGCAAATCGTTTATTTTAATGCTATTGTTAACCAAATACAGATTTTGAGATTAAACCATTTCTTGAGACAAATCTCATTGGCACTGCAGTTGCCAGTTGTCAATTAAAGACCTATCTACGTAGGTTATATTGATATCTAGGACTTTCTGGTGCCAAACAACTTTCTGTTACACCTATGGTTTACTTGTTTTTCTTCGCCCAGGTACATGAACGGTGCTGGTTCGAATCCAAGTGCTAATATATTCGCCTATGCTGCTGCACAAGTTAAGAAAGGCCTAGAAGTCGCGAAGAAGCTGGGAGCCGAAAACTTTGGTAAGAAAAACGTTCTCAGAACATTGTTGGATCTGGTCTTGGGTGATCGATATTCTTGGACGGGGGAGTCAGATTGACACCATCGCACACAGAGAAAACACTTGGCATTAAGTGCTTAAGGGTTTAATACCGCCGTAGCGGTGTTTGTTGCGTAACCCGATACCGCTGAACGTTGGTTCGTACCGAGTCAAACCACGAGAATGCGCAGCATTCGAGGGGTTTGACGAGGTGCGAACCAACGTTCAGCGGTATCGGGTTATGCAATAAACACCAAGACGAAGGTATTAAAGTCGATTCTACCCCGATAATTGAGAAAAATGAGGAAAAAGTGACCTGTTGTTGATTGCCGTTCCTTTTCCCTCCCTCGGGCAGAGTTGGAACTTTTAACCAATCAACGATAAGCTTTGGTCACGTGCAACGCTTGACCCAGATATTTTGAAGCAAATGACATAATGTCACTATGGCTACCGCTTTGACAGGCTGGGTTGCTGACGACGCTAGCGGGGGAAATGTTGTGAAATCAACCCTTTGGTGACTGTATACGTTCATGACAGCCCAGTTTTCAATATAAAAGGACAGAATATAACCACACTCACAACATTATCAGGTTAAATCCTTCATTTTGTATGATAACAAGCAAAAGATCACTTCTTCCGGGGGAGGTAAACCTACCAGCCGATGATGCACTACGGACTCGGTGTTGTTTGAAAAGTCATCTCTACTTAACATGTATATTTGCACACGGCACGCACATGCAGGAGGGGTAGAATATAGAGCCCTTACCCGCAACAAAAAAGACAACAACAAAACAAAGTTTCGTCAGGTAACTTAAAAAATGGCCCAGCAAACTGTAATTGGTGAGTTTGTGAAGCGAGAGTGTGCTTTGAGACGGTGAGCCAAGGGCTGAAACAGGCTCTACCCCCCCCCCCCCCCCTTCCATAAAAAAAACATGGTGCCCTGAAGTGTTCAAAATATCTTTTCTGGGATTTAAAAAGAGCGTTAAGTCTAATTTTTCGAGGTTTCGCCCCACAAAATGTTTAAGTGCTATGAAAATGCAATTTGAAGCCGTACAAAAATGGAACTCTTCCTCGATTTGGGATACGGATCAAAGGTGGTTAGGCCTATGCTCTAGATTCATCACATGACCTCAGGCGACCTGCCTTCGTATCTGGGATGAAACCTATTCATGTTGTTTCTGGTCATAGCAAGAATATATATTGTCTTTCTCTAAACCTGCTGATTTTTAAATTTCTGTTTTCAGTATTCTGGGGAGGACGCGAGGGTTACCATACCTTATTAAACACAAATGTGCTATCTGAATTGACCCACCTGGCAAACTTTTTCAAAATGGCTGTAGGTAAGTATACAAAAGGTGTACTTTTAAAGTACTGGGACTGGTTGCGCAATGCTTAATGACAGGTTAAATGACCTTGTGTCACAGAGAAATTCCTGTGCGACATGCAGCCTATCTTACCTGGCCTAGGACAATAGTATACTTTCAAATTCAAAAATATTTGTACATATGTAGGGCAATACTTCAAATCGCAAAACGATTTATTATAGGTAATTTAAGTGAACGAACCTAAGCATAAAACCAAATCCATTTAAGCTTTTTTTAAGACAATTGAACATTGTTACTTAGTTGTAATTAAAATCAATTAGACGAATGAAGTAATTGCTGCTTCCTTCAGCAAATACGGATCCTGAAGGTGAGAGGATGTTGTATTGGCTGGCATACGGTCAATCGTATTCTCTCGAGATCTTCTTTTGACATGGATAATTGAGTTATATATGGACTTCAGGATTAGGGGCACTTCTTATTTTAGGTTGGTGTAAGGTATACCTTAATATTTTACAGCCTACAAGAAGAAGATTGGCTTTACTGGGCAGCTACTGATAGAGCCTAAACCAAAAGAACCAACACGGCACCAGTATGACTACGGTATGTCCCTGCTCTGCAGTCTCTATAGAAGGATTCTTTCAATTTTTCACTTTGATTCAGTGGCTGGTTGATGTGTTTGGTTGCACCCATTAAGATTATTTAACATATGGGGTGGCGTTGCCAGGTTTAGTGGACCTGGGGGGAGGGGGTACAGTAAACCCTCGGTAGATACCCCTTAACCGTTCTAAACAAACAAAAAAGAAATAGATTGAACATCCACTCATAACTTGTGTTTGAGCTGAGCTGGATTCGATCCCTCAGTCCATCGATGGAAGGCCCCTTTTCACAAACCATGGTTATGCTCACAACATATACGTAAAATGTGCCAAATTAATTACCCACCTAATTGTTTAAAGGCCCACTTGCCGCCGTAGCCTGTTTAAATTTGCTAAGAAAACCAATTTACATGAGCTTACTACGACTAATACCACTAAACTTAAATATAGGACACATAAAACATGTCTAGTTAGCTTTAGAATGTAGAAATGGGGTGAAAAACAAACGAAGAATCGTAGCCTGATTACAACAACAACGATCAGTGTCAGTCAACTTTCGTGTTGGATTACCCTCATTTCAGGCCTTGTTATCTGTGGGTTACACTCAAACAATTACCAGCAGGCTTTTCCAGTCGCTGTTAACCGATCGTCAGCCTGTATTTCTCAGATAAATAGGCCTACGTAAAATTACACTGTGCCGTTAGTTCACTCACTCGACTGAAACATAAAATCGCCAATAGGGGGCAGTGTGGTTTGTTTACGTTCCGGGTACGTAACAATTCAAATTTTCAAATTCAAATTAAAAATACAAAGTGACGTCCAAACTTTTAAATTTTGGTAAAAATAGAAAGTTCCTAACTTATATTGTCTGGGAAAAATACAGAAAACGGTCTTTCTTTTTTAATGTAAACAATATTCCTGATTTCCGCGGCAAGTGTGCCTTTAAAAATGGAAAGGTCATTTCAAATTTGACGGCCCACTCGGGAAAAGAGTATCGCCATGTTATACTCTACCAGTCTGCTATGATGGAGATGCATGGGTAAATTGCTGACTGGGTGGAAACGACAAAGGACCTTTAGTGCTGACGATAGGTGCTATACATTGTGCTCTGGGGTGCGAGTTCGATTTCTGGTTAGGACAATAATCAAATTTAGTATCTATACAAGCGCTGTTAATGTCAAATAAACTATATTTGTTGGAATGCCCCTTTCAACTATATGTATCGGCTTTCTTTTATGAAGATGCCATGACAGTAATTGGTTTCCTGAAACACTTTGGTCTGGCTGAGGATTTCAAGGTATGTCTCTCTGTTATACTAATACTATGATCGAAACCCTCGATTAAAACTCTGGTTCACTTTTAACAGGGAAATCGTTGAGATTTTAATACTAGGTTTCCAGGATGTACTAGTACATGTTATATAGACAAGATACCCTGAATCTATTAGATCCACTTAATAACTTAACATAATAAAGTAGTAAGGAAACTCCGTAAATATTCATGGTGTAATCTCAATATTTCGACTTTAATTAAGTCATCGTCAGGAGAATTATGAGTACATCAAAAGACAGTGTGCATTTATATAGAAAAACAGAATACAATGATGGTTGACACTAAGAAGGCATGGGAGATTAAAATTTAGTTACAATAGAGCAGGGTTCTAAAGGGCAGTCATAATACCTAGCCAGGCTAATAAATTAAGTAAACATCTGTCACTGAAAACATTGCTAGGTCATATGCAAACATTCACAATAATAATTGGTAAACTCTCTTGACAATCTTAACACGCACAAAATCCGAATTTTTACAGCGTATGCCGCTGTAAAGAAAACCAAAAAGTTCCCTATAAAGCATACTCTCAACAGCTAACAGAATAAAATAAACATTTTACAGAAGCTCCGGTTTCTTATTCTACAGTCTAGCTGCTCTGATCAATGTTTAATCTCGTTTTAGATCAACGTGGAACCAAATCATACAACACTTGCCGGCCATTCTTACGAACACGATGTCGTCATGTCGTCAGCGTGAGTATATTTAAGTATAGAACACTAAAACACACGGGCACAGGGAAAATCTTCTTGTATAACCATGGAGACAAGTTTCTAATTGTGTTAGAGATATATCATTTAGACCTTTATTACCCCATAAATTGACAGGAGCTTGGCCTTAGTCAGTAGAATTTTCTGGAATCCTTTTGTAATACATTGACAATGGTTACGTATATTTAAGTATATTGATGAGTGTGGGGAAATGGGAATCTTTACAACGTGCTCCGGATTCCACTCCTTACAAGGACATTCCGCTTGTGGGTTTTTGTTGATATTTAAATTAGTAAAAAAAATAAGAAGTAACCAACCTGGAATGAATGACCACAAGTCGATTTTCCGCCCATACATGTAAGTACTTAAAGTGGCATGAGCTGCCGAAATTCACACTTTTTTCATAATTTCTAATGGACATGACAGTAAGAGGCTTTGGAGGCCATCGAAAAACTAAATGATTGGCGTTGGAATGAGGAAAATCCACACAGTATGTGGTCTATACAAACCGGAATAGTGCTCGAAACGTAAACAAAATTTAAATAACCGGGACGACCATTCATTCATTCTAATCCAAAGTTAGTTCAAAACAATACTTTATCGTACATTCTCGAGACTTGAAGCACTAAAAAGCTTTGAATCGTACGCCTTGTGAAAAATAGCCTGTAACTTCAACATTCTGTTTCAACGTCAAAATATCAACATTTTGGCAGCTCAAGCCCCTTTAAAGGGTAAGTAACAGTTAGTCAATGCTTATAGTCTAGTAGTGATAACAGTCCAGCCAAAGTTAGTCAATGCTTATAGTCTAGTAGTGATAACAGTCCAGACAAAGTTAGTCAATGCTAATAGTCTAGTAGTGATAACAGTCCAGACAAAGTTAGTCAATGCTTATAGTCTAGTAGTGATAACTGTCCAGACAGAGTTAGTCAATGCTTATAGTCTAGTAGTGATAACAGTCCAGACAAAGTTAGTCAATGCTTATAGTCTAGTAGTGATAACAGTCCAGACAAAGTTAGTCAATGCTTATAGTCTAGTAGTGATAACAGTCCAGCCAAAGTTAGTCAATGCTTATAGTCTGGTAGTGATAACAGTCCAGACAAAGTTAGTCAATGCTTATAGTCTGGTAGTGATAACAGTCCAGCCAAAGTTAGTCAATGCTTATAGTCTAGTAGTGATAACAGTCCAGACAAAGTTAGTCAATGCTTATAGTCTAGTAGTGATAACAGTCCAGACAAAGTTAGTCAATGCTTATAGTCTAGTAGTGATAACAGTCCAGCCAAAGTTAGTCAATGCTTATAGTCTGGTAGTGATAACAGTCCAGACAAAGTTAGTCAATGCTTATAGTCTAGTAGTGATAACAGTCCAGACAAAGTTAGTCAATGCTTATAGTCTGGCAGTGATAACAGTCCAGACAAAGTTAGTCAATGCTTATAGTCTGACAGTGATAACAGTCCAGCCAAAGTTAGTCAATGCTTATAGTCTGGCAGTGATAACAGTCCAGACAAGTTAGTCAATGCTTATAGTCTGGTGGTGATAACAGTCCAGACAAAGTTAGTCAATGCTTATAGTCTAGTAGTGATAACAGTCCAGCCAAAGTTAGTCAATGATTTTAGTCTGGTAGTGATAATGTAACCGGTCTCAGTGTCGCATACAATTGAAATAACACAACACAAAGGTTACGGGGTTGAGTCGGTTTGTGGCCTTGTATTTGGACTCAGTGGTACAAACATAAAGTTTAAAGATCACCCTGAAATTATAATGTATATAGTTAAAACACTTTACAAATCATTGGATATGAATACATATATATACAATGTAAGTGCAAATCATTCTAGCATACTCTGTATGTACAAATACTTCTTATTTCCAATATAGCACATATTTAAATAAATAACTGATTAGTAAAGTTCATTAGGGACTTAAATTCAACTACTTCAGTCAAACTCTATTTCAATAAATACATAGGTTGATGCATACCCAGTGGGTGATACCAGGGTGTTATCCACTGAATCCGGTGATTGCTTCACTCCCAGATCTATACAGAAATAAAGATATCCTTTAAAATGCATGGTGACTGCATTCCCGCAAATATTAAACACACATACACAATTTCACAGATTCATACATCTTGCAAACACGCACTGCAAACACACACACACAACATGAAAGGTTGTGCCCAAAGCATGAAATCCTTAACACTTATGCAAAACACCCAAAGTGTAATCTGGATATGAAATCACATTATATATAATACATAGGCCATAATACAGAATATGGACCATAGTGAAAAGGGGAGAAACTAACCTTCAAAATACCAGTAATATGCTGTCAACGTAGGTCTGTCATTCAATCTTGTCAGGTGAATTGTGCCAGTGAAAACAGGTGCAAAGAATAGGAAAACAAGGGCTGTGGTGTGCGGGAAATCAAGGTTATTCAAACTAACCAATCAAACGCAAGGAATTCAAATATACACTATCTGATTGGCTAAAGTTCTGAAACCAGACAATTCCATTCCATGTAAGGGTATGATAGGCATACAAGCTGTGGATTTTGGGTAGTGATGATAGGTTGTGGTTATTTGCGGTTTTTGAGCACCACCATCGTCAGAGCTCTCTTCGGACACGACAGGTTTAGGTTGGTTAAGGTTGGTGAAGCCTACATGGTGGAGGTTTTGGAAGAGGCACCTGAGAGTCCAGCATCTGCTCAACCAGCAGATCGGCCATCTGGATTAAACTGCTCGGAAGATGGATCAGTAGAGAATGCAGCAGTTCAGGGAGAAAGTACATCAGCTACCAACCCTTCATCCCAAGGATCTACAAGTGCGGGTCCTAACGTAGATACCACTATTGCAGAAACAACCACCACAGAAACCCCAGTTCCAGTTCCGCGTTTATCGAAAGCGCATACTCACCTCGTCGCATCCATTCAGGTCTCTGTCTGGATCTTGTCGATCTCCGCGGAACTGGAACTGGGGTTTCTGTGGTGGTTGTTTCTGCAATAGTGGTATCTACGTTAGGACCCGCACTTGTAGATCCTTGGGATGAAGGGTTGGTAGCTGATGTACTTTCTCCCTGAACTGCTGCATTCTCTACTGATCCATCTTCCGAGCAGTTTAATCCAGATGGCCGATCTGCTGGTTGAGCAGATGCTGGACTCTCAGGTGCCTCTTCCAAAACCTCCACCATGTAGGCTTCATCCATACTGTCATCACTATTAGTCTCAAAATCAACTGTTGTAGTTCTGGGTCTAGCCTTTGGTCTTTCTGGCCCAGGTAGAGTCTTTCTTCTAGGGGGAGGAATAGGTTGTGTGGGATTACAAACAGACCCAATTGGAAGTAAAAGGTTTCTGTGCAACGTGCGTTTCTTCCCTTCTCCACTTTCTTTACTTACCACGTAAACAGGAATAGAGGGATTCGGTCTTTTGATGACTATGTAAACATCGGATCCCCATTTATCAGCAAGTTTGTGTCGATCGTCGAAGACAACATTTTTCACCAACACGCGGTCACCAACATCTACAACGGCTGCTCGTGCTCGTTGGTCAAAGTACTTCTTCTGTTTTGCCTGTCCCTTGATAGCAGAAGCTGTAGCAATTTCATAAGCTTGTTGAAGACGTTCTTTGAGATCCTTCACATAGGCTGTCGTTGATACCAGTTTATTTGGTTCGATGTCCAAACCGAAAGCAAGGTCCACCGGAAGACGAGGCTGTCTTCCAAACATAAGGAAATACGGTGACATTCCTGTAGTTTCATGTTTTGAGCAGTTGTACGCATGCACGAGGGGTCCTACATACGCCTTCCAATTATGTTTCTCCTCCGACTCCAACGTGCCAAGCATGTTACAAAGTGTGCGGTTAAACCGCTCACACATACCATTTCCCATGGGGTGATATGGAGTGGTTCGGGACTTTTCAATCTTAAGTAGGGTACAAAGCTCTGTCATCAACTTACTTGTAAAGTTTCCTCCCTGATCCGAGTGAATCCGCTTTGGTAACCCATAGTGAACTACAAAATTATTGAAGAAGACGTCAGCTGTAGTCTTCGCGGACATATTCTTCGTTGGATACGCTTGGGCATACCTCGTAAAGTGATCTGTTACTACTAACAAATATTCAACACCGCCTTTGGATGGTTCCAGAGTAAGAAAATCCATGCAAACCAGTTCTAATGGTTCTGACGTTTGAATATTAATCAGCGGAGCTCTTGGTGTTGTGGGGCTCTTCCGACGAATACAACGAGCACAGCTGCTAATGTGATTCTCCACATCCTTGGACATACCCGGCCAGTAAAAGCGTTCACGGACAAGTGATAAAGTTCGATCTCTCCCGGGATAACCAACATGGTCATGAAGACTTTTAAGAACAGCATTTCTACAAGTGACAGGAAGAACGAGCTGACTTTGGTGCACACCATCCAAGTTTATGACACGGTACAACACTCCACGCTTCAACGTAAAGCGATCAAAGGTCTTCAATAAGAGATTCATCTCTCGATTATTAAAGAACTTTTTCCTGTCTGGCTTACCTCCCGACTGAAGATGCTTAATGATCTGCACCAAATTGTCATCCTTCCCTTGAGCTCGTCTCCATTCCCGAGCATTTCTGTCACATACATCTTCAGAAGTGTCCTGACAATCCAGATCATCAAGATTTGCTGAAAAACACAGACTTTCAATACAATTAGACACGTTTATAGACTCACAGATGGCATGTACAGAATCAGCTGGTATTTGCTGAGTACTCTCTTGAGTATTCGGTAATCTGGAAAGAATGTCAGCATCTACGTTGGTCTTACCAGTCCGGTATTTGATACTGAAATTATAAGTGCCTAAAGCTGCCAACCAACGGTGTCCAGTTGCATCAAGACGAGCGCTTGTCAAGACGTACGTTAAAGGATTGTTATCCGTCAGAACTGTGAATTGATGACCGTACAAGTAGTCATGAAATTTTTCCGTAATCGCCCACTTCAAACAAAGAAATTCGAGTTTATGCGCAGAATAATTGCGTTCCGAATGACCTAAACTCCGACTTCCATAAGCGATAACGCGAAGCAAGCCATCATGTTCTTGGTACAGCACAGCTCCGAGTCCAGAAGTGCTGGCATCCACGTGCAATTCGAAAGGTTTATTGTAGTCAGCATAACCTAGGATAGGTGGGTTGATTAAATGAGTCTTTAGTTTCTCAAAGGAATTTTCTTGTGATGGACCCCATTCCCATTTTACAGCTTTATCGGTCTTTTTGAACGATTTTGGTTTTGACTTAGGCATAAGATCATTCAATGGCCGTGCAATTTTTGAAAAATCTTTAATGAATTTCCTGTAGTAGCCAGCAAATCCAAGGAACTTTCTGACTTCTTCAGGGGTTCTAGGTTTTGGCCATTCTTTGATTTTGTCAATTTTTTCTGGGTCGACCTCAATACCTTGTTCGGAGACTACGTATCCGACGTATTTTACTCTTCTCTTGAATAGCTGACATTTCTTCGGGGCTAGTTTGAGTCCACTTTCTCTGAGTCTCTGAAAAACTGTCCCAAGGCGTTCGAGATGCTCATCAAAGGTACGTGAAAAAATTATCAAATCGTCTAAATAGATCAGGCAGATGTTTAAATGAAGACGATTGGCATCAGCTACCAACCCTTCATCCCAAGGATCTACAAGTGCGGGTCCTAACGTAGATACCACTATTGCAGAAACAACCACCACAGAAACCCCAGTTCCAGTTCCGCGGAGATCGACAAGATCCAGACAGAGACCTGAATGGATGCGACGAGGTGAGTATGCGCTTTCGATAAACGCGGTGCAACATGATTGGCTCACTCGTGCAGGCTATCTAAGTTCTCTTATTTCAGATGGCGTGATTTCTGACACTCAGAAAATATCCGATGCTATTGTTGAAATAGTCACTGGAAGTAGCGGCATATGACGCGGACGTCATTATCGTGGGAGGGGAAGTGTGTAACAGGTAAATATAAACATTGCTATTTTAAATGTACATAGTTTTAATCCATACCCAGTGGGTGATACCAGGGTGTTATCCACTGAATCCGGTGATTGCTTCACTCCCAGATCTATACAGAAATAAAGATATCCTTTAAAATGCATGGTGACTGCATTCCCGCAAATATTAAACACACATACACAATTTCACAGATTCATACATCTTGCAAACACGCACTGCAAACACACACACACAACATGAAAGGTTGTGTCCAAAGCATGAAATCCTTAATACTTATGCAAAACACCCAAAGTGTAATCTGGATATGAAATCACATTATATATAATACATAGGCCATAATACAGAATATGGACCATAGTGAAAAGGGGAGAAACTAACCTTCAAAATACCAGTAATATGCTGTCAACGTAGGTCTGTCATTCAATCTTGTCAGGTGAATTGTGCCAGTGAAAACAGGTGCAAAGAATAGGAAAACAAGGGCTGTGGTGTGCGGGAAATCAAGGTTATTCAAACTAACCAATCAAACGCAAGGAATTCAAATATACACTATCTGATTGGCTAAAGTTCTGAAACCAGACAATTCCATTCCATGTAAGGGTATGATAGGCATACAAGCTGTGGATAAATAAGTTGGATTAAAACTATGTACATTTAAAATAGCAATGTTTATATTTACCTGTTACAATAACAGTCCAGACAAAGTTAGTCAATGCTTATAGTCTAGTAGTGATAACAGTCCAGCCAAAGTTAGTCAATGCTTATAGTCTGGTAGTGATAACAGTCCAGCCAAAGTTAGTCAATGCTTATAGTCTAGTAGTGATAACAGTCCAGCCAAAGTTAGTCAATGCTTATAGTCTAGTAGTGATAACAGTCCAGACAAAGTTAGTCAATGCTTATAGTCTAGTAGTGATAACAGTCCAGACAAAGTTAGTCAATGCTTATAGTCTGGTAGTGATAACAGTCCAGCCAAAGTTAGTCAATGCTTATAGTCTAGTAGTGATACAGTCCAGACAAAGTTAGTCAATGCTTATAGTCTAGTAGTGATAACAGTCCAGATAAAGTTAGTCAATGCTTATATTCTGGCAGTGATAACAGTCCAGCCAAAGTTAGTCAATGCTTATAGTCTAGTAGTGATAACAGTCCAGACAAAGTTAGTCAATGCTTATAGTCTGGCAGTGATAACAGTCCAGACAAAGTTAGTCAATGCTTATAGTCTGGTAGTGATAACAGTCCAGCCAAAGTTAGTCAATGCTTATAGTCTGGCAGTGATAACAGTCCAGACAAAGTTAGTCAATGCTTATAGTCTAGTAGTGATAACAGTCCAGCCAAAGTTAGTCAATGCTTATAGTCTAGTAGTGATAACAGTCCAGCCAAAGTTAGTCAATGCTTATAGTCTGGTGGTGATAACAGTCCAGCCAAAGTTAGTCAATGCTTATAGTCTAGTAGTGATAACAGTCCAGACAAAGTTAGTCAATGCTTATAGTCTAGTAGTGATAACAGTCCAGCCAAAGTTAGTCAATGCTTATAGTCTAGTAGTGATAACAGTCCAGCCAAAGTTAGTCAATGCTTATAGTCTAGTAGTGATAACAGTCCAGACAAAGTTAGTCAATGCTTATAGTCTAGTAGTGATAACAGTCCAGCCAAAGTTAGTCAATGCTTATAGTCTGGTAGTGATAACAGTCCAGACAAAGTTAGTCAATGCTTATAGTCTGGTAGTGATAACAGTCCAGCCAAAGTTAGTCAATGCTTATAGTCTGGTAGTGATAACAGTCCAGCCAAAGTTAGTCAATGCTTATAGTCTGGTAGTGATAACAGTCCAGCCAAAGTTAGTCAATGCTTATAGTCTAGTAGTGATAACAGTCCAGCCAAAGTTAGTCAATGCTTATAGTCTGGTAGTGATAACAGTCCAGCCAAAGTTAGTCAATGCTTATAGTCTAGTAGTGATAACAGTCCAGCCAAAGTTAGTCAATGCTTATAGTCTAGTAGTGATAACAGTCCAGACAAAGTTAGTCAATGCTTATAGTCTAGTAGTGATAACAGTCCAGCCAAAGTTAGTCAATGCTTATAGTCTGGTAGTGATAACAGTCCAGCCAAAGTTAGTCAATGCTTATAGTCTAGTAGTGATAACAGTCCAGCCAAAGTTAGTCAATGCTTATAGTCTAGTAGTGATAACAGTCCAGACAAAGTTAGTCAATGCTTATAGTCTAGTAGTGATAACAGTCCAGCCAAAGTTAGTCAATGCTTATAGTCTGGTAGTGATAACAGTCCAGCCAAAGTTAGTCAATGCTTATAGTCTAGTAGTGATAACAGTCCAGCCAAAGTTAGTCAATGCTTATAGTCTAGTAGTGATAACAGTCCAGACAAAGTTAGTCAATGCTTATAGTCTAGTAGTGATAACAGTCCAGCCAAAGTTAGTCAATGCTTATAGTCTGGTAGTGATAACAGTCCAGCCAAAGTTAGTCAATGCTTATAGTCTAGTAGTGATAACAGTCCAGCCAAAGTTAGTCAATGCTTATAGTCTAGTAGTGATAACAGTCCAGACAAAGTTAGTCAATGCTTATAGTCTAGTAGTGATAACAGTCCAGCCAAAGTTAGTCAATGCTTATAGTCTGGTAGTGATAACAGTCCAGCCAAAGTTAGTCAATGCTTATAGTCTAGTAGTGATAACAGTCCAGCCAAAGTTAGTCAATGCTTATAGTCTAGTAGTGATAACAGTCCAGACAAAGTTAGTCAATGCTTATAGTCTAGTAGTGATAACAGTCCAGCCAAAGTTAGTCAATGCTTATAGTCTAGTAGTGATAACAGTCCAGCCAAAGTTAGTCAATGCTTATAGTCTAGTAGTGATAACAGTCCAGACAAAGTTAGTCAATGCTTATAGTCTAGTAGTGATAACAGTCCAGCCAAAGTTAGTCAATGCTTATAGTCTGGTAGTGATAACAGTCCAGCCAAAGTTAGTCAATGCTTATAGTCTAGTAGTGATAACAGTCCAGCCAAAGTTAGTCAATGCTTATAGTCTAGTAGTGATAACAGTCCAGACAAAGTTAGTCAATGCTTATAGTCTAGTAGTGATAACAGTCCAGCCAAAGTTAGTCAATGCTTATAGTCTGGTAGTGATAACAGTCCAGCCAAAGTTAGTCAATGCTTATAGTCTAGTAGTGATAACAGTCCAGCCAAAGTTAGTCAATGCTTATAGTCTAGTAGTGATAACAGTCCAGACAAAGTTAGTCAATGCTTATAGTCTAGTAGTGATAACAGTCCAGCCAAAGTTAGTCAATGCTTATAGTCTGGTAGTGATAACAGTCCAGCCAAAGTTAGTCAATGCTTATAGTCTAGTAGTGATAACAGTCCAGCCAAAGTTAGTCAATGCTTATAGTCTAGTAGTGATAACAGTCCAGACAAAGTTAGTCAATGCTTATAGTCTAGTAGTGATAACAGTCCAGCCAAAGTTAGTCAATGCTTATAGTCTAGTAGTGATAACAGTCCAGACAAAGTTAGTCAATGCTTATAGTCTAGTAGTGATAACAGTCCAGCCAAAGTTAGTCAATGCTTATAGTCTGGTAGTGATAACAGTCCAGCCAAAGTTAGTCAATGCTTATAGTCTAGTAGTGATAACAGTCCAGCCAAAGTTAGTCAATGCTTATAGTCTAGTAGTGATAACAGTCCAGACAAAGTTAGTCAATGCTTATAGTCTGGTAGTGATAACAGTCCAGACAAGTTAGTCAATGCTTATAGTCTGGTAGTGATAACAGTCCAGACACAGTTAATCAATGCTTATAGTCTAGTAGTGATAACAGTCCAGACAAAGTTAGTCAATGCTTATAGTCTAGTAGTGATAACAGTCCAGCCAAAGTTAGTCAATGCTTATAGTCTAGTAGTGATAACAGTCCAGACAAAGTTAGTCAATGCTTATAGTCTAGTAGTGATAACAGTCCAGCCAAAGTTAGTCAATGCTTATAGTCTAGTAGTGATAACAGTCCAGCCAAAGTTAGTCAATGCTTATAGTCTAGTAGTGATAACAGTCCAGACAAAGTTAGTCAATGCTTATAGTCTAGTAGTGATAACAGTCCAGCCAAAGTTAGTCAATGCTTATAGTCTGGTAGTGATAACAGTCCAGACAAAGTTAGTCAATGCTTATAGTCTGGTAGTGATAACAGTCCAGCCAAAGTTAGTCAATGCTTATAGTCTGGTAGTGATAACAGTCCAGCCAAAGTTAGTCAATGCTTATAGTCTAGTAGTGATAACAGTCCAGCCAAAGTTAGTCAATGCTTATAGTCTGGCAGTGATAACAGTCCAGACAAAGTTAGTCAATGCTTATAGTCTGGTAGTGATAACAGTCCAGCCAAAGTTAGTCAATGCTTATAGTCTGGCAGTGATAACAGTCCAGACAAAGTTAGTCAATGCTTATAGTCTAGTAGTGATAACAGTCCAGCCAAAGTTAGTCAATGCTTATAGTCTAGTAGTGATAACAGTCCAGCCAAAGTTAGTCAATGCTTATAGTCTAGTAGTGATAACAGTCCAGACAAAGTTAGTCAATGCTTATAGTCTAGTAGTGATAACAGTCCAGCCAAAGTTAGTCAATGCTTATAGTCTGGTAGTGATAACAGTCCAGACAAAGTTAGTCAATGCTTATAGTCTGGTAGTGATAACAGTCCAGCCAAAGTTAGTCAATGCTTATAGTCTGGTAGTGATAACAGTCCAGCCAAAGTTAGTCAATGCTTATAGTCTAGTAGTGATAACAGTCCAGCCAAAGTTAGTCAATGCTTATAGTCTGGCAGTGATAACAGTCCAGACAAAGTTAGTCAATGCTTATAGTCTGGTAGTGATAACAGTCCAGCCAAAGTTAGTCAATGCTTATAGTCTGGCAGTGATAACAGTCCAGACAAAGTTAGTCAATGCTTATAGTCTAGTAGTGATAACAGTCCAGCCAAAGTTAGTCAATGCTTATAGTCTAGTAGTGATAACAGTCCAGCCAAAGTTAGTCAATGCTTATAGTCTGGTGGTGATAACAGTCCAGCCAAAGTTAGTCAATGCTTATAGTCTAGTAGTGATAACAGTCCAGACAAAGTTAGTCAATGCTTATAGTCTAGTAGTGATAACAGTCCAGCCAAAGTTAGTCAATGCTTATAGTCTGGCAGTGATAACAGTCCAGACAAAGTTAGTCAATGCTTATAGTCTGGCAGTGATAACAGTCCAGACAAATTTAGTCAATGATTATAGTCTGGCAGTGAGAACAGTCCAGACAAAGTTAGTCAATGCTTATAGTCTGGTAGTGATAACAGTCCAGACAAGTTAGTCAATGCTTATAGTCTGGTAGTGATAACAGTCCAGACACAGTTAATCAATGCTTATAGTCTAGTAGTGATAACAGTCCAGACAAAGTTAGTCAATGCTTATAGTCTAGTAGTGATAACAGTCCAGCCAAAGTTAGTCAATGCTTATAGTCTAGTAGTGATAACAGTCCAGACAAAGTTAGTCAATGCTTATAGTCTAGTAGTGATAACAGTCCAGCCAAAGTTAGTCAATGCTTATAGTCTAGTAGTGATAACAGTCCAGACAAAGTTAGTCAATGCTTATAGTCTAGTAGTGATAACAGTCCAGCCAAAGTTAGTCAATGCTTATAGTCTAGTAGTGATAACAGTCCAGACAAAGTTAGTCAATGCTTATAGTCTGGTAGTGATAACAGTCCAGCCAAAGTTAGTCAATGCTTATAGTCTGGCAGTGATAACAGTCCAGACAAAGTTAGTCAATGCTTATAGTCTAGTAGTGATAACAGTCCAGCCAAAGTTAGTCAATGCTTATAGTCTAGTAGTGATAACAGTCCAGCCAAAGTTAGTCAATGCTTATAGTCTAGTAGTGATAACAGTCCAGACAAAGTTAGTCAATGCTTATAGTCTAGTAGTGATAACAGTCCAGCCAAAGTTAGTCAATGCTTATAGTCTGGTAGTGATAACAGTCCAGACAAAGTTAGTCAATGCTTATAGTCTGGTAGTGATAACAGTCCAGCCAAAGTTAGTCAATGCTTATAGTCTGGTAGTGATAACAGTCCAGCCAAAGTTAGTCAATGCTTATAGTCTAGTAGTGATAACAGTCCAGACAAAGTTAGTCAATGCTTATAGTCTAGTAGTGATAACAGTCCAGCCAAAGTTAGTCAATGCTTATAGTCTAGTAGTGATAACAGTCCAGACAAAGTTAGTCAATGCTTATAGTCTAGTAGTGATAACAGTCCAGCCAAAGTTAGTCAATGCTTATAGTCTAGTAGTGATAACAGTCCAGCCAAAGTTAGTCAATGCTTATAGTCTAGTAGTGATAACAGTCCAGACAAAGTTAGTCAATGCTTATAGTCTAGTAGTGATAACAGTCCAGCCAAAGTTAGTCAATGCTTATAGTCTGGTAGTGATAACAGTCCAGACAAAGTTAGTCAATGCTTATAGTCTGGTAGTGATAACAGTCCAGCCAAAGTTAGTCAATGCTTATAGTCTGGTAGTGATAACAGTCCAGCCAAAGTTAGTCAATGCTTATAGTCTAGTAGTGATAACAGTCCAGCCAAAGTTAGTCAATGCTTATAGTCTGGCAGTGATAACAGTCCAGACAAAGTTAGTCAATGCTTATAGTCTGGTAGTGATAACAGTCCAGCCAAAGTTAGTCAATGCTTATAGTCTGGCAGTGATAACAGTCCAGACAAAGTTAGTCAATGCTTATAGTCTAGTAGTGATAACAGTCCAGCCAAAGTTAGTCAATGCTTATAGTCTGGTAGTGATAACAGTCCAGACAAAGTTAGTCAATGCTTATAGTCTGGTAGTGATAACAGTCCAGCCAAAGTTAGTCAATGCTTATAGTCTGGTAGTGATAACAGTCCAGCCAAAGTTAGTCAATGCTTATAGTCTAGTAGTGATAACAGTCCAGCCAAAGTTAGTCAATGCTTATAGTCTGGCAGTGATAACAGTCCAGACAAAGTTAGTCAATGCTTATAGTCTGGTAGTGATAACAGTCCAGCCAAAGTTAGTCAATGCTTATAGTCTGGCAGTGATAACAGTCCAGACAAAGTTAGTCAATGCTTATAGTCTAGTAGTGATAACAGTCCAGCCAAAGTTAGTCAATGCTTATAGTCTAGTAGTGATAACAGTCCAGCCAAAGTTAGTCAATGCTTATAGTCTAGTAGTGATAACAGTCCAGACAAAGTTAGTCAATGCTTATAGTCTAGTAGTGATAACAGTCCAGCCAAAGTTAGTCAATGCTTATAGTCTGGTAGTGATAACAGTCCAGACAAAGTTAGTCAATGCTTATAGTCTGGTAGTGATAACAGTCCAGCCAAAGTTAGTCAATGCTTATAGTCTGGTAGTGATAACAGTCCAGCCAAAGTTAGTCAATGCTTATAGTCTAGTAGTGATAACAGTCCAGCCAAAGTTAGTCAATGCTTATAGTCTGGCAGTGATAACAGTCCAGACAAAGTTAGTCAATGCTTATAGTCTGGTAGTGATAACAGTCCAGCCAAAGTTAGTCAATGCTTATAGTCTGGCAGTGATAACAGTCCAGACAAAGTTAGTCAATGCTTATAGTCTAGTAGTGATAACAGTCCAGCCAAAGTTAGTCAATGCTTATAGTCTAGTAGTGATAACAGTCCAGCCAAAGTTAGTCAATGCTTATAGTCTGGTGGTGATAACAGTCCAGCCAAAGTTAGTCAATGCTTATAGTCTAGTAGTGATAACAGTCCAGACAAAGTTAGTCAATGCTTATAGTCTAGTAGTGATAACAGTCCAGCCAAAGTTAGTCAATGCTTATAGTCTGGCAGTGATAACAGTCCAGACAAAGTTAGTCAATGCTTATAGTCTGGCAGTGATAACAGTCCAGACAAATTTAGTCAATGATTATAGTCTGGCAGTGAGAACAGTCCAGACAAAGTTAGTCAATGCTTATAGTCTGGTAGTGATAACAGTCCAGACAAGTTAGTCAATGCTTATAGTCTGGTAGTGATAACAGTCCAGACACAGTTAATCAATGCTTATAGTCTAGTAGTGATAACAGTCCAGACAAAGTTAGTCAATGCTTATAGTCTAGTAGTGATAACAGTCCAGCCAAAGTTAGTCAATGCTTATAGTCTAGTAGTGATAACAGTCCAGACAAAGTTAGTCAATGCTTATAGTCTAGTAGTGATAACAGTCCAGCCAAAGTTAGTCAATGCTTATAGTCTAGTAGTGATAACAGTCCAGACAAAGTTAGTCAATGCTTATAGTCTAGTAGTGATAACAGTCCAGCCAAAGTTAGTCAATGCTTATAGTCTAGTAGTGATAACAGTCCAGCCAAAGTTAGTCAATGCTTATAGTCTAGTAGTGATAACAGTCCAGACAAAGTTAGTCAATGCTTATAGTCTAGTAGTGATAACAGTCCAGCCAAAGTTAGTCAATGCTTATAGTCTGGTAGTGATAACAGTCCAGACAAAGTTAGTCAATGCTTATAGTCTGGTAGTGATAACAGTCCAGCCAAAGTTAGTCAATGCTTATAGTCTGGTAGTGATAACAGTCCAGCCAAAGTTAGTCAATGCTTATAGTCTAGTAGTGATAACAGTCCAGCCAAAGTTAGTCAATGCTTATAGTCTGGCAGTGATAACAGTCCAGACAAAGTTAGTCAATGCTTATAGTCTGGTAGTGATAACAGTCCAGCCAAAGTTAGTCAATGCTTATAGTCTGGCAGTGATAACAGTCCAGACAAAGTTAGTCAATGCTTATAGTCTAGTAGTGATAACAGTCCAGCCAAAGTTAGTCAATGCTTATAGTCTAGTAGTGATAACAGTCCAGCCAAAGTTAGTCAATGCTTATAGTCTAGTAGTGATAACAGTCCAGACAAAGTTAGTCAATGCTTATAGTCTAGTAGTGATAACAGTCCAGCCAAAGTTAGTCAATGCTTATAGTCTGGTAGTGATAACAGTCCAGACAAAGTTAGTCAATGCTTATAGTCTGGTAGTGATAACAGTCCAGCCAAAGTTAGTCAATGCTTATAGTCTGGTAGTGATAACAGTCCAGCCAAAGTTAGTCAATGCTTATAGTCTGGTAGTGATAACAGTCCAGCCAAAGTTAGTCAATGCTTATAGTCTAGTAGTGATAACAGTCCAGCCAAAGTTAGTCAATGCTTATAGTCTGGTAGTGATAACAGTCCAGCCAAAGTTAGTCAATGCTTATAGTCTAGTAGTGATAACAGTCCAGCCAAAGTTAGTCAATGCTTATAGTCTAGTAGTGATAACAGTCCAGACAAAGTTAGTCAATGCTTATAGTCTAGTAGTGATAACAGTCCAGCCAAAGTTAGTCAATGCTTATAGTCTGGTAGTGATAACAGTCCAGCCAAAGTTAGTCAATGCTTATAGTCTAGTAGTGATAACAGTCCAGCCAAAGTTAGTCAATGCTTATAGTCTAGTAGTGATAACAGTCCAGACAAAGTTAGTCAATGCTTATAGTCTAGTAGTGATAACAGTCCAGCCAAAGTTAGTCAATGCTTATAGTCTGGTAGTGATAACAGTCCAGCCAAAGTTAGTCAATGCTTATAGTCTAGTAGTGATAACAGTCCAGCCAAAGTTAGTCAATGCTTATAGTCTAGTAGTGATAACAGTCCAGACAAAGTTAGTCAATGCTTATAGTCTAGTAGTGATAACAGTCCAGCCAAAGTTAGTCAATGCTTATAGTCTGGTAGTGATAACAGTCCAGCCAAAGTTAGTCAATGCTTATAGTCTAGTAGTGATAACAGTCCAGCCAAAGTTAGTCAATGCTTATAGTCTAGTAGTGATAACAGTCCAGACAAAGTTAGTCAATGCTTATAGTCTAGTAGTGATAACAGTCCAGCCAAAGTTAGTCAATGCTTATAGTCTGGTAGTGATAACAGTCCAGCCAAAGTTAGTCAATGCTTATAGTCTAGTAGTGATAACAGTCCAGCCAAAGTTAGTCAATGCTTATAGTCTAGTAGTGATAACAGTCCAGACAAAGTTAGTCAATGCTTATAGTCTAGTAGTGATAACAGTCCAGCCAAAGTTAGTCAATGCTTATAGTCTAGTAGTGATAACAGTCCAGCCAAAGTTAGTCAATGCTTATAGTCTAGTAGTGATAACAGTCCAGACAAAGTTAGTCAATGCTTATAGTCTAGTAGTGATAACAGTCCAGCCAAAGTTAGTCAATGCTTATAGTCTGGTAGTGATAACAGTCCAGCCAAAGTTAGTCAATGCTTATAGTCTAGTAGTGATAACAGTCCAGCCAAAGTTAGTCAATGCTTATAGTCTAGTAGTGATAACAGTCCAGACAAAGTTAGTCAATGCTTATAGTCTAGTAGTGATAACAGTCCAGCCAAAGTTAGTCAATGCTTATAGTCTGGTAGTGATAACAGTCCAGCCAAAGTTAGTCAATGCTTATAGTCTAGTAGTGATAACAGTCCAGCCAAAGTTAGTCAATGCTTATAGTCTAGTAGTGATAACAGTCCAGACAAAGTTAGTCAATGCTTATAGTCTAGTAGTGATAACAGTCCAGCCAAAGTTAGTCAATGCTTATAGTCTGGTAGTGATAACAGTCCAGCCAAAGTTAGTCAATGCTTATAGTCTAGTAGTGATAACAGTCCAGCCAAAGTTAGTCAATGCTTATAGTCTAGTAGTGATAACAGTCCAGACAAAGTTAGTCAATGCTTATAGTCTAGTAGTGATAACAGTCCAGCCAAAGTTAGTCAATGCTTATAGTCTAGTAGTGATAACAGTCCAGACAAAGTTAGTCAATGCTTATAGTCTAGTAGTGATAACAGTCCAGCCAAAGTTAGTCAATGCTTATAGTCTGGTAGTGATAACAGTCCAGCCAAAGTTAGTCAATGCTTATAGTCTAGTAGTGATAACAGTCCAGCCAAAGTTAGTCAATGCTTATAGTCTAGTAGTGATAACAGTCCAGACAAAGTTAGTCAATGCTTATAGTCTGGTAGTGATAACAGTCCAGACAAGTTAGTCAATGCTTATAGTCTGGTAGTGATAACAGTCCAGACACAGTTAATCAATGCTTATAGTCTAGTAGTGATAACAGTCCAGACAAAGTTAGTCAATGCTTATAGTCTAGTAGTGATAACAGTCCAGCCAAAGTTAGTCAATGCTTATAGTCTAGTAGTGATAACAGTCCAGACAAAGTTAGTCAATGCTTATAGTCTAGTAGTGATAACAGTCCAGCCAAAGTTAGTCAATGCTTATAGTCTAGTAGTGATAACAGTCCAGCCAAAGTTAGTCAATGCTTATAGTCTAGTAGTGATAACAGTCCAGACAAAGTTAGTCAATGCTTATAGTCTAGTAGTGATAACAGTCCAGCCAAAGTTAGTCAATGCTTATAGTCTGGCAGTGATAACAGTCCAGACAAAGTTAGTCAATGCTTATAGTCTGGTAGTGATAACAGTCCAGCCAAAGTTAGTCAATGCTTATAGTCTGGTAGTGATAACAGTCCAGCCAAAGTTAGTCAATGCTTATAGTCTAGTAGTGATAACAGTCCAGCCAAAGTTAGTCAATGCTTATAGTCTGGCAGTGATAACAGTCCAGACAAAGTTAGTCAATGCTTATAGTCTGGTAGTGATAACAGTCCAGCCAAAGTTAGTCAATGCTTATAGTCTGGCAGTGATAACAGTCCAGACAAAGTTAGTCAATGCTTATAGTCTAGTAGTGATAACAGTCCAGCCAAAGTTAGTCAATGCTTATAGTCTAGTAGTGATAACAGTCCAGCCAAAGTTAGTCAATGCTTATAGTCTAGTAGTGATAACAGTCCAGACAAAGTTAGTCAATGCTTATAGTCTAGTAGTGATAACAGTCCAGCCAAAGTTAGTCAATGCTTATAGTCTGGTAGTGATAACAGTCCAGACAAAGTTAGTCAATGCTTATAGTCTGGTAGTGATAACAGTCCAGCCAAAGTTAGTCAATGCTTATAGTCTGGTAGTGATAACAGTCCAGCCAAAGTTAGTCAATGCTTATAGTCTGGCAGTGATAACAGTCCAGACAAAGTTAGTCAATGCTTATAGTCTAGTAGTGATAACAGTCCAGCCAAAGTTAGTCAATGCTTATAGTCTAGTAGTGATAACAGTCCAGCCAAAGTTAGTCAATGCTTATAGTCTGGTGGTGATAACAGTCCAGCCAAAGTTAGTCAATGCTTATAGTCTAGTAGTGATAACAGTCCAGACAAAGTTAGTCAATGCTTATAGTCTAGTAGTGATAACAGTCCAGCCAAAGTTAGTCAATGCTTATAGTCTGGCAGTGATAACAGTCCAGACAAAGTTAGTCAATGCTTATAGTCTGGCAGTGATAACAGTCCAGACAAATTTAGTCAATGATTATAGTCTGGCAGTGAGAACAGTCCAGACAAAGTTAGTCAATGCTTATAGTCTGGTAGTGATAACAGTCCAGACAAGTTAGTCAATGCTTATAGTCTGGTAGTGATAACAGTCCAGACACAGTTAATCAATGCTTATAGTCTAGTAGTGATAACAGTCCAGACAAAGTTAGTCAATGCTTATAGTCTAGTAGTGATAACAGTCCAGCCAAAGTTAGTCAATGCTTATAGTCTAGTAGTGATAACAGTCCAGACAAAGTTAGTCAATGCTTATAGTCTAGTAGTGATAACAGTCCAGCCAAAGTTAGTCAATGCTTATAGTCTAGTAGTGATAACAGTCCAGCCAAAGTTAGTCAATGCTTATAGTCTAGTAGTGATAACAGTCCAGACAAAGTTAGTCAATGCTTATAGTCTAGTAGTGATAACAGTCCAGCCAAAGTTAGTCAATGCTTATAGTCTGGTAGTGATAACAGTCCAGACAAAGTTAGTCAATGCTTATAGTCTGGTAGTGATAACAGTCCAGCCAAAGTTAGTCAATGCTTATAGTCTGGTAGTGATAACAGTCCAGCCAAAGTTAGTCAATGCTTATAGTCTAGTAGTGATAACAGTCCAGCCAAAGTTAGTCAATGCTTATAGTCTGGCAGTGATAACAGTCCAGACAAAGTTAGTCAATGCTTATAGTCTGGTAGTGATAACAGTCCAGCCAAAGTTAGTCAATGCTTATAGTCTGGCAGTGATAACAGTCCAGACAAAGTTAGTCAATGCTTATAGTCTAGTAGTGATAACAGTCCAGCCAAAGTTAGTCAATGCTTATAGTCTAGTAGTGATAACAGTCCAGCCAAAGTTAGTCAATGCTTATAGTCTAGTAGTGATAACAGTCCAGACAAAGTTAGTCAATGCTTATAGTCTAGTAGTGATAACAGTCCAGCCAAAGTTAGTCAATGCTTATAGTCTGGTAGTGATAACAGTCCAGACAAAGTTAGTCAATGCTTATAGTCTGGTAGTGATAACAGTCCAGCCAAAGTTAGTCAATGCTTATAGTCTGGTAGTGATAACAGTCCAGCCAAAGTTAGTCAATGCTTATAGTCTGGTAGTGATAACAGTCCAGCCAAAGTTAGTCAATGCTTATAGTCTAGTAGTGATAACAGTCCAGCCAAAGTTAGTCAATGCTTATAGTCTGGTAGTGATAACAGTCCAGCCAAAGTTAGTCAATGCTTATAGTCTAGTAGTGATAACAGTCCAGCCAAAGTTAGTCAATGCTTATAGTCTAGTAGTGATAACAGTCCAGACAAAGTTAGTCAATGCTTATAGTCTAGTAGTGATAACAGTCCAGCCAAAGTTAGTCAATGCTTATAGTCTGGTAGTGATAACAGTCCAGCCAAAGTTAGTCAATGCTTATAGTCTAGTAGTGATAACAGTCCAGCCAAAGTTAGTCAATGCTTATAGTCTAGTAGTGATAACAGTCCAGACAAAGTTAGTCAATGCTTATAGTCTAGTAGTGATAACAGTCCAGCCAAAGTTAGTCAATGCTTATAGTCTGGTAGTGATAACAGTCCAGCCAAAGTTAGTCAATGCTTATAGTCTAGTAGTGATAACAGTCCAGCCAAAGTTAGTCAATGCTTATAGTCTAGTAGTGATAACAGTCCAGACAAAGTTAGTCAATGCTTATAGTCTAGTAGTGATAACAGTCCAGCCAAAGTTAGTCAATGCTTATAGTCTGGTAGTGATAACAGTCCAGCCAAAGTTAGTCAATGCTTATAGTCTAGTAGTGATAACAGTCCAGCCAAAGTTAGTCAATGCTTATAGTCTAGTAGTGATAACAGTCCAGACAAAGTTAGTCAATGCTTATAGTCTAGTAGTGATAACAGTCCAGCCAAAGTTAGTCAATGCTTATAGTCTGGTAGTGATAACAGTCCAGCCAAAGTTAGTCAATGCTTATAGTCTAGTAGTGATAACAGTCCAGCCAAAGTTAGTCAATGCTTATAGTCTAGTAGTGATAACAGTCCAGACAAAGTTAGTCAATGCTTATAGTCTAGTAGTGATAACAGTCCAGCCAAAGTTAGTCAATGCTTATAGTCTAGTAGTGATAACAGTCCAGCCAAAGTTAGTCAATGCTTATAGTCTAGTAGTGATAACAGTCCAGACAAAGTTAGTCAATGCTTATAGTCTAGTAGTGATAACAGTCCAGCCAAAGTTAGTCAATGCTTATAGTCTAGTAGTGATAACAGTCCAGCCAAAGTTAGTCAATGCTTATAGTCTAGTAGTGATAACAGTCCAGCCAAAGTTAGTCAATGCTTATAGTCTAGTAGTGATAACAGTCCAGACAAAGTTAGTCAATGCTTATAGTCTAGTAGTGATAACAGTCCAGCCAAAGTTAGTCAATGCTTATAGTCTGGTAGTGATAACAGTCCAGACAAAGTTAGTCAATGCTTATAGTCTGGTAGTGATAACAGTCCAGCCAAAGTTAGTCAATGCTTATAGTCTGGTAGTGATAACAGTCCAGCCAAAGTTAGTCAATGCTTATAGTCTGGTAGTGATAACAGTCCAGCCAAAGTTAGTCAATGCTTATAGTCTAGTAGTGATAACAGTCCAGCCAAAGTTAGTCAATGCTTATAGTCTGGTAGTGATAACAGTCCAGCCAAAGTTAGTCAATGCTTATAGTCTAGTAGTGATAACAGTCCAGCCAAAGTTAGTCAATGCTTATAGTCTAGTAGTGATAACAATCCAGACAAAGTTAGTCAATGCTTATAGTCTAGTAGTGATAACAGTCCAGCCAAAGTTAGTCAATGCTTATAGTCTGGTAGTGATAACAGTCCAGCCAAAGTTAGTCAATGCTTATAGTCTAGTAGTGATAACAGTCCAGCCAAAGTTAGTCAATGCTTATAGTCTAGTAGTGATAACAGTCCAGACAAAGTTAGTCAATGCTTATAGTCTAGTAGTGATAACAGTCCAGCCAAAGTTAGTCAATGCTTATAGTCTGGTAGTGATAACAGTCCAGCCAAAGTTAGTCAATGCTTATAGTCTAGTAGTGATAACAGTCCAGCCAAAGTTAGTCAATGCTTATAGTCTAGTAGTGATAACAGTCCAGACAAAGTTAGTCAATGCTTATAGTCTAGTAGTGATAACAGTCCAGCCAAAGTTAGTCAATGCTTATAGTCTGGTAGTGATAACAGTCCAGCCAAAGTTAGTCAATGCTTATAGTCTAGTAGTGATAACAGTCCAGCCAAAGTTAGTCAATGCTTATAGTCTAGTAGTGATAACAGTCCAGACAAAGTTAGTCAATGCTTATAGTCTAGTAGTGATAACAGTCCAGCCAAAGTTAGTCAATGCTTATAGTCTGGTAGTGATAACAGTCCAGCCAAAGTTAGTCAATGCTTATAGTCTAGTAGTGATAACAGTCCAGCCAAAGTTAGTCAATGCTTATAGTCTAGTAGTGATAACAGTCCAGACAAAGTTAGTCAATGCTTATAGTCTAGTAGTGATAACAGTCCAGCCAAAGTTAGTCAATGCTTATAGTCTAGTAGTGATAACAATCCAGCCAAAGTTAGTCAATGCTTATAGTCTAGTAGTGATAACAGTCCAGACAAAGTTAGTCAATGCTTATAGTCTAGTAGTGATAACAGTCCAGCCAAAGTTAGTCAATGCTTATAGTCTGGTAGTGATAACAGTCCAGCCAAAGTTAGTCAATGCTTATAGTCTAGTAGTGATAACAGTCCAGCCAAAGTTAGTCAATGCTTATAGTCTAGTAGTGATAACAGTCCAGACAAAGTTAGTCAATGCTTATAGTCTAGTAGTGATAACAGTCCAGCCAAAGTTAGTCAATGCTTATAGTCTGGTAGTGATAACAGTCCAGACAAAGTTAGTCAATGCTTATAGTCTAGTAGTGATAACAGTCCAGCCAAAGTTAGTCAATGCTTATAGTCTAGTAGTGATAACAGTCCAGACAAAGTTAGTCAATGCTTATAGTCTAGTAGTGATAACAGTCCAGCCAAAGTTAGTCAATGCTTATAGTCTGGTAGTGATAACAGTCCAGCCAAAGTTAGTCAATGCTTATAGTCTAGTAGTGATAACAGTCCAGCCAAAGTTAGTCAATGCTTATAGTCTAGTAGTGATAACAGTCCAGACAAAGTTAGTCAATGCTTATAGTCTAGTAGTGATAACAGTCCAGCCAAAGTTAGTCAATGCTTATAGTCTAGTAGTGATAACAGTCCAGCCAAAGTTAGTCAATGCTTATAGTCTAGTAGTGATAACAGTCCAGACAAAGTTAGTCAATGCTTATAGTCTAGTAGTGATAACAGTCCAGCCAAAGTTAGTCAATGCTTATAGTCTGGTAGTGATAACAGTCCAGCCAAAGTTAGTCAATGCTTATAGTCTAGTAGTGATAACAGTCCAGCCAAAGTTAGTCAATGCTTATAGTCTAGTAGTGATAACAGTCCAGACAAAGTTAGTCAATGCTTATAGTCTGGTAGTGATAACAGTCCAGACAAGTTAGTCAATGCTTATAGTCTGGTAGTGATAACAGTCCAGACACAGTTAATCAATGCTTATAGTCTAGTAGTGATAACAGTCCAGACAAAGTTAGTCAATGCTTATAGTCTAGTAGTGATAACAGTCCAGCCAAAGTTAGTCAATGCTTATAGTCTAGTAGTGATAACAGTCCAGACAAAGTTAGTCAATGCTTATAGTCTAGTAGTGATAACAGTCCAGCCAAAGTTAGTCAATGCTTATAGTCTAGTAGTGATAACAGTCCAGCCAAAGTTAGTCAATGCTTATAGTCTAGTAGTGATAACAGTCCAGACAAAGTTAGTCAATGCTTATAGTCTAGTAGTGATAACAGTCCAGCCAAAGTTAGTCAATGCTTATAGTCTGGTAGTGATAACAGTCCAGACAAAGTTAGTCAATGCTTATAGTCTGGTAGTGATAACAGTCCAGCTAAAGTTAGTCAATGCTTATAGTCTGGTAGTGATAACAGTCCAGCCAAAGTTAGTCAATGCTTATAGTCTAGTAGTGATAACAGTCCAGCCAAAGTTAGTCAATGCTTATAGTCTGGCAGTGATAACAGTCCAGACAAAGTTAGTCAATGCTTATAGTCTGGTAGTGATAACAGTCCAGCCAAAGTTAGTCAATGCTTATAGTCTGGCAGTGATAACAGTCCAGACAAAGTTAGTCAATGCTTATAGTCTAGTAGTGATAACAGTCCAGCCAAAGTTAGTCAATGCTTATAGTCTAGTAGTGATAACAGTCCAGCCAAAGTTAGTCAATGCTTATAGTCTAGTAGTGATAACAGTCCAGACAAAGTTAGTCAATGCTTATAGTCTAGTAGTGATAACAGTCCAGCCAAAGTTAGTCAATGCTTATAGTCTGGTAGTGATAACAGTCCAGCCAAAGTTAGTCAATGCTTATAGTCTGGTAGTGATAACAGTCCAGCCAAAGTTAGTCAATGCTTATAGTCTGGTAGTGATAACAGTCCAGCCAAAGTTAGTCAATGCTTATAGTCTAGTAGTGATAACAGTCCAGCCAAAGTTAGTCAATGCTTATAGTCTGGTAGTGATAACAGTCCAGCCAAAGTTAGTCAATGCTTATAGTCTAGTAGTGATAACAGTCCAGCCAAAGTTAGTCAATGCTTATAGTCTAGTAGTGATAACAGTCCAGACAAAGTTAGTCAATGCTTATAGTCTAGTAGTGATAACAGTCCAGCCAAAGTTAGTCAATGCTTATAGTCTGGTAGTGATAACAGTCCAGCCAAAGTTAGTCAATGCTTATAGTCTGGTAGTGATAACAGTCCAGCCAAAGTTAGTCAATGCTTATAGTCTAGTAGTGATAACAGTCCAGACAAAGTTAGTCAATGCTTATAGTCTAGTAGTGATAACAGTCCAGCCAAAGTTAGTCAATGCTTATAGTCTGGTAGTGATAACAGTCCAGCCAAAGTTAGTCAATGCTTATAGTCTAGTAGTGATAACAGTCCAGCCAAAGTTAGTCAATGCTTATAGTCTAGTAGTGATAACAGTCCAGACAAAGTTAGTCAATGCTTATAGTCTAGTAGTGATAACAGTCCAGCCAAAGTTAGTCAATGCTTATAGTCTGGTAGTGATAACAGTCCAGCCAAAGTTAGTCAATGCTTATAGTCTAGTAGTGATAACAGTCCAGCCAAAGTTAGTCAATGCTTATAGTCTAGTAGTGATAACAGTCCAGACAAAGTTAGTCAATGCTTATAGTCTAGTAGTGATAACAGTCCAGCCAAAGTTAGTCAATGCTTATAGTCTGGTAGTGATAACAGTCCAGCCAAAGTTAGTCAATGCTTATAGTCTAGTAGTGATAACAGTCCAGCCAAAGTTAGTCAATGCTTATAGTCTAGTAGTGATAACAGTCCAGACAAAGTTAGTCAATGCTTATAGTCTAGTAGTGATAACAGTCCAGCCAAAGTTAGTCAATGCTTATAGTCTAGTAGTGATAACAGTCCAGCCAAAGTTAGTCAATGCTTATAGTCTAGTAGTGATAACAGTCCAGACAAAGTTAGTCAATGCTTATAGTCTAGTAGTGATAACAGTCCAGCCAAAGTTAGTCAATGCTTATAGTCTGGTAGTGATAACAGTCCAGCCAAAGTTAGTCAATGCTTATAGTCTAGTAGTGATAACAGTCCAGCCAAAGTTAGTCAATGCTTATAGTCTAGTAGTGATAACAGTCCAGACAAAGTTAGTCAATGCTTATAGTCTAGTAGTGATAACAGTCCAGCCAAAGTTAGTCAATGCTTATAGTCTGGTAGTGATAACAGTCCAGCCAAAGTTAGTCAATGCTTATAGTCTAGTAGTGATAACAGTCCAGCCAAAGTTAGTCAATGCTTATAGTCTAGTAGTGATAACAGTCCAGACAAAGTTAGTCAATGCTTATAGTCTAGTAGTGATAACAGTCCAGCCAAAGTTAGTCAATGCTTATAGTCTGGTAGTGATAACAGTCCAGCCAAAGTTAGTCAATGCTTATAGTCTAGTAGTGATAACAGTCCAGCCAAAGTTAGTCAATGCTTATAGTCTAGTAGTGATAACAGTCCAGACAAAGTTAGTCAATGCTTATAGTCTAGTAGTGATAACAGTCCAGCCAAAGTTAGTCAATGCTTATAGTCTAGTAGTGATAACAGTCCAGCCAAAGTTAGTCAATGCTTATAGTCTAGTAGTGATAACAGTCCAGACAAAGTTAGTCAATGCTTATAGTCTAGTAGTGATAACAGTCCAGCCAAAGTTAGTCAATGCTTATAGTCTGGTAGTGATAACAGTCCAGCCAAAGTTAGTCAATGCTTATAGTCTAGTAGTGATAACAGTCCAGCCAAAGTTAGTCAATGCTTATAGTCTAGTAGTGATAACAGTCCAGACAAAGTTAGTCAATGCTTATAGTCTAGTAGTGATAACAGTCCAGCCAAAGTTAGTCAATGCTTATAGTCTAGTAGTGATAACAGTCCAGACAAAGTTAGTCAATGCTTATAGTCTAGTAGTGATAACAGTCCAGCCAAAGTTAGTCAATGCTTATAGTCTAGTAGTGATAACAGTCCAGACAAAGTTAGTCAATGCTTATAGTCTGGTAGTGATAACAGTCCAGACAAAGTTAGTCAATGCTTATAGTCTAGTAGTGATAACAGTCCAGCCAAAGTTAGTCAATGCTTATAGTCTAGTAGTGATAACAGTCCAGACAAAGTTAGTCAATGCTTATAGTCTGGTAGTGATAACAGTCCAGACAAAGTTAGTCAATGCTTATAGTCTAGTAGTGATAACAGTCCAGACAAAGTTAGTCAATGCTTATAGTCTGGTAGTGATAACAGTCCAGTCAAAGTTAGTCAATGCTTATAAGGCAACAAAGAAGACAAATTAACGAGGCCAATGGAAGATAGTCTGCCTTAGAATTCACGCCTTATAAGTATTGTCTCGTTGATTGTTTTTTTTTTTCAATTGGTATTGCACGGGGCGTTGGAAGGTTAAATGGGCGAGTAAACGGAGTTAGTTGTCCTGGTAAACCTAACACATATATATCAATGGAGTGAGGGGGGCTCGGTGGCTCAGTCGGTTAGAGTCATAGTCCCTCAGTCTGACACAGGCCTTCCATCCATGCAATGCGGATCGCCGTTATGTGAGTGCGGCGTAAAACACCAATGAATCAATCAATAGAGTGAAGGCTCAGTCAGATTTGTCTCTCATTTTTTTTCTGGACTGAGGCGGATTCGAACCCCCGACCCATCGAGGAATGTTTCGGTATGTGTGTTTTTGGCTTTAACAGATACCGTTTGGTCTTGTTGAGATGGCATAGCCTACAAAAGTTACCAGCAAACAATGCTTAAATAAATCTTTTACTTTACAAATCATGCTTTCAGGTTTGGTATGCTAGGTTCCGTGGACTCGAACACAGGATCCCCGGATTTAGGTTGGGATACAGATCAGTTCCCTATGGACGTGAAGAACTGTGCGTTGGTCATGAAGGTAAGGGAGATAATTCAGTTAACCAGTTAGGTACTGGATTCCACCGTCTCCTATTTCCTTTGAGGATCGTTTTACCGTTAGAAACAATACGCCTAGGAAGGTGATAAAGAGCCAAAGAGATTATGTAATTGTCTATAGTTACCCTCAGTGATGGTTCTACAAATCCTGTCTGCTCATACCGTTTAATCTTCGTTGAGCACACGGGAGAAGTGCAACGAATGCATCAACGGCCCTTAAAATACTTTCAACTTACTAAAGTTCCTATGGTAGCTAAATCAGTTGCTTATATAATCTGAATCCCTTGTTATATGTTTGTAGACAATTTTGGAGCAGGGAGGTTTAGCACCAGGCGGTCTGAATTTTGATTGTAAAGTTCGCCGAGAGTCGACCAACCTCAGAGATATGTTTATCTCACATATTGGTAAGTCAAATATAACACATTAAAGTGGCATGAGCTGCCGAAATTCACACTTTTTTCATAATGTCTGATCGTCACAACAACGAGAGGCTTTGGAGGCCATCGAAAAACTAAATGATTGGCGTTGGAATGAGGAAAATCCATACAGTATGTGCCCTGTACGAACCGAAAACGTGTTCGAAAAGTAGCAAAATTTAAATAACCGGGACGACCATTCATTCATTCTAAGTCAAAGTTAGTTCAAAACAATACTTTATCGTACATTTTTGAGACTAGAAGCACTAAAAAGTTTCTGAATTATAAGGCTTGAGAAAAATAGCCGATAATTTCAACATTCTGTGTTTACGTCAAAATATCAACATTTTGGCAGCTCATGCCCCTTTAAGCGACGGAATGCTTGCAAAACATAACAAAACAAAAACAAAAAAAAACAAAAAAAAAAAACCATTTCTCTGATTATGTCCAATTTATATAGATTCATGGCTATTTTGTTACATCTTGACACATGGCTCGCCTTTCCTCTAGGTAGCGAGAAGTTCTATATATATTCCCTAATAACTAGATGATTAGTGTCTGTACTTCATTTATTTCCAGTAATGTGCTTCGCATAACTTGTATATTAGTAATATATACACATACACTAAGGCAGTGGTGGAACTTCCACTCGGCAAGCGAGACCTTAAAAGTGCTTGCCGTGCTGGCAAGTTAGTTTTGAAGCAAATTTAGTATTTTATTTAAATTATCTGATATTACTGGAAAATTAAAGTGACAGGGTTGGTTGGACCCAACAAAGAATTACTACCATTATTCTGTCTCAACAAGGTCAAATTTTCATTTGCTTAAAAACATTTATGATAAATCTTTGCAACCGTATCTTGGTGCCGGCAGCCACTTTTGCCATTCAGCGTGCCCTGGTGGCAATCACCCTAAACAGTTTCAGGAATTGTAATTTGAAAGATTGCTTGGAATGAAACGGGGGAAAGCTCAGTTCACGATGATTGCGCAAGAATAAATACATTCTTGTCGAGAAGGGAGGAGTTGTGAAACCAACAAAACTATCATGTTAGAATGGACAAGAGAATTAACTGTGGAACTAAGTGGTGAATTAATCCTGCCCTTATGTGAGCATTTTGTTTTTGTTTTCCAGGCGCTATGGACTCCTTTGCTAGGGGACTGAAGTCAGCAGCCAAGATTTTGGAGGATGGAGTTCTCCAAAAACATGTCCAGGTATGATATCCCCAAGCCTAAACAATTTAACCTTCAAAACAAAGAGACCATTTTAGAGACGACTGGGAGGGATATTGGTGGACAATAGACAGTTTTCATTGTTATGCATTACATATAGCTGAATAGTGGAATTTTTGCAAAGTCGATTAAAAAGAAATAGATCTCAAAAATTTCTGAAAATTCCATCAAGCCAAGCATTATCTAATATTGATTGATTGATGTTTTACGTCGCACTCAAGATTATTTCACTTATATGGCAGCGTTGTCAGGTTAGTGGGGGAGGAAAACTTTTTATTAGCCCCTTCAAAAACTACTCAAAAAGATTAGTTAATTTTTTTGTATTATTTGGTATGTTTTAGGCCCGATACTCGACCTATGAAAGTGGCATTGGACAGAAGATCGATAAAGGTACAACCAGCTTCGAGGAATTGGAGGTAGGTTCATAAAATAGATTTTAAACCGTTGATCCAGAAAATGAAACAGGAAAGTGAATTGAGATAGTGAGATACGTTTTATTCAACTTGTAGACCAAGTTTGTAACGTAACCTTTGTTTTGATTACCAATCTTGCACTATGTCAACTTTTAAAGGGTTTTAAAGGAACTTTCCTCAGCCGAGAGCTCATCGTGTGCGCTGAAATTTGTTGCTGCTCCCTCGGCCACGCGTGGCCGGCGTCTCTCGTGTGCGCTAGGCTTAAATGGATCCGTCTGAAGGTTGAATGGTTGGAGATAACACCTCACTCAAGTGAATAGAAACAAATACCGTCAACCAAATGAGACTAAATACCTCTATAGATTGATTGATCGATTGGAGATCTATGCGACGCTTAAGTAAAAACCTGTAAAGACAATACTGGTATTTTAAAAAGATTGTTCAGTTGAATGAGACCAAGAATTCTTTCTGGCTTGTTTCCTATGTAGTTTCTCGATAAGCGAGATGTTACCAGGTGCCAACGGAAGTTTTGGAGATTTTTCCTATGGCCAAGACTCGCAATAAATATGGAAATGCAACAATGTAATGTTAATCGATAGAATGTGGTGTCAACCTTCAAACAAACCCAATATCAGGCCCAGTGGGCGTTCAGGGGATGAACTCTGACATTCCTGGGGGGAAAATGACAATAATATCCCTCTTTGTGTTGCAGACTTTTGCACTTTCCAATGGAGAACCGGTGGCGCCATCTGGCGAGCAAGAACACTACGAATCCATTTTGAACTATTATGTTTAGTAAAGATATTTATCATCCCAAATGAAGACTTAACATTATTAACAAACGAGTAAATTAAGAACAACAAATATATTAAAAACAGTGCACATTAATGAAACATTTGAGCGATTTCTGTAGTGGACAGTATATACGGATACCGGTGTGTGAATTAGATTTCAATAGTAACACGCTCTCATGATTCTTAAGTCTGATGTTATAACATGGAAAATATACCAATATTCTATATGACCAGCATTCGTGTTTAAACTAGATTTTTGGGGGGATTAAGAAAATAGGTACACCATTTATTTTATATCCACAAGACAAACGAAATGCAACGTAAATATGCCTACATAAAATATCTGAGAGACTGGAAATTAAAATAAGAAATGCGAAAGTTGCGTCATTAAGATATTTATAACTGTGTAAACCAATACGTTGAGTTATTATCGGCAATTTTGGTAACCACTCCGGCATCAAGAATTGAGAATATCAACTTGTCATGATTGTGTAATAAAAAGCCTGTTTGTATCACTGTAACGTGCGTTATGATCACTAACGTTAAGAGAGCCTATTGTATCCGTTATTAGCTCTTTTAAGTTTCCATATTGTATAATTTGTCTGTATTACTTCACGGTTATATGTTTATAGAATTGATATAGCACATTATTAAAGAAAGTATATATGTTTACGTTCAATGACTTGGATATTGATTTTTCCGTCAAGATTGATTGATTGATTGATTGGGGCTTAACGTCGCACTCAACAGCTAAGGTTATACCGCGACAAAAGTACCAACCGACCAAAAGATCGTCCCCCCTCCCTCACCTCTCTTACCCACCCAGATCTAAATTTTGACTTAGGCTCCACAGACCATAGAACATCAGGAAGGCTAATTTATGTGGCATACTTAATGTTCCTCCTTGCTGAGTCAGCATACATGGCTAAAGCAGAGCCACAATGCTCCAGTCTGAGGGCTTTCCGGCAAGATATTATCAGTGAAGTCGTTTCTTTCTTTCTATTTGCCCATACAAATAAAAAATTGAGATCGAATTTATATTAAATATATGAGCTTTACTCCTTTTAAGTGATATCGTCCACCCAAAAGCTTCAGTTTGACTCGTATTTAACTTTTGTCTGCACTCTTTTAATGGATGTTGATTGATTGATTTCAGGTTTCGGGTTCTAATGAACCATTGTTCCAAAAACAAAATAATAACTCTTGGAAAATATTTAATAGAGGTTCTATCCTATAGAAGTATTATTCTTAGTCTATAAGGTATAATTACTTGGAACCAACTATGTAATTGCAAACTATGTTTTATTGCATAACCAATACTTGTATCTGTATTGTTTTACGGATAAAAAGCCGAATGGCTTATTCTGCAATAAAATTGAATTGAATTGATTTCACGTCGCACTCAAAATTATTTCACTTCTATGGTGGAGTTGCCAGGATTGGTGAGGAAACCGTGCCCTTTGTCCGGTGAAAACCCCGGTGGCAACTCTTCCACATACGGCAATCGAGTGAAAAATCCACTCAGATTTGTTTCGGTTTTATTTGGTCTGAGTGGGATTCGACCCAACGCCGCATCGATGGAAGGCCTGAGTCGGACTGAGGGATTATCGCTCTAACCGACTTAGCCACCAAGTTACTGGACGTTGAAGTCAAGGCCTTAAATTGAGCGACATTTATGTGTATAACTAAAGAAATGGAACTTTCACATTTGACCGAAATTCCTTGATCATTGTACTAAAAAATAAAAATTCACTTTGGGGAAAAGATAAATCGCGAAAATACTTACTTACTGGATGCATTTACTGCTGCAATAAAATATGAAGCAATCTCTGCTTTATATAGTCTCTAAAACGAAAAAAAACCCAGAAGTAAATCGAGTAATAAAGTAGATTGCCTACCCAATTTTTTAGCTGCAGAGTTTTACCGAAGCCTATACTCTTCATTAATGTTGACCCAAAATGTTGACTACAATTTACTCCGTACTTCGAACGAGAATACTGAAAGGGACTGAGCTCCAGGGAAGGCAAGTTTGTGGAAATATTTTCCGTAAAAGATGAAGTCATCATTTTCGTTTTTTCATTCTAGATTTTGTGATCCTTTCAGGTCAACGTCCTACAGCAGGACGATGTATTCAGTGGCCTCATAAAGATCAGTAAAACAGACTGAAATGTATTTTATCCAGTTGTTTTTGTAAGAAACCTGACTTTAGATAGAAAAAAAATGATTAGACCAGAGGCACGTTCTCGCGTGCACGGATATTTGAAACATGGACGCGTTCACGTATTATTAAGGGGCTATTTAAAGCGGGCACAACAATTTGGAAATTTATATGATTGTTTTTTTTCTGTCACAAAGTTATGGACATTTCCGTGAGTTTGTCCGGAATCAAGGACAATTCACTATAAAGACACACACATTAGAAGAAAAGAAAACATCAACAGCTTTATGGTATGACTAAATGATCAATGTGTCCCAGTTAGCGGACAAGCAGTCCGAGTTAAAAACCGGCGAATAAAAACGCTAAATTCCAGAAGTGTGAGGGTGTTAAAGTACAACCTTGTGGTATACCCCCATAACATCAAAACCAACACGATTAACTGCACATAGTTCACTATAGTTAAGAGGAGCTGCAAGACGATTCGGTTCTGAAGAAACGCGGCTGTTTCTAATTATATTAAGGTACGAAACTTTTTTTCTTTTGATTTGTGAGTAAAGCGACTGTTCAGTAAAATCATTTCATCATTGCACTTCTACTAATTTTTCATGTCTAACGTACCAGGAATAGAGTATATTTTGGGTGTCTCGGTTTAGAGTAGTTTTCTTTGGCTGAACCAAATTTGTAACCCTTTCAATCAATTTATTTCTTCTGTTATTCCAAGGCTTCAATACACGCATTATACATTTTGGGTGGATTGGCAGATGATATTTGGAGCTACTTTTTTCACAAACATGTTTGCTTTTGAAAAGTATGTACATACTGATGAATTACTTTGTCTTTTACAGGAGCAACAAATTAGACAAGATGGATTCTCTGTTCAAATATAGCGTTGTGGCTATTTTGATGACAACGGCGACGAAGTTGGCAGAAGGCTTCCGGGAAACCGACTGCCCTCCATGTCAGTGCAACACAACCCTACACAGTATGAAGTGTTCGGAGTTATCCTATATCCCTAGACCGTTACGTGAAATCAACAGTGTAACAATTGATGGTGGTGCATTTGGGGAATTTGGCAGATCTAAACTGTACAATCTGACCATGGCCAAGATAACGGAACTTACCTTAAAACGATGCCAGATGTCCATTTTGAGTCCAAGAACTATATTTTCCAGCCTAACCCAGTTGGAAATATTACGATTGAACAGGACAATCCTCATTCCTGAATATCTTAGGTTGGCATTTTATGGATTGAGAACGACAAAGATTAAAGAGCTGTATCTAGATGACGTAGATTTGGCACCTTTACCTTGCCAGTTTTTCGATGGTCTGAAAGCGTCCAAAATCAAGTTAATTTCCATAAGGAGAAATTCTATTCGAAAGCTGAGATTTGCGCACCAATCTAATACATTCAATGGTGTTCCGCATTTAGAGACACTGATTCTGTCGGAAAATCAAATAACTACTATCGAAGATGATACCTTCTACGGACTTAAATCCTTGAAGCATTTGTTCCTTGACTGGAACAAGATAAAAAAGTTGGAGCCTTGTTCTTTCCATACCCCATCTTTGACCACTCTAAGCATTGCGAATAATCGCTTTGATTTCTCGACCCTGGCTGAAACAGAAAAACTTTTCCAAAAATTGAGTAAGCTTGAAGTTCTTAATATATCGGGGAATAATCTTAAAGATGTAACTTCCGATAATCTGATACTGTTCTTTAAGAGTCTGTCATCTCTTACTGTTTTAAAACTTGAAAATACTGGATTAACGAAGTTGCCATCTGGGATCTTTAACGGATTGAAAGAACTAAGAGAAATATATCTTGAGCGCAACTTCTTGAAAACTTGGAATCCACAGACATTCATTGGGCTTGGAAAGCTTGAGACAGTTTTTCTTAATAAGAACAAAATCCAAACCGTCAGTCCAGAGCAAATAAACTCTCTAACCAACAAATCCCTCACGGTCCATATTAATCTGAGCAATAACCCCTTCTCTTGCGACTGCCAGCTGGAATTTTTCGTAGAGTGGCTGCGAATCACAGATGTAGCAATGGATTACCCAGGGTTCTATACTTGCACCAGTCCTTTTGAGCTTGAAGCTACCAGACTGAGCGACTTCGTGATCAACAAAACTCGTTGTCACGATATTAGCAAAGGTGCCAAGAAGGAAATGTGTTATCCGTGCAAGTGCCTTGATGTAGGAAGAGAAATGGTTTGCCGATATCCTGGACTGACTCAAATTCCAGAAGCCCCGTCATCTGTCCAGAAAGTGAGCATAGACGGAGTAACGTTCAAAAGTCTGAATGCTTCACACTTCGGCAATCTACGTCGAGAAAGCATTAGAAGTTTCGTTCTCGTCGACTCCTTCATAGAACATGCTAGAAAAGGCGTATTTCGTGATTTTACTGGGTTAGAGACTTTCGACTTGTCGCACACGGTTATTTCCCCTGGAGACCTAAACACAATCTTGAATTCTGTCCCGGTTGGCAAACTGAAGAGGCTTATCATTGACGACGTCAATCTAGAGAATTTACCTCGAAAGACTTTTGGCGCCATTGAACATAATCATATCAACGAGTTGTCTCTGTCCGGTAACTACATCGAGAGTCTTCCCGAAGGCGATGCTATTTTCAGAAACTTACCGATGATGGTCAGTTTGAATTTATCTCACAACATGTTGTCTTCTATTCATAATCGGTCATTCAGTGGCCTGAATTGCCTGAGAAAGTTGGACCTTAGAGCCAATAGTTTAACGTCTTTAGAATTCCTTTCAGATATTTCGCTTACGATCACTCATTTATGGCTTTCAAACAACAAACTGCAGTTTGGGAATCCCTCGACACAATCTCCACTCAGACGTTTAACTGCGCTGAATGTGTTGGATTTGTCCAGCAACAATTTCAGCAATACGGATTTCTCATTATCCAACCCATTTCAACATATGAAATTCTTGGAGCATCTGGACTTGAGCAATACTGGGATACGAACCTTACCTCGTGGATTCTTTTTGGTCCACCCACAGCTCGAGAAACTTAATTTAGCCCATAACGGAATAACTTACATCGATCCAAATTTCTTCAGCCAGCTTATAAACGTCCAGTCCATCAATTTACGAGACAATGAAATACGGACGATTCAGCTAGAGGCTATCCAACAATTAAGACAGTCGTCGATTCAAGTTCTTAACCTTGATAGAAATCCATTCAAATGCTCTTGCGAAGCTAAGCATTTTATAAGCTGGATTAACACGACTCAAATTCACATTGAGAAACAAAACGAGGATTATTTGTGCGCGGAGCCATCAGAAATGTCTGGCACCAGCCTTTTCGACGTTGATTTGACGCCATGTTGGATGCTACCCAGCACCAAGGCCTCAGACCTACCCTCTTACATGACGCTGGGTGTAGTTTGTGGAATCTTTTTTGTTTGTGTTGCGTTAATAGTTATTTGCATTTGTGTAAGACGAAAAGAGCTTTGGTTGTATACAATAAGGTGTAAAGCCAGATTACGAAGTCAGCGAATAACACCATTTCGACATGAAGACTTTTCAAGACCAGCGTAACTCTGTGCAACACTGGTCTTTGAACTAGTGTGGTGATTTCACTACCCGAACAGTTTGGTTTTCTTATTTAATGATCAATACGATTGTGTCAATGACATTGGATAATTCAAATTAAGATACTTTCTCGACTTTTGAAAGTAAACACCCGTTTGGATGGAATTGTGGCTTTGATCCACGCTGTGGGATCTGTGCAGTGATAAATGGATAACAGTTATGGGGCGTTGAATCCGTAAACTGTCCCAAAATAACATACGACGGATATATTTAGATGAAAGCGGCTTTAGAAATATAACCAAGCCTCCGTAAGCAATAACAGTATCTCCACATTTTTAAAGTTCAGTCTGTTTACCAAGCGAATTATATTCCATGGGTACATTTCACTCAGCCTGACAACACGCCATCTTTGTTTTAAACTGCGGCTACTGTCATAAGGTATAACATAGGCTCTGGATAAATTTCGTATCTAAGCTCTATTTCGCTGTTTGCAAAAAATGGCGATCAGGAATCTACATAATGTATTGATTGATTGATTGTTTTTTGTTTTACGCCGCGCTCAAGATTATTTCACTTATATGGCGGCGTTGCCAGTTTTATTGTGGGAGGAAACCGGGCTCTATGCCCGGAGCAAACCCACGACCTTCCGTTGGTAACTGGCAACCATCCCACATAGGTCGTTCAAGTAAAAACCCAGTCAGAAAATGTTCCAATTTTTTTGGGACTTAGTGGGATTCGAACCCGCGACCCATTGGTGGGACAAAATGTATTGAAGAACATCAACAAACGATAAGCGCTACAATATGGTATTTTAATCATGGTAAATGTGTTGGGCCTATTAAGCCCAGTGTGATAAATAATCCAAAAGATAACAAGGCATCACACAAAAATCACTTATAAACAAAAGCGAAACAAAGATTAGATAAGATAGTTTAGTTTATAAGTATTGTTCGTCGGAACCAAGCTGGCGGAAAGTGACATAATAGCATAACTGCATATGGCTTTCAAACATGGGTTTTTTGTTGCTTGTTGATGAGAGCATTCGGTCTGTTTTGGTGATTTGTGCTGTGCTGTGCAATATTCAACGTCATTTAAGGACATTCCCATTTGGTTATTTTATGCTAATCACCGAATGTGTTTCAAAGTAAACGTCCATGCTCAAGTCCGTCTTGGGAACATTGTTTACCCGAGTTAATGGATACTAGGATGAATAATGGGTTCAAGAATCAAGCGGTTCTGAAGGAAAGCGTAGATTTGGTCGGTTGGACAAGACATACAGAGCTCTGGATTTCTGAAATTCCTCCCATGTTAGGGTCCTGAAAAACAAAAAAACTGTTAGTCAAAAGTTGCAACTCCTTCAAGTGGCACAAGCTGCCAAAATTTGGACTTTTTCATAAATTAAGATCATCAAGAGAAGCTGCCTTGTATTAACTTTAAAATATTGGTAAAGCCAGAAGCCCATACTAACCAAAGTTTATTGTGTGTTAATAATGAGCAAGATTCAAATATCCCGGATGTATGAGTAAATTTTAGGGTTGTTCATGAAAAATACATTAATAACGTAAACATCTACAGGATTGGTGTCAGCGGGAAACGATTAGTTGATTCTGTTATTAAAAAAATAGGTGAAACTCCAAAGTTATAATGACTTAAAAATGTATGCGTGAAACATTCTTAGATTGATTGATTGACGTTTAACCCACACTCAAGATTATTTCACTTATATGGCGGAGACGCCAGGTTTAATGGTGAAGTAACCTGGCTCATTGCCAGGAGGAAACCCCTGACCCCTGACTAATCTGTCAATTAGTTCCATACACAAACACATAAAATTCATTCATACAAGGTGCAATGTTTAACAGTTTGTTATCGACCATTGAAAATAACATGCTTTATAATACGTTGCATTTCCATTAGTAGAACTCTTCAAAGTGGAGGAGCCTTTGGTGGTATGAGTGGGACAGCCTCGTTCTGATTGTAATGCACAGAAATACAAACAATGAGTGACTGAGTGATTTGGGTTTTACGTCCTGCTCAACAGTATTTCAGTTATATGAAGACGTTGTCTCCTTGTTGCAGTGCAGATTTCCACCGCTCGTTTAGGTGCTGCCTCACCGAGACGACTTGCCGAAGACAACCAGCAAGCCCCCTTACCCAGTCACAGTATACTGACACCGGGCCAACCAGTCGCTGCTCTAACTCCTATTGCTGAGCATCAAGCGAAGCAGCAGCAGCTACCACTGTTAAAGTCTTTGGTCTGACTCGACCCGTAGGCGGGTGGCTGTAACTTGAAAAGTCGCTATAAATAGGGTTCCGTAGCCGATCTCTGGAATATACTTTTTGTATGTTTTTTATATTCCTTAGGACATACTTTAGCCCCCCAAAAAGTTCGTCCATTCCAAACCCCGGCGTTTTCGCAAAAAAGCCATGTAAAAGGAACACTTTCTCGCGTACATTGTGGCCATAGGCCAACGGAGTGCTCTCTTCTCTTACCCCTCTATCTAATACATATAATATAGAGGGGTAAGGGGAGAGCTCGCCGTGTGCCTGTGGAATTTTTTATTAAGGGTTTTATTAAGCGGACTACAGCAGCATCAAAGTTTTCCCACCTCGTTGATTCTTTCTTTTTGACAATTGGATGCGGAAAACGGAAGTGTTTCGCAACACACACATAGGCCCGGTATACACATTTTGACTATAACTTCGCTCCATGCAGTATCAGTTACTAATTGCGGCCAAGCAAAATCCGCTAGCAAAGCCTTCAAATCATTTCTGATGATGTCGATCACCTGGCACGTACTTTTTTCACCAATGGTACGTTTTTGGGTCGTTTCCATAGCCATAAGATTAAAGGTGGGCACTATTTGCCTCCCTCTGCCGCATATGAGAGAAAAGTAAAAATAAACAGATTTGTATGAGGATCAACAAGTTTATGCAATCTATTAACACTATACATGATGATGTTTTCATCTGATTTTTTCCGATGCTTCACGTAACAAACCTGAAAAATATATATAGTAATAATGTAATTTTAGAATCAGACATGAGGGCCATATAACATATAGTTTAAGTTACAGATACAATAAATGTACTTAAAATTTAATGCAAGTTTCGGAATATACTTTTTGATTGGTTGTTTAACACCGTATTCAAGTTTATTTTGTTTATATAGTGGCATTGTCAGGATTTTACCCGAAGAAACTCAGTGTCAGATGACACCCCAAGGTTACTTCTGATGGTTTCTGGCTACCGTTCCACTTGAGGCCAACCAAGAAGTAACTGTCAACAAATTTGGTGTCAAAACCGAGAATACAATTTGCATTCTCAAAGATAGACCTCTGAAAGAGGCTTATGCTGGATGGATTGACGTTTTACACTTCACTCAAATTTTTTCGCATGTATGATGGTGTTGCTAGGGTTATTGGGGGACACTCAGAGAAACCAGGCTTAATCTATACCCCCCCCCCCCCTCCCCAAGAAACCAGACCTTTCGCTGTCATAGCCATAGGGGGTATTAACAAATATCTAATACCCCCCCCCCTCCAAAGTTTAACTCTATAATTTAAACTAGGGCACCATACTACACTACAGTACTAGGCCTACACAGAAAATTGCTATAATAGAAAATACAAACCCGCATCTTTGGTCTCGACTTGAAATTTATCTCTAACTATTTTGTGGAGAAGTGTAATCTTTTTCTCTACACCTTTCATGCACATAATGCATTGCATTGGCAGCACTACTGATTGATTGATTGGTTGATGTTTTACGCCGCACTCAAGACTATTTCACTTATATTGGGCCCGTTGTCAGGTTTAGTGAGGGTGGGGGGGGGGGGGGCTCATTGCCCAGAGGAAACCCGGTCGACCTTCGCCAAGTACTTGCCAACTCTTGCACATACGGCGATCAAGTGAAAATCCACTCAGAAATTGTTACATTTTTATTTGGTCTGAGTAGGATTCGAACCCGCGTCGCATCGATGGAAGGTTTGATCGGGACTGAGGGACGATCATTCTAACCCACTGGCCCACCGAGGCCCCGGCAGCACTGCCGAAGACCGAACAGTATTATGTATAGTAGTTTGACTGCTTTTTCGGTGTAAACTTAATAGGAATTAATAACTTTAATAGGAACTTTCTTTTTTGGAAGCCTGCATTCGTTTTTTGTTTCTGAAATGCGTGATACCCACTATTTGTTGACAGAGATTTCATCGTAATCTTTGTTAAATACGTCATTTGTCTCTCTGAATGTGCCCATTCTATCGCACATCTTTTGACACTGCTCCATCTAGTTCTAGTAAAAGGATACTTTATTCAATTTCATTTTCCCTGCCTTTCGTGTGTACTATACAGGAATAAGTACTTGATTTTTCATCCGATCGCTCTACCATCTTGCTGTCATTCTGTATGTTTACAAACTATTGTTTATATTGGAAGTAGAAAATTCAGCGATCTGATTGGCTTGTTCAAAAATTATACCGCCAGAAACGGTAAATAGGTCACAAAGTTTAAAGATAGGTCAGAAACATAAATCGATATTCAGTTGAAGATATCTTATAAACGCCGGGGTTTTGCATGGACGAACTTTTTTTTATATATTCTTTAGTTAATCATTACTGTTTTAAAACTATCGGAACGTATATTCTTGAGATCAGCTACGGACTGAACGAATCGAAGCTTCAGCCACCGGCCTACTAGGCTTGAACCCGGATCTACCAGGCCTGAAGCGGACGCTCTAGCGACTGAGCTATCGGGGCTGGTTTACAAACAATGAAAGAGATCTATTTACAGATAATTTCGTTAGGTTTTAATGAATGAATTAAAATGGAAATATTTTAATTGATGAAAAAATAACGTATTGTAAAATGAAATACCCCGAGTCATCAGCATCTGCGTTGTGAAAAACCCTGGAGGCTTCAGAAAGGTATGCTGATAGTTCTACAGAGTCGCCTAACACGGCTGAACTGGAAAAAAAGAAACAAGTTCAAAAGTCTCTAGCAGATTTCCATCGGCTACAAGCAGCTAAGCGAATTATTCAGACGATCTGTGTCTGTAAAATCTACAGGTCATTGGATGTTTTACGTCATACTTAAGATTATTTTCCATTACATGTAGTGGTGTTAGAGTAAACTTCGGCTGATACCCTACAACGATTATTGCTTTATTGGTGTTTTACGCCGCTGTCAAGATTATTTCTCTTTAATACATGGTGACGTCCCTAGGTTAAATGAGGGAGGATACCCGGCACTTGTCCGGAGAAAACCCTCCACCGTTGGCGGGTAAGGGATGAGAATATCAAAATATTTCAAATTTGTCTTTGAAATGACTGGGTTTTCAACTCTCTTAGCTTCAGAGCCCATCGCTTAATCGAAGTCACCAAATTCTTTGCTATAGCAGGCCACCATTATAATTGAGATTTCAGGGTTGAAATGCTTTACCTGGAAGAATCCCCACATCCATGCTTGGTAAACCATCCTCTGCAGGCTTTCTTGGCCTCGAATTCTGTAATAACTCCGTCTTCATTGTCATCCATTGCTTCAAATTCGGACTTGAGTTTCTGTGTCTCTTTATCCGTTAGAAGTCCTACTAAATCCTCCTGTCGAAAATAACAAGACCATCTTAACTGTACATACCGTCAAAGCTAATATATCATTTTAAGATTTCCTTAGGATAATTCCTGCTGCTATTGTTGTTGTCCACAAGCCACAGTAAACAGTGGAGAACGCATCACAGGTCCATGCAGGGAATTGACTGTATAAAGCTACGCACTATTTCAATCCTCATCAGACTACCAAAGAGGACAAAGTAATTCTCAAATAAAACTTAATTTCTGCTGGCGTATCCCTGAGTTTCAAACTTGAGAATCGATATTGGGTTATTTGGAAGACCATGCAACAATAAACAGAATGCTATCTTGAAGAAAAAGAGAATAGTCAGTGGGATGTATCCGGCACAATCTCAATGGCCCTAGATATTAATGACAGTCACAATTGCCTGTGACGCATTTGTGAAGAGTCTGTTTTGGTCGAATAGAGCCGTTGATACAAGAACCAGTACAGGGTTGTGATTGAAAGGCCTTTCTGCCAAAAATAACATATTGGACAAGAAACAATATGTACGGGAGTCATACTACTTCACTCAAGTAAAGGTTTTTTTAAATAATTTCTGACATTTATTGGTCGTTGACCAGGTAGCGACCAATAAATATCCAAACATAAATAACGAGGTACATAGCCCGGATTATCGGTCTTACGGTGACTGGTTTGATATGGCTGCTCATGTGTCTTGTCGCGAACACGGAGAGAAAAAAAAATTCGGCAGAGCTCAGATTTCTCGGCTACCAGGTACATAGTGGGCTATATATTGGGCTACGGTTATATTCAAAACGAATAGCTTCTGCACTGAATTTTCAACGGACAAAAACTAAAGGAAACAGATAAACGTTTGTCTTGAAGATTGAACTATACTAACCTGGTTTCTTTTTGCCAATATCCGGGTACATTCGTGGTTGACGAATTCCCACCAATCGATAAAGCCGCTTCCATCAGAGTCGATCACTTGAAACATCATCTTCAGTCGTTTAACTTCCGCTTCCGGTAATGACACACCTTCTTTTTGATTCAACACGGCTTTATAGTCCAAATATTCCTCACGAGAAATAACAGCATCTTCAAAACAAACATTCATTTTTATTTAGAACGGCTCCTGTATACTGATTTCTTGAAGCATAGATATCGTATTTCACGAAACTTATCGAGACAGGTAGCCTACTAAGCGGTAATGTTTACATAGGGCTATTTTAGTCGGTTCAATTAGCGTATGTTGATTACCTAGTACCTTCTTTTTCAACCATGTAGGCAACTGCGACCATTGTTTCTTGTCCATTGAATCCACTTCAATGAGACGCTTTTGCCAGATGGTCAAACCAAAATTTACTAATAACTAATGTAAAAACGCAACATAATACAAAAAATACCTTTGTCTAAATCCAATAGGTCGAATTCATCGATCATGATTCGAAGTTCGTCATCGGTCAAAAGGTTTGTCAAATCGCCCTAAAATCGAATAGAATGAGTAACAATATGAAACAGCTGCTAAAAATAGATAAAAACATTTCAATTAATTTATACAAATGGTTAGTAATTTGTAGTTTACACGTGCTTCTGAATAACTTCCAAAAGATGAGATGTCAATACAATAAGAGACAACGAATCGCCAAACCACTAGGAGTCCAAAGTTATGAACCTGATTCAGCGAATTTAGGCGGATTGAGCGGCCGAAATTGAAATCATGTCGGTAAAACAAAACTAGGATATTGGTGTCTATTTTCCCCACAAACCCAAATTACAAGTTTTTAAGTGACATAAAAATCTCCTGTGATAAACATACAGTGTTCAGAAGTAACTAAGGCCAATAATGAATGAATGCCGTTTATTTTTTTTCACATTTTGCATGCATTTACGCTTGGTACAAGCCAAAGCTCACTGGATAAATATTTATGAACACTAAAACTCACGGACACAGGGAAACCCTTTTCGTATGAAATAACCACGGAGACAAGTTTCTAAAAGAAATGGGTACATCAATTTAGACCTTTATACCCAATCATAAGTTGTAATAATAAACTAAAACCCATGATATTTCATTAGGTAGACGACAAGCAGGAGCAAGAATTTTCTGGAACATATAATTTAGCAACAAATCATCAGTATTTTTGATAAAGCTAACGTGCTGATTTGCTATAGGTTTTAGATAGTCAATAAGCTCTGACATTCTTTAACTTTCACTACCAAAATCTAAGATGAAAGGACGCCCGGGGGGGGGGGGGGGGCATTGAAATTAAGGCTTGGGTAATTTCTCATGGGGTTTGCTTATTTTCAATATAAATATAGAATATAGAAGACCCTCTTTTTAGAATTAAGGTCAGATTCCGAATAGCAAGGCTGCTTTGGAACTTTTTTTTCAAGAGAACAAAGAATTTCCAACATTTTCAGGCCTAATTTCCTTATCAAGTCTTTTGGTAATAAAGGTTTGGTTAGCTGCCATTCTACCTCCTCAATATAATCCTGTCTGGACATACATGTAATAACTGTTGCCGAGCATTTATCAACAGGTTTTATAACGATATATGATTTGATTTCCCCTTAGATTAGTTAAGGCAAAGCGTTCTGAATAAGTATGGTTATGTTGTTTTCTATGATTAGCTAAATCTATCTTTTTTGTAACGTGAATGATTTAGTTTTTCAAACAAATAATTCAGAATTTTGGCAGCTCATGCCACTGAACAGTAAATTCCGGAAGACGGACTGGCCGTGGATGATGACTGATGCTGACTTACACATCTGTAGCAACTCCATCCAGTCAGACAATGAGCCCTGTCTGCCATGGCAAGGTCTCCGGCTCGGCATCCATCAAACTTCTCCAAACATTCCTTATGGAAAATCCGAGTACACACACGACAGGGGTAGCCATTTATTAGAAAGTTAATCACGTCTTCACACAGATAGCAGGCGGCGTCAGATTCCACTTTGATTCGAACCTACAGAAATAGTTTCAGTTTGGTTTATTACAGGATAAGCCAAGTGGCTTCTCTCCCAAACAATGCTACAAATACATAATAGTATATATCGACAAAGTCACTACATGTTTATGGCCAATTGGGGCCTATAGGTAAGAAAGAAGTGCTGGTTATTTTTGGGGCCTCTGTAACTTATTTCCTGGCCATTTTGTACCTTATTTTAAACGCAAATCGTTGATTTTAACACTGAAAGCGATTTTGGAAGTGAAATGATACCAGTTTATTAGTGAGATTAGTTAAGTTGAGCATGCTTTGTAGTCTTAAAAGGGACAATTACGGCCTACCAATAAAACTATATTTTGAACCTAACTATTAAGTAAGGGTCTTGTCCCGAAGAATACCCAATTAGGTTTGGCATTTTAATTCATATATATTTAGAACATTTCTGTTACCTTTCTCCAGTCGGAATCTTTGGATTCCATGGTTAATCGTCTGACTCCGGCAGTTTTCGGCCTAATCCGGAATCTGTCGATGGACGTTTCTTCCTTGTCGAGATCATCGTCGATGTTCTCGCGTTCTTGTCGTCGAAGTTTCAGGAACTCGTTGAGTTCCTCTCGGGTATACTTTGTGAGATTTTCTTGGGTGATGTATTTGCTAAAATTGGACAACGCTTTGGTTTTCTTCTGTACGATACCTGCTCGTTTATATTGGGTTTCGCTTGAGTCGTGTTGAGACGAGGACGAAATGGTCGCTCCCATATTTTCTATCAAGATCTAAACTAGTAAACACATGCTTTCCGAATTTGCTGACAACTTGTAGCCGCTACGGGTAGACTTTTGAGACTGTCTGATGCTAAACGTGACAACATGGGTATATGATTTTAAGACAAGTTCTTTCCTGATCTAAGGATTTTCTGTCTTTACCGAAGTTAAGCCGGTATTAAATCGCTTTACAATAACACAAATGTTCGACCATTTCCGTATAACGGGGAGTATATGATATAGCCAATAGGTCGACAGATTAAGCATTCAAATCGGTAATCTAGGATCCGATAATACAATAATCCCTCACTGCTTATTGTAGACCTTGATTTAAACTGTTACACATTTTTACGTGTCATGTTTGGTTCGTTCCACTGGGTTAAAGAAAATACTCAGTATGGGGTTGTCTTATAAGGAATTAAGGCTTTATCTTTGTTTTATTGAAATAAACTAAATTACTTAAAAGTTCAATCGACGCTAACATTCAGAATACTATTTAAATTAAAAAAAAACATCAGACGGCTTTCTGTATTTTCCATAGACAAAAGATAGGAGCTTTCTATTATTGTCAAAATTTAAACCATTTGGTATCATTTAGTGGGATACCAGAGCCTGGCGATAAATTTGAGGCTAGACACTAAAAAAAAAAAGACACAAAAAATAAAATAAAAAATATCGTTAAGATACACCATAAAAAATTCAAATGAATTAGACCAATAGTCTTTGTAGGCCTACTTTTACTGGAAGCCGGTCGGTTTCTGTGATTGATTTGGGTTTAACGTCGCACTCAACAGTTATATAGCGAGAAACCAAAGGCAATGAACTATATACATACATGTATATGCATATAGTTCATTGACTAAAGGACCCCCCCCCCCCCCCCCCCATCTGTATTTTGACATACGGCTCCATAGATCCAGGGGGGGGGGGATATTTTGGGTGGGGGTGAGAGGGGATGACCATACTATGCACCGACATTTTGGGTGGGGGTGAGAGGGGATGACCATACCATGCACAGACTATAAAACTCAGGAAGTGTATTTCGCATACCGTACTTATGTTACTCCTGGCCAAGTCCGCAACCATGGTTACAGAAAAGCCCCGAGGGTTAATTATTATTTCTTTTATTTCAGACCACTTAGTCCATATAAACGTATCACAAGAAGAAAAAAAAAAGAAAAAAAAGACAAGTTCTACAAAACACAACACCGATTCTGGTAAAAAAAATAATATGTTATCAATAGACTATATGAATAAATAAAGGTAGGTGATAAACCTAATACAACATATCATTCCATCTCCTATGCAGAATAGAGTTAATTGTTACATCCGACGAAAAAATAGTGGTAACAAGCAAATTGCTGCTCAATCGGATTCTTTGGCGAAATCGAAACATTGCTTTTCGTAAAACTTCCCCAAACGACGGAACGTCATTCAGAGCAAACATAGCACTGGTGCTACAACTATAAAGAAACAGAATACGACGAAACGACCGGTCAGGGCCCTGTTCTACTAAGCTGGCGTAAGTTACGCCTGTCGCAAATGCATGTTGAATGATAGTAATTTACACATGGTCGCAAGTCTTGTGGCGCAACTCCATGCTGTTAGCCTATGCGTAACTTTGCGCCAGTTTAGTAGAACAGGGCCCAGGCTGGAAGCGTTCAACGGAAAGCTTGTCTGCATGGCTGAAACTACAGCGGTAAACAAATTAACTGCAAAGCAATTTAAACATCTTTAAAAAAATCATCATTGAATGGTCTATCGGGGGATTTTTTTTTATCAGTTACCAATTTGACATCTTCCCATCAGATAAGAATTGTTTAAAGACGAAGGATGTCAATTTAAATATCAATATTATAACAACAGTTTTAGCAGTCTCAACATACGTCCGCAGTTACGACATATTATTACTCTACATAATAGAAAATATTCATACGTAAGTTTTCCATTTCTCTATTCGACGGACCTTGGGAAGTCGTAAATTCTTCCCGAAACAACATCTACGCATTAAGTATATACTCTGAAAAAGTGCCAGGTCAAAACTAAAGATTGATCGTCAGGTTAGTGTTTTACGCCGCATTGTCCGGAGGAAACCCCCGACCTTCGACGTCTTACCTAATGGTCGTTTTGATACGATTTGAGTGGGTTATATTTTCATAAAATTGTCTAAATCGAACCACATACTACTCGCTCAGAAGCGGGCAGTCTACTCTGGCTTTTTGATTACAATGAACCTAATTCAACAATATTAAATGTCCACAGCTACCTCGTTATCTGAAACAAGAGATCCCTTAAAGGGGCATGAGCTGCCAAAATGTTGATATTTTGACGTAAACACAGAATGTTGAAATTATCGGCTATTTTTCTCAAGACGTATAATTCAGAAGCTTTTTAGTACTTCTAGTCTCAAAAATGTACGATAAAGTATTGTTTTGAACTAACTTTGACTTAGAATGAATGAATGGTCGTCCCAGTTATTTAAATTTTGCTACTTTTCGAACACGTTTTCGGTTCGTACAGGGCACACACTGTATGGATTTTCCTCATTCCAACACCAATCATTTAGTTTTTCGATGGCCTTCAAAGCCTCTTACTGTCGTGACGATTAGAAATTATGAAAAAAGTGTGAATTTCGGCAGCTCATGCCCCTTTAAAGGGATCTTAACGCCCGCGTTCATCTATTCATATTAAAGATTGTTACAGCAATGACTGGATATAGGAATTGGGGCCTACATAAAAAAAATCTTATTCCAGGGAGATAACTATTGTTGAGGAAAATTAAATTGTGAATTACAAAGTAAGCTCCCCTTGAAATTTTAATTGAAAACAACATTGCCACCTGGTAGCCATCTTCAATATGCTAATTAGATGATAATGTACGGTGCACAGCTAGAACTTAGGGGGATGATGTGTGTCATGTTTGGTTAAGATCAGGTCAATAGTTTTCTTGGAATAATGATATTAAGTTTCATTTTCAAATTTGGTTCAAAAACAACATTGCTTCCTGGCGGCCATATTTAATAAGCAAATGAGATGAAAATGTGGGGTGCACAACTAGACTATATGGATATAATGTCAGCCAAGTTTGGTGAAAATCGGACAAGTAGTTTCCTTGGAATAAAGGTAACAAAAAAACAAAACACCGTAGGGTGATGATGTATGTTGAGTTTGATTAAGATTGGACTGATAGTTTTCTTGGAATAAACGTAACTAGCGAAAGTTTTCTTGCAATAAACGTAACAAAGAAAAACAACATCTCCCCCTGGCGGCCATATTGATTATGCAAATGAGATGAAAATGTACGATGCACAACTAGACCATAGGGTGATGATGTATGAGGAGGAGAAAACAAATAAAACTGGCATATACACTAAACGGACGGCGAATTTCCCTTTCCAATGGTACCATAGACATATTTTTACGATTTTTCCCCACCGCACAGTCCTAAAGTGAAGTTATATAAAACCATTGGATTTCGACTGAGACCGACTTGCTTACTTGGCCGCCATCATCACAACAGTGCTTAGGGGTGTGTCTCCTTCGGCCAATCAGTAGACGCATACCCAGCAATTCAAAGCGCACGTGCGAGTGAAATTGGTCAACTTTCTTAGTCTGCCATTTAAGCCTAGGTTAATTGCTAGGCACATCTGTTTCCGGTCAATTTCTCGCTTTACAAATGGCGGTCCCCATCGTTTTTGTGACCCAATTTTAACATGTGCAATTTTCTGCATCACCATAAAACGCAGGTAAGATTTACAGCTTAAAAATTGATTCTCTAAGGGTGATCGTTCGTTACAATTTCATGTTGTTTTTTTGTTTTCTCCTCCTTTAAGTATAGGATAAATGCCGAGCTACTGCCGATCCTTAAAAAATAATTGGCGAGGCGCGGAGCGCCGAGCCGATTATTTTTTAAGGATCGGCAGTGGCGAGGCGTTTATCCGACTTAAACGTCAGTCTCTTTGTTTTGTCCCTGCCGATTATTTTTTAAGAATCGTCTGGTGCAATCTGAGCCTGGTGCCGTGTTACACGACGTTCACCTCAAGTAAGCTCTGATATGGTATGACTTGAGCTGTAAATATTGGGAGATAATTTTCCAAAAATATAATTTTATTAGGTGTCCAAAAATATTGCCAGATTGTCAGTTCATTTATACTTGTAAAGTTTATCATGTGTGAGAAAAATAAAATATTTTTTTTTCTTAATATTTTAGGGTGGGGATTCACTTTTACTGCAACCTATTCTACCCATTTCGCTATGCTTACGTTTGAATGGCGTTACGGTACAACCAATTTTTTTTAACGAAGAAAAGTTAGATGCCCTTTCCCTGCATAAATCAGTCTTTGTTCCGCTACACACCATATAAAACAAGTCTGCTTTGTTTTAAATTTGACTTAAATCTTCAGGTCTAGTTATATTGGCTTCTCTTAACTGAGCGATTTGATAAAATACGGTAATTTAAATATTTTGTTATTGTATTAAAAATATTTATTGTATTAAAAAAATCTACAAATTGTGTCTCCAATTGCAAACAATCCGCATTTATTTACTCGTTTATTTAAAATCGTACATATCCAACAAACTGAATCCTTAAAGCGCTACATTAAGACAAACCGGCTGTGATCCCCTTTTATAAGGCAAACATCACTCTTTATTATGAAGCAGCTATTGTTCGTTTCCAATGCGCATGTGTGGTAAATCAGTTATATTTGAAGGACTGTGTTACTTGTTAGAGTCTGCAGACGATTCGTGAAAAATAATCGGCTGCTCGAACAATAGGGTGACGTCACAGGAGACGTTTAAGTTTGATTAAGATTGGACAGTTAGTTTTCTTGGAATAAAGGTAACAAAGAAAAACAACATCGCCCCCTGGTGGCCATATTGAATATGCAAATGAGATGAAAATGTAGGATGCACACCTAGACTATATGGAGATAATGTCAGCCAAGTTTGGTGAAAATCGGACTGGTCGTTTTCTTGGAATAAAGGTAACAAAAAAAAAACAATATTGCCCCCTGGTGGCCACATTGAATATGCAAATGAGATGAAAACGCACGGTGCACAACTAGACCATAGGGAGATGTATGTTAAAGGAGGGGAAATCTCTAGAAATACATAGGGATTATCGTCGATACAACCTTCAAAGTACTTAAAACATTTCACGTCAATTACCTCCAGTGACCCTGAAGCTAATAAAAACAGACAGAAGTATGTCCTTTCAGTGGCTTATCTGTGTAGCCATTTTTCCGTTTTAGGATGACGTGATGTTGGTATACCTATTTTTAGATCAATAATGACGTATTTTTACCGCTCTCTAATGTATAAGGGTAGATTTAGGTCCAAAAAAACATGGCGACAAACTTGAAGTGGGAAGATTGTCTCCGAATATATAGGTCAGTATGCAACCGCGCGCCATTACTTAGCCAGCCATTGGCTAAATTGCATCACATGACTACTTTATAACGCACTTAAATTTTTATTCAACAATAATTGGATAAAACTAATGAAAAAATGGTGGCGGCCTTGTGAATGGCCTAGGGAGCTTAATCTCTATTGTAACGCCACCTTCAAATTTCAATTATTCACTTACGAGGGGATAAAACATACATTAGACAGTTGTTTTGGACTAAATGAACTCTACTCTTTCCATCTAAACTAGTCTAAAGCTTAGATTTTCTTTCCCTTTAAGTTTGATTAAGATTGGACAGGTAGTTTTCTTGGAATAAAGGTTACTGTAACAAGCAAAAAGTTAATGGACGGACGACGGAAAAGCGATTTGAATAGCCCTCCATCAGAATGATGGCGGGCTAAAAATCTCTGTCAATCGTGTAGTAAATCAAATGAACTTTTCCTCTAAGAAACATGTACATTTAGTTTTTCCCAGAGATAATGACTAAAAGTATTAAAATTAATTTGAAAAAGAAGATTTTTATTTTTCATCTCTTTATGATTCTGTGAAACAAGTTCTCAAAAATGTTGTTTTTTGTTGCCATGCAACTAATGTCCTGTATTGTAACAGGTATTCTGAAATGTTTTCTGGTATTGAAAGGGTATCTAGTATGTTTTCTGGAATTGTAATCTTTTAGGACAGGTTTTCTGGAAACGATAATATATACAATGAATGTTATAAAAGAGGTTTTCTGAGACTGCTACGTGACAGGTTTCCTAGAATTATAAACTTTGGAACCATTTTGCATGGAAGCTCGGCTATGCTTCATGAGCAGCGCACCAACTCCAACCTTTTCTGTTGCCATATCCCTGAAACAGCGAAATTTTTTTTTTTAATTATAACGAAAATACAAACATTTTTTGCTTACAACAATAATATTAAAACATTTTCATCATGGTGATGTCTTAATTATTTCTCATCAACATGTATCAAGGGCTTGATTTATACCTTATATATGGGCTAATTTCTTCCAAAGTCCACTTCTCTCTGGTCTTAAATAACAAGTTAAATCTGTAATACATAGAAAATTCCGTAAATTTATAGAACATTTCATAGATTTATAGAACATTTCGTAAATATAGGTAACATACATCATAATAATGACTTCTATAACAATTATACTATACTATAGTGGTAACAAGCAAATTGCTGCTCAATCGGATTCTTTGGCGAAATCGAAACATTGCTTTTCGTAAAACTTCCCCAAACGACGGAACGTCATTCAGAGCAAACATAGCACTGGCGCTACAACTATAAAGAAACAGAATACGACGAAACGACCGGTCAGGGCCCTGTTCTACTAAGCTGGCGTAAGTTACGCCTGTCGCAAATGCATGTTGAATGATAGTAATTTACACATGGTCGCAAGTCTTGTGGCGCAACTCCATGCTGTTAGCCTATGCGTAACTTTGCGCCAGTTTAGTAGAACAGGGCCCAGGCTGGAAGCGTTCAACGGAAAGCTTGTCTGCATGGCTGAAACTACAGCGGTAAACAAATTAACTGCAAAGCAATTTAAACATCTTTAAAAAAATCATCATTGAATGGTCTATCGGGGGATTTTTTATTATCAGTTACCAATTTGACATCTTCCCATCATATGAGAATTTGTTAAAGACTCAATTTAAATATCAATATTATAACATCAGTTTTAGAAGTCTCAACATACGTCCGCAGTTACGACATACTACTCTACATAATAGAAAATATTCATACCTAAGTTTTTCATTTCTCTATTCGACGGACCAGGGAAGTCGTAAATTCTTCCCGAAACAACATTGTAAATGCACCGCAGCAATTATCTCCCTACTATAAAACAGTAATTTTTACCATTCTGATAAGCCCCTTTTTTACAATTATATTGTAGTTTTACGGAGCCATAGCGTAATAAAGGGCTGCTGTTTAGAAAACATCTTGGTGTTCTTTCTTGAACAATTTATTGCGAGCCACGGTAATCTCGTAATTCTGCGGGCGATTCCTCACGCCACATTACAGTAAAACACAAGGCCTTTACCAGCCATGCCTGGCCCAAGACTACCTGTTTGACTGCCTGAGTCAGTTGGGAATCTCTAGACTCTATTGTTTGTGAGCATACCTGACCAGAGCTATTAGGAGCCAGGTGAGCCTGATACTAGCCATGCCACACGATTGAATCCCTATATTTGACGGCGATTCAGTTAATCTTCGACGAAAATATTTCTTACGGCGTATGCCTTCTAGTTGGGCTACTCTTTGTAATTGCCAGACAATTGGAAATGCTTTGGTACCTGTGATCCATGTGACGATTCCGGTTTCCACTATATGCTAACCTATATCATATCATCATATGACCTACAGATATTCTTTAGAGCTAACTGTGATACATTTTTCTGTGATCCCGTACGTTATATATGGCCTACCTGTGATTTTGATTCCTTGCGAGTAATTCCTCCTTCGAAGTTAACTATTATCTAATGAAATAGAGAGGAGTCTCCAACAGATTCAACTAATTAAAGCGAACTTTTGTGACCAATGAACTTTCAACGGACAGAACTGTGATACAACAAAAATGAACTCTATCTTGTTTGCTATATTTTAACCAGAATTTTACACCTCATATTCTTATAAATTCCGAACTCAGATATATTTAATGATATTTATACATGAACAATTACTTGAACCAGTTTCTGTGATTATTAATGAGATTGATTGGTGTTCTGCTCACTGACGGATTATTTTTCTGCAAAAGGTCGACTTATCTAACATTTGCTTTGATCATATATTTTCTTTGAAAGTTTTTTTTGTCTTTCATATTTTTGAATTGCTACCTGTGAGTTTTGTTTTCATTTTGTGTTTGTGTGTCAGTGCGCATGTGCGATTGAGTGTTTGGGCAGTTTATCTAAATCCTTACCTAATGATGGATAATTTGCAACCTTCAAATGAAATTAACGCTGATCTCGCGTGTGAGCAGAGAGATGACGGGGAGGTAGCGAGTGGGCGTACTAAGAAACCTACTGTTGAGTATCTCGAGTGGCAGTTGGGCCAGCGCGAGCGTAACTTCAAAATTTCAGTTTCGGCCTGGAGAAAACAAGAAATTAAAGTTTTGCGTATATTGTCGGACTCGACGGATGTCTCGTTGCTACGAACGGAGCGCGACGTGCTTTTGGAACTGTTAGAGCGCGTATCACGTGACTATGTTGACCTCGAAACGACGTTGGTTGATCTCGGTAAATCTGGCGCTGCATTTGATAAGTACGAAACAGTGGAGGTAGATAACCAAACCATTATGAAAGAAATAGTAGAACGCCTTCGTGAGTTAAATTTCGCCGACACACTATCTAAAGCATCGCATAGTTCTAAAAAATCGCATTCTTCTAAGAAATTGCGTAGTTCTAATAAATCGCATGCGTCATCGCGTTTGTCTAATTTTGCGAATACCACGCGCGTGCAGGTTGCCGTCGAAGCGGCTGCTATTAAAGCGGAGTTGGGGTTTGTTCAAGAGGAGACAAAACTTAAAACCGAACTTGAACATCTTAAAATTATGAAACGGTTGGAAATGACAAATGCAAAATTAGAGGCGATCGACGAAGCTGGCAGAGCTAAGGAAGCGAGTCTCGCTTTGAGTTCTTTACCTGGTCGAGATAAAGATTATGTGTCAAACTACTGCTATTCTAAAGGATTTAACGAACCGTTACCAGATGTGTCAATAATTGCTCCATTGAAACAAAGTCCTTTGAATGATAATTTGGTTAACATTACTAACTTTGAACGTGCGGAAGAAAGCTTTGCAAACCCTTTTGATATCGGGTGTAATCCAAATTCTGTCTTAGCCCAACCTTCTGTTAAACCCAACTTAGGTAATCAAAGGTCAGCGAACTATTTGTCCGAAACTAATCCATTTTTTCAAATACCACCTGAGGTCACTAGCCCAACCATAATAAAACCCGAAGGTAATATAGAATCTGTTACATTTGCCAAACCCTCTAAGTACCCCTTGTCGGATTACGATAACGTAAAAGGTAATGATATTCCATATGTTGAAAACCAGCCTTTTAATCCTTATAAAAACCCTAACACTTCGCCGGGTGACACACAAGGTAAGAATTTTCCACAGTCTGATTTTGCTTTATTTGCTAAATGTCTTACCGATCAACTCACACTTGGTCGGCTTCCTACCCCAGAGCCGGGAATCTTCCATGGTGATCCGTTGGCGTATCCTGGATGGAAATGCGCCTTTGATACTTTAATTGGCAATAAGTTAATTCCTACTGCAGAGCGTATTTATTATCTTAAGAAATATCTTGGGGGTTCTGCTAGGGAAGCAGTTGAGGGCTACTTTTTGGTGTCGAACGATACGGCCTACGAAGAGGCAATACGTTTGTTAGACGAACGATTTGGAAACCCCTTTACTATTGCGAATGCGTTTCGAAGGAAACTGGATTCTTGGCCGAAGATTGCGAGTCGCGATGGTATAGCGTTGCGGAAATTTTCGGATTTTCTCAGACAGTGTCATACTGCCATGTCATCAATAGAGAGCCTGAAAATACTTAATGACTCTCATGAAAACCAGAAGCTAATGGGTAAATTACCCGATTGGTTGGTCTTACGCTGGAGTCGCTTGGTTGCCGAGTGGAAAGAAAGGTATGTTCAATTTCCTCCATTCTAAAAATGTCTAAAAATGAGGTTAGTGTTCAGTCTGGTGTGAGTCATCTTAACAATGTTGATAAAAATAGTAAATCTTCTATGATATTACCGGTCTGGATTTCCCATGTTGATTCCCCAGGGTTTGAACGTTTGGTTTACGCTCTGTTGGATACCCAGTCAGATACCACCTTTATATTGGATGATACTTGTGAATCTCTTGGCTTGACGGGTTCACCAGTTAAACTATCGCTTTCGACGATGTCTTCTAAAGACGAGTTGATTAGCAGTCGTCGCATTTCAGGTTTGTTAGTCCGGGGGGTACGATAGTCCAATCAATATTCCACTCCCTTCTACATATACCAGGGATATTATGCCCGCCAACAGATCGCATATCCCGACTCCCGACATGGCCCAGCAATGGCCACACCTCCAGAGAATAACCGACAAATTGGTTCCTCTATTAGATATTGACGTTGGTTTACTGATTGGCTATAACTGTTCTCGCGCATTGGCGCCTAGAGATGTTATTCCCCCAGTTGGAAACGAGCCTTATGCTCAGCGCACAGACTTGGGTTGGGGAATAGTGGGCATAATTAATCCTGACCTTGTAGATTTTGCGGATGACCCGATTGGCGTGAGTCACAGAGTATTGGTAAGTCACAAACCCCTTCATGAAAGCAATCAAGGTATTCTAACCGCTCGGAAAACTGTTAAAGAAGTTATAAATCCTGAATCTGTGGTCAAAATGTTAGAATTGGATTTCAGTGAACAGTCAACAGACCAAGACACGTACTCACGGGAAGATCGTCTATTTCTCGAAAAGGTATCAGAAGGTATAAGAGTTACCGAAAATGGTCACTATGAAATCCCGCTTCCATTCAAGGTAAATTCTCCTCAGCTTCCAAACAATAAATTCATGGCTGTACAACGCCTTAAAACTCTGAAGAAAAAATTGTCACGTGATGAAAAATATAAATTGGAATATACTAACTTCATGAAATGTATCATTGATTCTGGCTATGCTGAGAAGATTGAAGTAACAGATACCACATGTAAGAATGTTTGGTACATACCACATCATGGGATTTATCACCCGAAAAAACCCAACAAAATTCGTGTCGTTTTTGATTGTAGTGCTAAATTTCAAGATACGTCTTTAAATGACGTTCTGTTACAAGGTCCGGACCTCACTAATGCGTTGGTAGGTGTTCTTTGTAGATTTCGTCTCGAACAAATTGCCATCATGTGCGACATAGAGAAAATGTTTTTTCAGTTCCATGTGAGAAGAGATCAAGACTACCTTCGGTTCCTTTGGTGGCAGGACGGGGATATATCCAAGGATCCAGGTGAGTATCGCATGAAGGTACACTTGTTTGGTGCAGTTTCCTCCCCAGGCTGTGCCAATTTTGGCTTAAAGCAAGCTGCTGAAGAAAATGAAAAGGTGTTTGGCAAAGCTGCAGCTGACTTTATTAGATTCGATTTTTATGTCGACGATGGGCTTAAATCCGTTTCCTCCGTAATAGAAGCTATAGACCTCATTAATGCAACCAGAAAACTTTGCCATACCAGAGGTTTACATCTTCATAAATTTGTGTCAAATTCAAGTGAAGTTATCCAATCTCTACCGGAGGCTGATCGAGCGTCTACCGGTAAAGATCTTGAATTGATGAACGAGTCCTTATCCGTTGAGCGAGCATTGGGGATATATTGGTGTGTAATCTCTGACACTTTTCAGTTTCATATTTTAGTACAGGACAGACCATTCACACGGCGTGGATTGTTATCAACTGTTAGCTCTGTCTTCGATCCGTTGGGATTCTTGGCACCGATTATTTTGGTTGGCAAACAGTTGCTTCAAGCAATGTGTCGAGAAAAAACTGGTTGGGATGTTCCTCTGTCCGATGATATGCGATTAGCTTGGGAGAAATGGAGGACTAGTCTTCTTGAAATCAGCGGACTTAAAATCTCTCGCTGCTATAAACCCCCCAATTTTGGAAAAGTTGTTCAGGTAGAGTTCCATCACTTTTCAGATGCAAGCGTTGCAGGTTACGGACAGTGCTCATATCTTCGTCAGGTAGACGTTGCCGGCAACGTTCATTGTGCATTGGTAATGGGAAAAGCCAGAGTTACTCCCCTTCGTCCAGTAACCATACCTCGGCTCGAACTAACCGCAGCATTGGTATCAGCCAAGGTAAGTAGTTTTCTTGATAAGGAACTTAAACTGAATGCCAAGCATTTCTTCTGGACCGACAGTAAAGTAGTTTTAGGTTACATTTCAAACGACACTCGTAGATTTCATATCTTCGTCGCCAACAGGGTTCAGCAAATAAGAGACGTAAGTTGTCCGACACAATGGCATTATGTTTCAAGTAAAAACAACCCAGCAGATTTAGCCTCTCGTGGATGCGAGGTAAGTGAGTTAAAGACGTCATCTATGTGGTTTAATGGTCCAAGTTTTCTTTGGTGTAATTCTATTCCCTCAGAGCAAGTAACTGATTATCAACTAAATCCCGAGGACGTGGAAGTCAGAAAAGTAAACGTAGCAATGTCACGGTTAAAATCTGCTGTTCAAGGTTTGGGCAGCGATAGATTTCTTTATTTCTCTGACTGGTTTCGCCTGAAAAGGGCTGTGGCAGTTTGTCTTCGTGTGAAGAAACTCTTTCTTTGTCTATTGGCTTCAAAGAAAGGAATCAAGAGTGACGCACCTTACGTTAACAAAGCTTCAATTAGTGTTTCTGAGATCGAAGAAGCTCAAATTGAGATCATTAAAGTTGTTCAACAGGAGGTATTTTCTCAGGAGATCCTGCCTCTTAGTTCAGCAAGTAAAACCGGCGATCACCGACCATCTCTTCAGAAAGGTAAGTCTCTATCGAGTCTTGATCCATTTGTAGATGATTATGGTATATTGCGAATTGGGGGACGACTGGCGAGATCAAGTCTGTCAGTAAATTCTAGGCATCCTGTCCTACTTCCTCGACATCATCACGTAAGTACCCTTATTATTCGCTATTTTCACGAGAAAAACGGGCATACTGGGAGGGGAATGACGATAAACGCTATACGGGAGCACGGTTTCTGGATTATCGGTTGCAGTGGTGCTGTAGCAAAGCAGATTGCGCATTGTGTTATTTGTCGAAAATTGTTTTCTTCCTCGGGTCAACAAAAGATGGCAGATTTGCCCCTCGATCGCATGGAGGAAACTCCTCCGTTCACGTTTTGTGGTTCAGATTTTTTTGGTCCTTTTCTGATTAAGGAAGGTAGAAAAGAGTTAAAGCGTTATGGGGTCATTTTCACCTGCTTGGCGTCTCGTGCCGTCCATATTGAGGTAGCTAATTCCCTCGATACTTCGTCTTTTATAAACGCTCTCAGACGGTTTATTAGCATACGCGGACCTGTTCGACAACTTCGGTCAGATTGTGGGACAAATTTCGTTGGTGCACAGCAAGAGTTAAAGAAAGCTCTTTCGGAGCTAGATAACGCTCGTGTTGGCGAGTTTTTGCTTAAAAATTCTTGTGACTATGTTGTGCAACGGCAAAATCCCCCACATGCGAGCCATATGGGAAGAGTCTGGGAACGCCAGATCCGCACGATTCGGCGTATTTTGACTGGCTTGTTACATAGTGTGGGTACGCAGTTAGACGACGAGTGTCTACGCACTCTCTTATGCGAAGTTTCAGCTACGATCAACAGTCGACCTCTTACGCTTGAAACAGTAAATGATCCAAATTCCATCGAACCGTTGACACCCAATCATTTACTTACGTTGAAGTCTCAAATTATTTTGCCCCCACCCGGTAACTTTAGTCGCGAAGACGTGTATTCTCGTAAACGTTGGCGTCGTGTGCAACACTGTGCTAACGAGTTCTGGTATAGATGGCGTAACGATTATTTACAATCTATTCAGGTGAGACAAAAGTGGCATCGACCAAAACGTAACTTGATAGTTGGCGACATAGTGCTATTGAAAGACGCAGTTCCTCGTAACATGTGGCGCCTCGGACGTGTTCACGAGACATTTGTCGATGAAGATGGTTACGGGCGTAAAGTTGTTGTGGCAGTGGGCAACACAAATCTGGACTTGTACGGCAAGCGCTTGGGCCCAATTACCTATCTCGAAAGACCTATTCAAAAGTTAGTTTTAATTTTAGAAAGGTTTGGGGATACAAAATTAACTGAAAATTGATTTCAATTTTGAGGAGGTATGTAAATGCACCGCAGCAATTATCTCCCTTTTTGCATTCTCTGTTGACACGCGAGGGCGCTAAAAAGTCCGTGCTATCAGTCAGTCTTGGGCGAGGTAGCCTCATGCGTGCATGTGTGTAGAAGGCCCATTGTGGTTCGTATGTTTATGTTTATATGTTATAATTGAAGTAAGATTTCCTCTATTATTCAGTTGGTAAAAGTGTAAAAAAAAAGTAATGTGTGTAAATATTTTGTGGTTATGGTGTTGCATAAATTGTGGTATTTCTCTGCGTATGTTATGCGTGTATGTTGCGTCTATTTTGTGTACTTCTTTTAACTATATAAAACAGTAATTTTTACCATTCTGATAAGCCCCTTTTTTACAATTATATTGTAGTTTTACGGAGCCATAGCGTAATAAAGGGCTGCTGTTTAGAAAACATCTTGGTGTTCTTTCTTGAACAATTTATTGCGAGCCACGGTAATCTGGTAATTCTGCGGGCGATTCCTCACGCCACATTACAAACATCTACGACTCTGAAAAAGTTCCAGGTCAAAACTAAAGATTGATCGTCAGGTTGGTGTTTTACGCCGCATTGTCCGGAGGAAACCCCTGACCTTCGACGACTTACCTAATGGTCGTTTTGACACGATTTGAGTGGGTTATATTTTCATAAAATTGTCTAAATCGAACCACATACTGCTCGCTCAGAAGCGGGCAGTCTACTCTGGCTTTTTGATTACAATGAACCTAATTCAACAATATTAAATGTCTACAGGTACCTCGTTATCCGAAACAAGAGATCCCTTAAAGGGATCTTAACGCCCGCGTTCATCTATTCATATTAAAGATTGTTACAGCAATGACTGGATATAGGAATTGGGGCCTACATAAAAAATCTTATTCCAGGGAGATAACTATTGTTGAGGAAAATTAAATTGTGAATTACAAAGTAAGCTCCCCTTGAAATTTTGGTTGAAAACAACATTGCCACCTGGTAGCCATCTTCAATATGCTAATGAGGTGATAATGTATGGTGCACAGCTAGAACTTAGGGGGATGATGTGTGTCATGTTTGGTTAAGATCAGGTCAATAGTTTTCTTGGAATAATGATATTAAGTTTCATTTTCAAATTTGGTTAAAAAACAACATTGCTTCCTGGCAGCCATATTTAATAAGCAAATGAGATGAAAATGTGGGGTGCACAACTAGATCATAGGGAGATAATGTGGGCCAATTGGTAAAAAATCAGACCAGTACATTGTAGTTTTCTTGGAATAAAAGTATTCAATATAGCTGCCATATTGAATATGCAAATGAGATGAAAATGAACAGTGCATAACTAGACCATAGGGTGAAAATGTATGTTGAGTTTGATTAATGTTAGACAGGTAGTTTTTTTAGAATAAAGGTAACAAAGAAAAACAACATCGGCCCCTGGCGGCCATATTGAATATGCAAATGAGATGAAAATGTATGGTACACAACAGGGCTATAAGAAGATAATGTGAGCCAAGTTTTCTTGGAATTAGGGTAACAAAAAAAATATATCACCCCCTGGCGGCCATATTGAATATGCAAATGAGATGAAAATGTACGATGCAAAACTACACCATAAGGTGATGATGTATGTTGAGTTTGATTAAGATTGGACTGATAGTTTTCTTGGAATAAAGGTAACAAGCGAAAGTTTTCTTGCAATAAACGTAACAAAGAAAAACAACATCGCCCCCTGGCGGCCATATTGAATATGCAAATGAGATGAAAATGTACGATGCACAACTTGACCATCGGGTGATGATGTATGTTGAGTTTGATTAAGATTGGACTGATAGTTTTATTGGAATAAAGGTAACAAAGAAAAACAACATTGCCCCCTGGCGGCCATATTGAATATGCAAATGAGATGAAAATGTATAGTATATAACAAAGCTATAGGGAGATAATGTTAGCCAAGTTTGGTGAATATCAGACTGGTAGTTTTCTTGGAATGAGGGTAACAAAAAAAAAGTATATCACCCCCTGGCGGCCATATTGAATATGCAAATGAGATGAAAATGTATGATGTACAATTAAACCATAGGGTGATGATGTATGTCAAGTTTGATTAAGATTGGACTGGTAGTTTTCTTGGAATAAAGGTAACAAGCAAAAAGTTAACGGACGGACGACGGAAAAGCGATTTGAATAGCCCTCCATCAGAATGATGGCGGGCTAAAAATTCTGAACAGATTTTTCACTCGGTCGCTGTATGTGGGAGAGTTGTCAGGTACTCGCCGAAGGTAGGGGATTTCCATCGGGCAAACAGTCTGATTTCCTCACCCACCAACGCCACCATATAAGTGAAACAAGGCATCGCAAACGATACAAATCCCCTCGCGTGCTAACACAAGAACTCTGACGCAAAATGGTGGGTGGGGATGAAGTTTAGTCAGAACCCATTTAAAAAATGAAGTCCCAAAAGCGGTGACGCGTTAGAGGTATTGCCATGCTGGACCCATATAGGAAGTTTGGTGAGGATCCATTCAGAAATGAAGTCGCAAGAGTGATGACAAAGATTTTCTATAAATAGTAATGTTGACCTTGACACCCTGAAACATGAACTTGTTCGAGGTATTCCCATGCTGGACCCATATAGGAAGTTTGGTCAGAATCCGTTAAAAAATGAAGTCGCTAGAGCGCTGACAAAAGGTGAACATACGTACGTACGATTTTCTATTAATAGTAACGGTGACCTTGACCTTGGCACCCTGAAACATGAACTCGTTCGAGGTATTCCTATGCTGGACTCATATATGAAGTTTGGTCAGAATCCGTTAAAAAATGAAGTCGCTAGAGCGCTGACAAAAGGTGAACATACGTACGTACGATTTTCTATTAATAGTAACGGTGACCTTGACCTTGGCACCCTGAAACATGAACTTGTTCGAGGTATTCCTATGCTGGACTCATATATGAAGTTTGGTCAGAATCCGTTCAAAAATAAAGTCGCTAGAGCGCTGACAACGATTTTCTATAAATAGTAACGGTGACCTTGACCTTGGGGTATCAGGTCACTTCGTACCCAAGTCACTTTGTACCAAGTCATCTCGTACACTAGTCACCTCGTACCCAGGTCACTTCGTACCAAGAATATGTTGACGAATTGCTTATATTATACAGCATTATTGCCAAACTTTGGGGTCCTCTCCCTACTATATTTTTTATAAATCTGAAGGTTGTTATTTTTAATAAAAGATAATATCATTCTGTTGCAGTTATATCTTTGTTAATTCATCTCTAATATTGGAAGCCATATTTACCTTTCTAGTCGTAATAATTTATACTTTATACTTGAAATATTTTTACCAGTTTATAGCACAATCCGTCAATCAACGACGGGCGTACCGCTAATCCAATTGCCTTTAAAATTCCTTAAATGTTAACAGTTTACTAATCAATAGGATTATCCAATCACGATTGTTTCCAAACTCTATATAAGTGTCAGAAAGAAATACGCATTATCATTCGAAGAAATATCTCAATAATGTCTGATTCAACATGCGTAGGAAGTGAGGTTTGACCTCGTCAAGAAGCTTAATTTGCAGTGTGACGCTTGCAATATATGGCAACATTGCACCTATAATACCGATATTACTACAGATTTTTACAGAAGACTTGTCAAAGGCCTGGAAGATCTACCAAACTGGAGGTGTTGTCGTTGTGTCTTACCAATACCGCTTCTTTATATTTGATATTTTTTTCAATTTCCAGGTTTATTTTTGATTTTTCTATATAAATAAAAAAAACATATTCAAGTGTTGTATTTTTTAAATAAGGAGTTCTTTATTTGTATTTCTCACATGGATCTGTTGTAGCAGAGATCATGTCTTTCAATGTGGTACGAAATATCTTGGGTACGAGATGACTAGGGTACGAGATGACTGGGGTACGAGATGACTTAGTACGAAGTGACTTGGGTACGAAGTGACATGAAACCGACCTTGGCACCCTGAAAAAAGAACTTGTTCGAGGTATTCCTATGCTGGACTCATATATATGAAGTTTGGTCAGGATCCGTTCAAAAATGAATTTGCAAGTGCGCTGACGAAGATTTTCTATAAATAGTAATGGTGACCTTGACCTTGACCGTGGCACCCTGAAACACGAACTCGTTCGAGGTATTCCTATGCTGGACTCATATATGACGTTTGGTCAGAATCCGTTCAAAAATGAAGTCGCTAGAACGCTGACAAAGATTTTCTATAAATAGTAACGGTGAACTTGACACCCTGAAAAAAGAACTTGTTCGAGGTATTCCTATGCTGGACTCATATATGAAGTTTGGTCAGAATCCGTTCAAAAATGAAGTCGCTAGAACGCTGACACAGATTTTCTATAAATAGTAACGGTGAAATTGACACCCTGAAAAAAGAACTTGTTCGAGGTATTCCTATGCTGGACTCATATATGAAGTTTGGTCAGAATCCGTTCAAAAATGAAGTCGCTAGAGCGCTGACAAAGATTTTCTATAAATAGTAACTGTGACCTTGACCTTGGCACCCTAAAAAACGATCTTGTTCGAGGTATTCCTATGCTGGACTCATATATGAAGTTTGGTCAGAATCCGTTCAAAAATGAAGTCGCTAGAGTGATGACAAAAGGTGAACATACGTACCTACGTACTTACGTACAAACGCAACGCTATATCCCTCCCCGACTTTCGTCGCGAGGGGATAATAATCTTGAGTGTGGCGTTAAGCATTAATCTATCAATCAACAAAAACATTTTCAGGAAAGCAGTTGTCCAGGTCTCAAAAATGGTCTTTTTTATCATTATAGTAGCTTTTTCGCTTCAAGAACAAGTCACCTGTGACTTAACTTGTTAACATTAACGAGCAATTCAAATCGTTTGATTCTGATTTTAAGTTATCCTTTGTCTGATGCTAACCCTGATCAAAGTCAGAAAAGGCATTTTCTATATTATTGAGTAACTGATAAAGTTAAAGGCTAATTTTGTTAAGTGTACAATTGGATCTTTTGGTCAATACCAAAGTGAAAACCATACGTTTATAGAACGCAAAAAAAAACAACAAATAAATAAAAAAAAAACCAAAACTATCAAATAGGTGACCTGGTCATTTATGCCTTGAATCCACTTTCAACCCTGCAGTACAATGATTGATTGATTGTTTGGTGTTTTACGCCGCGCTCAAGATTTTTTCACCTATATGGCGTCGTTGCCAGTTTTATTGTGGGGGGAAACCGGGCTCTATGCCCAGAGGAAACCCTTGACCTTCCGTTTGTAACTGGCAACAATCCCACAAAAGTCGTTTGAGTAAAAACCCAGTCAGAAAATTTTCCAATTTTTTGGGGGACTGAGTGGGATTCATTGCGGATCATATTCATTGCGGGCCTGGGTGGATCAGTTGGTTAGTGTGATAGTCCCTCAGTCTGACACAGGCCTTCCATCGATGCGGGTTCGAATCACACTCAGACCTAATAAAAATGTAAAAATTTCTGAATAGATTTTTCATTTGGTCGCGGTATGTGGGAGAGGATGTACATTTAGTTTTTCACAGAGATAATGACTAAAAGTATTAAAATTAATTTGAAAAAGAAAATTTTTATTTTTCATGTCTTTATGATTCTGTGAAACAAGTTCTCAAAAATGTGTTTTTTTGTTGCCATGCAACAAATGTCCTGTATTGTAACAGGCATTCTGAAGTTAAAATTTTTTCTGGTATTGAAATGGTATCCAATATGTTTTCTGGAATTGTAATGATAAATGACAGGTTTTCTGGAATTGTAATGATAAATGACAGGTTTTCTGGAATTGTAATGATAAATGACAGGTTTTCTGGAATTGTAATGATAAATGACAGGTTTTCTGGAATTGTAATGATAAATGACAGGTTTTCTGGAATTGTAATGATAAATGACAGGTTTTCTGGAATTGTAATGATAAATGACAGGTTTTCTGGAATTGTAATCTTTAATCAAATACCCTCTATCCACAAGCTATAAGGTAAAAGATAGTTCAGATAGGATAAAAACTTAAAATAAAAATCGTGTAGTAAATGAAATGAACTTTTCTTCTAAGAAACATGTACATTTAGTTTTTCACAGAGATAATGACTAAAAGTATTAAAATTAATTTGAAAAAGAAAATTTATATTTTTCATCTCTTTATGATTCTGTGAAACAAGTTCTCAAAAATGTGTTTTTTTGTTGCCATGCAGCAAATGTCCTGTATTGTAAGAGGCATTCTGAATTTTTTCTGGTATTGAAAGGGTATCCAATATGTTTTCTGGAATTGTAATCTTTTAGGACAGGTTTTCTGGAAACAATAATATATACAATTAACGATATAAAAGAGGTTTTCTGGGACTGCTACGTGACAGGTTTCCTAGAATTATAAACTTTGGCACCATTTTGCATGGAAGCTCGGCAATGTTTCATGAGCAAAGCGCCAACTCCAACCTTTTCCGTTGCCAAATCCCTGAAACAGTGATAAAAATCTTAATTATAACGAAAATACAAACATTTTTTGCTTACAACAATAATATTAAAACATTTTCATCATGGTGATGTCTTAATCATTTCTCATCAACATGTATCAAGGGCTTGATTTATACCTTATATATGGGCTAATTTCTTCCAAAGTCCACTTCTCTCTGGTCTTAAATAATAAGTTAAATCTGAAATACATAGAAAATTCCGTAAATTTATAGAACATTTCATAGATTTATAGAACAGTCCTTAAATTTATTGAACATTTAAAGTGGCATGAGCTGCCAAAATGTTGATATTTTGACGTAAAACAGAATGTTGAAATTATCAGCTATTTTTCTCAAGACATATTTCAGCTTTTTAGTGCTTTCAGTCTCGAGAATAAAGTATTGTTTTGAACTAAGTTTGGCTTAGAATGAATGAAACAGAAAAGATGAAATCTTCATGAATCAGTGAAGATCAGAAAATATGAAAAGTGTGAATTTTGGCAGATCATGCCACTTGAATCGCATTTCGTACATTTAAAGAATATATCATAGATTTAAAAACTTTTTTATAAAATTATAGAACATTTTACAGATTTATAGAACATTTCCTAAATGTAGGTAACATACATCATAATAATGACTTCTCTAACAATTATACTATTTTCAACCTGGCCTCATGGTTCACCAATAGAAGTGATCACCGTAGCCAAACCAAATTTTCATAGCAAAATCATACTTCCATATAGGATTGAAGTTTTTTGGCTGTACCCTTTGGACGCTTAAAGGCATTGAATACATCGGCCAATTTTTTTTTTTTCGCAGGAAAACAAGCTAATCTACAGCATTTTTAACACAAAAATCTGAATGGTAAAGTTTCAAAGGATTTAAAATTCACTCAGAATATCAATAAATAATGCCATAGTTGGCTATTTCCTGGTTACCTCTCATTGATGTCTTCAGGTAGGTCGTCGGCTGAGAAAAACCAGATGACCTCCGGGCGACTTGTTTTGTCTATTAACGCTAAGCCCTGGAATAAAAAAAACAGAATTATTGTTTGCTGTTTTCTTACCAAGTTGGTAATTATATTAGTAGAAGAAACAAGCTCTTTACCTTGGAACAAGGGGTTAACTTCCAAACATTCCACAGTTGGAACAGGGGAGGGGGGGGGGGGGCTTTCCAACCATTCCACAGTTGGAACAAGGTTGAACTTCCAAACATTCCACAGTTGGAACTTCCAAACATTCCACAGTTGGAACAAGGGGGGGGGGGGGGGGGTGGGGGGCTTCCAAACATTCCACAGTTGGAACAAGGTTGAACTTCCAAACATTCCACACTTGGAACAAGGGGTTAACTTCCAAACATTCCACAGTTGGAACAACGGGGGGAACTTCCAAACATTCCACAGTTGGAACAACGGGGGGAACTTCCAAACATTCCACAGTTGGAACAAGGGGGGAACTTCCAAACATTCCACAGTTGAAACAAGGGGGGAACTTCCAAACATTCCACAGTTGGAACAAGGGGGAACTTCCAAACATTCCACAGTTGGAACAAGGGGGGAACTTCCAAACATTCCACAGTTGGAACAACGGGGGGAACTTCCAAACATTCCACAGTTGGAACAACGGGGGGAACTTCCAAACATTCCACAGTTGGAACAAGAGGGGAACTTCCAAACATTCCACAGTTGGAACAACGTGGGAACTTCCAAACATTCCACAGTTGGAACAAGGGGGAACTTCCAAACATTCCACAGTTGGAACAACGGGGGAACTTCCAAACATTCCACAGTTGGAACAAGGGGGGAACTTCCAAACATTCCACAGTTGGAACAACGGGGGAACTTCCAAACATTCCACAGTTGGAACAAGGGGTTAACTTCCAAACATTCCACAGTTGGAACAACGGGGGGAACTTCCAAACATTCCACAGTTGGAACAAGGGGGGAACTTCCAAACATTCCACAGTTGGAACAAGGGGTTAACTTCCAAACATTCCACAGTTGGAACAAGGTTGAACTTCCAAACATTCCACAGTTGGAACTTCCAAACATTCCACAGTTGGAACAAGGGGGGAACTTCCAAACATTCCACAGTTGGAACAACGGGGGAACTTCCAAACATTCCACAGTTGGAACAAGGGGTTAACTTCCAAACATTCCACAGTTGGAACAACGGGGGGAACTTCCAAACATTCCACAGTTGGAACAAGGGGGGAACTTCCAAACATTCCACAGTTGAAACAAGGGGGGAACTTCCAAACATTCCACAGTTGGAACAAGGGGGAACTTCCAAACATTCCACAGTTGGAACAAGGGGGGAACTTCCAAACATTCCACAGTTGGAACAACGGGGGGAACTTCCAAACATTCCACAGTTGGAACAACGGGGGGAACTTCCAAACATTCCACAGTTGGAACAAGGGGGGAACTTCCAAACATTCCACAGTTGGAACAACGTGGGAACTTCCAAACATTCCACAGTTGGAACAAGGGGGAACTTCCAAACATTCCACAGTTGGAACAACGGGGGAACTTCCAAACATTCCACAGTTGGAACAAGGGGGGAACTTCCAAACATTCCACAGTTGGAACAACGGGGGAACTTCCAAACATTCCACAGTTGGAACAAGGGGTTAACTTCCAAACATTCCACAGTTGGAACAACGGGGGGAACTTCCAAACATTCCACAGTTGGAACAAGGGGGGAACTTCCAAACATTCCACAGTTGGAACAAGGGGTTAACTTCCAAACATTCCACAGTTGGAACAACGGGGGGAACTTCCAAACATTCCACAGTTGGAACAAGGGGGGAACTTCCAAACATTCCACAGTTGGAACAAGGTTGAACTTCCAAACATTCCACAGTTGGAACTTCCAAACATTCCACAGTTGGAACAAGGGGGGAACTTCCAAACATTCCACAGTTGGAACAACGGGGGAACTTCCAAACATTCCACAGTTGGAACAAGGGGGGAACTTCCAAACATTCCACAGTTGGAACAAGGGGGGAACTTCCAAACATTCCACAGTTGGAACAAGGTTGAACTTCCAAACATTCCACAGTTGGAACTTCCAAACATTCCACAGTTGGAACAAGGGGGGAACTTCCAAACATTCCACAGTTGGAACAAGGTTGAACTTCCAAACATTCCACAGTTGGAACTTCCAAACATTCCACAGTTGGAACAAGGGGGAACTTCCAAACATTCCACAGTTGGAACAAGGTTGAACTTCCAAACATTCCACAGTTGGAACAAGGGGTGGAACTTCCAAACATTCCACAGTTGGAACAAGGGGGAAACTTCCAAACATTCCACAGTTGGAACAAGGGGGAAACTTCCAAACATTCCACAGTTGGAACAAGGGGGAAACTTCCAAACATTCCACAGTTGGAACAAGGGGGAAACTTCTAAACATTCCACAGTAGGAACTTTTGGAACATTCCAATCGGTAAATTACACCAATTGTCACAGCCGAACAACAATTTCAAAGATTGATTGATAAGCGGATGATAAAACCTTCAACTAATTTAAGAATAAAGACTCTTTGATGTACAAATATTTTATCAAATGTTTAACATTAAACACACTTAGTTTATGTTGGGGTTTTTCACATACCTCTAACTGGTATAAACTAGTTTTCATGCCAGATGGGACACTCTGCTGCCAAACTTCTAAAAATTCTTTTAAATTAAACTGGAAAGTGATAAAAAAATGTCAGACGAAAAAACAAAACAGTGCAGTACATCAGCCAGAATATGTCATGATTGCAGTTGATTTATAAACCTGTAAGGTGACATAAAATGCCAAATATACAAAAAATGTCAATAAGATCTTTCCACTGATATCAATGTTGGAGGTGTAGAGGTAATATGTACTTATACATCCCGCATATTTAAATAGTGTTTGTGACATCACATATGCAGACATATTCTGTTTGTACTGGCAGATATCTTTTATTGTCAATCTTTTAGCTTTTGAAGTACGCTAAACTAATGAAACAAATGAGGAATCTGTGTGGAACAATACTTATAGGTAACCATTCAACTTGCTGCCAACACTGTGGATAATTCGAGTTATTTGTTTTCTTATTTTTCACTCATATAGCGGCATTGCTAGGTGAAGTGTGGGAGAAAACTGGCTTTATTGCTTCAATGCTCCCACATACGACAACCAAGCTGAAAATTCACTATTTGGTCTGAATGGGAATCGAATCGGCGCAGCATCGATGGGAAGCCAGTGTGGGACTGAGGGATGATCACTCTAGCCCCCTCTACTAATGGAAATAGAACTAGTGCTGAGATGAATATTCGTGACCGAATACTAAATCAGTAATATTTGAATACCGATTTACTATTTGAATACAAATACATCCCAATTGAATTTCTTTGTTAGGTGACATGATTTAGACCTGTACTTAGCGTAATACAACTCCCCCATGATGACTATTGGCAATTCACTTACCTTCTCAGCATGTCTCAGGGAGAGCTCGGCAAAAAAACGACAAATTTTATCTTCGTTAAGTTTGTAAACAGTTGCGCCTGAAATACAGAGTTATTGTATTGGTCAAATATTTGTGCAGTAATTGTCATGTTGAGAGTGAAAAACCTGAGGTGACAGATAGGTTGATTGATTGATTGATGTTTACGCTGCACTCAAGATTATTTCACTTATATGGCAGTGTTGCCAGGTTAAGTGGGGGAGGAAACTGGACTCTTTGCCTAGAAGAAACCCCGACCTTCGGCGAGCACCGAGCAACTCTTCTACAAGGAAGAGAAGAAGAGAAACAAAAAATGTTAATGTCCCCTATGGTAGTATTATGGGTTTTTAGGGTGATAAAACTCAATGATAATAAATTGCTGAAAAGATTGAAGGATTTATGAAAAAAAAAATCAAGCATGGCTTTTGATGACATTATCATAAGTTTTGGAGTGAAATTTTAGAACTAAACAAAAAGGAAATCTAAGGTAATAAGAAGGTATGCGACGGTTAATCCGGAGGATTGATTGGGGCTTAACATAGCATTCAACAGTTAAAGTTATATGGCAACAAAAGTACCGACCAACCAAAAGATCCCCGCCCCCCCAACACACACACTATCCTCTCACCCACCCAGATCTAAATTTCAACATTAGGCTCCACAGACCATAGAACGTCTGGAAGGGTAATGTATGTGGCATACTTAATGTTCCTCCTTGCTGGGTCAGCATACATGGCTACATAGACCCACAATACTCCACCCCAAGGCTAATGGGGAGGAAACCGAGCTCTTTATGGCCATCAAGTGAATCTTTTTCTTTGGAGTGGGTTTGATTCAAACCCGTGACCCATAGATGGAAGGCCTCTGTTTGACTGAGCACCCCCTTTCATTTTTTGTTTGCGTGAAATAAAATATTTTTTTTTACTGCTATTATATATATATAAACCATCTGTATCCGGTTTTCAAGGAATTTTGAAAACTTGTCCTGACGTTTAAATGAGAATGTTTAAACACTCCTCCAATAAAACAGCTCTATGACAACATGGTTCTTGCGATATAAACAAGAGTTTTAGTAAACTCCAACATACGCCCGCCGTGGCAAAGTCGAACCGCTACGATTAACAACTTTACATTTAATATAACATTTGTTTTAATTTCATCAATTCGAATTTCTTGTTCAAATTAGAAGTTTTTCTTTTCTGAATTTGATGAAGCTGCAACTAAATACCAGTACGTTATATATTGAAATATTGTGGCTGTTTTGACATTGCTGTTATGTTCCATAATTGGGAAGCTTACAATTCTTGAATTTTAAGGTGTGTGAAGTTGGCTCGCAGTTCGCAGTTCACAGTTCAGAGGGGACCAGTCATTATTTATACTAATAAGCTAATATCTCTTTAAATATTGGACCTACACACTTCAAATTTTTACAAAGATATATCACTAGGATAAGGCTAGCCAATAGTGCAAAAATATTCACCTTCTCTACAGTCACCGAGGCTGAATAGTTAGCTGAATAGTTAACAGCTCAGTGAACTGTTGTCTGGTCAATAAATCAAGAAGTATTTTATCCAGAGCCTTCATATATGGAAGGAATGCAAGATTTGCAGACGGTTACGCATAGATATCAAAAAAAATATCCACCTTCCCTAGCCATTGACTGAATAGTTAACTGAATTGTGAACTGCAACTGTACTGTTGTCTGGTCAATATCTAGAGAAATATTTCACCAATAGCCTTCATAATTAACACGTAAACATCACTCACTACAGGCTACAGTTTTGACTTGGACACTGTTCTATTGGACTTGGCTGTAATAGTTTTATTACGAAGCAAACAATCTTCAGGCTGACCACTGGTGTGTAAATATACAAACCTTGTGTGTCAAGTGGATGTCATTGTCCCCTTATCTGTATTTAAACAGCCACTCTGATAAATACCAGATGGGTAATAAAGCTATGAAAATTGTCTTTTTTGTTATTAAAGCGCACATTAAACTATCCAAGAAAACTGTCTCAGAATGTATAAATTAATTGGCTTCCAGCATTACTCTGGACCAAGTGTACTAAAAAAAGCATTGATATATATTAATATATATATTAAACATCAGGTACACATTTCTGATAAAATAAAAAAAAATTTGTGAACCCAAATCAAATTTGGTATGCGACACATCATCTACCTACATGTATAAGGTACATATACTACTCTAAAAGAATTGGAGAGATTAAATCAAAACGAAAGAAGTTCTGGAGCCGCAAGGGAATATTACATAATCCGATAGAGCTGCCATACTATGCAACAGGTGAAGACAGAAATGGTACACGACACACTGTCTGCCCATAAGGTATATACTCTGAAAGAATTATATATCTTTTTATTTCAGACAAATAGTCCATAGTTACATAGAAATCATTACATTAACAAGAAGAAAATAAAAAGAAAAAAAAAACAGTGAAGGAGAAACAGACACAATAAACCGTAAACGAAATACAGCAATGTACTATAAAATATATAGTTTAGTGAAATCCATTTACCCGATCTTGTAGAAAATTAATTGCCATGCGCGCTGAATCGCCGACAGGAAAAACGTATCTGAAATTGTCAAGATCGGATCAAAACTCTTCAAGTTATGGAGCGGAAGGGAACGAAGATATAGACTAAGACAGAATATTACCTAATCCAATGTAGAAGCCATATTATGCAATGGACAATGTTCTTAATGGTTCATGACACACCTTCTACCCCTAAAGTATAGGTTGTAAAAAAATTGGAAGGATCGGATCAAAACTCTTCGAGTTATGGAGCGGAAGGGAACGAAGATATAGACTAAGACAGAATACTACATAATCCAATGTAGAAGCCACATTATGCAATCGATGATGTCATAAATGGATCATGACACACCTACCCACAAGGCATATGTTGTAAAAGAATTGTAAAGATTAGATCAAAACTCTTCAAGTTATGGAGCGGAAGGGAATCCGGGACGGACGGACGGCGCTGGTGATACCATAATACGACCGATTTTTTTAAGTCGGGCGTATAAAAATTGAATGTGAAACAATTACGCTGGAAAAGAGAGTAATTTGCTTTTTCCAATACTTCTTTAAAGTGGCATGAGCTGCCAAAATTCACACTTTTTTCACAAGTTCTGATTGTCACGACAGTAAAAGGCTTTGAGGGGCATTGAAAAACTAAATGATTGGCGTTGGAAAGAGGAAAATCCATACAGTATGTTGCCTATACAAACCGGAATAGTGTTCGAAAAGTAAACAAAATTTAAATAACCGGGACGACCATTGATTCATTCTAAGCCAAAGTTAGTTCAAAACAATACTTTATTGTACATTCTCGAGACTAGAAGCACTAAAAAGCTTCTGAATTATACGTCTTGAGAAAATAGCCGATTATTTTAACATTCTGTTTTTACTTCAAAATATCAACATTTTGGCAGCTCATGCCACTTTAATGACAGTGTTTTCTAAATAAAACATATTGTTACCATCTTTTTCTTCTGTTGAGCTGTAGCACTGGAGGACATGCACAATGACACACCTAAACAAATAATAAAACAATATTAAAGTTTTTATTTCAAAGATTTTTTAAAAAATAGGTTTGGTGGTTCAGTCCATAGAGTGATAGTTAATCATGTCGACAACAAAGTTATAAGACATATTCTAAGTAGGTTCTCATTTAATGATCCAATGTGGAAAGGTTCTCGTCAAAGATTAACATTGATTGGTTGATTGCTTTTGTCCCCATGGCTTCAAATTTGTTGAAATTTCAAATAAGTGTCCCTCTCACCAGCGGAGCTGAGGAAAATATCCAATTAAGGCGGATGTACTGTCATCAAAATTTGATAAAATACAAAGAAATACAGCTATAAGCAGTGAAAATTTCATAATATTGTTATGAATGGTTCCAGTGTTTGTCTTACCTTGGAAACAGAGATTCTAGTTCCTGTAAATAACCGTCTGCGGAGACCGCTTCAAACAGCCAATCATTTTCCTCTGCCAGATTAACCACATGCCCCAATACTTTTGTGAGATAATCAAATTCCAGTAGCCTCCAATAACCTACAAACAATCACAAAGTATACCGTAATCTCTGTAACAACCTACAAACAATCACAAAGTATACCGTAATCTCTGTAACAACCTACAAACAATCACAAAGTATACCGTAATCTCTGTAACAACCTACAAACAATCACAAAGTATACCGTAATCTCTGTAACAACCTACAAACAATCACAAAGTATACCGTAATCTCTGTAACAACCTACAAACAATCACAAAGTATACCGTAATCTCTGTAACAACCTACAAACAATCACAAAGTATACCGTAATCTCTGTAACAACCTACAAACAATCACAAAGTATACCGTAATCTCTGTAACAACCTACAAACAATCACAAAGTATACCGCAATCTCTGTAACAACCTACAAACAATCACAAAGTATACCGTAATCTCTGTAACAACCTACAAACAATCACAAAGTATACCGTAATCTCTGTAACAACCTACAAACAATCACAAAGTATACCGTAATCTCTGTAACAACCTACAAACAATCACAAAGTATACCGTAATCTCTGTAACAATTTCAAATGCATGATGATTTTTCATCGCCAAACTTAGCCAACTCTTATTCAGCAATTTGAAACATAAAATGGTGCGAATTAGATGGAAGGAATTCCAAAACGTTTGTTAAAATAAAAACAACTGTTAGAAGGTGACGATCAAGTTGGTGGTAAAATGTCGCTTATTATTCAGAGAACAAATGGGTAAAAAGGCAAATAGATTTTTTTCGGAAATATTGAAGAAAATTGTTGATTGAAAATTGCCTTCCTTTTCTTGTATATGTCGCTAAACAAGAGTTTCGATATTGCCCTTGGATGGCCATGAGGATGGCTGTATACCCCCAAGTTTTTGAATACAAGCCCAATAGCCCATCAATGCACTTACGCTCTACCCACCGGGCGATTGAGGTCCCCTGAGTAATATAATTACATAATATAATACATTGTACATATATTGATAGTATAAAACACCCACCCTCTATTTGACAGGCCTGTAATTGTACATATATTGATAGTATAAAAAACACACCCTCTATTTCACAGGCCTGTAATTGTACATATATTGATAGTATAAAACACCCACCCTCTATTTGACAGGCATGTAATCTGTTTAAGGCATCTAATATCTCCATCTGACTGCCCTGGATGGAATCTAACAAATCACTGAATCTGTACTGAAAAGAAAAATACAAATTTTGCAAGACAGTTGTTGATTGGCTTATATGTTACATTCAAAATAATTTCTGGGAATTTTTATTGAATATGACGTTTAAAGCATACTAAGATAGGGGGAGGAAACCAGGTGTTTTGCTCAGAGGAAACCCCCAACAAGATTGGCAATCGTTCCACGATCAAGTGAAAAATCTACTCAGAAATTTGTCAATTTTTCTTTGGTCTGAGTGGTATTCGAGGCCCCCTAAATCCGAATAAAATGTCGGATATGTAAGAGATCCTATCAGGTTAAGTCGTTAGGTTACTATGTAACATGAACTTTACAAAATAAGCTGAGCAAGCAGCCAAAAAATAATAAAATGGTTTTGAATGTGGCGTAAAACACCAAACCATCATTCAATTGTCATTCGACGTATCAAATAAAGATCAACATTTTCTCAAGTCATGTTACTTAAACATTAATCCAGCTTGTGCTCACCATAATAATTAACAAAATGTTTTATTTGTCAACTGACCTTGTTACCATGGTGATCTTCATCTTCCTCGCTTTCCTTTCCGCTATAATAATTTTCTTCTAACATGTCTTTGAGTTTACGGATACGAGGTTGACAAGGCCGTAATTCATAGTAACTGTGTAACATAGAACAGACCTGAAAATAGACAAATATAATTTCACAGAAACTTTCAGTTACATCAAGTTATTCTTGCTTCCTATCTTCCAGTTGGCATGAAATGTCTATTCTGTAAAATACATCTTAGTTCTGAGATCTAACAAATTAAACGTAAGCAACTGTCACAGGACAGGAATGTTTTTTTTTTTTAAGTGTTATTAAAGACAAAGCAAGAAAACTGCAAGATAAACTGACTGGTATCGAATGATCTTGAATCTGAAAATCCTTTTCAGCTGTTTGTCATATTGGCCTTTCAACAATTTGAGCCAAGTGAGAGGTAGTCAAAATGGCTGACAGTTACTTATTGTTCAATACGAAAATAGCTCTTTGAAAAAGCTACATGCGAGAAAACATGTATCCACAGGTGGATGACTGTATTGATTGTGTCAAATACCTACCCACTCATCAGTGCCTTTAATACTCAGTCATAAATGTTTATGATTTCATTGAGCACTCATCAGTACCTGTAATGATTTGATATCCCTAGAATCGTACTCTTCCCCCATATCTTGACCAGTCTCACAGTGTGGAACCATGAGTAAGGAGTTGGATATATCAGCCTCTTTTATATCATAGGTTTTCTCAGGGGTACATAATACAGCATAGTCCTCTTCTCCCCCTCTTATTACCACCCTACAGAAGATCATTTAGAATTAATACTTCTCATTTGTACTAGAACAAACGATAATTTATAACACACAGGCCATAGAATTTCGGTGTTCGTCGAAAACAGTGAATCAGTTTCGTATATTAAAATGCTGGAAACCAACCGGTACCAATGCTAGTTTCATTCTACGTCATTCCATATACTGTCATTCATTTTTGCTTCCTTGGTTTTAGAACAACAGTAACAACAGGCTACCGGGACTGATCTTTACCTAGAAATCCTATGGCCTGACACAAATATAGGGGAAACCCACAGAGAACATAATTATTTTCCTATTTCTTTGAACTGAGAAGGATTTGAGCATATGCCCCACTAATGTATGGACTGTGTAAGACTGAGAGACTGTTGTTCTGGTCACAGGGATTTGAGCATACGCCCCACTAATGTTATAGACTGAGAGACTGTTGTTCTGGTGACAGAGCCACCTAGCACCCTGAAGGCACAGGAGGTGTAACAAGAGTTTAAGAAACTCATAATAAGCCCGCAAGGGTAAATTCATTGTAGCACACTATCTTCATATTCAATATTAAAGTCATGCTTTAAACAGAATTTCGGCTGGTAGAATCTTTCAGTCACCTAAAAAAGACTGGGGCATGGTGAATTTTAATATTTGACACATCACCTACCTATAAGCTGCTACCTATATCTGAAAATTGTACTAAAGTTACTTGCAAAAAGTGTCTACACTATGTATAGGCCCACAACAGCAATTTCATTTAATCACAGATAAAAGAATAGAAAGAAGCAGCTCTGCAAACTCATTTGGTCGCCCATCGTTATCAAAAAGTTGTTTGGAATTGGATACAATTACACTCTACTCTGAAACCACAGACAGATTAAGAGCCATTTCCTCAATTACTGAATGCCAAAAGGATGGATGACTGTTTTTGTCGACACATATAGCGAGACCCCAATTTACTTTTAGTACAGGACACATCACCTATTTGTAAGCTAGTTATAACTGGAATTTTTTGTAACTCAATGCAATAGTTCCCAAGTTACTGACTTGGCTAGGGAACTGTTTTGGTCGCCACAAAAATCTAGAGCTCAATTTATTTTGGTACGGGACACACCATTTACTCATAAGCTAGATACATGTATATCTGAAAAAAATTGACAGTCCATGCAACAAGTACCGAGCTACTCAATGTCAAAAGGCTGGTGACTATTTCGGTCGCCGCAAATATCAACAACCCAATTTAATTTTGGTATAGGACACATTATCTACTCATACATGTAAGAAAGTTATAACTGAATAATTTTTTAAAATCCATGCAATAGTTCCAGGGTTACTGAATGTCAAAAGGCTAGGCGACTGTTTTAGTCGCAGCAAATATCAACACCCCAATTTAATTTTGGTACAGGACACACTATCTACTCATAAGCAAGTTATAACTGGAAAAAAAATGTAAAATTCATGCAATTAACAGGGCTGTCATTAAAAGGAGAGTGATTGCTCTCCTTCCCCTCCACACACCCCCAGAGGGGTCTGAGGAGACCTGTTTATCACTCCCCCTAACTCTCCCTACCGGTTTTAGCCGAGTGTTTATGTTTTTCACTCTCCCAAGATAAAACTATTTTCCAAACCTTTCACGTCCATTAAAATAGAATTAACCGTATGATAATATGAAAAACTAGGATAACACTTTTAAAAAGACTGTTTCTTCCAGAATTTGCTCCACAATTCTGACATAGATAACTATAGCAAAATCAAAATTCCTTTTCTGTAACTTCAGATGCTTTTATTTCATCATGATCATGTTCTCTCTCTGAAAAACATGGGAGAGGAAGTGCACTCCCATTGAATTTTGGGTGACCATTTTGGGGGAGAGTGAAACAGGTTACCCTGACAGTTTTGGGACAGCATATGTAACTCTCCCAGTCTATTCTTAATGACAGGCCTGCAATAGGTCTGGGCTTACTGAATGCCAAAAGGCTAGGCGACTGTTTTGGTTGCCACAAATAGCAAGATCCAATTTAATTTTGGTACAGGACACACTATCTACATGTACTCATAAGCAAGTTATAACTGGTAAAAAAAATTTAAATCCATTGAATAGTTCTTGAGTTATTAATTGCCAAAAGGATGGGTGGCTGTTTTGGTCGCAAAAAATATTGAGACTCCAATTTAATTTAGGTACGTGACACACCGTCTACCTATAAGCTACATATATCAGAAGAACAAAAAACAGGTTTAAAGTCATGGAGTGGACAGGAATCCGGGAGGGACGGACAACGGTATACCAATATACACCCGCTTTAAGAGCGGTCGTATAAAAAGGCTTTTAAACTACAAAATTTTCATCATCATGTGATAAAATCATAGATTACATGTATGTCCTGTGAAACAAAAACCTTCAGTTGACCTAACGTGGTACCTGGCAAACATAGCGTATTTTAGTCCATCGTAGAAGAAAAATAAGTTTTAAAATTGAATCTTCGCTTCATAGAGTGACAGGGGACTCGGTGTTCTTTTTCTGAGTGGATTTTTCACTCGGTTGCCGCATGTGGAAGAGTTGCCACATACTCGCCAAAGGTCGGAGGTTTCCTCTGGGTAATGAGCCCAGTTTCCTCCCCCACTAAACCTGGCAACGCGGCCATATAAGTGAAACAATCATGAAGTGAGACTGACCCCCCCTACACCCGTAAACTTAAAGTGGCAGGAGCTGTCAAAATATTGATATTTTGACGTTGAAACAGAATGTTGAAATTATTGGCTATTTTTCTCAAGATGTATAATTCAGAAGCTTTTTGGTGTTTCTAGTCTCGAAAAAGAATGATAAAGTATTGTTTTGAACTAACTTTGACTTAAATAGAATGAATGAATGGTCGTCCCGGTTATTTAAATTTTGTTTACTTTTCGAACACTATTGTGGTTTGTATAGGCCACATACTGCATGGATTTTCCTCATTCCAACGCCAATCATTTAGTTTTTCGATGGACTTCAAAGCCTCGAACTGTTGTGATGATCAGAAATTATGAACAAAATGTGAATTTTGGCAGCTCATGCCACTTTAACTCTTCTAGTATCAAAAAAGTATAACATACTCATCACCCTGTGAGAGGGCTGATAGAACAGATGGATGGAGCTCCATTAAAACCAGATCTTCATTGTCCAGCTTCTGAGAGAAACTGATGGTTTGAACATGGCCTTTCAGTTCAGTTTTCTCCAACTTTGCAAACTGCAATAACGCATCCACTTCTTCTGATGTCCTAAAAACAAAAAAATAAAAATTGGAACAAACAAAATTGATTCGTCAAGCCTTGGAACAACCAAGTGAAACGGAAATTCGGTTACAGCTGTGTTTTGGATGAAGCCAGGGTGTAACCCACAGTTTTTCGGAAGGGGTTCATCGATGGTCAGCTTATAAGCTGGAGCAGCAGAAATTTGGGACAAATTGTTTTGATTCAACATTGAACACCACTTTATATAAAGACAAAAGAATATCTTAAATCATATTCACAAATGATTTTTGTATGCTACAGGAAGTGATTTGCTATGATTTCATTTAATAAATAGGGGACGTTTCTAGGCTATTGAGGAAAGAGGTCTTTGAGAATGGCCAAGAGTGGCTGGGAGTTAAGCTGTTTCCCTTGTCTGCCTGTCAATTTTAGTGAGATTTTCGCCTCGCCAGGTAGCGAGGAAAATATCTAGCATGAAATGTTCTGCCTCTCAAGGCAAGAATCTCACCGTGTGCACGCAACATGAGCTGAGCTGAGAAGAGGGAAAGTCCAATCGCGTGTGCCTATTAGATCATGTGATCACTCAGGTGAATATTACGTAACACGGGTAGTGACATTTATGTAGTTCAGTGAACGTGGGTGACCAGGAACTTGCCTCAGACGAGAGCTCAGCGCTGAAATCTGTGGCTGTTTCCTTGACCATGTGTGCCTTGTAGCTCAGCCGAATCCCCTCATCTGCGCTGGGCTTAAGTTACAACATCGGAACCATTTTTTTCGCTCGTTTCGCTGACTTCAGTCCGTTGCGTGCCAGCCATAGTACTGTGTTAACCGTCCAATGGCGTGACACAACTCAAGCCGCCTGAATACACATGAGTCGTCTCCTACAATGTTGTGTTGCAAGGCCATGTGCAAAACGGTCATCAAAGTAAAGGGCCTATTTTATCTCCTTTTATATAAAATAAAGCCCCGATTTATTTTTTCTTTATTTAGTAGGGTTGTACTGTCCAACTTTCCAATTCCTTAAAATTAATAAAACTGAGTTATAAATAATAGATATGGACTTACTAATTGGTTATAATGTGGTAAAACTGCAACTGGATGAATCGATTATGATTAATTTGTCTTCAAACATCAAATATCCATTTTCTGGGCTAAAAATGTACTGATGTAGATCACTGATGTGACCCTGTGAAAAACAACTATAGGGTGATTCCACCGTTACGTGCGTGACTTTCAGACAGTTTTGTTCATCAGAAATTTTCTTAACAAAAAATATGAACATCTTATATAGAATCCTGTTTCACTTGTTGGTGGTTGTCATTTACAGATGGCAAGTTTGTTCTTATCACTTAACATTATCACTGACACAGCGATAGAAAGTGATGTTACGTGCGTGACTCACACGGAATTGAATTTGAGGGATAGGGAGATAAATCTTCAAAAACGTGTGAATTGAGAGGGTATTTCTTTCAATGATTTTAGACACATAAAACTACAGTGAACACCACATACATGTACAATATGCTCCTTTAAGTTGTTAAACACATTTTTGTTTTTACTATAACTTCGAAACAACTGTTGTTACGTGTGTGACATTTGTGTTACGTGTGTGACATCGTGTGAATTGGAAAACATTAAAATCATTAAATTGTCATCATACAATGAGAATTAAAGTTTCTTTTGGGATGCTGTTACTTGACATCATCATGGCTGTCAATCAACTTTATGGAATTTAAAAAAATATATAAAATTCTTATTTAAACAAACAAAACTAAAAAATTGAAAATATGAACTTGAAATTTTAACCAAAACATTGTTGATTCTACTGTACCCAGGATAACTTGTTATATACAGTCAAATCTAAACTGACCACAAGAAACTTAAAGACACAGTCTCCATCATAGCCTTTCTGACATTTGTTAAGAAACCCAATTTACACTAGCTTATTGCAAGGCAACCACTAAGATTAAACATATATGTTGGACACATCATACATGTCCAGTTACATTTAGGTTTAGGAAGTATACACTGTACATGAGGGAGAAAAGCATACGAAGAATCAAAGCCCAATTCCAACAACAACCATCAGAAACATTTTAACATTAGACACATTATGAATTTCAGTTATCTTTAAAATGTATAAAGTGCAGTGTGAAAGCATACATTGAAGCCCAAATACAAAAACGATCAATGTTTCGTAAACCTCATTTCATGCCTTTTTGTCTGTATACACTAAAATTTATCGGTAGGCTTTTTGTGTCCTTCAAACCGATCCTCAGTCTGTATTTCTCAGATAAAGTTCATACTTTATACTGTGCCGTTACATCGCTCACACTGTTCAAATCATAAGGGCGCATCCTCAGGCTTGGATCTTGTTTACATTGTGAGTACCTCATTAATCAAATTTTCTCTTTCAAATTAAAAATACAAAAAGAAAAAATAGACATTTCCTGACTGGGAAAAATACAGAAAACCGTCCATTGTTTTTTATGTAAATGTATTCTGGGAAAATAAAATACTGCATCTGTCTGAGATGGACACTTCCAAAAGTTACCAGATTTTACCATACATGTAGTTGAAACCTTGTACTCTACATTAACAATTTCAGTCACCTCACCCAGGTCTATTTCATGATCATATTTGACAATACACCAGGATCCAACCTGTATCTGATTCAGAGGTAGCTTGCATCTGACCAACGTTTAAATCCAAAACAATATTAGGTTCTGCTTGACCAGCAACATACCAAAGTTTGACAATATCCTCTTGGACATAGCAACGGATTATATGCATTTTTTTAATTCGCGGAACCATATCCACATCTACCCATGGGTTAAGAGCCCTGATGTTTTCATCTATCTGATCCTGTGATGCATAGCTAACAGTTGTGGCAACCATTAAGTTAGAGCCCAGTGAAGGCCTGAAAAATCACTGACCTAGCCTAATGATAGTTCAGTCTTAAAGTCTTCAGCTTAAATCCTTATAAACCTGACTAAAACTTCCCTCCTGTTGTACTTGTGTGATGGCAATTCAGTTTAGGAGGACACATGCTGCCCGTCGGCGATCAAGGGGAGTAAGTCTCATTGCAAAATGGAGAAAACATTTGAACATGAGTACATGTAAAAGTATGTGTCACACACATAACAGTCACACATAACAGTCACACACGTAACGCTAGGTTACGTGTGTGACAGTTGTTTATATAGAATGCTGACGTTTCTCTGCTGCATGAAAATAAAAAAATAGGATATAAAAGTGTTCAGATATAGAAGCTAACTTATAACACTGAACAATTTTTATATGGATTATAAATATATCTCTGAAACCTAATTTAATGTTTCCAACGTTACGTGTGTGACACCCAGGGAGATATAGTCGGAAATATACTTTTTTATGAAATCTATTCTTTCCAGGATGCCATTCTATTGGGTTTGTTGATTATTTTAATGCCTAGAGATATACTTTATGAGATATAATATTCTATACTATTAGAAGTCTTCACTGCTACCTTGCTCTGAATTTAAGAGAAAAAATCAGCATCAGCACGCAAAAAATACGGACATTCCTATGCCAGACAATTTTCGGTGCTAATTGAAGATATATATTTAATTTTTTTCTATTTTCTAACACTAGGAGTACTAAATTCTTGAATAAAAGCAAAAAAAATCTAATCTAATGGATTTGAAAGTTTAGCTTGTTAGGCTCACTTTCGGTGGAATCGCCCTATACAAGTATTGCCCTCCACAAGCAGAAGATTTCTTTGAGAAGGGGGAGCTAACCAAAAATTCCAGAAAAAATGGATGAGGGTCTAGAGAGATGTACTGAATCAAAAAAGACTATTTCCAAGAACAACTGATTAATCTCCTAAAAATATTGAAAAAATGCATAAAAAGGCAACTTTACCAAAATGACTAAAAGTGATAATTATTAAAAAGACATACCGGTAATGTCTGAGTTAATTCAAGTGCTGGAAAAAAGTAGAAGAGTGCAAATTCTCATCTTAATCCAAGAGAGAGCTTGTAAAACATTCAAGGATTAAGTGCTGGTCAATCATCTCCCTGGACTGAGATGTGTTGAAAGTTTAAATCTCATTCAGAACCTTTTTGTTATTGAGGATTTAGCAACATGCATAGTCCTCTAATTAACTCAGGTATTACCGTAAGAAACCAACCCAAACATGTTGAAACATGTAGTGCTAATCGCTTTCCTCATTCAAGGTCCTCTCAGCAGATTGAAAAAAAAAAGGAATTTGTGATTGTGTTAGAAAAACGAAAAGCCAGAAATTTCAGATTTTTTTCTATTTTCATTGTCACTAAAAAATCTAAGGAAAGTCTTTTGTTTTTCTAAGTTGGCAAAATATAAAAAATTGTACAAAGATGATGTGGATAAAAAAAGTTTTTCAAAATGTTGATGCTGGGATAAAATTGATAAATTTTGTTGGTAAAAAATTTTGTCAATGAAATTTCCCGCAAGAAACAGAAATATTTGTAAAACACTTTGACTCACACATTTTCTCTGTAAACTAATCCCAGCCAATCATATAAGAGAATCAAAACGAGGTCAAAGGCGCCTTCTCCATTTAGTTCAGTCGAGTGGGATGAGGTGTCAGCTGGGGTACACCATACATCCCTATATTTAGTTTGGGCTGACCGTTTGGGGCCCCTATCGTTTTAAGGAAGCAAAACTGGGTGCGAATATAGAATAGGTCGATCACCTGGAACTTACAGTAAAACACCTAGTTTCCTTTCAAATATTCTGTATAACACCTTAGGGAACTCCATAATCGGAAAATCAGTCTTTATTTGCACAAAAATAGCTCACATTTACTAAAATCGCTGATTTCACTCTACACACGAGCAATTTCAAACATTCGCCTCGCCATCTTTGCTTCGTTTAATGCATGAGACAGGACAATGTATGAGCTTGTCTAAATACAAGTCTCTCCGTCAGTGTTCAACTTCAACATACAGCCGATACGGCTCTACACCTTTTCTTTTTAACTGTGACTTCAGTCTCCAGGGTTATTTCTTTTTTAATTTATGTTCGTTATTAAAAATTCATACAGAAAAAGAAAATTTGGGTGGTTATTGGGCGGCTTGCCCCCCTGACGATTATAACAAGAAGTCTTGATCAAAATGATAGACTTCTGTTATAACATCATATAGGCCTATTTACGGTGACCGACCATTTCTCGCCCGTCGGCCTACAGTACATGTATTTCCCTTTTTCATTTTTTTATTATTAAAAATTCATAAAAAAAGAGAAAGAAATCTTGGGGGTTCTAGGGGGGGGGGGGGGGGTGCTTGCCCCCCTGACAATCATAAAATATTTACGATGACCGACCTTTTTTTATTGACAGAAGAAGTTTTCAAAGTGACGGACCTATTCTACATCCTGGCCCAAAACGGCCCTGCCTCCAGACAACGCAGTGAAATACTCGTGAACTTGAAGGATGGTTAAACATCGAACAAATTTGAAGGGCAGGGGCAGAGCACTCTTACTGGCCTGTCGATTCTTTCTAGCGATGTCGATAGTAGATAAACATTTATACGGACCTTCAGAATTTCGGTATGATATCACTACAGTAACTAGCTTCGGTGGCCTTTTTTTCGCACAAGTAGAGGTCGACAATATACGTAAACTATATTGTTGGCAGCTATAGTTCTGTACAAAAGCAATAATTAAAAACACGAAATCTGAACACTGTACCTTGAGAGTTCCATTTTCCCGCGGTTAATTATTTTTACTACAACGTTTCGTATAAAAATGATTCGCAAATGTAAGAACCTTTATGCAACATAATTCTTGAAAAATGTTATGATGGATAGGCTTTATAATATAATTTCATAATAGAATATCAAAATGAATGTAAAAGTACTTGTTTGTATTATATTTGTTAGTGCGCAACTGCGGCCGCAGAAAGGTAAAGGGGCAATAAATCTGACAGTGTGAGGAGAACGATTACTACACGTGTGTGTGTTTTGATGTGGATTGACGCGCGAAATATGTACCAAAGTCCAGTTATCTACAGAAGACCACTTGGGATTGTCTGTATCAAATATATAAAATCAACAGACATGTACAAATGGGTCAGTTAACAGTAAATCAGCGACCTGTCAGTCATTTTCATTTGACTGTAAAATGTGTTCCAAATTTTCTGTGTGGCTAGCGGGAGAGCAACTTCGGTAAGGTTCACAGACGTGTGGAAAGGAAATTTCTTGTTGGTTACACTTATTACAATTTACATTATAAGTTACCCGGTATATACTTTGTACCTTTTGTTGTGGGGTCTACGATGCGTTAGAAATATCTAGTAACTTTATGTTAAATTTTTCAAAATTTCACAATGTTCATATGTTGGGGTCCGGGTTTCTAAATGCTAAATTATTATTATATTAATGGATGTAGTATAACAGTATGTCTGTAACAGTATCTGAGTTAGTTATGACTTATGTTGCTATTTACTGTCTAAATCTGACCGCATACTGCCAGATCAAAAGCGTGCCATCTGCTCCGACTTTTTGATTGCAATGAGCCCCGACTCCAAAATACGACCGTCAGTACAAAAAAAAAAAGTCATTTTGGGGTCAGAAACCCGAACTAGGGCCAACTGTAGATTGTGTAGTGTAGCCCGAATTTCTCACTCCAAATGGCTATTCCAAAATACGGCCATCACGGCGTCAGTAAAAAAAAAGAAGCCATTTTGGAGCCATAAACCCTATATAAAATAGATATATAATATTTTGAAACAAATAAATAAATAAGCAGATCAATAAATAATGTCATTTTCAGATCTTTTTTGACCGTAGCAAACTGGTAAATAATAATATAGTCTAAATTTGAATACATATCTTTCTGTTTCTTTTTACAATGGACAGTGAATAGATCAGTTATCATGACTTGTCAATATAATTACTTATTAAACAATTATCGATTTTCAATTATCTATTTTAGTTTAAAAGATCTTTCTTGTATTTACTTGCAAAATCTAGGGCATATTTTGTTGAAATATAATTAGCTAAATAAATTATTTTTAGCTTTCTGGTGATACCAATCTTGAGTTGAGATGTATGTTATCCCTATGGTTTTAGTTGCGCAAAGACTTACAATTAAATGTACTACATCTCAGCTATTCAATTTTTCATTATTAACGCACATCTTCTGTTCTTACCAATATTTTTCATTTCAACAATAATCCTTAACTTTTTCATGATTCTTTGAATGCTCAACTTCTTTTGACAATCCTAATTTTTAAAAAGAAATCTAAAATTTAGTAGTTTATGTCCCTGTGCTACTGTGACTATTATTAAAATAATAACTAAATTGATAACAGAATACATAACACACTAACACACTTTTATGTCAGTACTTTATGTTTTTGTTAGACAAATGAACTTTTTCTACTAGATTGTATGACACCAGTTATCATTCTCGTACTTGTAAGTTGTATGATAACAATCAAAGTGATGGAAATTTTTGGGGTTATTATAATTATTTTTTGGCAAACAATAATATTTTAAAAAATAAAGACACATAGGCACAGGGTCATGAACAAGAATGAGCCTTTTAACCAGAAAAGCAAGTACCGGTATTCATAATTGGTCCTCATTGACCTGAAAACAGGCAAAATACCATGTTTTTTATTCAATGAGATGTATTAAAACGTTGTATTTGTGAAACAAGTTTCATCAGTATAGGCCTCAATGTTAATGAGGTCACTCGAAAAATTCTGGGATATTTGAGGGGTCTGGCTTTGTAGCAATACGCTTGACTGCACACCTGTACTTTTCAAAGCAGAAACTTTTGCATCCGCCATACACGTCATTAAGCCTTCTCTCAATTACACTAGTTTACTGTTAGCAGGGTGTCATTTGCAGACCTTGAACTTGCCTTGGTGCCCCTGCCCTGGTGCCCTTACATAAACACAACTTTGTTCTTTGAACCACAGGATTAAAAATATGCAACTGGATTATGATAAAGTTTGGTTAAATGATAATCCTGTGTCAATCAGAACTTGTCATTTAAAAGGACTTATTTGTTGTGATACTGTGATGACCTTCAGATTTAGTAGAAAAGTCCTGAAATGTTGCACGTCAACTTTCCGTCAAAAATGTACATTTAACGATTTATTTAGTCAATTCCCTGTTGCTATTATTTTCTCTCTCACAGTCTGAGCATTATTTTCAAATGTGGGGCTCAGTTCTACAACAAAATAAGTCAATTGAAGGGACAATTCAAAAGTCATCGAAACTAAATATGTTGCCTTTCAGCAGATACAAGGAAATCTACCAACAAACTGGCATCTTACAGTTCAGGCCCATTCTCTCAAGAAAGAATATTTTTAAATTCAGTTTATTTATTTGTTTATCTATATTTTTAATTAAAACATTTGCCTAGATTAATTACTAATAAACGAAATGATGATTTCATAATTAGTTTTATGTAGACATTTCCCTTCTTTCTTCTGTAGAATTCGAATGCACACAGAGAATTTGAGTCTGATCAAAGATCGTAGATACCATTTCCGATCATATAAGAACTGCTTTAAAGCCTCAGAAACAATTGATTGGCTGTTAGAGACACATCAATGTCCGACACGAGAAGCTGCTGTCTTCGTCCTCAACATTTTGCAGAACTTCGGAGTCTTTCATCATGGTAAGAATTTAAATGAAAAAAAAAATTAACAAAACTTTTTTAAAAAAATGAAATTTTCCAAAAATTTCCAAGAAAAACGCAACAGATTTCTGGTAATTTATCAGCTCTGTGCTCTCATGTAGCTGTGTAAACACAATATTGTCTGCCATCTTGTAAATATCCTACCCCCCACCCCCAAACCTCTTATTATTTTTACTGGAATTAATTGTATTATAATCCCTGTCTGATCACACTTTTGGTTACATATTAAATCCCATTTAGCCGGTGAAGAATTTTTTGTGGCCTTTCACCACATTAACATATAGGCTAGCCTATGTTTGAGAGTTGAAAGGTAGGTTGAGGGTTGAAAGAATACAAATTTGCCTATTTACCCTTTTCAAAAATCAGAAAAAGTTCAAATGGTTTCTTTTTATGGGTATTGTACTATGTTTGCCTCCTTTATTTAAGAGGATTTTAACTTGTTCAGGGTGCCGGCCCCCGGGACGCTTTTGTGTATTAATGCTCATAATTGTATACACATCCCCAATATTGGTATCAATTAATTACATGTAGTTATTCTTCTTTATAATAATAAGGAAAATTTCTCTACATTTGACGAAGCCTCGGTGGTTCAGTGGGTTAGAGGAATCGTCCCTCAGTCTCACACAGACCTCGGTGGTTCAGTGGGTTAGAGGAATCGTCCCTCAGTCTCACACAGACCTCGGTGGTTCAGTGGGTTAGAGGAATCGTCCCTCAGTCTCACACAGACCTCGGTGGTTCAGTGGGTTAGAGGAATCGTCCCTCAGTCTCACACAGACCTCGGTGGTTCAGTGGGTTAGAGGAATCGTCCCTCAGTCTCACACAGACCTCGGTGGTTCAGTGGGTTAGAGGAATCGTCCCTCAGTCCCACACAGACCTCGGTGGTTCAGTGGGTTAGAGGAATCGTCCCTCAGTCTCACACAGACCTCGGTGGGTTAGAGGAATCGTCCCTCAGTCCCACACAGACCTCGGTGGTTCAGTGGGTTAGAGGAATCGTCCCTCAGTCCCACACAGACCTCGGTGGTTCAGTGGGTTAGAGGAATCGTCCCTCAGTCCCACACAGACCTCGGTGGTTCAGTGGGTTAGAGGAATCGTCCCTCAGTCCCACACAGACCTCGGTGGTTCAGTGGGTTAGAGGAATCGTCCCTCAGTCTCACACAGACCTCGGTGGTTCAGTGGGTTAGAGGAATCGTCCCTCAGTCTCACACAGACCTTTCATTAATGCAGCGCCGGTTTAAATCTTACTCTTACCAAATAAAAATTGAAAAATGTCTTTGAGTGGATTTTTCACTTGGTCGCCGTATGTGGAAGAGTTGCCAGTGTTCATCAATTTATATACATCCTCAAGATTGGTATCAATTGCAAAATTCCCATGTTCTTCTTCTTCAAATGTAGAGAAATTTTCCTTATTATTATAAAGAAGAATAACTACATGTAATTAATTGATACCAATATTGGGGATGTATAATGAACATTTCTCTACATTTGACGGCTCATGCCTCTTCATGCCACTTAAAACATACAAATATGACTTTAAGGGGAGGTGGATTACTGAGTTCAATTATTTCACTATACAGTTTAATAGGAAAAGTAAATATGTATAGAGTTGAACTTTGTTTGTGTACTTTAACAAACTCTGCTCTAATTTTGTCACCTGCAAATGTTAAAACTGGTTCTAAGTGCATGTAATTTCATCTTGACCTAGTTTATTGGTCAGGTAAATAGAGCTGTATGAAAAGATGTATTCTTTAAATACAGAAAAAGTTTAAATTTGATTTAAACTTTTTCATAAATTTTTATTGTCAACATAATTGCAAAAATAAAGGATTGCAGACATTGAAATAAACAAACGTCAATAATCCCTGAGTTAATTCAAGGACCTGAAGAGCACCTTTACTTGTCTCAATGGATACTACCTGTCAAAAATTCCATAGTTTTTGTCAACCCTCTGTGTTGGTTTTGTAAAACTCTTATATTACAATAGAATTGTTTTCACATATTCTGAATTGAGACATCTTAAAGCTGCTGTGTGAGTGTTTGAATTAACTCAGGGATTACGGTACATGTACATACATATGCCGTGTTCAAATGGAAACAACTCTCGAAAACAATATGGAAAGTTCTGATAACTGAGACAAACTGTCATTCAAATTTAGAAAAATAAACAAAAATTTCAAGATTGTTTGTGAAAAATAAAAACTTTTTGGCAGCTCATGCCACTTGAAGTAGGCCTGGTAAAGAAAAGCCGTTTTCATTTAATTGTACATCAAATGAACTAATTAGAATTTTTCCAAGACCATTTTAATTAATGATGTTTAAACTGGTATTAAAATTCATTCATGATAAATTAAATTTATTTGTTTGATTTGAAAAGTGAAATGTTTTTGTAAATTGTAGAAATGTAGACCTTGGCTGTGTTGAAACAAAATTCCTGGAGGCTTCGGTTATTATTTGATTATAAATGTAATTTTGAGTGCGGAGTAAAACACCAATCAATCAGTCAATCAATCAGTCAATCACCCTTTAAAGTACTCTTTTCCTACAGTGTGTGACGATCACAAATTTAAAGACGACATGCTGTTTTTCCGATTTCGTAAAGATGACCGCACATGGAAACATGACCGAGATTCTCAGGTGTTTCACAATGGAGAAATGATATTTAACTGGTATGTATGCATGCTGTCATATTTTTCGAATGGTTTAATGTATGATATACGTTTAATTTACGGAACATTGAAAGGAACTTGTGGATTTTGATTGGTTCCTGTAGAGGCTAGCGTATGAGGTGGTCAATATTTTTGGAGAAGGGGACGGGTTGGGGGGGGGGGAAGGGTTGCTTTAATTCCCAATAAATTTCCAAACCTCTGGCTCAATCAACTAGATTTGAGGCTGACCCAATTATCCAATGCTGATGTGCTTTTTGTTCCTTTCTTGTTTCCAAAGTCGTAAACTGCACGTAGCCACACAGTTTAAATTTTCTGAATTTTCTTTGAAATGCATGTTAAAACACTGTATTATCTTCATCTTATTTTTCCAGGTTAGTGTCCAAACGAATGCGATCAACGAGGGAAGCTGAGCTCACCCAATCGGGGAGTCACACCCTTACGTTTTATGGGAAAGAGCTTGTTGATTGGTTGATCAAATCTGGTGCTGCTGTGACCACGGAAGAGGCGGTCAAGTTTGGAAAAGAACTTGTGGATTACAGTATCATTAGACAAGGTAATGCGTTTTCACTTAAAGTGACGAGGTCAAAAACTAACTTTTCACTTGTACTTAAAGGTCTCACAAGTTAAAAACTATTAACTTATCACTTGAAGTGGCATGGTGAAAAAAGAACTTCTCACTTAGAGTGACATAAGGCCAAAAAAAAAACTTTTCACTTAAAGTGACATGAGATCAAAAAAAGAACTTCTCACTGAAAGTGACATGAGGTCAAAAACTAATTTATCACTTTTAATGGCATGTTAATACTTGTTTATAACTTGGATATCATTGACTTTCATTGATTTTCTCAAGAAGTATTGTGTAAAAAGCTTAAGGCCATGCACATGTTAAGTAATAGGAATGTATGTTAAGACCGTGTTTAGATGTAAATTAGGTTTAAATTTTGTTTACTTTTCAAAAACAACTTCACTTCTACAAAATATGGGATCAACATACATTTTATTTCAACACCAATGAATCAAATGAGAGATTTTCAAAGAGGTAATAAAAAAAACAATGAATCAGTTATTTTTCTGCTAAACCACAAGTTAAAAAATTAGAATTTTGGCACCTCATGTCAACAAATTATTGTTTTCTTTTTTTCAGTGAACGATGAATGTCATTTTAGGGACGACTCCATTCCTTACATGTTTCTTCTAAATTATCGTCGCTTAGTTTCCCTGTCACATATTTTAACCACAAGCCTGGAATCTGAGAACAATTCCGGTAGTCGAGGCATCCCAATCTCATCGCGAACCCATTTCATTAATCACAGACAAAGAAAAATATCATCCGGTGAGTGAATTTGTGGTTTTCTTAGCAACCAGGGTGTTAGTCAATATTAAAATTGACAGTGTAAATATTATGTCAAGTATGATGTCAAATACGAAGATATTTCCGATTTTTAATCGTCTTTTCTTTGACACCCTGTGACCTTATAGGAAGCTTGTTTGTTTCAACATTATGTTTTATGTACTTATTTGGTCAATTTACAGTTACAAATGACTGTAAGTTTTAGGAAAGAACTAAATTGGCAGTTATCCTTGTAGGTCATTCAAATTTAGCTAGGTTTACTTGAGTTATTATTCAGAAAGTGTTGTCTGCGTGACTGTGTTGTCTGCGTGACTGTGTTGTCTGCGTGACTGTGTTGTCTGCGTGAGTGACTGTGTTCACATAAGCTTTAGATAAGTTACCTTATTCGGGAACTCCGGTTTACTCTGGATTTATTTATGTAACCGTGCAGAAAGGAATTCTGGGGTTTTGTTAACTGTTATGATTTTCACACTTAGATAACAGCATCTGTCAACACCGTCACGCTCCGGTGGTTTCTAATTTCTAACTCCCACATATCTAGGTCAACGTAACATTATAAGAATAGCTGTTTTTCTAAGGTAATATATACATTCTTGTTATGTAATATTTTCTCTTCCTAGAAAGCGAAACTGAAAATGCTCCCCCGGAGTTCCGCTTTCGACGACATTACCGATCACTCAGCATGGACTCAAAGACAGACAGCGATGACAGTCCACCAAGTGGCGCGGGACAATTGTCAAATCGCTCAAGTTATGCGGAAGGCAGTTACGACTCTTCTGGCTCGGATGATATGACTCCACCCAATGGGGCATCAAATGGCTCCCTCAAATCAGGTCCGTCTCTTTACTATCAGAAATAATATAAGATCGGTGGGGAGGGGGGAGGAGGGGCGGCGGATTATGAAATTTGTTTCTTTTTTAAGAACCGACATTGAATTCATTGGTCTAAGCTAAATTTACTACTTTACTACTTGCTTGATTTGATGTTTCACGCCACACTCAATAAATATTTTATATTAGGGACAATTGTTCATTGTGTGTGAGGGGGGGGGGGGGACATCTTGTGCTCAGTAAGGGTGTCATTTTCAATTTGATTTACCCATGTGCCAGCCCAAGATTGGAGATTTCTCCCCCCATTAATGTGGAAAGCTGCACTTTTATTGAAATAATGTTGGGAGCGGCATTTAATATCAATCAATCAATCGATCAATAATTTAAATATTCCTACTTGCAAATTTTATTCCGGAATTATTTATATTTTCAGTGTTACTGCGTCATGCCAGCGTAGAGGAACTGGAAGATCCAGATACTCCCTACGTCAAAAAATTTGTACGGGTAAGCTGAACATTCTCAAATTTGTCGTAACAATTTGATGATTTTTATAAAAACAATCAAGCATATTTTTGGTTGATGAATAATTTTTATTAAAATTTGTGGACTGGGTGTTGATGTTCACTTAGATTGAAGATTTTAGAAAAAAAAATTACTTGGTTTAAACACACTCATTTTACACTGGTACAGGGAATATCTTCAGTGCACAGTGTAGGTCATGCGTAATATCTAACTTGTTCAATTAATGTTAACATAATTTGAAAACTACATGTACACCCAGGTGCATCTTTTTGATTGACCTAATAAACAAAGTCAATGACCTTATATTGAATTGTCTGTTTTACTCAGCGTGACTCAGCGTAATCAGAGATGTTCAGTTTTCAGGTTCAATTTAAAGTAAACACTTGAAATCTTTAATCTTTTCTCGCCAACTTAGACTAGGGATCAACTGTCAACACATCTCAGATTAGCCGTAAGAATATGCAAGGCCATGCTTAAAAAAACTTCTGTTTAATATAGTACACAAGTAGTGTTATTCTGAAAAACGAAAATGTCATTCTTCGTTTTTCGGAATAACACTACTTGTGAACTACGTTAAACTAATCAGTGGAACTACTCCATGCATTTTCATTTGTGTGTTAATTTTGAAAACAATCTTTCCCAGGGTGAAAGATCAATGGTTTGAAATTGATTGTTAAAAGCTATAATTGACTGCCAAAGCTATTATTGTACATATTTTGGTAACATATCATTAAAATAGTCTCATCGATCAATCAATCAAACACTGGAAATCTGATATCCTCAATTAAATTTTGACTAATCCTAATTATAAAGTTACATGAGCTGCTAAAATTCACAATCTTTTCATAAATTCTGTTTGTCAAGACAATTAGACAGTCTGAATTTTATCTAAAAACTAAGATTATTGATGTGTGAATAAGGAAATTCTGTGGCCAGTACAAACAAAAATTGTGCTCTAAATGTTAACAAAATTTACATAATCGGGACAAAGTTTCATTCATTTTATGCCAGATTTAATTCCAAGCATACATCAAAGGCCCACTTGCCGCCCTAGCCTGTTTGACATTTGTTAAGAAAACCAATTTGCACGAGCTTACTACAGCTAAAACCACTAAAATTAAACATGGCACACATAAAGCATGTCGAATTAGGTTTAGAATGTATAAATGACGGGTGAAAAACAAACGAAGAATCAGGCTCGATTACAACAACAACACCGATCAGTGTTGGTTAACTTAACTGTTGGATTACCCTCATTCAAGCGTTTTTGTCTGTGGTTTGCACTCGGCAGGCTTTTATAGTTCCTCTTACTCTATTGTTAGTATGTATTTCTTAGATAAAGTTTGTAAAATTATACTGTCAGTGTGTCGTTAGATCGCCCACACTACTCAAACCATTAGGGCTCTTGTACACACGCTCAGGTTCGAAGCTTGTTTACATTGCGGGTACCTGAAAAATCTGTTTTTCAATTTCAAATTAAAAATACTAAATGATGTAAAAACTTTCAATTTCTGGTAAAAATAGAAAGTTTCTAACTTTTTCTGTCTGGGAAAAATACAGAAAACCGTTCACTGTTTTTAATGTAAACATTCTTCTGGATTTTCGCGGCAAGTGTGCTTTTAACAAATGTTCTCAAGACTAATAAGCTTATAATGTGCACATGAACTTCTTAAGAAAAAAGGTGATTTCAAAATATTGTTTAAATAGACAAATATGCCACTATAAACTTGATTTATGAAAGTCTTGTTGACTTAAATAGCCAAGGAGACAAGTTTCTAACTGTATTAAAAAAAGCGAGCATGTCATTAAAACCTTTGTACCCAATCATAAGTTGTTGTAATAAATCAAAACCATGATAGGTTCACGACAGACAGGAGTTTGACCTCAGTAAAAACATTTGAAATACTTTGCAATGCATGCATATTGGCAAATTTGTACTGATTTTCAGCTATGGCAAGAAGTCAGGTAAACTGAAATTAAACAAAATATGAAGTGAAAATATATAATTTGGTTCCAAGGTTGGTTGGTTGATTGATGTTTTACGCCACACTTATTATTTTACTTTCATGGAGACATTGCCAGGTTTAGTGGTGGAGGAAACCAGGCTTTTAACCAGGAGGAAACCTCCGACCTTCTGCGAGAACCTGACAACTCTTCCACATACGGCAATCAAGTGAAAAGTCCAGTTTTATTTAGTCAGTGGGATTTGAACCCGCGCCCCATCAATGGAAGGCCTTTGTGGAACTGAGGGACAATGAATCTATTCAAGCCACCAAGGCCCCCTAGTTCCCAGATAGATAAGAAGACAGGTCAGGAAGTTAAGCCTTAGCTAGTAACTTTATTGACAAATCCAATATACAGGTTGTATATGCAGAGGGTCTACAGTAAACAGTAGCTGATTTGTGATATAGTGATATGTCAAAATGTTATATCCCCTCCCTCTCTGTGTTATCTTTACATACCTGTAAATGTGTTGCTCAAGTTGACCTATATTTATTAGCACTGAGATAAGGGTTAAACTTCTAAAGAAATCAACTACACTCTATCAAATGATCAATACATGTTACATTTACTTTATTAGCAACCTTTTGGCGGGTCAATAAAATTCTGCCTTCTAAATAAGTTTTTGAATTAAAAGTATCAACATAAAAAAGTACATTTGCAGCTATATGGTGGGCCAATTAAATTTTGCCTTCTAAATAAGTTTTTGGATTAAGTCTCAACATCAAAAGTATATTTGCATTTAATTTTTTTTGGTCGGTGGGGGGGGGGGGAGGTAACTGAATTTAGGAAAAAATGTTACACTGTACTTATAAAAAATGTCTTTTACTATATATGACCATAGCTTTTACAATTACAAATTTATACATTTTTTTCATGATAGGTTTATATGGCACTTGATAAACACACCGGCACAGGTGTCGAAAGCTTGTGTTCTTCACAAAACTTGTTTCGTGTTCATGCGTTTATTATTTCTCATTAGGTTATTAACATAGTATTCATTCTAATAGCTATACATGTACCACAATATTATGTTGAAAGTGGTATTATTTAATAGTATTAAATGTTTAAGGTTCCGCTGTGTCAGGTATATCAGATAGAATTGACCTCTCTGTCAGCCCCACTTGTGAAGGCCAATAGTTCCAAGAGGTTAGGGAGGCTCCGTGGTTCAGTAGGTAGAGCGTTGGACGCTCAATCCGAACAGCCTCCATTCAATGGGTCGCGGGTTCAAATCCCACTCAGTCCAACAAAAACAAAAATTGGAAAATTTTCTGACTGGGTTTTCACTCCAACGACCTATGTGGGATGGTTGCCAGTTACCAGCGAAAGTTTGTGGGTTTCCTCCGGGCAAAGAGCCCGGTTTCCTCCCATAATAAAACTGGCATGGCTGCCATATAAGTGAAATAATTTTGAGCGCAGCGTAAAACACCAAACAATCAATCAATCAACCAAAAGGTTAGACAAAGCCAGAGTGTTGTCATTGTCACGTCAAACAGCTGTTCTGCTGAACTTATCTAAGACACTGGTACGGGGAATATTACTTGCACTGAAATAACTAGGGAGGGGCCTCGGTGGTTCAGTTTGGTAAAGTGACAGTCTCTCTCTCCAACACAGGCCTTTCAGCACTGACACTATGTCACAGGTTTTTATCCGAATCAGACCAAATAAACTGAAAAATTTCCAAGTAGTCTCTCTATGTGAAAGAGCTGCCATGTCCATTTACTCGTCAAAGGTCAGGGGTTTCCTCCAGGAAAAGAGTCTGATTTCCTCCCCCACTAAAGTGACAATGGCTACGAGTTTATTGAAACAGTGCTCCAGAATTCTTTACATTTACTAATGTTATTTAGCAGAAAAATCACACGTACACAGGTGTCAAATAACACTGAGTACTGTGGTAAACAAATGATATTCAATACGATGATAGACAAATTGAAAATTCATGGGTTAATATTAATCACGAGTCACACATCTATTTGGCTGAACTTGTCTAATGAGAAAAAATGAAGGCATCACCACATAGTTAGTCGTGAACAACACAAGTATAACTGACACTTGACGAAGACACTGGTATAGGTGTTGAAAGCTTGTGTTGTTCACAACTACATGGTGATACCTTAATTTTTTCTCATTAGTATGGAACCTAGGCTTAAAGAGAGTTTCAAACATTTCTTGTCTAACCGTATCAAATGTTTGAACTACACACGTGGCGCTGGCGCATATGTCAAATAAAGTCAGACTCATTAAGTCAAGTTTTCCTTTGAAAAGTGACAGGAGATGCCAAAATTGTTTCAACAAAATTTTCCCTATATTTGGCAGCTGCTGCCACTTTAAGTGACATGAGTTTGTTACACTTAAATTGAAATTTTTTCTTTTCGTTTTGATTGTCAAGCGAAAACTGAAGCTTATTTGAAAATCTGAAACACAATAAGATTTATCTTGGATACTAATAAACGAAGATCTGTTTGATTAAATTGAAATATAAAAAAAAATAAATAACAAAATTCTTGGTTTCATATTTTAGTTATAAACTCTACCAAAAGTTAAAATTCACCAGGGTGTTATCAATTGAAAACTTTTCTGAACGTTAGACAAAGTTCAAAATAAAAAAAAACTTTGTTATATGAATAAATTTGTACCTTTTGCACTCAGTAACCCTTGTGTGAAAGATTTTCTCGACCAACTAAGATATTTCGCAATCCTTCCTAGATTAAAGTGTGGGAGGTATTTGAATTTTAGACTCAAATGCTGATTTGAAAGTAAAGTTGATCTTAATTTTGTTCAATATTTAAAGTGGCATGAGCTGCCAAAATTCATACTTCTTTCATAATTTCTGATCGTTACGACAGTAAGAGGCTTTGAAGGCCATCGAAAAACTAAATGATTAGCGTTGGAATGAGGAAAATCCATACAATAAGTGGCCTGTACGAACCGAAATAGTGTTCGAAAAGTAAACAAAATTTAAATAACCGGGACCACCATTCATTCATTCTAAGCTAAAGTTAGTTCAAAACAATACTTTATCGTACATTCTCGAAACTAGAAGCACTAAAAGGCTTCTGAATTATACGTCTTGGGAAAAATAGCCGATAATTTCAACATTCTGTTTCGATGTCAAAATATCAACATTTTGGCAGCTCATGCTCCTTTAAACCTGATAAACATTTTAATTTTTTTAAATCCATTAAACCACCCCAATGTCTTAATATGAACATTTACATGTATAAGGTTTAGTTAAAGGGAAAGAAAATCTAAGCTTTAGACTAGTTTAGATGGAAAGAATTCATTTAGTCCAAAACAACTGTCCAATGTATGTTTTATCCCCTCGTATGTGAAAAATTGAAATTTGAAGGTGGCGTTACAATGAGAATAAGCTCCATAGGCCATTCACAAGGCCACCACCATTTTTTCATTAGTTTTATCCAATTATTGTTGAATAAAAATTTAAGCGCGTTATAGAGTAGTCATGTGATGCAATTTAGCCAATGGCTTGGGGCCGCTTGGCTAAGAAATTGCGTGCGGTTGCATACTGACCTATATATTCGGAGACAATCTTCCCACTTCAAGTTTGTCGCCATGTTTTTTGGACCTAAATCTACCATTATACATTAGAGAGCGGTAAAAATATGTCATTATTGATCTAAAAATAGCTATACCAACATCACGTCATCTTAAAACGGAAAAATGGCTACACAGATAAGCAACTGAAAGGACATACTTCTGTCTGTTTTTATTAGCTTGAGGGTCACTGGAGGTAATTGACGTGAAATGTTTTAAGTACTTTGAAGGTTGTTATCAACGTAATCCCTATGTATTTCTAGAGATTTCCCCTCCTTTAATCAAAGTTTTGGTGTGACACTATTGTTCTAACAGGGCATTATTTTGTAACTCTTTACCCCATAATGGCGCTATATGACATCTAGCTTGTATACATGACCTGTTCTCTGGGTCGACCCATAATGGCGCTATATGACGCCTTGACATAATTAATATTAGACCTGATTTGACTTTTTTTAATGACAAATTTTTTTTTGATAACTTATAGTATTTCTTCTAAAGATTCAGCCACTTTTTCCTCAAGGATTTGACCATTAGAAAAGAAATATGCTAAATGTGACCAGACAAATTTGCCCATTAGAGGGAATTTAAGGCAATACAACCCGCCGAGTAGTGTGTAAAAAGGGTTATCTTTAAACACAACTCCATGTGGCCGAATCTTTAGAAGAAAAATGGTACTAAAGATAATCTATAGAAGAATGTAAATGAATATATTGTTCATTTATTGTTTTTGCTTTTCTGAAATAAATATTTAGAATAAAATAGTTGAGCTGGTGAACTGTCTATGAATTAAGAGTATAGTGTCGTATAGCACCATGGATAAAACATTGCATAAGGCAAAGAGTTTCATTAATTGAGCCAATGCAGAAATACAAAAATAAAATGAACCCTTTTTTAACACAATTAGAAACTTGTCTCCATGGTTACTAGTATTTTAGACAAAACAATTTCCCCTGTGTCTGTGTGTTTTAGTGTTTAGAAATGTAAAATATATTTTCTGCGTTTTAATTTGGAGAAATTATATTAGGTTATTATATTATTTGGCTTTATTTTGACAGGTGTTTTGTGACTCAGTAGGATATGGTTGTGTTATAAGGGGAAGCAGTCCAACTTATGTTCAAACAGTGGATCCCAGTGGACCTGCTGCAATGGCAGGAATAAAGGTACGCAAAAAAGTCTCATGCACTGCATCTAGAATCACCAATCATCTAGAACTCCAGTCATGGGCGCAATTTGATTGAATGATTGATTGGGGCTTACGGTCTCAATCAAACATCCGTCAATCAACCAATTGTGCCCCTGTAGTATGATTATTATTACTTACAATATAATCATAACTTTGGTAAATCTAAAATTGAGATCCAATATAAAACCTCCTATTTTTTCAGTCCAAATATAGTGAGTGAGAATCATGCTAACCGTTACTACGGCGGGCATATCCTAGCATTCAATAGTATGACAGGCATATCCCAGCATTCAATAGTATGACAGGCATATCCTAGCATTCAATAGTATGACAGGCATATCCCAGCATTCAATAGTACGACAGGCATATCCCAGCATTCAATAGTACGACAGGCATATCCTAGCATTCAATAGTACGACAGGCATATCCTAGCATTCAATAGTACGACAGGCATATCCTAGCATTCAATAGTACGACAGGCATATCCTAGCATTCAATAGTACGACAGGCATATCCTAGCATTCAATAGTACGACAGGCATATCCTAGCATTCAATAGTTCGACAAGCATATCCTAGCATTCAATAGTACGGCAGGCATATCCTAGCATTCAATAGTACGACAGGCATATCCTAGCATTCAATAGTACGGCAGGCATATCCTAGCATTCAATAGTATGACAGGCATATCCTAGCATTCAATAGTACGACAGGCATATCCCAGCATTCAATAGTACAACAGGCATATCCTAGCATTCAATAGTATGACATGCATATCCCAGCATTCAATAGTACGACAGGCATATCCCAGCATTCAATAGTATGACAGGCATATCCCAGCATTCAATAGTACGACAGGCATATCCTAGCATTCAATAGTATGACAGGCATATCATATCATTCAATAGTATGACAGGCATATCCTAGCATTCAATAGTATGACAAGCATATCCCAGCATTCAATAGTACGACAGGCATATCCCAGCATTCAATAGTACGACAGGCATATCCCAGCATTCAATAGTACGACAGGCATATCCTAGCATTCAATAGTATGACAGGCATATCCTAGCATTCAATAGTATGACAGGCATATCCCAGCATTCAATAGTACGACAGGCATATCCTAGCATTCAATAGTACGACAGGCATATCCTATCATTCAATAGTACGACAGGCATATTCTAGCATTCAATAGTACGACAGGCATATCCTAGCATTCAATAGTACGACAGGCATATCCTAGCATTCAATAGTACGACAGGCATATCCTAGCATTCAATCTGATCACAGTGATCAGTTGTGATTGATTGATTGGGGTTTAACCCCACACTCAACAGCTAAGGTCATACAGTGACAAAAGTACCAACTGACCAAAATTCATTTGAAACCACACCGTTCCACTTTTCAAAAAATAAATATCCTTTAAACTAAAATATTTTTACAGAGACAGATATACTCCATCATGTTTGATAATTGTTGACCAAATATCATTTAAAAATCCGCTCATTTCCTTTCTGTTTTTAGGTGAGACAGTACATCTACTCTGTGAACGGTGAAAATGTACTCCGACAGAAACATCGCTATGTGGCCAAATTAATCAGTAGTAACGACAACCATGTGGATTTAGTGGTCATGTCACACATTAGAGATGCATCTTTGTGAAGTGCGGAAGCAGTCAACACTAACTACCAACTGAAAGTCTTTCGAGATGTCATGATTGAAGTTGTTTCCGTAATACGAGCAGTTTCTTTGAACAGAAGTGGTTCCAAATGCCTCTATTGTGTTCTCATTCGTCGGAAAAAAGGTTTGGTTTAAACGTGCTAAAGAACTCTGGTTTGTACAAAGCACTAGTTTGACCTACGTACGTATCCAAGGGGAGTTACCGAGGGTCGTTGCTGAGAATTTAACATACCGTACACTCCCCGACCTTTGCACCATAGAGCATATAGAAATAAAGAAAAACTACACCGACAAGATTTCTCTGCTAACCCAAGAAAAGAAAAAATTATGTGCGTGTACATGTATAGTGCAATGACTTGATGCAATTAGAAAGCAGTAGAATTAAGTGGTACAACTGCTGAAAAAGTATTACTGTGCAATGTTTTGCCAAAATCACCCAAACTGGATTGGTGAAATTCATGAAAACCAAAACTCTTACATCAACATGATCAGTGTTCAAGCAATATGTACATGGACAATTTTTGAATACGAGAACTGAGTGATTTGGGTTTTACGTCCTGCTTAACAGTATTTCAGTCATATTAATACAGTGAAATCTGTGGAAGTTGAAACATAAAAACAGAGCACTGTCCAAATCTACAGTATATACCCAATTTGGTTTTTGTTTAAAAATGCATGTTAAATAACCGACACCTGTCTAAACTGACATTTTTTCCTTCCACAAGCCGTTTTGGTATACATAGATGTTTCACTGTACCTTTTTGGATACAACAAAAACAAGGAATCTAAAATAATTTGGCAAGAGATTCCAAGGTGATTGTTTATGACAAAGTTTTCATGAAGATGATGTGACAAATAATCACTATAGACTATTTCTGCTTAAGGATTGATGCTTGCGCATAAGCCTCGCTGTAAGGCTAAATGATGCTAAATTGAGTTTGTGGATCAATCTGACGTCAGAATGATGTTCATTTTGTCAAAAGAGGCGTGCCACACCGACTGCAACAGAGAAATGACGTATATGCCATACAATTCAAACAACGTCATAAAAACATCAAGCCGAAAGTGTCTATTGCACTTCACCAGTCACACACTGTTGCATATGGTGAGTTTTTAACCTCAAATGATTGATTGATGTTTTATGCTGCTCTCAAGATTATTACGCTTATATGGTGGCATTGCCAGTTTTAGTGGGGGAGGAAACCGAGCTCATTGCCTGGAGGAAACCTCCGACCTTCAGCAACTCTTCCACATACGGGGACTGTAACCTCAAATGATTACTAATGGTCACATTATTGTTTTGGTGCAATGGATACAGTTTCTAGTTTTATTTAAAAAATTGTTAAGATGAGCACACAGCTCCAGCCTGATCTAGCTTTTTGTTATCACATTGTCCTCTAAACTGGAATGAAAACAGTCATTTAAGGTGGGCCTTGGTGCATTCAGTAGACAAGTATTGAAACATTTATTGCCTGGTAATAGCACATATTTATAAAAGCTAATGTTTCTTCCATTATGAGGCCTTGGTGGCTCAGTCAGAGTAATAGTCCCCCAGTCTGACAACAGGCCTTTCATCGATGCTGCGCGGGTTCAAATCCCACTCAGACCAAATGAAAATTGAAGTTTCACAAGATTTTCGAGTGGATTTGAAGGTATGGGGGGGTTTCCTTCAGGCAAAGAACACGATTTCGTACTCCACTAAACCTGGCAACACTGCCGTATAAGTGAAATAATCTTGAGCAGCAGCATAAAACATCAATCAATCAATCCCTAACTTCTCATATCTATATATTTCTAACCATTATCATTAAAAAATTGATACTCACCTTTTCTATTCCTTTTTTAAATATGTCTTGAAACTCATTTGAACTTTGGTCAGTAATATAAATAGTATATATGTATTTGGTAAACATATATATATATATATCCCATGTGTTTTAGTGTACAGGAATATATATATCTCAAAAATAAATTTATATTTATTTTGTAAATACAAAATATTAGAATCAATGCACATCCATTGCAAAGGCCATACACGTTGTACATGTTTTTTATGTAAAATCTAATAGGTCTATTTCATATAATAAATCTAATAAACCATTTTCAGGGAACATATTTTGCTCAGTCATAAAAAGCAATGTTTTTTTTTATTAGTAAAGACAGGCTCTTGTCCATAATCCACTCAGAATTTAAAAAAAAATTATTAGGTCTACACCACACTAAAGATTATTTCACTTATATGGCAGCGTTGGTCCTATTGGAAGTTAAATACATATTTTCCTGTAAAAATTACGACTAGAACGAAGGGATCAAGTTAAACAAATGTAAAATTTCAGCACAATATGATAAATTGTCCAGAAAGCTGTAGTCGCTATGAAGAATTCAGTCCAAGGACCGTAAATTCCATTCAAAAAGGCGGAACGAAACTTGATCTGTAGCTCATCAGGGTAAATTCAAACCCCAAAAATTTTAGCTCAATATCTATAATAATATATAAGCGTTTAGAACATAATTTTGGCGGAAAGAGCACAGACGTTTTGTCTCCTTGGGCTCAGCTGGTAGGGGACAAGTAAAAGATTGATTGATTGTTGTTTTACAACACATTCAAGATTATTTCACTTATATAGCAGCGTTACCAGGTTTAGTGGGGTTGGAAAAAGGGTCAACGCGGAGGAATCCTCCCGACTTTGGCAAGTACCTGGCCACTATTCCACAGATCGTACTAAGAAAAGACTTCAGGGGTCTCTTTCTTAACGATTTCTGTCGGATCAAGTTAGTCCCTCATTCAGAGACAGGCGGGATCGAATCCCACTCAGGCCAAAATAAAATTGAAAAATTTCTGTGCATTTTTCGCTCAGTTGCTGTATATAGTAGAGTTGCCAGGTACTTGCTGAAGGTTGGGGGTTTCCTACCCTACAAAACTTGACAATGCCACCATAAAAGTGAAATAATCTTGAGTACAGCATCAATCAGCTCAAAAGATTTACACAAGTATTACAGCAACATTTACCTTCAACAAGACCAGACGAAAAGTTAAATCGTAAATCTGTTAATAAATAGCCCCCCGATTTTGTGAGTTAAACCATTTTCTATCGTATTCAAAAACTCTTAACATAAACAAAACTTTGACACAGGTAAGGTTTTTGGGAATGTTTTAATTACAGGTAATGAATTTCACACACACACACACTCTTACTTATTGATGCCATAACTGATTTAAGAACAATATTAATTAAATTACTGAAAGCATAAAAAACAAAAACGGTTTCACAAAACTTCATTAGCAGACTTCCAGGGGATACTGAATTTTAGCATACCCTGAGTTAAGCTCACTTAAGTTTTTGTACAAAACAGTGGCTTTAAGCCTATTTTACAAAAATTTTGTTGAAATTTTAATTGTCTGTACAAGGAGTATTTGGACTTCAACATGGATTTTCACCCATGTAAATGAAAGAATGAAACTCAAAATGTAAATAAAGTATGTTATTTTATCCTGGTAAGGTCTTATCGAGGCTACAAAATCCAAGGTTTGAAATGTCCTTCATGGATGTTTGAATATTTTCAGGATTATTGAATTGTTCTATTGAGACACACTGGGTGAAATTCAACATACTTAATGGTGAGACAGCTATATTGCCCTCAATGGTTAATTGATTGATTAACAGCTAAGGTTATAAGGCGACAAATGTACCAACCGACCAAAAGACCCCCTCCCCCACCCAGATCTAAATTTTGACATTATGCTCCATAGACCATAGAACATCAGGAAGGCTAATTTATGTGGCATACTTAATGTTCCTCCTTGCTGGGTCAGCATACATGGCTAAAGCAGAGCCACATTGCTCCAGCCTGAGGGCTGCCCTCAATGGTATACAATTGATCAACACTTTGATTTGTTTACCTAGAATACCATTGGTAGCACATTAAACACAGCATTTTCTCAGATGCAAATAAATCTATGTTAACATTCATCCCCATACAGAATTGCGATTTGTAAGTTATCAACAATTTTATAGCTGAAGATGCATAAGCATTGTCAATGTATTACAAAGTGTTCCAGGAAATTCTACTGACTAAGGCCAAGCTCCTGTCAGTTGACAACCTAAGCAAATATCATGGGTTAGGTTTATGACAACAACTTATGATTAGGTATAAAGGTCTACATGCTATACCTCTCTTTAACACAATTATAAACTTGTCTCCATTATTATTTTAGACAAGAAGATTTTCCCTGTGCCCGTGTGTTTTAGTGTTCATAAATAATTTCATGATGTCCATCAATATGTGAAATTTTTGAGAACGCTTTCCTGAACCCATTGTAATTGATGTTTTGCCCTATTCAGAGTGGATTTTTGACTCGATTGCCCTTTGTGGAAGAATTTCCAGGTACTCTCCGAAGGTTTCCTCCGTAATTAAATCTGCAAACGCCGTGGTATAAGTGAAACAATATTGAGTGCAGCGTAAAACACCAATCGATCAATTGGTAAGATTTTTATGCCACCCCTTAATTCACCAAAAGTGAATTCCTTACCAACCTCCTTGTTTAATAATCTGATATTCATTATATCGTCAGGGCGGACCAGCAAATATCAGATTATAGATAACAAGTCTGATCTAACTTGTTGAATTAGCCGCATCAAAGATTTTTTGACTTACACTTTAATTTATGGCGATGTTGCACGGTTTACTGGGAGTAGAAACCAGGCTCTTTGACCAGTGGAAATCCTAACCTTTGGAGAGTACCTGGCAACCTAGCTATGAGTGAAAGACGCACTCAAAAGTTTTCTTCAGACAGGGATTTGAATCCGCAACCCATCAATGGAAGGTCTGTGTAAAAGGAGCCTATAATTCTACAGACCCAGGCCCCACATTAAGAAGTGTAAAGAAATATTTATAAATAGCATTTTTTTTCTGATAACGTTCTCATACCAAATGATAGCGTAGTAAGGACAACATTTTGTTGAAAATTGAAGTACAATTTTTCCTTGTGAATCAATGGCAAGTTTTTTTTATAACATTCCATATGATGGCGAAGTGAGCATAGCATTTTGTCAAATATTTAAGTACAATTTTTCCATGGCACTGGGAAAAAAAGATTTACATTTATCCAGCTTTAACACACAACGCTTTTGATATTTACATTTTTTTTACAAGCTTATACATAAACATTAATTAAAAAATATTGAAAAAGGCACAAGACTCCTGCTTAATGATTACACAGAAAGCATTATACAGTGTGGTTTGTGTTTTACTCCTGATTATCTCACTACATTGGTAACACAGAAATGGTTATCAAAGAGGAGTAGTTTGTTGATTGTTTGAAGTTTTACTTTGCACTCCTGATTATTTCTCTACATTGGTAACCCAGAAATGGTTACCAACGAGAATGAGCTGGGAGCTTTTTCACAAAGCTGGTCTTGAGTAAGTTTTCATGTAGCTGTCATGGCCACCTATACAACATACATGTACGTTACCATCAGTCACATAAATACGGCTACTTCCTTTGATAAAACAGACACCAGGAGGGTGTTGAACAAACCTGGTGTAAATAACATGTCAATGTTCAACTATAACAGTAGCACACTTTGTTATAATCCTGCATGCAGCTTTACATCAGCCTTAGTAGTAAGATGGGAACCTGGTGTTAGGATTAGGGAAGTTGTTTTCACAATTCACCATAAAAGCTCATAATTCTATACTCAAGCTGGTAATTCAATACCTAAGCCATACATATAATCAATCCCAAAGCTCATAATTCTATACTCAAGCTGGTAATTCAATACCTAAGCCATACATATAATCAATCACAAAGCTCATAATTCTATACTCAAGCTGGTAATTCAATACCTAAGCCATACATATAATCAATCCCAAAGCTCATAATTCTATACTCAAGCTGGTAATTCAATACCTAAGCCATACATATAATCAATCACAAAGCTCATAATTCTATACTCAAGCTGGTAATTCAATACCTAAGCCATACATATAATCAATCACAAAGCTCATAATTCTATACTCAAGCTGGTAATTCAATACCTAAGCCATACATATAATCAATCACAAAGCTCATAATTATATACTCAAGCTGGTGATTCAATACCTAAGCCATACATATAATCAATCACAAAGCTCATAATTATATACTCAAGCTGGTAATTCAATACCTAAGCCATACATATAATCAATCACAAAGCTCACAATTCACTCAAGTCTCGAAAAAATATAAAATATTCTTCACTACATGTATGTAGTTTTGTATTAATTCACTTATTCAATATCCTTTTACTACCTAAATTCAAATTAATTAACACAAGTCTTTAAAGTGGCATGAGCTGCCAAAATCTGCTGTTTTTTCCCATAAATCTTTATTACAATCACAGGGTTTGAAAACTAAATAATCTCCGTTATAATGGGCAAAATCCACAGTCTGTGGTCTGTACCAATCAAAATAGTTTCCGAAGAGTAAACAAAATTGAAATAACGTTCATTCTATGTAGGCCTGAGTTAGTCCAAGGCACTACATTAACATAGTCTTGAGACTGGTAGCATTAAAAAGACTTCCAATTTATGCGTCTTGAGAAAAATACAATGTAGATTGATTATTTCACTTATATGACGGCGTTGCCAGGTTTAGTGGGGGGGGGGGGGGGGGGGGGGACCAGGCTCATTGCCCAAAGAAAACCCCCAACCTTGGGTCTGAGTGGGATTGGAATCTGTGCCACATAGATGGGTGGCCTGTCTCGGGCTGAGGGACTATCATCTAACCAACTGAGCCAACAAAGCCCCGAGAAAAATAGAAGGTAATTTAAAAATATAATTTTCAAGAAAGGATATTATTATTTGGGAGCTCATGCCACTTAAAGTGTGTAACATATTTACAGCAATATCATTTTGAGGGCACATTAAATGATCTTACATTCAGCCTAAACAAATAATTGATTAATGAATCATGCCACATTCAAGCTTGCCTCCTCAAAGAACAGGACTATACTGGAGGGTGAAGTAACTCACTTTCCAAAATGTGAGACAAATTCCTAATTTTTTTTAGCCAATGCGGTGTTGAATATTCTGTACATAATATCACACATAAAAAAATTTGATTATTATTCAATTACATACTAGACAATCACAGAATTACATGAAAGCACCATAAAATCTGCAATCAAAATTAGAGACATCGTTATTTGTTGACTTGAGACTTTACAACTCTTATGATTGAATAGATAGGTAATCACTTATCCAGCCTAAAGACCCCAGCAAATGAGTGACTTCTAATTTATCATGTGATCAACTGCTCACATTGAACTGAACTGAATTTTGTTATGTCATATTATGTCAATTGAAAAGAACCGTTAAAATCAAAAATTGCCGCCGAAATCTGAACTTAGGATATGTTCAATAAATATACAAATACTGCAAACATTCATTTTTTGCTGCCGAAAAAATGGCCAGTTTAGAGGGTTTTTATTTTTTGGCAAAGTGAAAATCTGAATTGTTTGGGTTCAGTTTATTGATGATAAGCAACTAAATTTATAGAAAGGACCTTTTTTTTTTCAATCTTCAGTTTATTTATTTCTGACTTCCTATGGCTTTATTGTTGATTGGGATTTGGTCTGGGTCAGGAACTTTGATTGCATGGTATAATTTACAGCTTGGCAACTTTGATTGAAGATAAATGGACAATTGATTGATTGATTGATTTTTTAAGCCAGATTATTTCCCGCAGATAGCTACATTGTCAGGATTAGTGGGCGAGGAAATCCGGCTGTTTGCCAGGAGAAAACCCTTGACCTTCCGTAAGTAACATTTTTAGGGAAAACCATACATTTAGTGAATTAGACTAAACAGAGTACTTTAACAAAGGAATTGATGAATGAAATTTAGGAACATCTATCTAAAATTATAAACATATGGCATACATGTCCCCAAGTATTTTTATATTACTGTTCACTTAAATAGAACAAAAGCTACACACTGTACAATTTTATGCTAGATCAATTTGTAAAAAAGAAAAAAAAAATACATGCAAAAATTCCTCTCCTATCATATTAGGTAACTCAATAGTAACTGAGTTTTGATTTATCAATGAATAAAAAGAATACAAATATAATAACGACGAAATCCATAACAACAGCAATATTTTCTTTTTTCTGAAGGACTAGTATTACAATAATGAATATGGCAAATTATAACAAAAGGGAAATAGAAAGCACATCAGAATAATGTGTGGTTAAATTTTTCATTACAGACTAAAATGGTATCGTAGTTGCATAATGACGTCAAAATAGTGAGTTGCATTGTGGGTCTAACTGGGGGAGCAGCAAGCAAAATTTTTTTAACGAGTGGTATAATCTCATAACTGGAAATGTAATTGTCATTTTGATGGTGTAAATGGCAGTTTTAGTTGGGGAAGGGTTTGGGGAAAATCTCGAGATTGTACAAAATTTGTTCTTGAACTGTGTAGGATTCCATCGTGTGCTCCACCAAGATCAACCTTACCCTCTCTTGGTACATCTATTTTCAGCCAATGAAAACTGATCTCTGTTATGCTAGAGCTAGGAGGTGGCTTTATACTTAGTGATAGTTTTATATCTGCGTTATTTGAATATTAGATTAAAACTAATGCTGATCTACTGCACATACTTTATTAAAGCTTTCAATCAATGACTTATTGTAGATTTTTGTGTGAATTTTTAACTAATATTTGAGAATATGCAAGCTTAAAATTGTCAAAATGGCGGTACCGGTTTGAATCCTGTGTTGCGTGAAACCGGCATGCAATATGTCAACTTTATTTGGTTGTCAAGGATGCCTCATGTGTTGACCTATTTGAAAATGGAAAGAAAAAGCCTTAACGAGATTTCTGTATTCAAATTAGCCACAAATCAAAACGTTAACATTCCAGCAAATGGGAAATGAAACTGTATCCTGTAACCTATTATTAACATGAGTTTTTCAAGCAATGATTTTCAATGTTATATTGAAAACATAAAGATTGATAGAATGCCATTCTTACTGTCCATCAATATACATGTAGACATCTTTAATACAGTATTTCTCCCACCAAGAACAAGGATCTAAAAATATTCTCAAAGATTTTGCAATTAGCTATTTTTCAAAATGATTTTTTGAGGTTCCATTCCAAATTTGTTGTACAATCTCAGAACTGCGTGCTATTCGAAAACAAAACCTCTCAGCCACACACGCAAAGGCAGCAGTTGGTGACATTTTTTAGAAAATTTATGGAAATCTTACGGGACTTGCGCCCTTAACAGGTGATGACATCATTATGCAATTCTTATAATACATTTTATCTTTAGAAGTATTTGATTACTTGGCTACATAATACAAATCACAGAGAATAGGTAAATATTAAAAAAAAGCACAGAAAAACGTAAAAATAAAACAGCAGACAATTAATTACCAGTAATTAATTACTTGTTATCTAATTATTATACATACATGTATATTGATTCTATATGTTTTTAAATATTTCTAACTAAATGAAGAAAAAACAAACTAAACAATGGAGACGGATCAAAAATAATGCTTGTCATCTACACATCAAATTGTGGACGTAATATTCAGAAATTTATATATATAATTCTTGCCTGTACGAACCAAAATAGCATTCTAAAAGTAAATAAAACTTAAATAGTAAGGATGAAGGGTTATTCGTTTCAGGACAAAGTTTCTTCTAAACTACATTCTGGAAATGACTAATAAGTTTCTCATTTGTTCTTTCTTTTTTAAATATTGAAACTTAAATTTAACGTAATGTATTTTTGGAAAATAAAGTGACACTAGAACAAGAATAAGCAGGCATAAACTGGAGATGATATTTAGAGAACTGCAATAGCTATTAGGATAATTTTCTATAATTGTTTTGCATTGATAAGTTATCACTGACTTACCGACTGAAAGATAAAATAGATGTATTTAGTTATGATAATCTTTCAACAGAAATCTCTATATAGACACTATAATCTCCAAATGAAATAAAAAAGAAGAGAAATTCTCCTATTCTATTATATTAATGCTTACTGCTTTTATAAATATAATTAAACAATAAGTCCTTATCTATTAATAGATGCCATTTAGGAGACAATTCATTTGTGATGACAGGAAAATATTAACATCTATTTCACGATGGAATAAAGTAAATTTATGGCCCAATGATGAAATGGATTTTTTCATTCTCACACGCACGTATACCTTGAAAATAAATCAAAGTCAAATACACACTGAATATTAAAATGCTAAAAGTCATTTAACAAGGCTGCGACAAAAAAAAAACCCTATATCAAGAATATTGATAAACAAAGTTTAAAATAAATTAATTTAACTCATATGGCCTAGATTGTTTAAGGACTCACAAGTTTAGTTAAGAGTCCTCTTTAACTGATTTGATTGTGAAAGCATCTATATTCAAATGAACACACATTTCTCGAACCTGGAAAGAAAAAGAAGACTGATTGATTGATGCTTTAGGCCACACTCAAGATTATAAAATAAAAAAGTATGAATGTATATAATAATTGAATAGGTTTGGTTTGTTACAACAATTTATGGGGTGTAAAGGTCTAAATGATATACCTCTTTTTAACACAATTAGAAACTTGTCTCCATGGTTATTTTAGACAAGAAGATTTTCCCTGTGCCCGTGTGTTTTAGTGATCATAAATATAATAATTGAAGAAAGAACAAAAGTTACATCTCCGATAAAAAATGTGATAATGAGTAAGCCCTACTCACCACGTTTACCCCATAGTGTATATGAAAAGCTGTGGCCAAAGCAGTGTAGGCCCACAATAGATGCAACTCAATGGACTTTTCAATTGGCAAGAAGACCACAGCAGTGACTAGAAATACGAGCGGCACCAACAACCAGTTCAGTAGTTCACATGTTGTGTCACTCATTTGAGCAACGATTAGATGACACTGCAATACAAGAGAACAATAAGTAGAAAACATGTTCAACGATATCCCGTCTAAGAAATGTTTGAAACTCTCTTTAAACGTGGGTTCCATACTAATGATAAACAAGAGTTTAAGAAACTCATAATACGCCCCGCAAGGGTAAATTCATCGTAGCACAATATCCTCATATTCAATATTGAAGACATGCTTTAAACAGAATTTCGGCTTGTAGAATCTTTCAGTCACCTAAAACAGTGGGGCTAGGTGAATTTCAGTATTTGACAAATCGCCTACCTATAAGCTGCTATCTGAAAACTGTACCAAAGCTACATGCAAAATTGTCTACACTACATGCACATATAGGCATACAACAGCAATTTTATTTATTTACGGATAAAACAATAGAAAGAAGAAGCTCTGCAACTCATTTGCTCCCCATGGTTATTAAAAAGTTGTTTGGATACAATTAAGCTCTACTGTGAAACCACAGACAGATTAACATCCATTTCCTCAATTACTGTATGCCAAAAAGGCTGGGTGACTGTTTTTGGTCGACACAAATAGCGAGACCCCAATTTACTTTTAGTACGGGACACATCATCTATTTGTAAGCTAGTTATAACTGAAAAAAAAAAAATTTAAATCCATGCAATAGTTCCCGAGTTACTGAATGCCGAAAGGCTAGGCGACTGTTTTGGTCGCCACAAATAGCAAGGCCCAAATTTAATTTTGGTACGGGGCACACCATTTACTCAGAAGCTAGTTATAACTGAAAAAAAAAATTGATAATTCATGCAATAACTACCAAGTAACTCAATGGCAAAAGGCGGGTGACTGTTTTGGTCGCCGCAAATATCAAGACCCCAATTTAATTTTGGTACAGGACACACTATCTACTCATAAGCTAGTTATATCTGAAAAAAAATTTAAATTCAACAAATAGTTCTTGAGTTATTAAATGCCAAAAGGCTGGGTGGCTGTTTTGGTCGCCAAAAATATTGAGACTCCAATTTAATTTTGGTAAGCGACACACCCTCTACCCATAAGCTACATATAACAGAAGAAAAAAAATAAATTCAGGCAATAGGTTTTAAGTTATGGAGCGGACACGAACCCGGGACAGACAGACAGACGGACAACGGTAGACCAATATACACTTTAAGAGCGGGTGTATAAAAATTAAGACATCACCATGTAGTTAGTTGTTTTTGAACAACACAAATTTTTTAATCTTTGATATCCTGTCTGTTTTCAACCTAATGAAATATCATGGGTTTTGGGTCATTTTAACAGCCTATGGCTGGGTGTATAAAGGTCTAAATGTCATATCCCCGTTCTCAACACAATAAGAAACTTGCCTCAATCATTATTAATATCTTAGTCAAGAAGATTTTCCCTGTGCTTGTGCATTTTCCAAGCCATATCATTTTGGTGTCAGTCAGAAACATTGAATTACTTCCGTGAATTGAAATGCTGGGAAATAACTCGAACCGATGCTAGTTTCGTTATATACATCATACTACATGTATATCATAATGAGCAACAGATTTTCGTTTCCGTAGTTTTTGAACAACAGGCTATCTGAACCAGTTATTACCGTGAAATCCTATGGCCTGATTTTAGTGTTCATATATATATATAACTAGGATAAGTCTTAATTACCATATAACTAGGATAACTGGAATACATTTCTTACTTACCGTTATATTGGAGAAGACAGTTCCTGTAGCCCAGTAAAACAGCCTGGGCTGATTCTCCAGTATTTTAAATTTGGAATACTGTATCCAGATAATCATTAGTGCAAACAAGAGGAAGACGGACACAAGGGGTCGCAGTGCGCCCCAAAATCCCCGCATCTTCCCAGTTTTATCTCTGTAAGACCTACAGAAAACGTTCAGAAAAATAAATGAGTTAATACAGTAACATCGACAGCTCTAAGGGAAAGTAACAAGTGTAGTTTAGTAGGGGTTATCAAGGTTATTTAACATGCATTTTGATACAGATTGATTAATTCGTGTTTTTATTAAGAAAAAGTTATTCCCCCCATGGTGTGCTCCTCACTGAAAAGAGGAATCATTGTTCCCCTCTCCTAAGGTTTTTAGAATGGGAACGTTTAATGAATGGAAAATGTACAGAAAACTGTAGACAGGCGATCAGATCCAAATAGTTCTAAGTACTAACATAATAACATCAGATAGTAAAAATCAAAATAAAGATGTTTAATTTATTCATTAAAATCCAACAAAAATATATCCCTTTCAGTGTTTGTATTCCTTTGATTACATGTACAACGAAAACGAGGCTGTCCAAATCACAGTACCAAATCCGGCTCTAATTTGTGAGCTCAAATAATGGAAATACAGCGTACTGAAAATTGTCATCTACAGTGTATGTTGATACTTACACATATATATTCCAGAATGTAGGTGGGAAAGTTAGGCCAAAGAAACCCACTGTAACAAAAATATTATCAAAACTATGACATTCTTGATCATGAAATTTACAAAAGTCAAACTGATTTAAAGTTGTCCAATTATTACAGAAACATAATTACTGATTGAGTGCTCTGCCAGCTTTGTTTAAAATGGTATGCGCTGTAAAAATTGAGCTTTTTTCATAAATTCTGATTGTCACGAGAGTAAAACGCTTTGGAAATCATTGAAAACTAAATGACTGACGTTGAAATGAGGAAAAAGCAATAAAGTTGGTGTGCTTTGCAAGCTGAAATAGTGTCCGAAAAGTAAATAAGATCTACATCAACAAGAGGAACATTCACTGAGTAAGTTCAAAACACTACTTAAATATACACTCGAGACTAGTAGCACTAACAAGCTTGTGGATTGCACGTCTTGAGAATAAACGATAATTTCCAAAGTTTTTTTTTTACGGTAAAACATTGTTTTGGCAGCTCATGCAACTTGAACAAATGACATGTCAGTGTATATCAAATATCCCATGATGACTACAAAGGCCTAACCATCTTGGACAAATGAGTCAAGTAATGGCGACACTCAGACAGTGTATATAAAATATCCCATGATGACTACAAAGGCCTCCCCATCTTGAACAAATGACATGTCAAGTAATGGCGACACTCACTGCATATCAAATATCCCATGATGACTACAAAGGCCTCCCCATCTTGGACAAAACCTGTTCACTTAATATTGAAGAGATGTTGATCAATTGAGACGTCCCCTTTGGTATAAGATTTGCTTTAAAGTGGCATGAGCTGCCAAAATTCACACTTTTTTCATAATTTCTGATCGTCACGAGAGTAAAAGGCTTTGAAGGCCATCGAAAAACTAAATGATTGGCGTTGGAATGAGGAAAATCCATACAGTATGTGGCCTGTACAAACTGAAAACATGTTCGAAAAGTAAATAAAATTTAAATAACCGGGACGACCATTCATTCATTCTAAGCCAAAGTTAGTTCAAAACAATACTTTATCGTACTTTTTCGAGATAATAAGCACTAAAAAGCTTCTGAATTATACGTCTTGAGAAAAATAGCCAATAATTTCAACATTCTGTTTTAATGTCAAAATATCAACATTTTGGCAGCTCATGCCACTTTCTATCTAAAAGCCTAGATGAAGGTTTCGTAAAAATACATGAGAGAAAAGGCATGTAAAATAATGGGTAAAGATATACTTACCGTAACAGAGGATCTCAAACATTTCACCCGTAGTTAAATTTAATAAAGGAAGAGTAAATTTCCATATCTTGTAAGTTCCTAGAAATGTGGCCAAGTATACGATGGTCATACCCTGAAAACCGCATAAACATACCGTGATAAATAACAGGAGAATTCTATGCAAAGGGAGACAAATCTTAATTAGAACTAGTAGAAGGGAGACAACCCCACAGGTGGCAGTAGAAGGGAGACAGCCCCACAGGTGACAGTAGAAGGGAGACAGCCCCACAGGTGGCAGTAGAAGGGAGACAGCCCCACAGGTGGCAGTAGAAGGGAGACAGCCCCACAGGTGGCAGTAGAAGGGAGACAGTCCCACAGGTGGCGAAGAAGGGAGACAGCCCCACAGGTGGCAGTAGAAGGGAGACAGCCCCACAGGTGGCAGTAGAAGGGAGACAACCCCACAGGTGGCAGTAGAAGGGAGACAGCCCCACAGGTGGCAGTAGAAGGGAGACAACCCCACAGGTGGCAGTAGAAGGGAGACAGCCCCACAGGTGACAGTAGAAGGGAGACAGCCCCACAGGTGGCAGTAGAAGGGAGACAGCCCCACAGGTGGCAGTAGAAGGGAGACAGCCCCACAGGTGGCAGAAGAAGGCAGACAGCCCCACAGGTGGCAGTAGAAGGGAGACAACCCCACAGGTGGCAGTAGAAGGGAGACAGCCCCACAGGTGGCAGTAGAAGGGAGACAGCCCCACAGGTGGCAGTAGAAATTGTTTTCCTAATTTATTGTTCCACACTCAGGATTAAAGGTAATTGATATAAAATAAAAACAAGAGTTTCGGGAAACCCAAAATACGCCCGGAGAGGCACAGTAACTGCGACCATACCAAAACAAATCCTGCCATATTTATTTGAATTTAATTTTCAAAATTCAGAGGAAGGAAGTTGAAGCTTGGTAAAAGGTGATGTAATGTCAACAAAATGAAATGTTACCGCTAAAACCTTTAAAATCCATCTGTATCAAATTTAAAATGGGCTATTTGGATAAAAAATTATTAACAAGATTTGTACTCGGTACAAGTCATCAATTCTCGCTGATGTTAAATCGTGATGTTAAACATTGCTTGTTGTCAATATAGTTTGGACTAAAATGTTTCCATTTTTTAGAAGAGTAGTTTATAATTTACTAATCATACTTAAACAAATGCAATTAATTGGCAATTTTGCAGCTCACACGAATTCAAGTAGATTTGAACATTTTTCTCATAATATCATTTTTCTATATTATTTGGCTACAAAAAAAAACAGTTGAGCATGGCATGGCTCAAACATTAATACAAAGTCTACATTTAATTTTAAAGGAGATATGAACAAGATTTAAAGCTGGTTTGTGCTTGTTTATTGACTAAATATATATTTGAAAATTATCAGTTGAAACGAAACAACCTTCGCGTTAGTTCCCTGGTAGTCAAAAAACGAACGGGGAGGAAATATGCATATTTTCCGTAACTGCTCGAAAAAATGACGTCATACATGACCTTCGATGTGTACAAACTGCCACGTACTGAGACAACATAAATCGTCTATTACGTCATCGCTGTGAGGGTACGTACACAACGGAGGTCGTGTTTGACGTCATAAGTCTCGGAGATAATTAACTTTCGTAAGCATTATAGATCGGTAAACGTAGCTTGAATTTTGTATGTGCTGCGACCGAAATTTAATTTTCTTTTTGGTCAGGCTTTTAAAGTACACGTTCTACAACACACCTAACGCAAATTAGAGAACATTTCCAAAAGCTGTTCATAAATCCTTTAAGGAGGCCATGTGGTATAGAGGACCATAAAACTGTCAACACTTGTAGTGATAAGAGACTTAGAGCTTTAGAGTATGTTTAAATAGAGTATGTAAATAGAACAAGGCTGGGTTACTTATCTCTTTGTCTGTAGATAAAACTTTAATCCTTATATGTATTTTTCATTTGATTAAAACGTTATATATTGATTTAAGAATAGTTTTAATCACTTTAGAAACATTATTGCAATTTGAAAAAATCCTTTTTTGATGAGAATCGGAAAAGTAGAAGCCATTTTATAATTTAAAGGTTATTTTCATGAAAATGAAAGTAAGAATAAAAGGGAATGTACATAATCCAATAATTTGCCATAGTTGATATCATCAACAATTTTTTTACACACTGTCTGTTAACAGACCTGCCTACCCAGACTGGATATAATGTGTACAAAATGAACATTTTATGTGTAGAAATAGGATTATTTGTGTACAAAATAGTATTTGATTGAAAAACCACACACAGCTACCAGTAACCATTTATTATCATTTCCACCAACTTTTCTGATGGCCTATATATATTTAAAAACAGCCACATGTACCTTGCGTCCTTTTTTAAAAAAAAATTTGGAAAAATTGGGCATAGCATCCGCGAACCCGGCAACCTGCCGGGTCAAGGAGCTAAAAGCTTTTATGATTTCCACCCCTTTCCCTGTAAGCCTATAATGTCAATTTTATCTGTAGAAATATGAATAATTTGTGTACATGCCAACATAATAGTATTTGGTTGAAAACTATAAAAATTAAATAAATTAGGAAATCAGTTTAAAAATCACTTCATTATCCAAAAATATTTTAACAGGTCTATACTAGTATTAATTATTATCTCATGATATTGATGCATCGGACGAATATTTTCAAGTCTAAAAATAAAATATTTCTTGATCATAAGTAAGTGATTGAAAGTGAAAGTATAAAATTAGCTGATGACGATGGCAAGTTCTTAGCCCCAAAATTTGGCCCTTCTAAATTTTTATAACCGTCCTATCACCCGACACTGATTTCTGGGGAATGAATTTAGTAATATATGTAGGCCTACTGGAGCTGGCAGCAAGGTAAGCCTTTCGTTAGGTGAACGACGTGCGTTTTCAAAGCTACAAACCGTAGTACAATTTACATGCCGAGAGATTTCGAACCGTCGGCTTGCAGAACGGTCAATTGAAAGATCTACTGGGCAATAAGAGCCATTTTCCGATTTTGAAAGGAGTTATTCCAGATATTTGAGCATAATTTTCAAGATATCTTCAATTTTAATTGAGATAAACGATCCTGGCTACTCGCTTTGCTGTCATTTTGAGCGGTTGTTTGCAAAAACGGGAATAATTGGGTCATCTTTCGTAAACCAGCTGCTGACGCTGTGTCAGTGCTAGTACAGTGTTTCCGACACAGAGTTAGACTCGGACATTTGTAAACAAAACGAACTCGGACTTTTTAACCCTAGTCCTGTCGCGGACGAGTATACTCGTCCGCTGCTTGCCGTCGCTTGACTGCCACGCACGAGTTAACTCGGGCAGAGCGCTTCCAGTCGCTCACTGCCACGGACGAGTATACTCGTTCTGACAACATACCGTTCGATTTTGACCAATAGAATTAAAGTAAATTCTTTTCATCCGAAATAAATTACATCAGTATAATTTCCGGTTCCTGTTCTTTAAGCGGGAAAAAAATTGAGGTCACAGAGTTCAGTTAAAGAGAAATGTTGATAGTTTGAAGTTACCGATTGAAACGCGACTTTAAACCGATCACAGCGAAGGTGTTCAAAATGGCGTCGCTGTGAGGCGACTCGTGTTTAGTGAATGTGACATCCGTAAATTGAGAGTTATTACGGGTTTTTTCTTAGAATAAATTTGGCGAATAGAAAGAATTGATTTAAGACATTTTTGATAATATCACGATTGAAATTGAAAGCGTTTCTTCACCGACATGCGAGGAATTTTTTCACTGAAGGTGACCTCGATTTCTCGCCGTCTGCGGCGTAGATATGACAGGTCGGTGCTTCGATGAGGAAATAAATTCCTATTATCTTTGCCGAATTTCTGTCGTTATTATTCTTGTCCTACCCATAAATACAGATGAGATTGACTATTTTTGTGGAGGGGTTGATAATGATATATGTCAGCCAGATTTTGGAAATCTCACGACCGAATGAACTCTTCAACCAAATCATTGACATTGTGAATGTGAAGAATAAATACTTTGTGACAAAGATTCAAAACTCATCAATGACTATTTTTTAAATGAAATAAATGTATTTTGCTGAGAAACAGATGCCCCAATTAGTAATATCGTACGTGTTTGTTTGTTAAACACTTTAAATTTTTCTGAAAATTGTACATGTAATCAAGTAATAAAGAAAGAGATTGATCTCTAATGAGAATCTGAAAGTGAAAGTGGGAAAACTTCAGTTGAAAATTCTTAGCCGCAGATGTATGTCGAAGACCTGCAAAACTTTTATTACGAAATTGTTTTATTTACCAGAATTTTATTTTAGAATGGCCACATGTATGGATTGGATTATAAATATATGTCGGTTCATATACCTATACTGTATGTAGGCTGTAGGTAAATCCGAGTAATATTTCTCAATAATATTTCCTGCTTGTTTACAGAATGATTGTTTTTTTGGAGTAAATTGTACGCTCAAGATTTATATCACTTATATGGTAACAACACCGAATTTATTGTAACAATTATATGAATATGATATAAAATTTGAGTCTGGGTTAGCCAACTTGTAGGTAAAATAACCCTGGTAAAAAAAATGAAACAAAGGGCAAAAAATTAAAACAAACAACACTCGGGAATAAGTACCGGTATTTACTGAAAGACACAGTAAGACGTGTTGAATTATTGAGAAAGTCTTATTAATTCCTTATTTATGAAACATTTCTAAACCATGGAAAATTACCTGGACTGAAACACACAGTTGACTGAACTGAAGTTGAAGGTAAACTATTTTTTCACCTCTTGAACACTTAAAGAAATAGATTGAATTATAATTGACATGAATAATCACGTACATAGACAGGTGAAATACTTTAAGATTTACAGAATATTTATTATAAAATTTCCATGATATTTTATTTGGCAAGACAGAAAGAAAGGCATTGGAAAGTAATAAGAAAAATCTTCGCCAAAACTGTCAATGTTCATTTGTTGCAGTTCAGTCTCGGTTTCTGAAAAAATAACGAAAAACAAATTAGATGAAAGTAAAAATCGTTGTATGATAGTTGTTAGAAATGAAAACTAGTTGTTTTAGGGTTAAATTCCAATGAATTGTTGACCAAGAACGACAGGCCTATTTTACTTTTACAGTTTTAGTTTTTACGGCTATGTCTACACTACAGACTACTGTCGTCTGTACACTGTTCTTGGCCAGTCGGCGATATGTTGACATTGAGTTTGTAAAAAATACAAACGAACTTATAAAATGTGAACATCTAATCAAATTTAACACCTACCTTTTCCCTCAACATTTAAATATAAATAAATTACGCTTTCTACCTAAAACAAAGAGCTTAGAACGTTGTTTTCGATCGCCGATTATACGTTGTTGTTGTTCCCGTCAGGTAAACGGCGCTCATTTTCTGGTGATTAAACAAATATCGGACGATTTTTGTCACCCGTTCGTTGAATACATCGTTCCCCCGTATCATCACATTGTTTTTCAGGTTTTATTTACAGTTATTTTCTTTTAAAACGGCAAAAAAAACAGATATTAGACCAGCGTGGTTTATCTGACAGACACTCAGCTGAAACACCGTGGCATACAGCACTGGCGCATAGCAGTGACGGGCCAGCAGCCTTCAGCTGAGCTGACCTACATACACGGTGACAGGACTAGGGTTAATATTTAAAAATAAAAACGAACTCGGACTTTTCATTTTTTTTGCGTACAAAAACAGTCGTCTGCGTACAATCGTATTTTATATATCTTTTGCGTACAAAATACGCAAAAATCATACAGGTAGGTAGGTCTGTGTTAATATGGTATGTAACATAAAAGATTTGAAAACATCGGATCATATTTGTTAAAGTTATGGAGAGAAAAAGTAAATATTACATAACCCAATATGGCTGCCATATTACGCAATGTATGATGTCAAAAATAGTTCACGACACACCTTCCACCCATAAGGTATATACTCAGAGAAAATTGTGCAGATGGAATCAAAACTTTGGAAGTTATGGAGCGGAAGGGAATATTACATAATCCAATATAACTCCCATGTTATGTAACCAGTGATGTTAAAAATTGTTTGCGACACACCTTCTATCCATAAGGTATATACTTAGAAAAAATTGTGCAGATGGAATCAAAACTTTAGAAGTTATGGAGCGGAAGGGAAAGCGGACGCCGGACAGCCGTCCTGCCGGACGGACAGAGATGATACCATAATACAGCCCGCTTTTCAAGCCGGGCGTATAAAAACTGTTTTACCAGGTTAATGGGGGGAGAAAACTGTTTTAGTGCTACTAATCCAGAGAATTTATGTTCAAGAAGTAACTTTAATCTAAAACAAATGAATGCTTTGGTTTTTCATTTTTTTTTCTTACTTTTCAAGCACTATTTTGGTTTGTATAGACCACATACTGTATGTGTTTTCCTTATAACTTCAATCATTTAATATTTTGATGAACTGTGAAATTAATTTATGCGAAATGAAATTTGAATCTATTAGTTACAAAGAGCTTAGTTGAGTGATAGATTGATCAATTGATTGTTTGATGTCCTCTAGTGACCAGTCTATTTCCCATTTATAAGGCCACATTGCTGGGTTTAGATTGATTGATTGATTGGTTGGTGTTTTACGCCGCGCTAAAGATTATTTCACTTACATGGCGGCGTTGCCAGTTTTATGGTGGGAGGAAACCTATGCCCGAAGGGAACCCACGACCTTCCGCTGGTAACTTGCAACCATAACACATAGGTCCTTCGAGTGAAAACCCAGTCAGAAAATTTTCCAATTTTTTTTTTGTTTGGACGCCAGGTTTATAAGGGGAGATTGAGGGGGAGATTGAGGTAACCCCCAATCTTTCATTGATACTTTACACCCATGCCACTTCAGGGATCAAATAAAAACACGCCCACAGTTCTGTTCACATCGTCAGAATAACTGGCTCAGAGTTTTTTCTTACATTTATTGATGTTTTACACTGAACTCAAGATTATCTTTTTTTAGGTAGTGTTACCATTTAGCAGGGTCTAATCTAGGCTGATTTTGAACCCATATATGGGGTTTGGGCGTCTGCAGTTTGGCCACCAAATCAGGGTATCACTATGAGAAAAAATGTTTTTGTTGTTGTTGCTTTTTAAATTGAATAAAAGTAAAAAATGCTCTTCAAAGTATCTAAAATATAACTACTAGGGAGATATTAGACAGAAATAGTGGTTTTAAGGAGTTCTCTCCATGCAGCCTTCATGGGCCCTGGGAAGACATTATCCAGCCGTTCTATGGGTGCCCAAACATTTGCCTTAGATTATGCCCTGTTAAGTGAGGGTAGATATTCGGTTCTTTGCCTGGAGAAAAACCCATGATCTATAACGAATACTGGACAACTCTGACACATAAGGCAAAAGCCCACTCAGAAATTTTTCAATTTTATTTGGTCTGAGTGTGATTTGAACCCATTGATGGAGGGTCTGTGTGGGACTAAGTGACTATTACTCTGCTGGCTGAACCACGGACGCCCCTGTTATTATTAGAAAGTTGGTAATTTGGGAAAATGATTGAAGGCCTGTGTCGGACTGAGAGACGATCACTCTGCCGACTGAGCCACGGAGGCCACTATTTTTCTTAGAAAGTTGGGTCATTTGGGGAAAACCTTAGAAATATTGATGATGATACTTACTATTTGACTAATATCATAACCCCATGGTAAAAAGAGCACCCCAGTGTTATATTTCTCCCAGTGTGATAATGAGAAACAAAGCATGACACCCAGCAAGACGAGGTAGACTCGGAACACATCCACTCCACCCTCAGCACGCCCAAACACAGAGTACATGCCCACTGGGAAGAAAAGGGTGGCCCAGCTGTCCAAGCCATGGTCGAACAGCTCACCCAGAGGGCTGCTCGATTTTGTACGTCTGGCCTGTTTACCATCTATACCATCTGCCAAAAGAGAACAATTTAATGGTTAAAGATTGATTGATATTTTACTAAGCACTCAAGATTTTTCACTTATATCGCGGCTCATTGTACGGAGGAAACCCCCAGCCCTCAGCAAGTATTTGGTAACATTTCTACCTAAGGTGATCAGAAGAAGAATTCAATCACAAATTTTTCTATCGTTCCATCGTACACCTAAACTATTATCTAAAAACTGTTGCACGACACATAGTGCAGCTTACTTTAGGGCGGGGGTGCATGTTCATAAAATTCAGTTGAGTGCACATGGCTGAACAAATTTATTACGTCCTGCATTTTGCAGTAAGAGGAAATAAATTCTGACCAAAAATAAGTTCCCGATTAAAGTACATGTACCTAAAAGATTGAGCTAATGGATGATGTGTAGTAATGAACAGAATTCAAATAGCCAGGATGTATGAATTCATTTCTGGGGGTTTTGATGCTTATCAAAATACCTACATGTAAACATACATCAGAGAGATTGGTTTCAATCAAAAACTCTTATTTTGCACTTTCTGATAAACGTGGCGAAAAGTTAGCTAATTCTGTTTGAATGAAATTTTTCCATATATTTGTCATTTGGCAGCTCATGTCATTTTACAGAAGCAACAGAGCTGTTACAATTCGAGGCAGCAAAAAGCCATGGCCAGATGATATCAGATTTCTAAGTGAAAAAAATATGCTGCACAGCATTTGATTGATTGTTTGGTGTTTTACGCCGTGCTCAAGATTATTTCACTTATATGGCGGCCTTGCCAGTTTTATTGTGGCAGGAAACTGGGCTCTATGCTCGGAGGAAACCCACAACCTTCCGGTGGTCACTGGCAACCATCCCACATAGGTCACAGCATTTGAATATGGTAGCGTTTTGTTAACCCATAGGACATCAAAACCGAAATGATCATGGTTAAACGATTACACGTTTCAGCACTACAAGCATTTCTTTTTCTCCAGGGTGAAAATTGGAATTGTGTATTGTGAACAGCAACTCATAGCAGCAGAATTAATTGATTAATGTTTATTGGTATAGGCGGTATTTCCCATTCCTCCCCTCCTAAACCTGGCAACGGCGCCATATTATTGTAATAATCTTGAGTGCGGCACAAAACATCAATCAATTACTTTGAAGAGATCTCCTGGATTACTGCATACATTACTCTGGACAAAAAAAAACCCATGAATAAGGATAAAATACTGCACTTACCTAACGTATGGGATGAGAAATTATTAAATGCACATAGCAGCCAAACCCAGTTGGGTATCGAGGGACTTTCTGGGTGGTCTCTGCTGGCAGCAAAAAAAGCTGGATCGTAATAGGTGGTAAGGAAAAAATTGACCAAGAGCAGTAAAAAGCCAACTAAGGTTAAAACGTTGGGAGCAATCCATCTCGGGACAAACTGCAATGGTAAAATAAAGAAGAAATTAGGAAACGGGCGACAGGGTGGTTACATTTGAATGACCATGCAGGCCATTTTAGGCCCAAATCTTGACACTTGTCTGTTTTATAAAATGTATATTATATTCTACCCCTCCTGCATGTGCGTGCCGTGTGCAAATATACATGTTAAGTAGAGATGACTTTTCAAACGACATCGAGTCTGTAGTGCATCACCGTTGCACGTGACCAAAGCTTATCGTTGATTGGTTAAAAGTTCCCAATCTGTCCGTCACTTTTTCCTCATTTTTCTCAATTATCGGGGTAGAATCGACTTTAGTACCTTCGTCTTGGTGTTTATTGCGTAACCCGATACCGCTGGACGTTGGTTCGCACCTCGTCATACGCTGCGCATTCTCGTGGTTTGACTCGGTACGAACCAACGTTCAGCGGTATCGGGTTACGCAACAAACACCGCTACGGCGGTATTAAACCCTTAAATATACAGTGAAACCTATGCAAACCAGCGAAAGAAACAACAGCCATCAGAAGATTGCATATCCCCCGCCCACGATTTAGAAATAGTGACTTGTGCAATGGAAAAGTAATTTTATCTGTTTTTGTGCTCCAGATTATTTTACTTATATGGCGGGTTTAGTGGGGGAGGAAACCGGGCTAATTGCCCAGAGGAAATCCATGACCTTCGGCAACTGTCCGACATATGGCCCTAAAGTGCAACGTTTTTAAGCAAATTCACATCCAAAGGGGGGAATCTAGAGACAACAATAGAAATTTTCTAACCAACCTCACATTAATGAGAAATGATTAAGGCATCACCATATAGCAAGTTGTTTAAAAAGAGTTTCTAACATTTCTTACACCCTCACATTAAATCCTGAAGTTCCATAGATGTTGAGATACCAATAGCAAAAGTAGAGGGAAAGTAAACAACGGAATCGGTTGGGTGACTTGGCAACTGAGTACCAAGATCCAGTCGCTGGGCAGTCTGTTGACCAGTGCTCCAGCCTGAAGGGTATTAACTCATGCCTTTTCCGCAATGATGAGCAAAACTGTAACCTCAATGAGTAAAATCGAAGTGTGTGAAATGGCGTTTCTACTCATTAAACTTGATGCATATCATCACCGATAGACCAATCAGATAAGGGCTTTAGAAATAATTAATTTAATTATTAAAACAAAACACAAAGCTCCATTCACAACTTTTTATTCAGCAACTTAATTTTTGGTTTGAATATATCATTACCATATCACATGATATGGCAGTGGCATAATTAACACAGAGGCTGCTTCATGCACAGACATGTAACATAGCCCTCTGGAGCAAACAAGAACATAAAAAAGTCATTTCTGATGGTAAATTTCAAAGTGGAAAGCCATTGTCTAAATGACTAATATCGAGGTATATTTATAAAAATATTCGGTGAATCATATGTTTAACTGTCGTCCCACGGGATGGAATAGCACTGAGCTACGTAGAGGTTTTGAAAATTACTGATATTGAAATTTGGGACAGTACCTCGTGACACTAAACAATCATCCTCGATATTTTCAGCCTGAAAGCGAGAATCGATTTTTGTTTTGACATTGTCGGTTCATAGCTAGAGTTCCCTTCGTTTTCCTAAATGCAGCCGAACAAGAATCAGTAGAGAGCGTTGTTTGGGTTGGCTGGTTTAGAGGACGCTGTCCAATCAGAGCACCCGACTGATATATTGCACCGCTGACGTCAGTGGATTGCACACAAGAATAAGAGCGACTGTTCCACATTCCCCCCACAGACACATAGCACACACATACACTGTAGTCTGTTGACAAGTGGAGTACAGACGCTTTAATATCAGAATTTTGCTCTTGTCATCACGGATACGCACGCGAATAAAATTATATGCGTAACAAAGATAAGTAGTGCGTAACGATACGCATGATGTAAAAAAAAAGATGAGTATTTGGGTAAATTCACTGCGTAATTTATGCAAATACGCACGTTATCTGGAACGCTGCTTGACTACCATTTGTTACCAGTTAGAGGCTGAGCATACCTTGCCTGCCATGTTGCCTCTAATAAAATAAATAAAATGTACTGTGTTATGTACATACCTGAACAATCCAATTCCAGAAGGGGTGAGTAATGTAATTACTGACTGGACTTGTATCAATCGAGCTATACTGTGAAAAAACAAAAGAAGACGTTGAACAATACATAACTTCTCAGATATCATGAATAATCAATATATTCTACACCAGGGACTGATCCAGGGAAAATTTGGGTATACCATTTCGGTTCAAAATGTTGCAACAATAAGACAAAAACAATATCTCTGGCCCAAAATTCAACATTAAATGCTATTTTGACATTAAAATCTGTTGGTTTTAAGAATTTGGGCGGATTTTTTGCTTGTGAGTTTGGGCACCCATACCTGTATACAGGTATCAAAATGTCTCTGGATCAGTCTATGTACACATCATAGTAACACCTTTAAATGAATTATTTGGAAGAACTTTGGGTTTCAGATTTCAACCCCGTTTTAAGTATCCATTAATCCCATCTATTAGACTATACCTGTAACTCACAGTTTAAACATTCCTCTTTTCATTTTACACGCTTATTTGTTTGAATTTCGTTGTTAATCTGCTAAATCCCTCTTGGTAAAAAAACAAGAGATCCCTTAAAGGGATCTTAACGCCCACGTTCATCTATTCATATTAAATTGATTGATTGATTGTTTGGTGTTTTACGCTGCGCTCAAGATTATTTCACTTATATGGCGGTGTTGCCAGTTTTATTGTGGGAGGAAACCGGGCTCTATGTACTGTACACAACAGGGCTATAGGGAGATAATGTGAGCCAAGTTTGGTGAAAATCGGACTGGTAGTTTTCTTGGAAAAAAGTAACAAAAAAAATATATCGCCCCTGGCAGCCATATTGAATATGCAAATGAGATGAAAATGTATTTTGCACAACTAGACCATAGGGTAATGTATGTTCAGTTTGATTAAGATTGGACTGATAGTTTTATTGGAATAAAGGTAACAAGCAAAAGTTTTCTTGCAATAAACGAAAAAAACAATATCGCCCCCGGGTGGTCATATTGCAGGCCTCGAAATTTGACGCGAACGAAACGATCGTTCGCGTGTCGGTTACGCAAAATCAAAATAGGCAGACTGAAAAATCGGTTACGTGACGAGGAAGTATATAACACGCAGTTTTTTTTTTCTGTGTCTGAAGGCTGAGTTCAACTAACCAAGTGAAAGATGCACTCTAGTATTTTCCAACTGTTTTATAATCGAAACAAATTTGCAACTTCGGCAAGCAAGATTCTTGTCAGTCAGCCTGTGTACATACATCAGCCTTTGTGATGTCACAATTCCCAGACAATTGAAACAAAGTTTCAATTCTCCAATTAGTACTCTGACCTAGATTCTCTACAACTCACTGTGCAGGTGGCTGCTCCAGGATGTCTCAGCTGACAGCTATGTCTCTCGAGTAAACCCTATGAAGTTTTGATAGGGGGGATAGCTTCATGCACATCTATTGTAGAAATAGTCGAGTATTTTAATTTTTAGTTATTTATAGAGAGAAAACAATGCATGACGATTTAAAGAGATTCTAACTCATTAATAAAATTAATATATTTCCGGTTGATCATACTTGTAAATAAAAACCTTTAAAACTCATCACCCCACAGAATAGTTAGAGATGGACTCAACCAGGCTTGTTTTGGTCAACTGTGCAGGGGCCTGTATGAAGGGGTTTTTAACTACCGGTATCATGCAGTAATGCACAAACGGGCTATAACCTGTAGGCAAAACATGTATGTTTTATAGATTGATTTGAAAAAAAAAAATGCTTTACTGAGAGAAGTGACTAATCACCAGGAATATATAATTATTTAACAGCCAGTTATTTCCAAAATGCAAGACATTTTAGAGGTCAGTTTTTACTCTTTACCGGTTATGATACCGTTGAAAGAAAAGTGAGAATTGTTTGAATAAAACTGTTTTGGTGAAATACTTTGCTGTGTGTCTTCCGACGGAAACGGATGATTCGTTTTTCGTGTATTTCCTACAGTACAGAGACAGTTTAGTTTCGCTTTCAGTATTGAAACTTTTGAATGGTTACCAGTCTATGTATTGATATATCATCAAATAGCCGTATGCATGCAGCGGTAGGAAAGCAAAAATCGGTGCCGAAGTTCAGTGTGTTTTAATAACTGTTATCCGTTCTTTGGAAAGCACGCGTAAGCCTTGTATTCGGTAAGATTTATATTCCACTCTTATATTTCTTCTCAAACTGGTCATGACATTAAAGGCATGTTGGTCGTATTAGACTTGAGTTTATCCTGCTGCTTCACTGTAGCCTAAAATGCCTATATTCCCGTTCGCCTGAGAAATATAGTCTTATCCGAACAATCGGTTACGCCAACGTAAATTACCCGTAACCGATTTTTCGTTCTTGCCAAGAAACGAAATTTCGAGGCCTGTATTGAATATGCAAAATGAGATGAAAATGTACAGGGCACAACTAGAACGTAGGGTGATGATGTACGTTGAGTTTGATTAAGATTGGACTGAAAGTTTTCTTGGAATAAAGGTAACAAGCGAAAGTTTTCTTGCAATAAACGTAACAAAGAAAAACAAAATCTCCCCCGGGCGGCCATATTGATTATGCAAATGAGATGAAAATGTACGATGCACAACAAGACCATAGGGTGATGATGTATGTTAAGTTTGATTAAGATTGGACAGGTAGTTTTCTTGGAATAAAGGTAACAAAGAAAAACAACATCGCCCACTGGTGGCCATATTGAATATGCAAATGAGATGAAACTGTACGATGCACAACTAGACTATATGGAGATAATGTCAGCCAAGTTTGATGAAAATCGGACAAGTTTCCTTGGAATAAAGGTAACAAAAAAAAACAATATCACCCCCTGGTGGCCATATTGAATATGCAAATGAGATGAAAATGTACGGTGTACAACTAGACCGTAGAGTGGTGATGTATGTTGAGTTTGATTAAGATTGGACTAATAGTTTTCTTGGAATAAAGGTAACTACCGAAAGTTTTCTTGCAATAAACGTAACAAAGAAAAACAACATCTCCCCCTGGCGGCCATATTGTTTATGCAAATGAGATGAAAATGTACGATGCACAACTAGACCATAAGGTGATGATGTATGTTAAGTTTGATTAAGATTGGACAGGTATTTTTCTTGGAATAAAGGTAACAAAGAAAAACAACATCGCCCCCTGGTGGCCATATTGAATATGCAAATGAGATGAAACTGTACGATGCACAACTAGACTATATGGAGAAAATGTCAATCAAGTTTGATGAAAATCGGACTAATAGTTTCCTTGCAATAAAGGTAACAAAAAAAAAACAATATCGCCCCCTGGTGGCCATATTGAATATGCAAATGAGATGAAAATGTACGGTGTACAACTAGACCGTAGGGTGATGATGCATGTTAAGTTTGATTGAGATTGGGCTAATAGTTTTCTTGGAATAAAGGTAACTACCGAAAGTTTTCTTGCAATAAACGTAACAAAAAAAAAACAACATCTCCCCCTGGCGGCCATATTGTTTATGCAAATCAGATGAAAATGTACGGTGCACAACTAGACCATAGGGTGATGATGTATATTAAGTTTGATTAAGATTGAAAATGTACGGTGTACAACTAGACCGTAGGGTGATGATGCATTATTGTTAAGTTTGATTGAGATTGGGCTAATAGTTTTCTTGGAATAAAGGTAACTACCGAAAGTTTTCTTGCAATAAACGTAACAAAAAAAAAAAAAACATCTCCCCCTGGCGGCCATATTGTTTATGCAAATGAGATGAAAATGTACGGTGCACAACTAGACCATAGGGTGATGATGTACATTAAGTTTGATTAAGATTGTCTTGGAATAAAGGTAACAAAGAAAAAACAACATCGCCCCCTGGCGGCCATATTGAATATGCAAATTAGATGAAAATGTAGGATGCACAACTAGACTATATGGAGATAATGTCAGCCAAGTTTGGTGAAAATCGGACAGGTAGTTTTCTTGGAATAAAGGTAACAAAAAAAAACAATATCGCCCCCTGGTGGCCACATTGACCACAACTAGACCATAGGGTGATGTTGTATGTTAAGTTTGATTAAGATTGGACAGGTAGTTTTCTTGGAATAAAGGTAACAAGCAAAAAGTTAACGGACGGACGACGGACCACGGAAAAGCGATTTGAATAGCCCTCCATCAGAATGATGGCGGGCTAAAAAACAGTGTACAAATTAGCCTGACAGATTTCCAACTCTCCTCGTACAACAACAACCTGTCACGTAGCCCTAGATTTTTCACATAGGCTGAACGATGTGACGAAACAGATGGAATCATGTGACTGCAGGGTTTTGAAAAGTCTGTTGAATGGTTAGCTCACCTGTAGAACATGTGTGGGACTTCCTGTTTTTTTTTTGGTTTATTTTAAAAAACGGTGCAATTTGTTTGACGCTATTAAGAAACAAACTTCAACTGCTTCAGCACATGCGGGCGTTGACTTTGAAGGTAGAAGCATTCACAAAAAAGCTTAGAACTAGTTACAGCTTTAAATTGGATTTTCGCTAAATCTAAATAACCATTAATCTCACCTGCCTTTTAGCTATTACCTCCTAAAGCACATTTTAACATTCCTCTTTTCATTGTAAACGTTCATTTCTTTGTATTTTGTTTTTAAACGGCTAAATCTCTCTTTGAAAAAAAACAGAGTAAGAAATTTGTGCAGTCCTACAGATTTCAAAGTCTCCCCGTATATCTACCCAAGTCACGTAGCTTTTTTTAAAGAGGGCTTCCTCGACCTTTATGCACACGACCCTAACTGACACGCTTTACTTTAACATAGGCATACGCAGTCTCTTACTTGACAGTTGTAGTCACATGCATATTCATGAACATCTTGACCTATCTATACGCCATATGCTGAACGATTTGACGTAATGTGTGCGGCTAGCTTAGAACATGCACTGTTGTTGAAGAAGTCGATAGTAGCGCAAACGCAAAGGGCGGCAGATAGAGAGAAAATTTTTATTTTTTTCCAAACGTTACCCACCCAGCAGTGTAACAGCTGTTTACCCATCAGTCAGTGGACAACCTGCCGAATGGCAACTTTCCACAACCCAATTATCCACATATCCGAAGGACCTTTTCTCCATGGTGTTGACCTTCCCCAACCCGATGAACTCACATAAAAACATTAAGGCGCTTACTGGCAATGGACTCCCAAGCTTGTGTGGCTCCCAAATCCAGACACAGATGTAGAGAGATACATAGCGATGCACTAAATTAATGCTTCAAATTAGTTCAATTAACTTCAATAAAACTATCGTAGCAGTTATAGAGACACACAGTCACACTTGTGTGATTCTGTACACACAAGTTGTTGTTGTTTCGTAAATTTACTGCTTGCTTTGTTTTGCCGAGTAACTTTAGAGATTTGCCAAACGAGAACCAAATTTCTGAAAATTCAAAATGCATAATGATTTATGAAGTTTTTTATACAATTGATATTTAATATATAGGAGAACTAACCTTGTATCGGTCAAATCCGCGAAGAACTTGCGGGGATAAGTAGTAGAACACCGCCATCTTAGCCCCTTCCATTGCACCCTAACTGAAAGTCGACATCTAATTGGTGGAAAACAGGTCAAGCTTTCTACGTTTAACCAATCAATAAGTAGGTGACATCAAATTCCATCCACATTTTCACGATATGTTTTACATATTTCTGACCCATAAATGCTTGGAGTTGTAACCTGTGTAGGCTTTGCTTGTAACAACTTGCCTACTAGTACTAGTACCATGAATTACACAATCCACGGATACAAACTGTTTACTCAGATTAAAATAACTGACGTTGCTTAGGCTTAACTCTTGTCGGATAGCCGGTGGTTGTGGCATGGTTACAGTCAACCTGAACGACATGCCTGCCAATATTGGAAATTCAGAGAGCGTACACGGTACAGGCCTGAGTGAAAAATTCAGAAGTTGAGAAAAGGCCTATCACCCAAGTCTCAAACAAAAACGATTCGAATGAATGTTTTTCAATAGACTCCCCATGGTGAAGCAAACGACCTGTCTGCACATTATACACATTCTTCTAAACACGGTAAAGCGTAAATTTTCGACAAAAAAAAATCGCCTATTTTGTCTGATTTAGGCCTAATCGACCTATGTAAATTGTAATAACAGTAGGCTTACCAATGAATCAAAATTCATGTTACGATCAGAGCAAATTTTCACGATGGTGGAAGAAAATCTCTTACGATCATATAGTACTTATGCCTTATTTAAAGATTTGAAAGCTCAAATATATTACGTTTATAAGGGACGGGGAGGGGGGGGGGGGGGGGGGGGGGTAATTGAACGTCAAATTTCAATTTTCATTTCTTCTTTTCAAAATGTAGAAAATGAAAAATTGAACTTAAAAATGGTCATTTCCAATTTTCATTTCGCAATGTCAAAAAATGAAAGTTGAATTAAAGCGGGAAGGGCCACGAGCTTCAGTAAAGTTATAGGCTTTGTCCAAATCACAATCGTTTTAAGTGGTAAATGAGAGTTGTGGGCAAACTTAGCTAATGACCCAATGTTTCATTGATTTAATTAAGTAATTAGAGTAAAAATTAAACTTCCTTCATGAAGTTCATCTGTCAATTATCGAAACGAATTTCTCTAGTCTCCGCCTTGACATGCGCAGTAGAGTCTGCCTTTTGTTTGTCATAACAAAGTCACATGTTTGAAAGGAGCTGTTTGAATGGACTACGGCTGGAACGGCCCCACGGCTAAAACGGCCGCTACAGTCATGAGTATGTTAAATGGAGATTGAAAGCAGGCTTCCGCACCATGGGGGTAGTTGTCCAACTCATGTCGGTAGGCCTACGATCAACGTAGCATGCTGAGATTGACTATAGCGAGCGCTTTGAACTAGTCCTGCGCTACGTGTAACGTAAATGTCTTACCTGCTGGATTATTTTGTAATCGACCGAACAGAAGAAAATAAAAATCAAGAAAATTATAATTCGTTGAAGTTGTCCTGCTCCGTACATGTGGAATACCGCGTAGGCCTATTGACTTGTTACCAGCAGAACAAAACCCATTCAGGCCTATTCCGAATAAATTGTAACGGCTGCATCTCAAAGTGGCATAACTTCCCATAACTAAAGCTGCAAAAAGTATGCCACTGTAATATAAAGGCGTACAGTGTATATTACGGCCATTGATGTGAAAAAATTAAAAAAATCTGAATAAACGATATCTTTAATATAAAGCTGTCCTTTTTATGTTCAAGGCACCAAGCAAGCGTGTTGAATTTGGATAAAAAAATATAAGTCGGTCCCTGGGGTGGATGTGTTAGCGTTGAGATAATACTGTCACCTAAACCTCCGGGAGATCAGCAGGACTAAATCCACTGAGCGTGTTTCTCGTTTATGTTATATTACGTAAATTTCAAGTAAACTAATAAAAATCAATTTTTAAGTATGCTGAGGTTTTTGTTTTAAGTACATGTTTAAGTTTAAAGCATAAATACATATTTTAATCTTAATACATATAATATTCCGTATGTCAGTACATTTTTAATTTTTTACAATGTTTTTTTTTTTAGAAGTTTTTTGTTAAAATCATGTTGTACAATGTATCATTAAACTGGTATAACACCTCAGTAAGCTTTCAATGTATTTGTATTAAAATCATTAAAGATTGAAGCTGGTGATATCTATTAATTTTAGACATATAACTACACGTATATAAATTTTCTATACATGTATGAGGCGATTTCTCTACATTTCTGTATTTTAAGACAGCATTCAAGGCTATATAGTAAAATAAACATATACATTTATGGTCAGAGTTCAATTGATTATTTCTTTGCTCGTTTAAAGAAAAAACAACAACAAAGGCAAATTACAAGCCCTTCACAGCATGGTTCGTCCGGAATAACACACTTCCGTCGGATTACCCTTCCACACAAAACAAAAGTTAACTAGCAGTTAATAAGCGTGGATTCTCCCGGAAGTAAAGCAGAGGTGAGTAAAGATATAAAATCAAATGTTTTTTCATGGAAAGTCATTCGATCATTTGAGAAGAATAATAAAACATGGAAAATAACTGTCTACAATGCGCCCAAACTGTTCGCCCTCGACAAGAAGGCCTCCAATGCGATGGTTGCCAGCGATGGTGCCACCGCACTTGTGGAACAGGAATCACGAGGACCGAATATCATATTGCCTGTCGTAATGGCTTCATTGAGTGGGAGTTAAGCCTTGCACCTCCGCCAGAGACAACCCTGTAGCCTCCGCAGTCGACGATGGTTCCACAAACAGTTTTGAACAGGTAAATATTATTTTATTTGGTTTGATCCTGCGTCCCATTGATTGAAGGCCTTTATCGGCTGCATGGTATTCTAAAGTCTAAATTCTAAAGAATATGGCTCTTGTAACAAATGCTATGCTTTCTGTATTTTAGACTAGCGATGACCCCGATGCGTCCGACTTGGGATCTTTTTTGGATCCAGACGTTCATACCGAAGCTGATATGGATCGTGGACCCTCTGCCAACTTACCTGCAATCGTGCCACCAGAAGAGCCCCAACCCGTCACATATCACATTGTGGAAGGAGCTTCCAATTTTGGAAAGGTAGTTATAACTCTCCCATTATTTTGCCATATAAGCAAAAACACTCACATTCCCAACGTTATACATTGTAATATAATTATTTCATTCTTTTTCTTTGCTCAGGATATTCTAGTTGACTCCTTAGGGTATCAGTACAACCAGAAAATAGACAAGCGTCGCACCACCATTACATGGAGATGTTACCGTAGGTCGAAGAATTTGGTTTGTAAGGCTACCGTCCTGTACCGAGATGGCGTGTACTCTCGAGGATCTCAACATCATGTGTGCAATGCGGAACCCGGTGAGTTATTTGTTATAATGAATTTACTATAATATTATTATTATTGCTTTTTTGTTAGTGAAATTAAGTAGTTTACGTGAAATGGATTAATAGCATTGCTTTTTTATACCATTCAACAGGGCGCGTAAAGGTGCTAGAGGTACGGAAAGAGGTGAAGTCCCAAGCCGAGAAGCGAGTATTTGACTCTGCTTTTGTGATAACGGAGGAGGTAGGCACCAGCGTTTGATAAATTCTTTACTTCACGCTAATTGGCGTTTTCTTCATGACGCAATATCGTCCAAACAACTGTTGTTCATATGCTTTATCTTTGTTCACTATTTTATAGGTGCTTTTGGACAACATTCCTCCTGAACAGATGGCCCTACACCCAACCATTCCCAACCCAGAAAACTTGGCAAGACAAGGAAACCTTAAGAGAAGGAAGACCAGGCCTCAAGATACCCAAGACCTGGATTATGGTACTAAGGAATATCAAAGCGTAAGTTGATTTTCACTTGTTTTCTTGTTGTTTTGTCGAATACAACCAACGTAGATTTGCGACTGACTTATCTTTGGATGATTAAATGAAATACCAGCCTCGTAGTGCAAGCTGGGTGTGTACAAATCACAACAACAACGACACGTCGATCGAAACCGAGTGTCGCTGTTATTTCACAGTGGTTTTAGCTTACTAAAAATAGGCAATTTATATCTGTCCTGTACTTCCTTACTATTGGTGATTTTTTGTTTTATTTGAAGGTGAAATAAGAAGCCAATAGATCTTCCACAAACGTTCTAGTCTCTCGTCATCTCGTTCTGTTTTATTTCTACTCTTGGTCTAACTTCTACCTCTAAGCGTGGATTTTTTCTGTGACTGACTGGCATTGTTGGACAGGTAGTAAATGTGGAATGCAAATGGACAAGCATATGAATAGTAAGTACATATACAAGAGGCTTAATTTCGTAAATAGTAATAGGTTTGTATATTTACAAATCATCTATATACTTGAAGAATGGTATTTTACTTGTCAAGTCATTCCAATCCACCCCACTTGTGGGTATTTGGTCTACTCTCCAATTAAACAAAAGTCAAACTGTATGTAATACGGAGAACATTTTAAATGATGTACCCCTCTCGCTCTAAATTTGCAACAAAGTCATATAAATGAATTCCACCAATAGGTCGCGGGTTCGATTCCCACTCAGTCCAAAAAATTGGAGAATTTTCTGACTGGGTTTTCACTCGAACGACCTATGTGGGATGGTTGCCAGTTACCAACGGAAGGTCGTGGGTTTCCTCCAGGCATAGAGCCCGGTTTCCTCCCACAATAAAACTGGCATCGCCGCCATATAAGTGAAATAATCTTGAGTGCGGCGTAAAACACCAAACAATCAATCAAGCATATAAATGAAATAACATTGAGTGTGATATAGCAAACCATTCAATATAACACTTGGTTTAAAACTGCTCTAAATGCATCTTCACCAAGGTTTGATTTTCATCATCTAAAATAAAACTTTATAATTTATGTTATAAAAAATTCACTACATAATAATGACAGTGCACTGTTGTTTATTTTTTCAACAGTCTTGAACAACTTGACTGGAGGATAATTCAAAACTAATGCAAGGTTCAAAGATTTCTCGGTTGCTTCAAGAGCAAGATCAAAGAAAACAAAATTGAATGGAATCCAGTGTACAGATCTGATTATTTATAAACAACACAGACAATTCAGTGAAAGGAATGGGTGAGAAAAGAAAGCCCAATTTCTTATTTGGGCTATTAGGAAGAGATTTTATAATACATTTGCTATGTATGTAAGTTATGATAAGGCTCATCAATGATAGTGGTTTCAAACATAATAAACGAATCAAAAAGTTTGATTCCTGTCCATTTAAACAAATGAAATATACATGTATAACCAAAAAAAAAGATTTTATCTTCATTTCTACTTTGTTTGATGTATTGATGATTATATCAATAATATGACAGCCTTGCCAGGTTTTAGTGTGAGAAGAAAATCCTGACCTTCGACAATTGCCTGTCAACTCTTCTACATATGGCAATTGAGGAAAAATCTCATTCACAAATATTTCAATTTTATTAAGTCTGAGTTGGACTCGAACCTGCAACTCATGAATTGAATGTCTGAGTCACTGAGAAACCATCACTGAGCCAGCGAGGTCCCACCTTTGTTTGATAGATCAATGTTTTATGCTGCACAGAAAATTATTTGACTTACAAGGCAGTGTTGCCAAGTTTAGTGCTGGAGGAAACTGGGCTCTGTCCGGGGGAAACCCCTGACCTTCGGAGAGTTCCTCGAAAGTTTTCCACATTGGTCGACAGGGTGAAAAACCCAGAGATTTTTCAAATGTATTTGACCCGAGGCTGCGAGTCGACACATAGATGGAAGGCCTGGGTCAAACTGAGAATCCATCGCTCTGCCCACTGAGCCATTGGGGTCCTTTCTTTGTTTAATTGATTGGTGTTCTAAGTCACACTCAAGACTATTTCACTTATATAGTGGCGTTGCCAAGTTTACTGGAGGGGGGAATGGAGCTCTTCTCGAAAGAAACACCCAATTTTCAGCGAGTACCTGGTATCTCTTTCACATAGGCAGACAGAGTGAAAAACTTACTCAGAAATTTTGAAATTTTATTTGGTCTGAGTGGGATTCGAACGCACAACCCATGAACGGAAAGTGTTTGTCGGACTGAAAAACTATCACTTAACCAACTGAGACGCCTTCTTTCTTTGATTGATTGATGTTTTCACCACACTGAATATTACTTGACTTATATGGCAGCATTGCCAAGTTTAGTGGAGGAGGAAACTGGGCTCTGCCCAGAGGAAACACCCGACCCTTGGTAAGTACCTAGTAACAAAGAGACTATCACTCTGCCAACTGAGCCTTTGTTTGAAGATGGGAGATTGTGTGTAGTGATAGATTCTCACATCATCACCAGCTTTCCACAAGTGGGTCACAAGTTCGAATCCAATTCAATCTAAATTGAATAGATTTTTAGGTGCCTGCCAAAGGGTGTGAGTTTCGGCTTTATTCCAGACATGAATGAATCTTTCGAGGTCAGTGGGGTGGTATATGAATGTGTACGAAAGTGTGATTGTTGAGAACTTGCAGGTTTCTAAGATTGATTTGTGTTTTACTTCGCACTCGGGACTATTTCGTTTATAAGGTGGCCTAGCTAGGTTTATTGGGGAGGAAACGCCTTGACTCTCCACAACGACATGACAACATAGCACATTGGGCCGGTGATCAAGTTCTAAACCAAGCCAGCATTTTTAAAACAAAATGGGAATTGAATCCAAAACCAATTGGTGGAATGGTTCCTAAGAACCTAAGCTAGGAATGGGAAAGCATCTTGATTCTGTATTTATTATGAGGGCCAAAAAGCTGTCAAAGATGATTTTAGTTCAGATTATTTGCAGAAGATTTTCAAAATAAAACATATCAGACTAGATTATTTATAGTACAGGTTCTTTGTTAAGAACACAATTTTATTCTGACAATTCCAGCATTTAAACGAAGTCAATCACCAAAAAACAAATTTAATTTCTGTACACTAACTAAGCATATATGCTTTTCCATAACTACCAGTCCACCAAACGTTGTTTTTGACATATTTTAAACATGTCTATATCCAGGTAGAAATCATTTTCAGTTAATGTCACTGAATTTCGCAGTCTAGTCTAGTAGAGATGATTAGAAATTAAACATCATGACCAGTCAAAAATGATTATTTCAAAAACAAATTAATACTCCATCTCGCAAGGTTTTCCATTGCAACTGAAAAAAAAAAAGGTTGAAGTTGTAATGTCAATACGCTGGCACAGATTTAAATGTATGTGAGCCACATCTTAATAACTCCACATTTCTGCCTCAGTCAATTTTTTAGCACTTCCCCAACAGAATCCAATCCATAGGCCTACAGCTCCATCTTTTGTTTTCATATCACTGTAAAATATAAAAAATAAGAATAATGATAAGTACTAAAACAAGGTTTTCTTAGTTACAGTGCTAAAATAAATATCAGATTTACTGGGTGCTTTATGTCATACACAAAAAATATCACTTTGGGAACTACTGTACGTTAGGAAGCGAAGTACCGAGTAAGACCTTTACTAAAGTGAAGTACCTGGCTAAGGTGTTCACTCTGGAGTGACTGAAATACCCATACCATGAAAGTATGTAGTGACAAATTCACAAAACAGAGCTCCCAGTGATGACATTTGTAGCACATAGACTAATATCATACTGGCAGGCCAGTGAGTAAACGCAAGGTGGAAATATATATAGGCATTAGGTATGTATTGTTTATTGAAACTTTCCTGTAACCACAACAACATTGATTGTACTTGTAGTGTACAAGTACTACCACTCACTGTCACTGTCAGCTAGTTTGTCCGAATGAAATATCAATAACAAATGATCTAACCAATACATCACCCTGCATGAAATTGAAAAGAAATAAAGTTAAGCTAACTAAATTTTGTTTGTAACACGAGGCCTACAAAAAATTGTACAAGATAAAATGAAGATTTGACAGACCTGTACTGAGTGAGAGGCATCGTTGTGTTGTCTGTTGACGGCTGAGTGTAGTCCGAAATATCTGCGATGATGATGTAAGACATTTTCTGACAGATAGGCCATCATCATCGTCAGAACGCATTTGATCAATTTACTGGGAATTTCTTGCCATCCTTCGGGGTGGCAAGACCACCTGTCGTTTCTCATCAAAAATATCAAGATTCTCCTCATAACTTTTAAAAATAAAATTGAAAACCTTTACTTTAATGGTTTCCCTTTTTCCTCGCGCCAATCTTAAGTCTGTACGTCGACACAAGCCATATATCTGCCCGGTTAAATTTCAATATGTACCAAACCTTTCCGAAATCAGCCATTTGCATAATCTCTCATTGATACGTCACTATGACGCGAAAGGTCAACCTGTCACATGATTAGTTCAGCTCAAGCAGTTGTTCTGTGTATACTTAAGCCCAGTGAACTATATGCGTGGAATGGACACGTCTCATTGGCTGGTTTGGATCGGACTTTGTAAAATGTACCGCCATTGACAGTTGATAAGCGCGTGCAGAACAGATCTGGATGGACGCTCCACTATCTCCTGGCGCCATCCTCCCTCACCTCCGTTACCAACCAGAAATAGCTCTCATATTTTTTATCAAACAACCCTATGGATAATTGGATTATGTCAAGTATTAACCCCGGGTTGTCGGCCAAATGTAAGATAATGAAACCTTTTGAAAACCTCTAATTATTGTATCTCTTTACTTTGGAAATATGCCAAAATTAAAAACTTTGGAGTCAAGAGACATTTTGACAGTGCACACGTTAACATAGGATGATAAGATGTCAACATTTTGAGGGTGACATTTTTACATTTGGTAGATTCATATCATACAAAGTCAAAATTTAGTGGTTTGGAATAATTTCTTTAGCCAGGAGAACAAAATGCTACGGTGACGGAGTTGAGGTTTAAATACATTCCCTTTACTTTGGAAGCCACTGTAATAAAATCTACCACTTATCCAGCTCTGGTGCCTATTTATTCAGTCGTCCCAGTCCAACATATATATAATTACGTAAGTCTTAATTGTTTATCTCAATGATGAATTTTCAATTTTTATAACGTGCAGTATGTCCCCTAAAAATGTTTTGGCCCTGATGTAGGTACCGGTAACGATCACAAACTCAGGGTTAAATTTGGGGCTGTTATAGGCCATATATCTGTTGTAATTTGCAATTTTGTTTAACGAACCCGATCATTTGACTCAGGCATAGAGCCCGGTTTCCTCCCACAATAAAACTGGCATCGCCGCCATATAAGTGAAATAATCTTGAGTGCGGCGTAAAACACCAAACAATCAATCAAGCATATAAATGAAATAACATTGAGTGTGATATAGAAAACCATTCAATATAACACTTGGTTTAAAACTGCTCTAAATGCATCTTCACCAAGGTTTGATTTTCATCATCTAAAATAAAACTTTATAATTTATGTTATAAAAAATTCACTACATAATAATGACAGTGCACTGTTGTTTATTTTTTCAACAGTCTTGAACAACTTGACTGGAGGATAATTCAAAACTAATGCAAGGTTCAAAGATTTCTCGGTTGCTTCAAGAGCAAGATCAAAGAAAACAAAATTGAATGGAATCCAGTGTACAGATCTGATTATTTATAAACAACACAGACAATTCAGTAAAAGGAATGGGTGAGAAAAGAAAGCCCAATTTCTTATTTGGGCTATTAGGAAGAGACTATATAATACATTTGCTATGTATGTAAGTTATGATAAGGCTCATCAATGATAGTGGTTTCAAACATAATAAACGAATCAAAAAGTTTGATTCCTGTCCATTTAAACAAATGAAATATACATGTATAACCAAAAAAAAAAGATTTTATCTTCATTTCTACTTTGTTTGATGTATTGATGATTATATCAATAATATGACAGCCTTGCCAGGTTTTAGTGTGAGAAGAAAATCCTGACCTTCGACAATTGCCTGTCAACTCTTCTACATATGGCAATTGAGGAAAAATCTCATTCACAAATATTTCAATTTTATTAAGTCTGAGTTGGACTCGAACCTGCAACTCGTGAATTGAATGTCTGAGTCACTGAGAAACCATCACTGAGCCAGCGAGGTCCCACCTTTGTTTGATAGATCAATGTTTTATGCTGCACAGAAAATTATTTGACTTACAAGGCAGTGTTGCCAAGTTTAGTGCTGGAGGAAACTGGGCTCTGTCCGGGGGAAACCCCTGACCTTCGGAGAGTTCCTCGAAAGTTTTCCACATTGGTCGACAGGGTGAAAAACCCAGAGATTTTTCAAATGTATTTGACCCGAGGCTGCGAGTCGACACATAGATGGAAGGCCTGGGTCAAACTGAGAATCCATCGCTCTGCCCACTGAGCCATTGGGGTCCTTTCTTTGTTTAATTGATTGGTGTTCTAAGTCACACTCAAGACTATTTCACTTATATAGTGGCGTTGCCAAGTTTACTGGAGGGGGGAATGGAGCTCTTCTCGAAAGAAACACCCAATTTTCAGCGAGTACCTGGTATCTCTTTCACATAGGCAGACAGAGTGAAAAACTTACTCAGAAATTTTGAAATTTTATTTGGTCTGAGTGGGATTCGAACGCACAACCCATGAACGGAAAGTGTTTGTCGGACTGAAAAACTATCACTTAACCAACTGAGACGCCTTCTTTCTTTGATTGATTGATGTTTTCACCACACTGAATATTACTTGACTTATATGGCAGCATTGCCAAGTTTAGTGGAGGAGGAAACTGGGCTCTGCCCAGAGGAAACACCCGACCCTTGGTAAGTACCTAGTAACAAAGAGACTATCACTCTGCCAACTGAGCCTTTGTTTGAAGATGGGAGATTGTGTGTAGTGATAGATTCTCACATCATCACCAGCTTTCCACAAGTGGGTCACAAGTTCGAATCCAATTCAATCTAAATTGAATAGATTTTTAGGTACCTGCCAAAGGGTGTGAGTTTCGGCTTTATTCCAGACATGAATGAATCTTTCGAGGTCAGTGGGGTGGTATATGAATGTGTACGAAAGTGTGATTGTTGAGAACTTGCAGGTTTCTAAGATTGATTTGTGTTTTACTTCGCACTCGGGACTATTTCGTTTATAAGGTGGCCTAGCTAGGTTTATTGGGGAGGAAACGCCTTGACTCTCCACAACGACATGACAACATAGCACATTGGGCCGGTGATCAAGTTCTAAACCAAGCCAGCATTTTTAAAACAAAATGGGAATTGAATCCAAAACCAATTGGTGGAATGGTTCCTAAGAACCTAAGCTAGGAATGGGAAAGCATCTTGATTCTGTATTTATTATGAGGGCCAAAAAGCTGTCAAAGATGATTTTAGTTCAGATTATTTGCAGAAGATTTTCAAAATAAAACATATCAGACTAGATTATTTATAGTACAGGTTCTTTGTTAAGAACACAATTTTATTCTGACAATTCCAGCATTTAAACGAAGTCAATCACCAAAAAACAAATTTAATATCTGTACACTAACTAAGCATATATGCTTTTCCATAACTACCAGTCCACCAAACGTTGTTTTTGACATATTTTAAACATGTCTATATCCAGGTAGAAATCATTTTCAGTTAATGTCACTGAATTTCGCAGTCTAGTCTAGTAGAGATGATTAGAAATTAAACATCATGACCAGTCAAAAATGATTATTTCAAAAACAAATTAATACTCCATCTCGCAAGGTTTTCCATTGCAACTGAAAAAAAAGGTTGAAGTTGTAATGTCAATACGCTGGCACAGATTTAAATGTATGTGAGCCACATCTTAATAACTCCACATTTCTGCCTCAGTCAATTTTTTAGCACTTCCCCAACAGAATCCAATCCATAGGCCTACAGCTCCATCTTTTTTTTTCATATTACTGTAAAATATAAAAAATAAGAATAATGATAAGTACTAAAACAAGGTTTTCTTAGTTACAGTGCTAAAATAAATATCAGATTTACTGGGTGCTTTATGTCATACACAAAAAATATCACTTTGGGAACTACTGTACGTTAGGAAGCGAAGTACCGAGTAAGACCTTTACTAAAGTGAAGTACCTGGCTAAGGTGTTCACTCTGGAGTGACTGAAATACCCATACCATGAAAGTATGTAGTGACAAATTCACAAAACAGAGCTCCCAGTGATGACATTTGTAGCACATAGACTAATATCATACTGGCAGGCCAGTGAGTAAACGCAAGGTGGAAATATATATAGGCATTAGGTATGTATTGTTTATTGAAACTTTCCTGTAACCACAACAACATTGATTGTACTGGTAGTGTACAAGTACTACCACTCACTGTCACTGTCAGCTAGTTTGTCCGAATGAAATATCAATAACAAATGATCTAACCAATACATCACCCTGCATGAAATTGAAAAGAAATAAAGTTAAGCTAACTAAATTTTGTTTGTAACACGAGGCCTACAAAAAATTGTACAAGATAAAATGAAGATTTGACAGACCTGTACTGAGTGAGAGGCATCGTTGTGTTGTCTGTTGACGGCTGAGTGTAGTCCGAAATATCTGCGATGATGATGTAAGACATTTTCTGACAGATAGGCCATCATCATCGTCAGAACGCATTTGATCAATTTACTGGGAATTTCTTGCCATCCTTCGGGGTGGCAAGACCACCTCTCGTTTCTCATCAAAAATATCAAGATTCTCCTCATAACTTTTAAAAATAAAATTGAAAACCTTTACTTTAATGGTTTCCCTTTTTCCTCGCGCCAATCTTAAGTCTGTACGTCGACACAAGCCATATATCTGCCCGGTTAAATTTCAATATGTACCAAACCTTTCCGAAATCAGCCATTTGCATAATCTCTCATTGATACGTCACTATGACGCGAAAGGTCAACCTGTCACATGATTAGTTCAGCTCAAGCAGTTGTTCTGTGTATACTTAAGCCCAGTGAACTATATGCGTGGAATGGACACGTCTCATTGGCTGGTTTGGATCGGACTTTGTAAAATGTACCGCCATTGACAGTTGATAAGCGCGTGCAGAACAGATCTGGATGGACGCTCCACTATCTCCTGGCGGCATTCGAAGCATATCAAGCACCACGTGACCTCCGTTCCACGCATATAGTTCTTAAGCCAAACTATCACGTGATCGCCTGCTAGTGGGTAGTCATGTGACAGGTTGACCTTTCACGTCATATGACGTATCAATGAGAGTTTATGCAAATGGCTGATTTCGGAAAGGTTTGGTACAGTTTGAAATTTAACCGGGCAGATCTATGGCTTGTGTCGATGTACAGACTTAAGATTGGTGCGAGGAGAAAGGGAAATCATTAAAGTACGGGTTAGCAATTTTATTTTTTAAAAGTTATGAAGGGAATCTTGATATTTTTGATGAGAAATAAGTGGTGGTTTTGCCACCTCGAAGGGTGGCAAGAAATTCCCAGAAAATTGATCAAATGCGTTCTGACGATGATGATGGCCTATCTGTCAGAAAATGTCATACATCATCATCGCAGATATTTCGGACTAGGTTGAGTGCAGCGAAGGCAAGCCAGATTATCGCCCGATCCTCGTTGTTTCTCTCCTTTTCATATCCACTAATGTCAGTAAAGGTATTCCAAACTTCTTTCGGATGAAAGCTTTGTGAATATTACGGCCTCTGTTTTGTGTTTACCGTCATTAACACTCAACTTCTTCGAGTCATTCACTCCAGCCATGCTCGGCATGCTTAAGCCTTTCAACACTGTTTACAATGAAGTGCGCATGTGCCTGTCAGTAACTTCGAGGAGGATCTGGGCGGTATTTCAAATATTTTGTAATAATTGGTAGGGCCCCCTTTGAAAAATTAATTCGTACGGGAAAACCTACGTTAGGATTTTCATGAAATTTGGACAGACGCATCTTCTAAGATTCATCTTTCCGGGAAAAATAATACCATGTGTGGGAAAATTCGTTTTAGCCAACCTGATGGCCCTTCCCGATATTTGCGAGTAGATAAATTCTCAATGTTGAGGTTTTACAAATTTTTACACAGCAGCCGATTTTTCTAGGCTGAGAGGTCACGTGACTGAAACCCCTACTATTACTAAAATAACTTTTCATTTCAAAGTAGCAGAACCGCGAAACATTTTATTGTTACATGTTGTATTGACTTCTTGAGTAGAGTGTCCAGAGCTGTGGATTGATTGTTTGGTGTTTTACGCCGCGCTCAAGATTATTTCACTTATATAGCGGCGTTGCCAGTTATATTGTGGGAGGAAACCGGGCTCTGTGCCCAGAGGAAACCCACGACCTTCCTCTGGTAACTGGCAAACATCCAACATAGGTCGTTCGAGTGAAAACCCAGTCAGAAAATTTTCCAATTTTTGGACTTAGTGGGATTCGAACCCGCGACCCATTGGTGGAAGGCTGTTCGGATTGAGCGTCCAACGCTCTACCTACTGAGCCACGGAAGCCATTTCAGTTTGTTAACAAGGCCATCGACTTATTCACTTATTTTAGGTGAAATAAATATATGTTAGGCTATATATTTTTTTTTGTCCTCGTGTTATTGGCATTCAGTGTTTGAAGTGGCATGAGCTGCCAAAATTCAGACTTTTTTCATAATTTCTGATCGTCACGATAGTAAGAGGCTTTGAAGGCCATCGAATAACTAAATGATTGGCGTTGGAATGAGGAAAATTCATACAGTATGGGGCCTGTATAAACCGAAAACGCGTTCGAAAAGTAAACAAAATTTAAATAACCGGGAAGACCATTCATTCTAAGCCAAAGTTAGTTCAAAACAATACTTTATCGTTCATTTTCGAGACTAGAAGCACTAAACAAGCTTCTGAACTATACATCTTGAGAAAAATAGCCAATAATTTCAACATTCTGTTTTAACGCCAAAATATCAACATTTTGGCAACTCATGCCACTTTAAAGGGTAGTGTTGGTCGTTTCCATCGTTTGCGGAGCTATGTTGGCTATATGTGATTAATTCTGCGTGAATTTTCCTGGGGTTCTGGTGTCTTCCACTAATATGACTTTTGTCGTGTGGGAGAGTTCGCCAGCATTGTTCGCCAAAGGCCTGTGGTTTAATCTAGGCACTTCGATTTCCTCCACCCATAAAATGCCTGGCACAACGGTGAAATGATCTTGAGTATGGCGTTCAGCAATATGCGTAGATATGAAAAAAGTTTGAACGGTAGTTGGCGGAGTGGTGTGTCGCTCATAAGGCCTATAATAAGCCGAGGCAAGTTGAAAAGCTGTCAATTTGAAAAGGTATAACTCATCTCCGTTACCGTCCCTCACCTCCGTTACCCTCCCTCACCTCCGTTACCCTCCCTCACCTCCGTTACCAACCAGAAATAGCTCTCATATTTTTTATCAAACAACCCTATGGATAATTGGATTATGTCAAGTATTAACCCCGGGTTGTCGGCCAAATGTAAGATAATGAAACCTTTTGAAAACCTCTAATTATTGTATCTCTTTACTTTGGAAATATGCCAAAATTAAAAACTTTGGAGTCAAGAGACATTTTGACAGTGCACACGTTAACATAGGATAAGATGTCAACGTTTTGAGGGTGACATTTTTACATTTGGTAGATTCATATCATACAAAGTCAAAATTTAGTGGTTTGGAATAATTTCTTTAGCCAGGAGAACAAAATGCTACGGTGACGGAGTTGAGGTTTAAATACATTCCCTTTACTTTGGAAGCCACTGTAATAAAATCTACCACTTATCCAGCTCTGGTGCCTATTTATTCAGTCGTCCCAGTCCAACATATATATAATTACGTAAGTCTTAATTGTTTATCTCAATGATGAATTTTCAATTTTTATAACGTGCAGTATGTCCCCTAAAAATGTTTTGGCCCTGATGTAGGTACCGGTAACGATCACAAACTCAGGGTTAAATTTGGGGCTGTTATAGGCCATATATCTGTTGTAATTTGCAATTTTGTTTAACGAACCCGATCATTTGATTCAGGCATAGAGCCCGGTTTCCTCCCACAATAAAACTGGCATCGCCGCCATATAAGTGAAATAATCTTGAGTGCGGCGTAAAACACCAAACAATCAATCAAGCATATAAATGAAATAACATTGAGTGTGATATAGAAAACCATTCAATATAACACTTGGTTTAAAACTGCTCTAAATGCATCTTCACCAAGGTTTGATTTTCATCATCTAAAATAAAACTTTATAATTTATGTTATAAAAAATTCACTACATAATAATGACAGTGCACTGTTGTTTATTTTTTCAACAGTCTTGAACAACTTGACTGGAGGATAATTCAAAACTAATGCAAGGTTCAAAGATTTCTCGGTTGCTTCAAGAGCAAGATCAAAGAAAACAAAATTGAATGGAATCCAGTGTACAGATCTGATTATTTATAAACAACACAGACAATTCAGTAAAAGGAATGGGTGAGAAAAGAAAGCCAAATTTCTTATTTGGGCTATTAGGAAGAGACTTTATAATACATTTGCTATGTATGTAAGTTATGATAAGGCTCATCAATGATAGTGGTTTCAAACATAATAAACGAATCAAAAAGTTTGATTCCTGTCCATTTAAACAAATGAAATATACATGTATAACCAAAAAAAAAAGATTTTATCTTCATTTCTACTTTGTTTGATGTATTGATGATTATATCAATAATATGACAGCCTTGCCAGGTTTTAGTGTGAGAAGAAAATCCTGACCTTCGACAATTGCCTGTCAACTCTTCTACATATGGCAATTGAGGAAAAATCTCATTCACAAATATTTCAATTTTATTAAGTCTGAGTTGGACTCGAACCTGCAACTCGTGAATTGAATGTCTGAGTCACTGAGAAACCATCACTGAGCCAGCGAGGTCCCACCTTTGTTTGATAGATCAATGTTTTATGCTGCACAGAAAATTATTTGACTTACAAGGCAGTGTTGCCAAGTTTAGTGCTGGAGGAAACTGGGCTCTGTCCGGGGGAAACCCCTGACCTTCGGAGAGTTCCTCGAAAGTTTTCCACATTGGTCGACAGGGTGAAAAACCCAGAGATTTTTCAAATGTATTTGACCCGAGGCTGCGAGTCGACACATAGATGGAAGGCCTGGGTCAAACTGAGAATCCATCGCTCTGCCCACTGAGCCATTGGGGTCCTTTCTTTGTTTAATTGATTGGTGTTCTAAGTCACACTCAAGACTATTTCACTTATATAGTGGCGTTGCCAAGTTTACTGGAGGGGGGAATGGAGCTCTTCTCGAAAGAAACACCCAATTTTCAGCGAGTACCTGGTATCTCTTTCACATAGGCAGACAGAGTGAAAAACTTACTCAGAAATTTTGAAATTTTATTTGGTCTGAGTGGGATTCGAACGCACAACCCATGAACGGAAAGTGTTTGTCGGACTGAAAAACTATCACTTAACCAACTGAGACGCCTTCTTTCTTTGATTGATTGATGTTTTCACCACACTGAATATTACTTGACTTATATGGCAGCATTGCCAAGTTTAGTGGAGGAGGAAACTGGGCTCTGCCCAGAGGAAACACCCGACCCTTGGTAAGTACCTAGTAACAAAGAGACTATCACTCTGCCAACTGAGCCTTTGTTTGAAGATGGGAGATTGTGTGTAGTGATAGATTCTCACATCATCACCAGCTTTCCACAAGTGGGTCACAAGTTCGAATCCAATTCAATCTAAATTGAATAGATTTTTAGGTACCTGCCAAAGGGTGTGAGTTTCGGCTTTATTCCAGACATGAATGAATCTTTCGAGGTCAGTGGGGTGGTATATGAATGTGTACGAAAGTGTGATTGTTGAGAACTTGCAGGTTTCTAAGATTGATTTGTGTTTTACTTCGCACTCGAGACTATTTCGTTTATAAGGTGGCCTAGCTAGGTTTATTGGGGAGGAAACGCCTTGACTCTCCACAACGACATGACAACATAGCACATTGGGCCGGTGATCAAGTTCTAAACCAAGCCAGCATTTTTAAAACAAAATGGGAATTGAATCCAAAACCAATTGGTGGAATGGTTCCTAAGAACCTAAGCTAGGAATGGGAAAGCATCTTGATTCTGTATTTATTATGAGGGCCAAAAAGCTGTCAAAGATGATTTTAGTTCAGATTATTTGCAGAAGATTTTCAAAATAAAACATATCAGACTAGATTATTTATAGTACAGGTTCTTTGTTAAGAACACAATTTTATTCTGACAATTCCAGCATTTAAACGAAGTCAATCACCAAAAAACAAATTTAATATCTGTACACTAACTAAGCATATATGCTTTTCCATAACTACCAGTCCACCAAACGTTGTTTTTGACATATTTTAAACATGTCTATATCCAGGTAGAAATCATTTTCAGTTAATGTCACTGAATTTCGCAGTCTAGTCTAGTAGAGATGATTAGAAATTAAACATCATGACCAGTCAAAAATGATTATTTCAAAAACAAATTAATACTCCATCTCGCAAGGTTTTCCATTGCAACTGAAAAAAAAGGTTGAAGTTGTAATGTCAATACGCTGGCACAGATTTAAATGTATGTGAGCCACATCTTAATAACTCCACATTTCTGCCTCAGTCAATTTTTTAGCACTTCCCCAACAGAATCCAATCCATAGGCCTACAGCTCCATCTTTTTTTTTCATATTACTGTAAAATATAAAAAATAAGAATAATGATAAGTACTAAAACAAGGTTTTCTTAGTTACAGTGCTAAAATAAATATCAGATTTACTGGGTGCTTTATGTCATACACAAAAAATATCACTTTGGGAACTACTGTACGTTAGGAAGCGAAGTACCGAGTAAGACCTTTACTAAAGTGAAGTACCTGGCTAAGGTGTTCACTCTGGAGTGACTGAAATACCCATACCATGAAAGTATGTAGTGACAAATTCACAAAACAGAGCTCCCAGTGATGACATTTGTAGCACATAGACTAATATCATACTGGCAGGCCAGTGAGTAAACGCAAGGTGGAAATATATATAGGCATTAGGTATGTATTGTTTATTGAAACTTTCCTGTAACCACAACAACATTGATTGTACTTGTAGTGTACAAGTACTACCACTCACTGTCACTGTCAGCTAGTTTGTCCGAATGAAATATCAATAACAAATGATCTAACCAATACATCACCCTGCATGAAATTGAATAGAAATAAAGTTAAGCTAACTAAATTTTGTTTGTAACACGAGGCCTACAAAAAATTGTACAAGATAAAATGAAGATTTGACAGACCTGTACTGAGTGAGAGGCATCGTTGTGTTGTCTGTTGACGGCTGAGTGTAGTCCGAAATATCTGCGATGATGATGTAAGACATTTTCTGACAGATAGGCCATCATCATCGTCAGAACGCATTTGATCAATTTACTGGGAATTTCTTGCCATCCTTCGGGGTGGCAAGACCACCTCTCGTTTCTCATCAAAAATATCAAGATTCTCCTCATAACTTTTAAAAATAAAATTGAAAACCTTTACTTTAATGGTTTCCCTTTTTCCTCGCGCCAATCTTAAGTCTGTACGTCGACACAAGCCATATATCTGCCCGGTTAAATTTCAATATGTACCAAACCTTTCCGAAATCAGCCATTTGCATAATCTCTCATTGATACGTCACTATGACGCGAAAGGTCAACCTGTCACATGATTAGTTCAGCTCAAGCAGTTGTTCTGTGTATACTTAAGCCCAGTGAACTATATGCGTGGAATGGACACGTCTCATTGGCTGGTTTGGATCGGACTTTGTAAAATGTACCGCCATTGACAATTGATAAGCGCGTGCAGAACAGATCTGGATGGACGCTCCACTATCTCCTGGCGGCATTCGAAGCATATCAAGCACCACGTGACCTCCGTTCCACGCATATAGTTCATTGCTTAAGCCAAACTATCACGTGATCGCCTGCTAGTGGGTAGTCATGTGACAGGTTGACCTTTCACGTCATATGACGTATCAATGAGAGTTTATGCAAATGGCTGATTTCGGAAAGGTTTGGTACAGTTTGAAATTTAACCGGGCAGATCTATGGCTTGTGTCGATGTACAGACTTAAGATTGGTGCGAGGAGAAAGGGAAATCATTAAAGTACGGGTTAGCAATTTTATTTTTTAAAAGTTATGAAGGGAATCTTGATATTTTTGATGAGAAATAAGTGGTGGTTTTGCCACCTCGAAGGGTGGCAAGAAATTCCCAGAAAATTGATCAAATGCGTTCTGACGATGATGATGGCCTATCTGTCAGAAAATGTCATACATCGTCATCGCAGATATTTCGGACTAGGCTGAGTGCAGCGAAGGCAAGCCAGATTATCGCCCGATCCTCGTTGTTCCTCTCCTTTTCATATCCACTAATGTCAGTAAAGGTATTCCAAACTTCTTTCGGATGAAAGCTTTGTGAATATTACGGCCTCTGTTTTGTTTTTACCGTCATTAACACTCAACTTCTTCGAGTCATTCACTCCAGCCATGCTCGGCATGCTTAAGCCTTTCAACACTGTTTACAATGAAGTGCGCATGTGCCTGTCAGTAACTTCGAGGAGGATCTGGGCGGTATTTCAAATATTTTGTAATAATTGGTAGGGCCCCCTTTGAAAAATTAATTCGTACGGGAAAACCTACGTTAGGATTTTCATGAAATTTGGACAGACGCATCTTCTAAGATTCATCTTTCCGGGAAAAATAATACCATGTGTGGGAAAATTCGTTTTAGCCAACCTGATGGCCCTTCCCGATATTTGCGAGTAGATAAATTCTCAATGTTGAGGTTTTACAAATTTTTACACAGCAGCCGATTTTTCTAGGCTGAGAGGTCACGTGACTGAAACCCCTACTATTACTAAAATAACTTTTCATTTCAAAGTAGCAGAACCGCGAAACATTTTATTGTTACATGTTGTATTGACTTCTTGAGTAGAGTGTCCAGAGCTGTGGATTGATTGTTTGGTGTTTTACGCCGCGCTCAAGATTATTTCACTTATATAGCGGCGTTGCCAGTTATATTGTGGGAGGAAACCGGGCTCTGTGCCCAGAGGAAACCCACGACCTTCCTCTGGTAACTGGCAAACATCCAACATAGGTCGTTCGAGTGAAAACCCAGTCAGAAAATTTTCCAATTTTTGGACTGAGTGGGATTCGAACCCGCGACCCATTGGTGGAAGGCTGTTCGGATTGAGCGTCCAACGCTCTACCTACTGAGCCACGGAAGCCATTTCAGTTTGTTAACAAGGCCATCGACTTATTCACTTATTTTAGGTGAAATAAATATATGTTAGCCTATATATATTTTTTTGTCCTCGTGTTATTGGCATTCAGTGTTTGAAGTGACATGAGCTGCCAAAATTCAGACTTTTTTCATAATTTCTGATCGTCACGATAGTAAGAGGCTTTGAAGGCCATCGAATAACTAAATGATTGGCGTTGGAATGAGGAAAATTCATACAGTATGGGGCCTGTATAAACCGAAAACGCGTTCGAAAAGTAAACAAAATTTAAATAACCGGGAAGACCATTCATTCTAAGCCAAAGTCAATACTTTATCGTTCATTTTCGAGACTAGAAGCACTAAACAAGCTTCTGAACTATACATCTTGAGAAAAATAGCCAATAATTTCAACATTCTGTTTTAACGCCAAAATATCAACATTTTGGCAACTCATGCCACTTTAAAGGGTAGTGTTGGTCGCTTCCATCGTTTGCGGAGCTATGTTGGCTAGGCCTATATGTGATTAATTCTGCGTGAATTTTCCTGGGGTTCTGGTGTCTTCCACTAATATGACTTTTGTCGTGTGGGAGAGTTCGCCAGCATTGTTCGCCAAAGGCCTGTGGTTTAATCTAGGCACTCCGATTTTCTCCACCCATAAAATGCCTGGCACAACGGTGAAATGATCTTGAGTATGGCGTTCAGCAATATGCGTAGATATGAAAAAAGTTTGAACGGTAGTTGGCGGAGTGGTGTGTCGCTCATAAGGCCTATAATAAGCGGAGGCAAGTTGAAAACCTGTCAATTTGAAAAGGTATAACTCATCTCCGTTACCCTCCCTCACCTCCGTTACCCTCCCTCACCTCCGTTACCAACCAGAAATAGCTCTCATATTTTTTATCAAACAACCCTATGGATAATTGGATTATGTCAAGTATTAACCCCGGGTTGTCGGCCAAATGTAAGATAATGAAACCTTTTGAAAACCTCTAATTATTGTATCTCTTTACTTTGGAAATATGCCAAAATTAAAAACTTTGGAGTCAAGAGACATTTTGACAGTGCACACGTTAACATAGGATAAGATGTCAACGTTTTGAGGGTGACATTTTTACATTTGGTAGATTCATATCATACAAAGTCAAAATTTAGTGGTTTGGAATAATTTCTTTAGCCAGGAGAACAAAATGCTACGGTGACGGAGTTGAGGTTTAAGTACATTCCCTTTACTTTGGAAGCCACTGTAATAAAATCTACCACTTATCCAGCTCTGGTGCCTATTTATTCAGTCGTCCCAGTCCAACATATATATAATTACGTAAGTCTTAATTGTTTATCTCAATGATGAATTTTCAATTTTTATAACGTGCAGTATGTCCCCTAAAAATGTTTTGGCCCTGATGTAGGTACCGGTAACGATCACAAACTCAGGGTTAAATTTGGGGCTGTTATAGGCCATATATCTGTTGTAATTTGCAATTTTGTTTAACGAACCCGACCATTTGATTCAGGCAAATTCCGTGTCATGCAAGGGTACGTTTTGATGCCATATTTTTTCTAAAACATTTCTACAAGCAAAAAGTCCAAAAATATCCAGTCTTCGAAAGCCGTCAATTTCAAATCACATGGCAGAAAGGACAGGTTCGTTTGTCTACATATTCCCACCCCCTTATTAGAAATAGAATGTGAGTGACACTGCAGATCACTGCACGATACACCACGCCCCTGACATACATCATAATATTAAAAAATATGTAAGGTACGGCCACAAGTCTTTATCATTTTAATAACACAAACAATTGTTTATTGAAAAACGATCTTTTTAACTGTTTGTGTTTCTTGCATACTGTTTGTATAAAACATGTAAGATGGACTATATTAACAGTCCGCTAGGGATTATCTTTTAGTTTCAAGCGGTTTTATTCAATATGAGACTAGGGCAGAACGTTAAATTGTAACATGTATCAATAATGTGATTTTAAATGATGTAGGCCTGTCAGACAGTGAACAGACGAATGTCAGACAGGCGGTTAAAGTATAACCGTACTCAATTTATTCCAAGCCTTGCAAGTTGCATGTGTGATAAAAGATGTGACTTTTGCAATGTTTTATGATAAAGACAAAGAGGAAATGTCAAATGGATTAGTACAAATACAAGTTAAACCATTCAATTTTAAGTTTAACAAAGACTGAACCAGAGAAAAATGACCTTGGAATACATTCAATTTCATGGAGATGGATTAAAGTATTATGGATAAGGCTTACAAATTACATCACTGATGTGTGTCGCGAGTGGCAAAGTTAATATTCAAACTTAAACTCAAAGTGCATACCGCGTTACCGGCAGTTGTGTTACTGTTAGAAGCCATAGGCTAGGCTATAGTGCCCTAAGATGGTGATAAAGCAGGAATGTTCACATTCGATCACTGGATTTTCATAGATCGAATTTATATAATTTGTGTTACCGGGTCTATGTTGCCGGACCAACAGTACCCAGTGCCGCAGCCCTCTGTCGACCTAGTGCCGTGATTGTTTTTTCTACCACCCTGTTCAGCCATTGTCTTCACGATATTCTCACTAATCTCAGTGTTTAAAGGTATTTTTGTCCCCCACCATGTAAGTGGAAGGGGGACTTGGAAATGTAATTGCCCGTTCGTCCTTCTGTCTGTCCTTCCGTCCAATTTTCTAGTGAACATGATACATGTAGCTTAAGATCTTTCATAGACTAGAGAGACCTAATTGATCAAGTTCGATTTTCGGATACGTCGACCTATAATAATGGCTATATTTGTAGATCATTGTGGTCAAAGTCTGGAATTTCCTTGTGAATAGGCCTACGATAGTTTAAGAACCGCTAGATGCAGATCTTTCATTTTTGGTATATAGAGACACATTAAAGAGACCTTGGTCAAGATCGATTTCCGGGGATGTCGACCTATATTTGTAGGTCACAGAGGCCATTGAAATGATTGATATCAAAGCCTGGAATTTTCTTGTGAACATGATAGCTTAAAAACCGCTAGATGCAGATGTTACATTTCTGGTATATATGTACACATTAGAGCTAGAGACATTGGTCAAGTTCGATTTTCGGGGATGTCAACCTATATTTGTAGGCCACAGGTCATTTAGGTCAAGTTCTAGAGTTTGCCTGTGAACGGGATATTTTCGGAACTGTTACACTCGGGTCCTTCATTTTTGGTATATGGAGACACATTAGAGAGACCTTGGTCAAGTTCGATTTTCTGAGATGTCGACCTATATTTTAGTTCACATATACATAGGTCATTGAGGTAAAAGTCGGGAATTTGCTTGGGAACAGGATATTTTAAGAACTGTCACCCTCAGATTCTTCCTTTTTTTTCAACAGTTATCTATCCCCTTTTTTCTGTGGACAACTTCTTTCCCATCATAAGACCACAATCTTTCATTGATGCACTAAATGCCCTAAAATGAATGAACAACCTTTTCTGTCTTGATATCCATTTCCCTTTTGTCTAACTATAGGCCAGAGTTATTGCATTACATCCATATCTAGGGCTGGATCGAACACTTTTCCCGCGAACACGGCGGTCATGTTTTGTATTCTCAACCCCAGGCACACGGAGTGCTCTCCCCTTAATATATATTATATGTATTAGATAGAGGGATAAGGGAAGATCACGGTGTCTCAAGCATTCATGAATTTCCTTTTTGAAACATGGCTACCCTCCATAGCGTTCGGCCCAGCTTCGGGCCTCACATAAACGTTACTTGCTGGAGCTACTAGTTTTCAAACAACACTAATGGCGGGGGACCTGCTAGCTACTTGGCTTGTTCCCGCCATGGCTTGGCTTTAGTTTTGTGCCATTTTCGGGATCCTGGTTTTCCGCTATGATTTATAGACAAATAAAAAGGACTGCCAATGGCACACATATCAGTAATTCACCAAAGTGAATTCCTTACCCGCCTCCTTGTTCAATAATCTGATTTTCATTATGTCGTCAGGACGGACGACGACCAGCAAATGTCAGAATATAGATAACGAGTCGGATTTAACTTGTTGAATTAACATATCAGATGGTCTATGAGACCTTTTATACACCCGACTTAAACAAAGTGGCTGGTATCACCAGCGCCGTCTGTCCCAGATTCCTTTCCGCTCCATAAATTAGAGAGTTTTGATCTGATCTTCACAATTCTTTCACACCATATACTTTATGGGGAGGTCATGGTGTGTCATGAACTATTTATAACTGTTTAACATCCTCGGTTTCATGGTATGGCATCTATATTGGATTATGTAATATCTCTTTTTATCTTTAGTCCCTTCCACTCCATAACTTGAAGAGTCTTGATCCAATCTTTACAACTCTTTCACAACATACACTTTATGGGTAAGCTGGTGTGTCATGAATCATTTATGCATTTCGGTTGCATAATATGGCATCTATATTGGATTATGTAATATCCCTTTAGTCTATATCTTCGTTCACTACCGTTCCATATCTTGAAGAGTTTCGATCTAATCTTTACAATTCTTTCACAGCATATATACTATATTTGTGTAGACGGTGTGTTGTCGGCCATTTATGAAATCCAGTTACTTAATACGGCATTATTAGATTATATAATATTCTCTTTTAGTCCATATCTTCTTTAGTTTTTACCTGATCCTGACAATTTTAAAGTATATATGAGTGATTCTATGAACAGGGGTCATTTCATTGTCCCACAACTTTACAACAGCATAAATGCAAATAAATGTGGCAAAGTTGTGTTTTTTTCAAAAGTTTTAATAAAATGACCATTAAAGGGAATGTGCTACAAAGTAAAGTGAAGAAATTTGACCATTTTAATATTTTTTTAAATTATTTTACCTTGATGTATAGCTACAATGTATGTCCCAATTGTATTAACAACGTGAGAAGGAAGTAAAAAAAATGCCCGCATGGGTAAAATAAAGCAGTTTCTGCTGTTTTGATGCTATCCATGATCTATTAACATGATGTATTCGTGTAATTGGTACTAAAAAAACTATGGTTTTATTTAGAATCTATCCCATTTATACTCGTCCCAGAAATTGTGTCACTACCGTCACGACCTGTCATTTTCATCTGATACAGTCAAAGGGGATAGCTTCAAACTCTGGCCACGTTGTCAAGGAAACATGTGACCTCAAAGTTATTGCAGCGCGCAGAAATTAACAGTCGCATGGTCTTACAAGAAGCTGAAATTTCAGTCAAGTATAAACTACTCAGGCCGTACACCATCGTCCTGTCCCTACCGTTCGTAAATTTTGAAAGCTCTATGCTTGTATAATGTGAATATTAGTCGCATGCCATATAACTATCGAGGATATAAACACATATAAATCACATGTCCCTACCGTCCCTACCGTCACAAAATGGTTGCTGTTTTCCGTGACGGTAAAGACAATTTGGATACAAAATGGGTTTTACTGGAGTTAAAATACATCTTCACAGAAAATAGGAACTATTGATAATACGAAATTATAGTGACCAGTGCTATGGGAACCCCACTTTTTGTTTTTTATAGTAATAGAATGTGTTTTGTCGATTGTTTGAATTCCTCACCAGCATGTCCTTATCCATTAAGATACATTAACGTAAAACAAAACAATAGCGTTAGTATACGATTGGTTGATACGATTCATCATTTATTCGTTTTTGATGGCGTTCTTAAGAATATTTCACATATAGGCCTACAGAGGCAGTCAGATTTAAGGACGAAAGAAACATTAAATATTATGTTTTGTATGTTCCCACCGTCACGCTTTGTTTTTACCGTAACGGTTATGTCACTACCGTTACGATGATATATTATTAATTTGTCAATAAACGTAACAAAATATTTACACTTCAACAGACGGTGTCTATTTATCACAGCCCAAGCAAGGGTCCAATATTAAAATATAATCTAATGACCCACTTTTAACGAACGTCAGTCAACTGACGTATACTTAGTAAATGCACGTAAGTCAATTTACGTAAGGATTTGGGGAAACGACCACCATTTTCTTATAATTGTTTTTTGTAATAAGCAGATGTAAGAGAAATATTGCAAAGGTCTAAGCTGATATCGCCAGAAACAATTTTGTTACCAAATAATTTATTTCTGAGGGGTTTGTATATCTGTGACGGTAGTGACATCAATTTCCCAAAGGTCGAATTATAAATTGGAAAAAAAGTAAAATATTAAAAATGAACGTTGACCACTATTTGAAACATAAGCCTAAAAAACTGTCTTAACTCCCTGCAAGGGGATATTAAAAAAGGAAGTATTTCATTGCGAACTTTTCAGAGCACCCAAAGTGACCGCTGTCTGTAGAATCACCCATATATAAGGGGTAAATGGTTTGTCGGGGACAATTTAGGATATCCCTGGTTACGTAATACAGCATCTATAGGGCCTATACAGGTATGAGCCTGGTTTCCTCCCAATATAAAACTGGCAACGCCACCATATAAGTGAAATAATCTTGAGCGCGGCGTAAAACACCAAACAATCAATCAATCATGGAATAGAGAAATGAAAATCTTTCACATGAACATAGGATTTCAATTGCTGAAATGTAAACAGATATGTTCTATAATGTAGAGTAATCAGTCATAGCGGAGGCTGTATGTTGAGCTTACTAAAACTCTTGTTATATAATTCCACTGAACAGTCATCTGATTTGTCCCTCAACGCAAATTGCTTTGGCATGAAAGGCCGTTCATGGCCGATTGGTTTTTCACCGGTTCGCATTTTTGTGTCTCTTTCTTTAAATTGCACGTATTCGGATCCCGGCTCATCTGTATTAAATGTTATGTCCCTCCCATTTCAACTTTCTGTTTTCTTCACTTCCACGAAAAGTCCACAATTAGGATTAGCCTGTACGAATGAAGTTCCTAGATTTCGGTCGATATCTTTGGGGACTGTTTAGTGGGACTTCCAATAAGCCAGGACTACTTTTTTGAGTATTCATGTGACTGAATGAAGTAGTAGTTTGCCTAAAAAAGTATATGAAAGGTGAAGATTGAATAAAAGTGGCGGATTGAGCTGTCTGACGTGGGGGTGATTGACAACAATGTGACTTTTGTCGTCTGCACCCCTGTCCCCTTCGAAAGTGAAAATCTTGAGATTTCTCCCTTATTGGTCTGTCAAGATTTTATCTGCAGACTTCTCTAGGGTGGTTCCGAGTTTCCACCAGGGCTTTTAGCTGGGCGAATGTTTCTAACCGAGTGACAGAGCCAAATGTTAACATTACCGCAAATAGAAAATTAATTGTGTATTGATGCCTGTTATGCCAGGGAACCCCTAGTATAGACCTCTGCCAAACGCTTCAATGTAAGAAAACTATTGATACCAGCTATTTAATTTTTTTCATACTAGCCAAGCAGGTATTTTCCTAGTGAACCAGTTGGTGAAATTTGGGATTTAAATCATGTGATTTTGATTTTTTAAAAATCCAGTAATAGCAGAGGCCTGTCTGTGCAGTGCTACTGTTTGGAGTTTACTCGTGTAAGGACACTAGTTTCACGTTCTGTCAGTTTGAAAATATAATTTGATATTGAAAAAGATGAATAGCAACAGCCAGTTGGCTGTGGTGAGAGGGAAAGGGAGGCTGCGATCAGGGCTCGGTGAGAATGGTGTCTGCTTGCTGTGGACAGGACCTTTCACCAAGAATGGGAGATATGGTGTTTTTTTGTTAAAGGGTCCTGTCACAGGCAAGTGGACTAAAAAAACAGCTCATCAAGTAGCTCACATGGTTCATGTGGGTAATTTTAACATCAGTCGCCACATGGATTGCTCTCATCTCTGTCATAACTCCCTTTGCGTGAACCCGTCGCATCTAACTTTGGAAGAGCACTGGGTTAATAACAACAGACAGAGATGTAGCAACCAAGGTAGATGCCTTGGGCAATGAGGGGCACCCCGATTGTCTCCTCGGCTTGCGCATTAACTGATTTAGGTAGGTAAACAACAACAACATAAATTATTAAAGGAATGTTCTTTCTTTATTTGATATTTTCTTCATTTGTAAAATCTGTATTGAAATGAAAAGGAAGCAAAGTCTATTTTCTTTTTGACGGGTAGCTGTGTTCAACTTGTACCCACACAGCACAAGCACATGGAACCCATATGGGGAGAATCAATAGATCTGGGCAATGTTTTTCCCACATGATCCCCAGATTCTGCCCAGATGGGTCCCAGATTTATAATATGCAAATAAAAGGCATAGTCTTTCCCAGATCATTACCACATGGGGCCCATATTTATAATATGCAAAAAAAAGGCATAGTCTTTCCCAGATCATTACCACATGGGGCCCATATTTATAATATGCAAAAAAAAGGCATAGGCTTTCCCGGATCATTACCACATGGGGCCCATATTTAGAATATGCAAACAAAAGGCATAGGCTTTCCCAGATCATTACCACATGGGGCCCATATTTACAATATGCAAATATGTGGCATAGGCTTCTCCATATATATAGAGAGTCAGACCCATATTTCAAAAATGCACTTAAAAGTATGGATTTTACCAATATGTGTCAGTCAACCCTTTATTGATAAAACAAAAAAATTTCCTCATATGCATCATTTATGGATTCCGTATTGATATAATATTAAGGTTTCTATATGTATTTCTATGCATGCTTATAATTTATATGCAATAACAAAATGAAGGAAAACTATATATACATGTAAAAGCATCATTTTATTTGGATTGAAACTTAAGAGAAAATAATGAACTTAATATTTATACATTACATATATCGGCGCAGCATATTTTTTGCTAACACCCAAAACCAATTCTATATGTATATCTCAATTATAAAATGTTCTGACAGAAATTAAAATCAAATAGGATTGAATGGATTGACGTATCTATGTAAATATTTGATTTGTATATGTAAATATTTGATTTGTATAGTAACTATATATACATATATGTATGTACCATTCTGGGGAAAGATGTCCGATTAATTACAGAACACATTTAGGAAGAGGACGAACAATATATTTGATCGTATACAGTTATACAATGTATATTTCAGGCTAGGCTCTTTTTGGTGCTCTAGTATGCAGATGTATATTTACTTTTGTTTCTTTTTATACAATGTGTCGTTGTTCATTTGACCTCAAACACTCCGGGTTCCAGTGTACCCTATCAAGGGCATGACGTAGTGGTCTCTGATTGAATGATCGATGTAGGTCACTGACCTTTTTTTTGTGAGTGTTGCGGACATTTGCCACACTGCACCTAACAGGGAGGGAAGTCAAGGCAGACATTTTTGTTTTACCAACTTTTTGTACAAATTACAATACTGGGTGAGTATTATACATCAATTTTTGTTTTTCTGTTTTAATTTTATTATTTTGTAAGACAAACCTTTAATAGTTGTAGATTTAATTGAATAACTTGCTAACTATTTGAACTAAGAAAGAAAAAAAAAGCTGAGTTGTTCAAAAGTGTATTTCTCTATTGGCCCGCCATACATGAAGTTGGTTCTATTGGCCCGCCATACATGAAGTTGGTTCTGTTACTATTACTAGGCTTAATATAGGTCTAAATGGTGTCGCGCAACAAAGAAATTCAATTGTGGCGTCACAAAGTAATACTAGAGGTATACACTTTGAACAACCGGTCGATCCCCGGAGTGTATATACTGGGGTCGGTTGCAGTTAGACTAAACAATTATGGCGTCACAATGGTATTTCTTTGTGACGTGTCCTATTTAAGTCGGTCGCACAAAAGTGTGTATGGCTTAAGTTAAGTCAGGCTTAAACTTGCCGCGTCACAAAGAAATTTGATTATGACGTCGCATAGTTAAGTCAGAGTTGAGCTAAGTAGTTAATACACCATTGGGCAACCGGTACCGGTTCAGTAGCGCCACGGCTATTGCGCGTTATATAACTTGATTGCTTGACTCTGAAACAACACCCAGAGTATGACACAAACAGCATTGAACTTAAATACATAATAGTATATCGGAATAAATATTTCAGCGTAGCGGACTGGTTTACTTACCCACTCGATTGGTGCTCAGTTGGGAGGTTAGGTATTCAGATTAAGTTGTGTGCGATGGACGTAGGGTATATGTTGTTGACGACTAAAGCAAATTTCCGTAGAAATAATTAAAGGGACACTCGCCGCCATAGCCTTAATTAATATGACATTTGTTAACAACGCGAAATTGAAATGTAAAAATTGATCCGTGTATAATAAGTAATGGGCCTACGTACAATGAAAAAAAGCTTTCTCTCTAACTGAACGATAAAACGGCGGTGGCAACAGTGAAATAAACGGTCTACCATTAATGGTTACCTTTAAAATATAAACTGGAATAAGCTGATATGCCATTGCATGAGGTTAGAGGCTTTATCTACATCGGCCCATGTATAGTTTGGAACGCTCCGCACCATCCATCGTTTGGCGGAATTCCACTCCCCGAGGTCAAATTAAAAAAATAAAAACATAATTTTACGTTACTTATTCTAAAGGGAAAAAGGAAGAACTATATAGCATTGGTCTCATTCACGCTACGTTGTACCATTGTGGTAATTAAGAATGTGTGCTTTTTAGAGATAAATTTCAAATGCAGTTTTGAAGGTTGGTATTTCAGTTTTGCCGACATGAGGCGCTAAAATTCGGACTTTGAAAAACTAAAAGTTTGAACGGAAAATATGTGCTAATGGACAAAATTTAAAAAAAACGGGATGTATGAGTTCATTTAAAGTGGCATGAGCTGCCAAAATTCACACTTTTTTCATAATTTCGGATCGACACGACAGTAAGAAGCTTTGAAGGCCATCGAAAAACTAAATGATTGGCGTTGGAATTAGGAAAATCCACACAGTATGTGGCTTGTACGAACCGAAAACGTGTTCGAAATGTAAACAAAATTTAAATAACCGGAACGACCATTCATTCATTCTAAGCCAAAGTTAGTTCAAAACAATACTTCATCATACACTTTCGAGACTAGAAGCACTAAAAGTAAAAAGCTTCTGAATTATACGTCTTGAGAAAAATAGCCAATAATTTCAACATTCTGTTTTAACGTCAAAATATCAACATTTTGACAGCTCATGCCACTTTAAGAGTTTTTGCTGCTTATATAGTTTCAAATTTTCAAATTGCCCAAAGTTTCAAATTTTGGCAAACATAGCACGCGCCTATCTAGCCTCTTCTGTCTGGGTAAATGATAGAAGCCCGTTTGTCGTTTTGAATGTAAACAATATTCTGGATAATTAGCTTTCAGAAGTTTTCAGAAGAAATCTAACATAACAAAAATCTACTGTCTACCACAGAATATATTTATTAATCGAATTCCCGTGCCTGAGTTTGCTGTTTACTTAGGACTAAGCGTCATAAATTTACCTTTCCATAGATGCTTGTTTAATCGTAACTTTTTTGTTGTTATTTAAATGACAAAACAAATAATCGTTTGTATTGTTTTGGTTTAAATAAGAAGGGTATTGTCTCTAAAAAAATAATTTATATCATCTCAAGTGACATGAGCTGCCAAAATCCAAGTTTTTTCATAAATTCTGACCGTCACAACAGTAAGAGGCTTTGAGAGTCATCGAAAAACTAACTGATTGACGTTGGAATGAGTAAAATTAATACCGTCAGTCTGCTGTAAGGACAGAAATAGTGACCATAAAGTCAACAAAATTCATTATAAGCCTAAACTTGTTCAAACCCAACGTGCATTCTCGAGACGGGTAGCACTAAAAAGCTTTTGAATTGCAAGTCTTGAGGAAAATAGGCTATTTTAATAGCCAATAATTTTCACATTCTGTTTTGACGAAAAAAATCCACATTTTGTCAGCTCATGCCACTTTTACCAAGCGAAATACTATTAGTTATTGATATTTTACCCTGGGTGTATGAATGGTTCTGATAATCATACGCCCTGAGTCGGAGGCGAAGGGTGTTTGAGGAACAGAAGGGTCATAAAAGAGTCATACTCCCTGGGTATATATCAATGACGAATTTATTATCCCAAAACCCGGGAACCCCTAGTAGACGGAGAATAGCCGCAGATTCATCTTTCACCGGCTATCGGTCTATACTATAATGTTATTAATCAGGATATTCCCTATTGGCATTGTTACATTGTCATCGGACAGCCGTATTAGCCCTCGGCCTTCGGCCTCGGACCAATACGACTATCCTCGGACCCGTGACAATGCCAATAGGGGATATCCTAATTAATGAAAATTTTATTAATTGGCTTTCAATGTTTTTTTTTCATAAAATATTTATATGATTTAAAAATACTTGTGTTTTAATAGACGCATTCGCAAGGAAAGTTTTTTCTTAAAAAATTCTTCAAAAAAAATCTAGGTGTAGTGTACCAAGAGTTGTTCCCCTTTTGTACATAAAACATAGGAACATATTTCTTTACTTTTACAAAGTATTATTTATGCAATATTTAAAGGCACACTTGCCGCGAAAATCAGGAATATTGTTTACATTAAAAAAGAAAGACCGTTTTCTGTATTTTTCCCAGACAATATAAGTTAGAAACTTTCTATTTTTACCAAAATTTAAAAGTTTGGACGTCACTTTGTATTTTTAATTTGAATTTGAAAATTTGAATTGTTAAGTGCCCGTAACGTAAACAAACCAAACTGCTCGCAAGGGCGATTTTATGTTTCAGTCGAGTGAGTGAACTAACGGCACAGTGTAATTTTACGTAGGCCTATTTATCTGAGAAATACAGACTGACGATCGGTTAACAGCGACTGGAAAAGCCTGCTGTTAATTGTTTGAGTGTAAACCACAGAAAAAAAGGCCTGAAATTAGGGTAATCCACCACGAAAGTTGACCGACACTGATCGTTGTTGCTGTAATCAGGCTTCGATTCTTCGTTTGTTTTTCACCCCATTTCTACATTCTAAAGCTAACTAGACATGTTTTATGTGTCCTATGTTTAAGTTTAGTGGTATTAGTCGTAGTAAACTCATGTAAATTGGTATTCTTAGCAAATTTAAACAGGCTACGGCGGCAAGTGGACCTTTAATTTATCTAATGAAATAGACGGAATATTTTTTTTCTTTAACTGTACATTGGCTATTTTTTATTTTTTTTTCTCTTGATGATTTCAAGAAAAATGGCGTTGGGATTTTGAAGTGATAGCAATGAAACGGTCTTGGCCCAGTCCGTACTTTCCTTGTTTGTTCGTATTGGCCCTGGTAAGCCCTGTATGAGCGTGACCGTTTCTCCGTATTTTGCCAATAACATTTAAAGTCAATTAGTAATATCTGGTACTTTTATTAGTGTTCATTTATTAGTTACGACTTCAAGGTTTGTACAAATTTTCAGCGTGTCTTATCATTTATTTTATGGTGCAGATTCTATCTGCATGCGACAAATAAATTTTAACTAAAACTTATATATCCCGAGATATTTCACACATTGGCCTACTTCTAACTTCTAAATGTACGAACTTCTGTCAAAGTTTTTTCGTTTTTTCCATTTGTAGATTTGAATTAGGTTCAAAAGAGATGGAAATAAAAGTTATGCACAATTAATGAAGCTTAGGTATCTGTAAGAGATTCTCATAATACATGCTTTGGGCTTTTCGAAGCGAGTAAACATTTGAAGTGGTGGAGGCCATGTTTTTTCGTCAGGCGGGTCATAACAAAATCAGACAGGGTGTACGGGTTTATACGCTTTGGGTAATCGACCAATCAAAATTCAGCAACTTAGTTGAAGGATATTAAAATACCATATCGATCTATCGCCATCCCTCCAGTATCACTCGTCTTATTTGCTAGAGAGAAAGTAATGGCACTATAATGGACATTATGTTTCGCACATGAAAACTAAATTTACAATTTTTTACTTCCAAGTAAAACGGTAAATGTAGGCCAAGCCCATATGCCTAAAGCGGTGGAAGCAGTATCGAAATTTCGTTAACATTTAATCAGATCCGCCTTAATGTGTTTTTCGGACTTATTCGGTTAGAGTGATAGTTCCTTAGTCCGGCGGACACAGGCCTTTCATCAATGCGACACGGGATCGAATCCCAAATACAAATTGCATGCCCACACTGTCAACATAACTTATACACAGGGTGTCCCACTTTACTTTCGCTAAACAGCTTCAAAAGCATCCCTGAACGACCAGCAATCGCGGATGTTCGGTGCTGTATTTCATCGTTTCGGGTCTTTAGTTTTTCTAGTTCTAGATGACAAATCTATGGACAGACTTATTTTGTCTGTATTTTCTAAGATAAAGTAGGTCTACTCATACCTCATTTTATGACACACCACTGGTTCATACCCTTTAGGCGCTTGTTATTGGTACTGAACGCAAATAATAAATCAAATTTCGAATTTCAATTTAATATGCAATATGATTTCAAAACTTTTTAAAAAATACAAAGTTCGTAACTTATATATATATATATATATGTATACGTATATATATATATATATGTGAGGGATACAGGATCCCGTCTCTTGTTTGTAAAAAGGAATGAGCTGCTAAAGGTACATATAAATACCCGCATACTGTACTTGAATATTAATAACTGTTGACATCGTCTATATTATAATTATTTTTAGAGGTTATTAAATCATTGAAATTGATTTAGGTCGCATTATTCTTATAGCAATCTATATTTTCACTTGTCTCCATGGTTATTTTAGCTAAGAAGATTTTTTCTAATACTGGGTGTTTTAGTGTTAATAATATGTTTTCTCTCTTTCAGGCTTTTGTCCGTTTGAAATGGCAGCAGGAAATAGTAGCACTGATAGGTATGCCATCGGACTCTAATTCAAATTGTAACTTCAGTGAAATCGATTTGCATATTTTCAGTTGTTTGCTAAGTGTTTAGTTCTTTAAGTGTTATGTCACACTCTGTAGTTTCCAGGTGGACTAAGCGAAGGCGCCTGCTATCACAAATAAGCACACATTTGAATGAAATTGAAAATATTGACAGGGATATTTCAGACAATGCGCTATGCACAAAGTTGCCAATAAACACACAGTCGCACTTGGGTGTACCAAATCGGCAAGATCGAATCGATAGGTTAGAACCAGAAGACAATGATATGATAGAACCAGAAGACAATGATATTAACAAACTGCCTTGTACACTACATCAAGATGTAGTAGACGGTCACACTCATAACGAAGAAAGTGGTCGCATGTCATCCGACACTGACAGTGATCCGTCAGACACAGACTGCCATACATTTGAACACCAGACTGAACAGGGTAGACTAGAAGATCATCTAGCTGAATGGGCAATTCAATATGATATTTCTCATGCTGCCCTTGCAGGGTTACTTGGCATTTTAAGACGCAATGACTCTGATCTACCAAAGGACCCAAGGGCATTATTAGGGACAGTTAGGGATGTAAAAGTAAAATCTTTAGCAGGTGGTCAATATTATCACTTTGGTCTTAGAAAATCCATTTTAGCTGTCCTGGAGCAATTTCAGATTGAAGATGAAGTCATAAAATTACAGTTAAATTTTGATGGCCTGCCCTTGTTCAAAAGCTCTAGTTTACAATTTTGGCATATATTAGGTCTAGTTGCAAACTGTAAAACTAGAGAACCGTTTGTTATTGGTTTGTTTTGTGGCAATTCAAAGCCATCCTCATTAAATGAGTATTTGAAAGAATTTATTGAGGAGACCAGAGAACTAGAAGTAAATGGGTTCAGTCACCAGGCTGTCAGACATTTTGTAAAGATAGCTGCAGTAATGTGTGATACTCCTGCTAGAGCATTCATCAAAGCTGTTAAAGGTCATGGGGGGTACTCTGGTTGTGATAAATGCACACAACCAGGTGTATATGAAAATGGTAGGATGACTTTCCCAGAAACCAACGCTCCATTGCGTTCTGACAAATCGTTCTATGAACAAATCGACAAAACTCACCATCAAGGAACCTCTCCTTTATCTGAACTTGATATTGGTATGGTATCAAGTTTTCCATTAGATTACATGCATTTAGTTTGCTTAGGGGTGGTGAGAAAATTGATGAATTTGTGGGTTAAAGGTCCATTGAAAACACGACTAGGACCAAGAGACATTAAGCAGATATCGGACACAATGCAATCACTTAAACCTCAAATTCCAAAAGAATTTGCAAGGAAACCTAGACCACTTGCAGAAATAGATCGCTGGAAGGCAGTCGAGTTCAGAGAGTTTTTGTTATATACTGGACCAGTAAGCTTATATCGTGTATTGCCTGAAACTATATACAATAATTTTATGTTGCTTCACGTTGGGGTGTATATTTTACTCAGTCCTTTGCTATGCGAGCCCTATGGGGGGTATGCAAATGATGTGTTAAATCTTTTTGTTCAGCATTTTGGGGACCTTTATGGAAAGCACTTTATCTCCTACAATGTGCATGGCCTTGTACACTTAGCACACGAAGTACAATTGTATGGTCCTTTAGATAACATTTCAGCCTTTGTCTTTGAAAACTTTCTAGGAAAGTTAAAGCGTAAGATCAGAAAATCTCAATGTCCTTTATCACAGATTGTTAAGAGATTTTCTGAAGGAAAAAAGACATATTCAGAAGAAAAAAATGATGCTTTACAACGAGAGCATCAAGAAGGCCCAACACTGATAAACCTTGGCTATTGTCGTCAGTTCAAAGTTTTCATGTCAACTGCAAACTGCAGTTTCACAACAGCTGGTGCTGATAGTTGTGCGAGCATAGGCAACCACATAGGCCTGATTCAGAACTTCTTAAGTCGAGAGGTAGATGGCAAACAATTTGTTGTGTACAAGCGATTTGTAGAAATGGAACCGATGTACACCTATCCACTTGATTCAACCATATTGGGAATTTATAAACTATCTAGAGTGTCTGACAGACTTTTATATGCAGGAATACATGAGCTTAAAAACAAGTTCTGTCTCTTTACAGAGGCTGTGGGAAATACAAAGACATATATGGCTATTCCATTATTGCACACCTGAGTATGACACTAACTCTAAAGGTTACTATAGGTTATAATCGACTGTGCAAGTTATTACTCGAATACGACCTTCGCGCCCAGGTTATATCAACAGTTCGTATTAGCCCTAAGACAGTATTGGCCGCCGCCACTCTCAGAACAATAGTAAAACTAAATATATATTAATGATGGAGAGTTTTCGTATTGCTTTGGAGTAATATATTGACCCAAAGCCGCAGGCCAAGGTCACGGCAAATCAAAACTCTAAATTCATAATATTGTCTGTAGTTAACAGCGCAAGCTTTTTCCAAAAATTAACCCATGAGGTTATTCATATTGATCCTAGAGCTAATACAAACTTGATCTGTCTTGATATAACCCGTTCACGAAGATACTATCGATAAATAACTTGCACAGTCAATACGGAAAATCCTTTAACGCTTTTGTCTTGTTAATACAGGAGAGGAAATCGGATTATATTTAACTATATATATATATATTTATATATAAATTAGGGGATTTGAACCGACAATGCATTATCGGTTTTATCGTTAAACAATAGCTTGATGATTCCTTACTCTGATAAACAAAACGTAATTGATTCCAATTTCAATGGTTTGTAATGGCAATATTCAAATTCGCCCTACCTATGACCAAGAGCTATGTTAAAGCTGGGATGATCGACATTTGCGATATGTTTATCATTACGTTAACTTAGATCTGCAGTGGTTTTAAATTTTACTGCATAAAACAGTGTGGACATTATTTTAGCTCATTTTTCCCTTAGGTGACAAATATGTTATTGGTTGGATAATATAGTATAGTCTGCATTTTTTTTTTTACCTTTTCTGTCGATATTTGACAAAGTGTCTTACTGACTATATACATTTCTCAGATTTAAATATGCCATTGTGGACTTCGTTGATGATGGGCTGGCCGTTGTATCAAAATCATGGTGTGTTGGCCTAAATCAGTGCTACTGGCCCCCTGCTCGCTTACCTTCAAAATTACGTCATATGGCAAAAGATCATGCAGCTGTCGATGATAAGTGGAGTCTATTCAACTCACGCATACTCTATGAACACGGTAACTCATTGAACTATTATTATCATTTATTAATATGAAACATTAGCAAACTGATTCATTTTTTAAAAAGTTTTCGCTCTATATGTTTGTCCTGTTAATTTTCTGGGAATAGGAGTTCTTATAGGTTTGATTAAAAAAATAAAAAATGATTTGTTTGCTGTTACGCGACCCATCCTTCGAAAACATAGCTACCCAAAACTTTCTGTTACATTTTTCACAGATCCTGTTATTCAATTTTAATATTCCAGCCATAAATGATAAAACCTTCCCTAGGCTATGTTGAAGAACAAGATGGCTTTGGTTCCTTGATTGGACTAAATACAGATAGGGTAGATTAAAATCAACTGAACTTGTTAAGTGTTGCTAGTGAAAAAAAAAACCAAAACAAATCAATCTACATACCCATTATTTCCACAAAAAAGGTTTTGTAACCTTTTTAATTCTAGCCTGAGTATTTCTTTAAATATGCTTCTTTTGCTGTGAGGTGCTTAATCCAATTCTTTAAATTAAATCAAGTCGATAATTATTTTACGTCGGAAAACTATTTGTTGTAGAGGACTTCAGTAAAGTTGAGGGGAAGTTAACAATTGCTCAAGATACATCCTCTCTTGAAACGGACGATGGGGATAGTCGATTGCAAAGCAAACGAAACAAAAGGTAGGCCTTTACATGTCCTCACTTACATCATTTCAGCAAATCAAAAAGTTGATAGTGTTGTCGGATCACCGGTGGTAAGATGTTATGCGGGGTTGTCACCATGGTTACTCATACATGTGTGTCTATTGTCCAGTTAATAAAAATAATAAAATTAGTGGGCTGCTTGTATTTCTGTACAGGTAGTTCAGAAATATGCAATCAGTCGTTTTGATCTCCCTACTAAAACAGGAGGTGGCTTACTAGGCTTTACGTTAATAAGTAATGTTTACATTCCAGACCACCGAGTAGATATGTGGAGGAGAACGAGGAAGCGCCTGTGTCACAGCAGTGTCTGTCCATACCTGTTCCTGTTCCCCCTCCTGCTCCTCCCAAGGTGCGCCGTTCCCTGTGTCCCAGTCCTGCAATTAACCTACCCCCCCCATCTAGATCAACAGTGCTTATAAATACACCACCATCTCAGCCCCTTACCCCTCAAATCTCCCAAGTTCAGAGCAGCGGTAAGTAATGCAAAACAATGTAGACCTTGTGGAATCTCCTGGCAGTACTTCTAAAAACGTGACTCAAAGTGGCATGAGCTGCCAAAATTCACATTTTTTTTTCATAATTTCCGATCGTCACGACAGTAAGAGGCTTTGAGGGCCATCGAAAAATAAATGATTGGCGTTGGAATAAGGGAAAGCCATTAAGTCTACGGCCTATACGAACCGAAAAAGTGTCCGAAAACTAAACAAAATTGAAATAACCGGGACGACCATTCATTCATTCTAAGCCAATTTAGTTGGTTCAAAACAATACTTCATCGTTCATTCTCGAGACTGGAAACACTAAAAAGCTTCTGAATAATACGTCTTGAGAAAAATAGCCAATAATTTCAACATTTTGTTTTAATGTCAAAATATCAACATTTTGGCAGCTCATGCCACTTTAATGTCCCAACAATAGTACAGACATTCCTGGTAAATTAAATCTGGGACTAATATATACTGAATATATTAGTCCCAGATTAAATGAATGGCATGTTCATCTTTTTTTAAATGATCAACTGCAGTTTGTTAATGACCGACTTTTCGCAACTTAATTGTCCAGGTAATTTTTGGCACTGAAATACTAATGACAACACCATTCAACTTCTAAAGCAGAAACTCCAGAAATGCCTTATGACCTCGATTATTTTATATCCGTTTCGTTTAATTTTGTAGGTTTTCAACAGAAAGTGATCTCTTTATTGACTGAGATCAAAATGGAAGTAGGAGAGATAAAGAACGCTGTGCAGCTGAACACGAGCCTCCTTAACATGAGCCGCAATGAGCCCGTTTTAGAAGAGGGGTGGGAAATGCCCAAGGATATTTGTTTCCCCCTCCATACCTTCGATGACCTCATGCAAATAGAAACGCTCATTTGTGAGGACCCGACATTCAGCAGAGGCCTGGTAAGCATGTTTCTGATATTGTATCCCTAGTAAGATGTAGGTCCTGGCCCGGAATTTTTCCGGGTCAATTAGTGTCGGTTATTTACTAATTCAGTAATTTCTCTGATGATGATTGCAGCTTGCTTTCGAAACACTATAAAAAAAAACTTCATCGTACGATGTAGGTCGATGTGTTAAGCCCTTAGTGACACGCATTACTGCACATTAGTTCAATTTTACCGAACTTATGGTGATGTTACATATACCAACGTTCAGTCTACGAATTCTGAAATGCTGGTCGGTAAAGTCCGACGCACTTTTGTCGGAAATTACAAGCCATGAAAATAATATTGTAACTGCTCGGTATGGAAAATTCCTACCCCAAACTTCTTTAGAACACATAAAAGATTATTCTTGTCCTCTTCTATTTATTTTTATTTATTTTATTTATTTGGCATGCACCGTTTGACCCAAAATGGCGGCAAAGTCTCCAACAAATGACAGTTTGTTGTTGTTTAAGACCAGGTGTACACCCTTTGGATTAGCTACATGTTATAACAGCGGACAAGAATAATCTTTTATGAGTTTAAAAGAAGTCTGAAGTAGGAATCGTCAATATCGAGGAGTTACAATAGTATTTTCATGGCTTGTAATTTAAGCATCATTTCCACCTTGTATTTCATCTTCGTATACTGAACGTTGGTATATGTAATATCACCATAAGTTCGGTAAATTGAACTAGACTGCACATATACTTTCTGTGCAGAATGATTGCGCCATTTTATCACTCCTGTGAAGTCATTATAGCAATCAGCCTATACAGTATATCTCCCACAAAATTTATTATTGTGCTTTAGATATAACTTTTAGTTTGAATTGAAAACTTTTTACCACTGTGGTGCTGTATATATCCGTTGAATGGCTGTATACTACAGATTTATCTTTTGACACTAATTTTTTTGGTTTCAGATTTCCAAATTAGTACTTATCGGAGGTAGCGATATTAATTCTACTGTGGCAGGAATCCTTATGACGGCAGCCCTTCAAGTTCAGTTTAACTGGACCGGTACAAAGGGCAAACTGGAATTGAGAAAACTTGCCCTCGTAAAAGTTATCTTAAGTAAGTTACTTCTGTCGAAATTCTGATAGTACCCTTGCGTTATCGGTGGTAAGGTGATTTCCTCTGGGCATATAGCGCTGTGTTTTCTTCTCCAACCTGCATGCATTTAGTGAAGTAAGCTTGCGCCATCAACCGATATGTCAACATACGGTGCCTGAGGGTTGATTGGAATTTGAAAAGGAAGATACATGGACAATGTTTGTCATTATAAGCTCCGGGAGCCTTCTAGTAAAACCTAAAATTAATCAGAAGTGTTCTGGTGATAAGTTGATTGATTGATTGGTGTTTTACGTCGCGCTCAAGATTATTGCTGCTGATAAGAACTTAACTTTGAAATCAACGTTAGTTTTTACATGACTACCCAGCATGATACAATCACCATGAATTGTTTCCCTCCTTCTTTCGGAATACTTGTGTCAATCGATCGGGAGATATATCATAATTACCTATGTGTAACTTTATTGCAGCAAATGTCAGTCTAAATATAGATTTTTTCAACAAATTTTTGGTTAAATTATTTTTACAGAAGCAACAAGACGTCAGCCGAAACATAAACATGTGACTATTAATGAAATTGGAAAGGCGTGCGTCAAGTTTTTGGCAAACTCGAGGGACCGTGAGGGCGGGAGACAGAAGAGGCAGAAGCCAATTGAAAGAGAAACTGTAGGCCTACAAATATGTGAAAGCAATGCGGCAGATTTTGATGCAGATGTTTCGGACAGTGATTAATCAAAATTCATTTTAATAAAACCGTCCAAATATTTGAATTTGAGTGTCTTGTGTTATTTTCCACCATTATCTAGAGTTCTTAACGATTTGATGTGATCCTGAGGTATCTAGGATACAGTTACGAATAAGATTACCGTACCGAGAAGTTAAAAAAAACGATAATCAGAAAGCTTCACGCCAAGTTGACAAGGGTGCCAAAATGAAGCTTTGGGTTGTGGCTTAGAATTGCAATTTAGGGCGAACACACTATATTGCATAACTAGCATAGGAAATCATACGGAAATCAGAACCAGGCACTTCGGTAATCTGTGTATAACAATTCCATACTCATTTTACTTTAACTGCCAATGGTCAGGCGTTGTTTTTTCTCAATTTACTTAAGCGAGCGTAATTGACATAAAGGGTTATCAGACTGGATGCCTGCAAATCAGCTAGGTCAAGAGGTGGGTGAACTGGGCATGTGGGATGGTCTGCATACTACCCGCATACAGCCCAGATAAAATCTATATGGGTACCATGTATATCTAATATGGGACCCATATGGGTACCTAGTTTTTCAACATGGGCCCCATACGGGTAGATGTGGGTCCCATATCTATTTTCCCATATGGTACCCTTATAGATCTTGGGTGCAAAAATTCATGGGCCCCATGTGGGTTGCCCATATAGGTCCCATATTATTTCCCATATGGGTACCATATGGGACCCATGTTATTGTGTTGTGTGGGTATGTCATCAAGTTTGCCTTTTTTATAGTCTGTTTCTTGGTCTTTGTTTTGATTTTAACACCCTGTGTAGCCAAATCCAGCCCAATTATATCTTGACCCATCTTTCTTTCTGAACAGGGGGCATTTGGGTTTGTGTCGGCTGTGCAGTCTGGATGACCAGCCGGACAGCTTATATCAAACCCTCTTCCTTTCAGCCAAGCACCTTTCCAGCAAAGTTTATTTTTGAATGTCGCTGAAACAATATGTTTCTTCTCTGTCATGGTTTCACATGCTATTCCAATGGCCTGAGATGCATTCTGACCAGGCTTTTTAGCACTGCTGATTGTGACACTATTATATCTGCCATCCATTGCTACATCAAACTCGTCCTTGTTCTTTCCTTTTAGAGTTTGTATATCTTTTACCAAACTGACCTTTTTTTTTTCATAACATCTGTATTTAATTTCTCTATTTTATCTCCCACAGAGCAAGCTGTTCTGTGCATACCTGATCTCGCTGGAGCTGGGACATCCATTGATATGAAGAGAAGTCTAGCCCTTGTGTTTCCCATGGGGGTGTCTTGTAGTCCAACTTGCTGAGCAAGGTTGACGGCAGCAGGATTTTTTCCAGGTTTGGGACTTTTCACTTCTTTAAAAAGCTTGTATGGCTCTGTGAAATAATTGCAAGTTCAACGTTTTAAAGTATATGACCAAGCAACCCCTTGTTTCTTTTCGGTGGCTATTTCAAACACTGGTTTGCACACAGGGTCATTTTCTTGGTGTTTTGATATTGTGTCATTCCACATAAATACCATGCTTTCAATGTCGATTAACCTCATCCCTGAAGCAATATCTGTCTTTTTTTCTTTCTGCAGAGGCCGAGTTATCCTATTTTGTCTGAGTGATCCTCTCGGAGGCGGATTACAGCTCTTGTTCCGTCGCGTTTGTTGGGAAATCTAAGTTTGTAAGTTTATTTATATTCTGTTATAATCTTGGGTGTCTCATGTGAGGGGGGCTTCATTTTTTATTTTGAATTTGATATTTCACCTTGGTTGAGTAAAGCAGGCGCATATCCGTCTAGACGGAATGTGATTAAGCCCTACCTAACACAACGGCAGGATTATCTCCCCTTGTCCGCTGGTAGTGGCCTGGGAGGGCATTTTGGGATTATACCTACGGTCACTTTCTTTTGCACAGCTTGAGAACGCTTCTAAAGAGACACTTGCAATTTAATATGTTGAAAGAGGAGTCATATAACTTTATATAAAAATATATAATTTGACAGATTGGCTTATTTATTTTTTTCACAGATTTCATTTCGGCAGATAAATTTGGCACACAAATACCCCAATTTAGTTGAAAATTTAAAAAAAATAACAAGATTGTCCAATTAAAGTTTGCTTATCATTTTTCATAGGTCTGAATGATGGTGATTTACCATAAGAAGCCCCATGGGTACAGCCAAAGAGAACATCGATACATATTCTGTCGGAAATTGAATTTCTCCCATTACATGTTGGACGGATTTCATAAGATTCCATCAATGGGGATGAGCTATTCATATAAGCCTAACTCTACAAATCTTTGAGATATAAGTATAATTTTTTACATGCATCCTTCGAACAGATCTGGGGTTACTGTGGTGAAATATATCTTAAATTGGACTAAGCTGACCTGGGTGTACAATTAGGATTGTAAGTCCACAATTAGGATTAGCCTTGGGAGGTACCAATGAAGTTCCTAGATTTCGGTCGATATCTTTGGGCATTGTTTAGTGGGACTTCCAATAAGCCAGGACTACTTTTTTGAGTATTCATGTGACTGAATGAAGTAGTAGTTTGCCTAAAAAAATATATGAAAGGTGAAGATTGAATAAAAGTGGCGGATTGAGCTGTCTGACGTGGGGGTGATTGGGCCCCTGACAACAATGTGACTTGTCTGCACCCATGTCCCCTTCGGAAGTGAAAATCTTGAGATTTCTCCCTTATTGGTCTGTCAAGATTTTAGGGTGGTTCCGAGTTTCCACCAGGGCTTTTAACTGGGCGAATGTTTCTAACCGAGTGACAGAGCCAAACGTTAACATTACAGCAAATGGAAAATTAATTGTGTACTGATGCCAAAGTGCATCTAGTGTTATTTAACTGTATCTGGTTCTGGAGTCTTTTAGGGCTTTCGGATCATAATAGACCCTTTTCCTTTAACATTAAATCTTCAGACTCCGTCAATGGTGTTGATTTAAATGGCTTGCTGCCTTTCCATTTTTTAAACCCCAAGCATATAATGCGGGGGGTTATAGCGATCAGCTTGTCTGTCTGTCTCCTCTCACAATTTTCATCAAATTTTTTCGAAACTTGGTGGACATGTTGGATATAATGTGAGGATGTGCACTTCCTATTCTGGTTACGCTGGTTTCATTATTTTAAAGAGTTACTGCCCTTTCCCGACAGTATATAAAGACGTAGACAATTAGCGCTTGTCATCACATCTCTTCCCATGGTTTTCATAAATTTCTTTCGAAACTTAATAGACATGCTGGATATCATGCGAGGATGTGCACCTTCTATGCTAGTTACGCTGGTTTCATCGTTTTTAGAGTTACTGCCCTTTTATGACAGTATACGAAGACATAGACAATTAGCGCTTGTCATCGCATCTTTTCCCACGGTTTTCATCAATTTTTTTTCGAAACCTGGTGGACGTGCTGGATATCATTCGAGGATGTGCACCTTCTATTCTGGTTACACTGGTTTCATTATTTTTAGAGTTACTCCCCTTTTACGACAGTATATGAAGACATAGACAATTAGTGCTTGTCATCACATCTCCTACAGTTTTCATAATTTTTTCCCGAAACTTGGTGGACATGCTGGATATCATGTGAGGATGTGCACCTCCTATTGTAGTTACGCTGGTTTAATTATTTTCAGACTTACTGCCCTTTTTCGACAATATATGACGACATAGACCATTAGTGCTTGTTATCGCATCTCCTCCCAAGTTTTTTATTGCATTTTTTAATCTTATGCAATTTACCCTGGGTTACGCTGGTTTTGCTATTTTCAGAGTTACTTCCCTTTTCCGACTGTACAGGAAAACATAAACAATAGGTGCTTATTTCTGATGACATGTGTTACCCTCACCAGGGTAGGAGCATGTTAACGTTTAATATAAATTAACGCAACCATGTATCTGAAATAACAGATTAAAATAGATTTATACGGAAGTTATGGAAACCACAGCTCTCTTGGTCAACGGCTTCTGGAACAACGACGTGACCTAGGACTAACTATATATAGTATGGTACATTCTGGATAACTTAATCTGACTCCATACGCTTACTTAAACAATGTCCAGAATCTTAGTTGTGACCTTAGGGGCGATCATTAAGAATTAGTAGGTTGCGGAAAACAAGCCTTACTTTTGGAAGACCGGTCGGTCGGTCGTTTTTTTGTTTGTTTTTTTTAATATTGACGTTTATATTGTTTTGAGTAAGTTGCGTCTCGTTGTACTTGATATTCATTGAGGTCGGCAATGCCTACAATTGCTAGCGAACATTTTTTTTTACAAACATTTGTCATGACCATTAACTACGTTCAAAGCCCTCGCAATTCCCCGCGGCAATCGGTGATGTCCCAGAGGTTGTACTTTAGACGTCTTAAACATGCCTTTTCAAAGGCAATCAAAAACGCAGTAGACAATAAAGTTGTATTTATCTTGGGAATAGCTGCCTGGTCTCAGAACAGGTACCAAAATTTTTACAAGTAATAGTTTCACCGTAACCGCACACTCCTCAGCCGGTAAAACGTCGACAAACACTGACAATTTCACAGCTGGACTCGCTTGACAACAACAGCGTCGAGCGGGTGTCTGAAGCAAAGTAGATGACAAACTGTTCATGTCTTGTGGACGTCTGGAAAATCTTTGTAGTACGTATATTTATTTAGAAATTTAATTAGCTTTCGCGAATTGCAAGTGACATAAATAAACACTTTTATGAGTGGACGCCAGTCTGGACCTATGTTTTAGCTGCATAAATTTGCAAACTACAGATACTCGGACCAATGAAAATAGATTACTGATAAAGTCGGCCGTGGACCTGCACGAAAGCATTACAAAATGAAAATCGACAGGTTAGAATCTGCTAAATTGTTTATCTTTATCCATTCTCGACTTCGGACGTTAATTCTGATCGGATTTGAACACAGTGGCAATGTAATTGAGATAAGCCGACTAGACAAGAATCAGCTGAGGGCGAATTCTCGCGGTTTTGCTTTAATTAAAAAAAAAAATTCTGAAAATCTTTTTAAAAAAAACTTTTCGGGCGGCCCTTTTTCAATCGGGTCGGTCGGGTTACCCGCAACCGTTTAATTCTTAATGGTCGCCTGGCCTTTTGTATGAGGTGTATTAAATGATAGTTGTGACTGAAAAGGAAAACGATATAAATTCAGGTGAGATTCTCGTGTAGGATAACAGTGGATATCAGACAGTTTTGTAAAATATTGACGGAACTGGAATGGCATGAGATAATTATGATGGAAAAAATTGTGAACCAAAAGTAAAATACTGAGCCCATTAATTTGTGTCTTGACCGTTGAAACAGTTGCTTCACTTGTTTCTCTTGGTTGTAATGGAACAAGCTCACTGATAACTTCTATATGTCCTAGAAACATTCTTCCAGACAACTTTACATTGCGTTGGGTGGTATTTGAAACTTAAACTTTCTTTAAACCTAAATCTAACCAGCCTTTAAAACGAATGTCAGTTCCATTTGCTGCTTGCAACACCAGTGCTTCGCTCAAGAGTTCAGATATTGGCCTTACTTGCTTTTTTGCCTCACTAACCCAGGAGCTGTTGATTAAGGGAGTGTCCCCAGTTATCGTTCGTTTGCTTACCGTTTGATTTAGAAAAACGGTGTTGCCAGCGGTTTTGTTTGAGTATTGTTCTAGTGACCAATGTGAGCAAATATTTAAAGTGTTCTTTTTAAAAACAATTAAATTTTGTTATCTAGGATAAACTTCCAAATTTGTTGAAAGTATTCTGATGTATTTAGATCTCAACACACTAAACGTTTTTAGCTTTGAGTTCAGAACCTAACTTAAACATATTTATCCGTCATTTTTATATTTACTGAATTAAAGAACTATCAAAGTATTATAATTTGTTTCAGAGAAGTTCCTAACTACAGACAGAGTATCTTCTTCATTACCTAGTTTATATCGAATGCGATGAAACCGGTACAATCTCCCTCCCAATTCAGAATTTTCCCACCAAAACGCCCATCTTAAATGACAAATTGATTTTCCTCTGTTTTTTTCTTTAAGTGGTAGATCTACTACATGTATAAAAGGTGATAAATAGCAAACTGGTTAAAAATGCATGGCATAAGAGAAAAAAAAAATGTCAGACACTGTCAAAGAAACATTTTCAATATCTTTTCTTTTCTGATTGCCACACGAGAAACCAACCTTGAACAACGAGGAAATGTATGTTTGTCTACCCGGTACCGTCTGACACGGGAAACTGACATGCTCGTAAATCCAGTGAATTCATCTTCCCAGTTCTTTTTTCATTAAATCCACATGAACTGCCTTGCGTTGTTAAATTTATTTTTGATGATTAGTCCATTCTTTCAGTAAAGCATTTTTATATAGGTCTTTAAATGGTAATCTAACGGCTTGATTCGCCATGTATGTGATACAGTATAGTATAAATGCACACTAGCCAACGTGATCAACAAGTCTGGTTGAGTCCATCCCTAACCATTCTGTAGGGTGAAGAGTTTTTATTTGGGATCTACTTACTATACATCAACAAGAAATATATTCAGTATTGCGTAAGAATCGACTTAAGTAGTTTTGCAATTATTTGCCAAATATATACACTCGACTGTTTCAACGGTAACAGTTACATCAGCATTATAACAATATCACTATCACCCCTATTTTAATTTGTAGACTTTGCTTGATAAGACCTAACTGACAGTTGTCATAGGGACATCAAATACACCCAGACTCTCGGTCGCCACCTGGCCTACATAGGATTTTTTTGTGGATGAACTTCACAGCGTTAGCTCAACATGAGGTTGTCCAAAAACAAGGCCAAAGGGCTACTAGTGACGGTCAACCTGTATTTGTTAGTGATTTATTAAAAATCTCTTTCTTTCAAATACGTGTTATCAATAACTAGACTAAGTAATAACTATCCGATGTTTTGTCTAATAATAACTACCCACCGCAAAACTCATTGAGTAAACTCGGTGAGAAACTACCCACCGAAAACTGGAAAAACGAATACAAAATAGAGAGGAAAAACAGTTGCAGATGGAAATTGGAGGAAAAACAGTTTGGTAGTATATTTAATGTTTATGTGAAATATTGTAACAAAGAATATATACAATATACCATGTATCTGCTTGAGGGCCGCCTGCCTTCCACAACACAGCACAGGCCTAGCTATATGGTAGAGGCAAAACTGTAAGACACGCTGTTTTACCGGGCTGTTTTCGGGCTAGGAAAAAACGATGGGTGTTGACTGCTAGCGCAAACGATACTGAAATATACTACTGAAAGAGCAAACGATAACTGGGAACGCTCCCTTGTGAACCGATATCCCATAAGGCTTTAGTGTCTATATTATCCAACTTGCAAGAAATCACACACTTCTCTCCCACTATCTTGGTTATTCTTTTATCTTGAGTAGAGACTACGGGTCGACTCAGGCACTTGCTCTTTATTGGATGGGATTGGGACGCTTTAACCTCAGTCACTGCTGTCCCTCTGCTGTGACTGCTTTTTGTTTCCCGAACCCTGACCTTTGAATGCTTTTCTCTTCTTACAAGCTGCCATGAAATGTTCACTACTGCCACAGATGAAACAGTGGTCACATTGCCTTGACTTGGGAGTGTCTCTACATTTGGGACAACCATATGGACGCTCTTTTGTGCTGGTTAGCTTTTTCTGAGAATTAGGCGAGCCCTGGTCAAATTTCTGCTTGTAGACTCTGAACCTCAGTTTTAAGGGACTCAAATGGATTAACTTTCTCTTTCCAGAAGTGGCGTAATTTCTGTGAGGATGGTTCCCTCTCGAAGCCTAAGCCTTAAAGAGCGAAGGAATATTCGTTGGACAAGATCAGGTTCATAATACACATCTGCCTCTTGGTCAGAGCTGGACTTGAGTATCTTGCGTTTCAAGTCTAGATCTCTCATCAAAAAGTCTTGTGAATTTTCTTTTGGCAGTTGTACTAATGTTATCAGCTCATTATAGTGGTCAGAGGATGACTTTCCTTTTAGATGATGCTCCAAAGTTTCTGGTTAGGTCCTCGTTCTGCTCAAGCTTGTTCCAGCAGGTAAAGCTCTAATGACACCCTCGATGATTTCTTCAGGTAATTAACCTCTTTTCATACCCTGGTCAATTTGCCTTGAAACACTTGAGAAGTTCAGGGTATCTTTTTGTCCATTAAAACCAAATAACCCATTTATTTTAAAATCCTTCCTCCATGGTGGTGGTCAACTAGGCTGTTTATTTATATCTTGTTCTGCAAAAGTACTAGGTACAAGTAAACTTCCTCTACCTGATTTGTGAGTTTCTACTAGCTGCGTGAAATTATCTATAGTTTGCTTTAATGCTGTCAATATAGAGTTGAAGTGTGGAGGTTGACTCTTTTTGTATTCTTCTAGAAAATTACAAAGGCTTTGGATCAGCTGGAATTTTGATTGGTCATCATCGAGTGCAACACTTAGTTTAATTAAAGAGGCATGAGCTGCCAAAATTCACACTTTTTTGATAATTTCGAATCGTCACGACAGTAGGGGGCTTTGAAGGCTATCGAAAAACTAAATGATTGGCGTTGGAATAAGGAAAATCCATACAGTATGTGGGCTGTGAGAGCCGAAAACGTGTTCGAAAAGTAAACAAAATTTAAATAGCCGGGACGACCATTCATTCATTCTAAGCCAAAGTTAGCTCAAAACTAGAAGCACAAAAAAGCTTCTGAATAGCCAATAATTTCAACATTCTGTTTTAATGTCAAAATATCAACATTTTGGCAGCTCATGCCACTTTAATAAGGTAATGAGTTAACTTTTTTTTAGTCCGCAAACAGCACTATAGATGTCACTGTGTAGCCCCTCCGTTTGAGTTTTCAAATCTTCTGACATTTTCTCGATTTTATTGACAGGGACAATGATGTGAATGTATTGTCTTGGCAAAGAACAAGGCTGATGATCTAGAAAAATGTTAATGTAGAAGGTTGATGATCTAGAAGGCTAATGACCTAGAAGGCTGATGAGCTAGATGGCTGATGACCTAGAAGGCTGATGATCTAGTAGGCTGATGATCTAGAAGGCTGATGATCTAGAAGGCTGATGATCTAGACGACTGATGACCTAGAAGGCTTATGATCTAGTAGGCTGATGATCTAAAAGGCTGGTGATCTAGAGGGTTGATGATCTAGAAGGCTGATGACCTAGAAGGCTGGTGATCTAGAAGGCTAATGATCTAGAAGCCTGATGACCTGGAAGGTTGATGGTCTAGTAGGTGAATGATCTAGACGATTGATGACCTAGAAAGCTGATGATCTAGAAGGCTGATGACCTAGAAGGCTGATAATCTAGTAGGCTAATGATCTAGAAGGCTAATGATCTAGAAGGCTAATGATCTAGAAGGCTAATGATCTAGAAGGCTTATGATCTAGAAGCCTGATGACCTGGAAGGTTGATGGTCTAGTAGGCTAATGATCTAGAAGGCTGGTGATCCAGAGGGTTGATGATCTAGAAGGCTGATGATATAGGAGGCTTATGATCTAGTAGGCTGATGATCTAGAAGGCTGATGATCTAGACGACTGATGACCTAGAAGGCTTATGATCTAGTAGGCTGATGATCTAAAAGGCTGGTGATCTAGAGGGTTGATGATCTAGAAGGCTGATGACCTGGAAGGTGGTCTAGTAGGTGAATGATCTAGACGGCTGATGACCTAGAAAGCTGATGATCTAGAAGACTTATGACCTAGAAGGCTGATGATCTAGTAGGCTAATGATCTAGAAGGCTGATGATATAGGAGGCTTATGATCTAGTAGGCTAATGATCTAGAAGGCTGATGATCTAGAAGGCTGATGATCTAGACTGCTGATGACCTAGAAGGCTGATGATCTAGTAGGCTAATGATCTAGAGGGCTGGTGATCTAGGAGGCTTATGATCTAGTATGCTAATGTTCTAGAAGGCTAATATTCTAGAAGGCTGGTGATCTAGAAGGCTGATGATCTAGACGCCTTATGATCTAGATGGCTGATGATCTAGAAGGCTGTAGTCTTGACGATGACTGTTGTCTTTACGATGACTGATGATCTAGATGACTGTTGTCTTGACGATGACTGATATCTAGATGACTGTTGTCTTGATGATCGCTATTGATCTAGATGACTGTTGTCTTGACTGATGATCTAGATGACTTGCCGTGATGATGACTGATGATCTAGATGACTGTTGTCTTTACGATGACTGATGATCTAGATGACTGTTGTCTGGACGATGACTGATGATCTAGATGACCGTTGTCTTGACGATGACTGATGATCTAGATAATTGTTGTCGACAATAACATGTGATCTAGATGACGGTTCTCTTGACGATGACTGATGATCTAGATGACTGTTGTCTTGACGATGACTGATTAACTTGTCTTGACGATGATCTAGATGACTGCTGTCTTGACGATGACTGATGATCTAGATGACTGTTGTCTTGATAATGACTGTTCTCTAGACGATAACTGATGACTGCTGTCTTGACGATGACTGATGATCTAGATGACTGTTGTCTTGAAGATGACTGACGATCTTGATGACTGCTGTTGTGACGATGGCTGATGATTTAGATGACTGTTGTCTTGACGATGACTGATGATCTAGATGACTGTTCAAGTGTTGCCTTGAAATTGACTGATGATCAAGATGACTGTTGTCTTGACGATAACTGAAGATCTAGTTGATTGTTGTCTTGACAATGGCTGATGATCTAGAGGACTGTTGTCTTGACGATGACTGATGATCTAGATGACTGTTGTCTTGACGATGACTTTTTTTTAGACGATAACTGATGACTGTTGTCTTGACAATGGCTGATGATGTAGATGACTGTTGTTGTGACGATGGCTGATCATCTAGATGACTGTTGTATTGACGATGACTGATGATCTAGATGACTGTTGTCTTGACGATGACTGATGATCTAGATGACTTTTACCTTGACGATGAATGATGATGTTGACCAAGACAATGCTGGAAATTTTGTGGTTTTCTTACTTGGCTGTCAGACTGTTGTTCATATGATTGTTCATGTTGTTTTCATCTTAAAGCTGATCTCGATGAAGCTTATCACGTCGGGGTCACCAAAATATTGCCCTTGCCATGGTAGGAGCGTGTTAACGTTTAATATGAAATAACGCAACCATGTATCTGAAAAAACAATAAAATAGATTTATTCGAAAGTTAAGAAAACCATAGCTGTCCTGGTCAATGGCTTCTGGAACAACGCCGTGACCTATAGAACTAACTACATATAGTACGGTACATTCTGGATAACTGAACATAATCTGACTCCATGTGCTTACTTAAAGGGGCATGAGCTGCCGAAATTCCCACTTTTTTCATACTTTCTGATCGTCACGACAGTAAGAGGCTTTGAAGGCCATCGAAAAACTAAATGATTGGCGTTGGAATGAGGAAAATCCATACAGTAGGTGCCCTGTACGAACCGAAAACGTGTTCGAAAAGTAGCAAAATTTAAATAACCGGGACGACCATTCATTCATTCTAAGCCAAAGTTAGTTTAAAACAATACTTTATCGTACATTTTCGAGACTAGAAGCACTAAAAAGCTTCTGAATTATACGTTTTGAGAAAAATAGCCGATAATTTCAACATTCTGTGTTTACGTCAAAATATCAACATTTTGGCAGCTCATGCCCCTTTAAACAATTTCCAGAATCTTAAAAGTTGTGACCTGGGTTATTTGTGATGGTGATCGAAATGGTCTGTTTGACCTTCCATATAATTATCGAAAAATATGTTTATGCATATTTATAAGCCGTAACATAATGTTACTTAATATTAACTCATAGCACAACAAATAATTAATTTAAAAATCGCTCTTTCTAATACTTCACTGCATGATGTTCTTCTAGGATAAGCAGTAGAGGGAATAATTCCCCTGGATATTATCCACACATCCAACCAAAAGTTGTCATTTTCACCACTTAATTATTGCCATAAGCAATAATTTAAATACTATATAATGTGGGGTAGGTTTTGTCCATAAAATGTAAGTATGCTCTCTAAGGGCTTTCATACATTGATAGAAACATAACTATGCTTGAAAACTAATACAGGAATTTTGTGTCTAATACAATTTAAACATCTTCAGGAAAACCGAGTTGAGTTTCAACTTTTGTACATAAAGATGGTCCCTACGATCATTCGTACGTTTATAATTTGAGCTGAAACTTAAAAGCTACGTTAAAACAAAACTATTGTCTTTGTTACAGTCTTTGAAATAAATAAACCGTTAATGTTTAGGGCACCTGTATCACATACATGTACAGTGTTTCAGGGCACTGCATGCTCTTTCATAGCCCTGCTAAATTGTTACCTTCCAGAAGACTGTGCCTGTTGTTCTTTCTTGATTCCACCTCATATGGGTTTCTAAATGCATTTCCTCCTACATATTGCATTGAATATTGTTGAAACTTGGTGAGGATGGTTGTTAGTGAGGATGTGGATTTCCTGTATGGAAATGAAATTTTGTCTGTTCTTAGTTTGTTACCACTTTCACCATCTTATGTGGGGCCGGGGGATTTTCAATTGCTCCTGGAAGCAAGAACTTCTTTGTCGCTCATCCTCTCTCCCGTCAGATTTTCAGACTGACAGGATGAAAGCTCCAATATAATTGTTCAAAACCATTGGGAGAGATTTCATGTGCTTTCAGATCATCAAAATTTGGGCTTCCTTTTAAAAAAGTATGAAAAGTTTTCACAGTGCTTTCCGTCTTTTAACAGTGTTTTTGTTTCATATTTTAGTATTGAAATCCTGTTGATATTGGATATCCACATTGATGAAAGTTGGTTGTTTAGATTTCCCTGGATTAGCAGTAACAACAGTTTCACTGACACTGGCAATATTCCTTCCCATGGCAATGTTTGGCTGAATGATTTCGTTACCGCTATAAGTATAACCATTGTCAACACAAGCAGAAGAAAAACTATCAACAGTGACCTCCTCAAAAGCAGCAACAAAAATTTCATCATCGCCAGGTACATGGTTATGGAACATTTTAACATTCAATAAAATAACAAATTTACGAAAAAAAAGTACAGGAACAATTAATAACTTTATGAAATATATGCACAAACTTCTCATGAAATCTGCCCACGATGAGCATCAAGGAATAATTCTGAGAGTGGTACTTGAAAATGGGATGAAGCAGATGACAGAAGCAAGCACGTGAGTTGAAAAATATTTAGGCCTACTTTTGTTTTATTTTGATGTTGTTTATATCCCTTGTCCAATTGTTAAGTTCTGTAAATATTTTTATCCCCCCCCCCCCCCCTTGCATATAATGCGGGGGGTGGGGGGATCAGCTTGTCTGTCCGTAATCATTTCTTGTCGTCGTATCTCCTCCCAGGTTTTTCATCATTTTTTTTCGAAACTTGATAAACTTGTTGGATATCATGGATGTGCACCTCCTATTCTGGTTGCACTGGTTTCATTATTTTTAGAGTTATTGCCCTTTTCCATCAGTATACGAAGACATAGACAATTAGTGCTTGTCATCGCATCTCCTTCCTCAGTTTTCATCATTTTTTTTCGAAACTTGGGAGACGTGTTGGATATTATGCGAGGATGTGCACCTCCTATTCTGGTTACGCTAGTTTTATTATACCCTCGCGACAAAAGTCGTGAGGGTATATAGGGATCTGCCCGTACGTATATGTATGTACGTATCCCAAACTACGTCATCGCTCTACAGACCACAATTCTTATCCGATTGTCACGAAACTTCATACATATGTTCACAACTATCACCCCTTGTACAAGTTCGCGTTTCAACTTCCTGCGGTCAAAAACTAGGTCACTGTTACTATAAATAGAACTTAGCCAGAATCTTGACGTCATCGCTCTACAGGCTCTACATTCTTATCCAATTGGTTGGGCGTAACAAGCCTTACATTTGGAAGACCGGTCGGTCGGGTTTTTTTAAAACAAATTTATTTTATACTGACGTTTATAGGCCTATTGTTTTGCATAAGTTGCGTCTCGTTGCATTTGATATTCATTGAGGTCGGCAATGCCTACGATTGCTAGAGAAATTTTTTTTTACAAACATTTGTCATGACAAATACGTTCAAAGCCCTCGCAATTCCCCGCGGCAATCAGTGATGTCCCAGAGATTGTACTTTAGACGTCTTAAACATGCTTTTTCAAAGGCAATCAAAAATGCCGTAGACAATAAAGTTGTATTTATCTTGGATTGGTTTATACAATAAAACTTAAATTTTTATTGTAATATACATATTTTCATATACTATTTTTGGAGATCATTTTAAAATTGCATGTCCTTTTAACCTCCAAAATAGTGATTTACACTCTTTTTAACATATTTCATAAATTTATTTCCGTCCTTTTTATTTTATTGTAATTTTGATGTAAATGGGCCTGTTTGATTAAAACTTCTTTTCACCGTAAAACTCCAATCAATCAATCAATCAATCATGTATTTATCTTGGGAATAGCTGCCTGGTCAGAACAGGTACTGAAATTTTTACAAGTAATAGTTTCACTGCAACCGCACACTCCTCAGCCGGTAAAACGTCGACAAACACTGACAATTTCACAGCTGGACTCGCTTGATAACAACAGCGCCGAGCGGGTGTCTGAAGCAAAGTAGATGACAAACTGATCATGTCTTGCGGACGTCTGGAAAATCTATGTAGTACGTGTTATTTATTTAGAAATTTAATTAGCGTTCGCGAATTGCAAGTGACATAAATAAACACTTTTATGAGGCCAGTCTGGACCTATGTTTTATCTGCATAAATTTGCAAACTACAGATACTCAGACCAATGAAAATAGGTTTCCGAGAAGTCGGTCACGGACATACACAAAAGCATTACAAAATGAAATTCGACAGGTTAGAATCTGCTAAATTGTTTATCCATTCTCGACTGCGGACGTTAATTCTGATCGGATTTGAAGACAGTGTCATTGTAATTGAGATAATCGAGTTGAAGTTACAGCCAAATCTCAGTTTATCCATGCTCTGCTCGCTGTGCGATAAGGCGTACGAACTGTTCAGTTGTCGAACACCGGGTCGTGCTGCATGAACAGAGGGGTCCAGTCTAACGAGCGGCACAACGTTGAAAATTCAGTCAGATTCAGCCTATTGTAGAAGGCTGTGGGGCCGTATCTGAATAACTTCGATCCACTCAACATAAAGCGGACTAGACAAGAATCAGCTGCGGGCAAATTCCCCGTTTTCGCTTTAATAAAAAAATAAAAATTCAGAAAATCTTTAAAAAAAAACATTTTGGTCTGCCCGTTTTCAATCGGGTCGGTCGGGTTACCCGCAACCGTCTAATTATTAATGGTTGCCCTAGATATTGCATTGGTGAGGACCAATCTAAAGAACTACAGTTTCTATAGAATCTAAAAATCTGAGATTTAATGACTCCCTTGAAAGTGTGAGGAGGATGGTATGACCCAGCATGTAGTAGCTGGTGCGTGTCAGTAGGTTTGAAGAATACTTTGTAATCTAGATACCCAGTAGTATGATATGTATGACCCTTGTAAATAGTTACATCCAAAAAATCCACAGAAGTGTGATCAATAGTAGGCTGTAATTTAATGCTTGAGTCGTGAGAATTAAGAGTATCAATGAAAATATGAAGGTCTTCCAACGTATGTTGCCAAATGATAAAAATGTCATCCAGATACCGAAGGTAAATAAAAGGTTGTTGGTGACATTTGTGAAGAATATCGCTTTCCCACTCAGCCATAAAAATAGAGGCAAAGTTAGGACTAAAACGTTTCCCCATAGCACACCCTTTAATTTGCTGAAAGATCTCCCCATTGAATTCAAAATCGTTACCTTTTAAGCTAAGTTCCAGCAATTCTAAAATGTCTTTATCCGGACGACGGTGGTCAGGATATCTTTGGAATGCTGATTTTATGGATTTAAGACCCAAATCTATGTCAATGTTTGTATACATAGACTCCACATCCAGAGTAACCAAAATCACATCTTGTGGGATGGATTTCTCAGACAATTTGGCCAATAAATCATCCGTATTTTTTATAAAACTAGGATGCCGATTCGCTATAGGTTTTAGATAGTAATCAATTAGCTCTGATATTCTATAACTTTCACTGCCACAATCTGAGATAATAGGACGCCCAGGGGGCATTGTAGGCTTCGGCCATTTTTCAATGGGTTTGTGAATTTTCGGAAGAATATAGAAGACCCTGTTTTTAGAGTTATGATCAGATTCCAAATAGCGATACTGTTTTTCATTAAGTAAGCCTTTATCTTGAAGAGAAACAAGAATTTTATTAAACTTCCTAACATTTTCAGGCCAAATTTTCCTTATCAAGTTTTTTGTAATGAAGAGGGTTGCTTAGCTGCCGTTCTATCTCTTCAATATAATCCTGTTTTGACATAATAACTGTTGCCGAACCTTTATCAGCAGGTTTAATAACTATGTTTGGATTTCTCCTTAGCTTACTTAAGGCAAGACATTCTGAATGAGTAAGGTTATGTTGGTTTTTCTGATTAGTTAAAGCATCAAACTTCCTTGATACAGAGTCACGACTAATGTTTATTTCTGGATCATACATGTGAGAAGGGGGTGTATAGCCGCTTTTAGATGTAAACGGCTTGCGTACCCCACTAGAATCTCGGTAGATATCAGCCAGACTAAGATTTCTGGAGAACTCCATAACATGCACTAATTTACTTATAGAAAAGTCCCTATCAGATAATGATTTAGGGCAAGGCACAAATGAGAGTCCTCTATTGAGTAGAGATATATCATCAGCAGTGAGTTCCTCGTTACTAAGATTAACAATATTACTTCCTAAGCCGAAAGTGGGGTGGCACATGCCCTGTCCCAAATTTAGTTTAAATCAAGTGTCTGAAGCCAATGGGTATACAAGCAATTTGCTGTATCTTCGGTCCAGTGAATTTTGTCCGTGGATACTCTAAATTTTGAATTGGGGATTTTTGGTATGACCATTACTCTCTTCATCTTGGAAGCAGAAGAGTTATATAGGTTCAGGTTCGAAACTTCACTGGCCGGCAGTTTAGTGGATGACTGGATCTCTACAAAGTAGATGAGCGAGTTGGAAAAAGTCTTCCTAACCGCTGTCATCATGTTGTGCATTTGAGTTAACGAAGTGTTTGGCTCAGTAGTTGTCTTGTTATTGATACCAATATTCAAGATAACTTTCTCAGGTTTGGGACCTTGATACTTTTGAATTAGAGTCCATAATGAATTGAAATTGGCACCAGGAAAACATTCTACCTGCATACCAGGGTGGGGGTCAAGGTTAATTCTAGAAAGATTAGAATCCCCAAGTAAAAGAACTTTCTTAGTTACATTAGGAAGGTGCCAATTAGAGGAAGTGTGCCGAAATTTCCAAAATTTAGAATTAGCTAATTTATTCCGAGGGTTGCGCTGACCCCTCGGAGGCGATCTCACTGCATCTGAATATCTCATAGGAGAATGGACGGACAAAACTGGGGATGGGGGAGGAGCAGAGGGACTAGATGTACTAGGTCTAGGAGAAGTGACCCTAGTAGAAACTGAGGAGCTTTTCTATAAATAGATTTGACAGCAGTTTGTATCCAAGATAGTGTGTTGATCAAGTAGGTATATACCTTCTTTTCTACCCCTCCTGCATGTGCGTGCCGTGTGCAAATATACATGTTAAGTAGAGATGACTTTTCAAACGACATCGAGTCTGTAGTGCATCACCGTTGCACGTGACCAAAGCTTATCGTTGATTGGTTAAAAGTTCCCAATCTGTCCGTCACTTTTTCCTCATTTTTCTCAATTATCGGGGTAGAATCGACTTTAATACCTTCGTCTTGGTGTTTATTGCGTAACCCGATACCGCTGGACGTTGGTTCGCACCTCGTCAAACCCCTCGAATGCTGCGCATTCTCGTTGTTTGACTCGGTACGAACCAACGTTCAGCGGTATCGGGTTACGCAACAAACACCGCTACGGCGGTATTAAACCCTTAAGCAATCTAAAATTAGAACTTGCCCTAAAGTCCCGATTTAACCGCCAAGGCTCATAGTTGCCATTTTTATCGGAATTGGGTTGGAGGTCAACTAATCATGTGACTTTTAAACATTCAACAAAACAACAACATCGTGGAATTCTACATGGTGTTTGCTTGCATTATATACCCGCTTTTCAATTGCTGTTTTACACTCAGCTAAAGATATCGTAGGGTACATTAAACATTTCAAACACTAGAAACTATTAGGAACGCCCCAGCGGCCAGCTCAAGGTGAGTGGTCGACAGAAACGTCGCCATTTTGTCTGTTGTTGTCAAAATGGGACTATTTTGGGAAATGGACTCTACGTTTTCTTTATTAGTATAATGTTTTCTTAAATTCAAAGTATATATTCACATGATGTCTGATGTCAGGGATTTTATATTTTTTTTATAGCTTTTAAAAATTTACCCTAGACGCGACAATCCCTGTGCTCTGTCAGGTAAAGGCGTACAAGGTCTATCTTAGCCAAGTCTACTCTAAAGGAGATCTGGCAAAAATACGATTGTACCGCCTTGGTGTTGACATTGACGTCATTATAGAACAAAAAAAGTAGTTCTGCATAGTGTTATAGTGACCTATGCTATTATGGTGATACAGATTCCCAGGTTATACGACCCTATGATAGTGTGGGGATATGGATTTTGAAAATCACTGTCCATATTACCATTGTGATGTAAGGAGTTATCGTACAGTGTATATAATAAAATAGAAAAAAAAAAGATAATTCCCTCTTGTAAAAATCAAAAGGGAATTTTTTAAGAGATTTCGATTAAGAGTCCTCAATCATAAAGCTGACAAATGACTCCTATCTGTCTCCTTCATCAACAAATGACCTTTGTCTGTCTCCCTCATGAACAAATGACTCCTATCTGTCCCCTTCATCAACAAATGACCTCTGTCTGTCTCCTTTACTTTCAAATGACTCGTATCTGTCTCCTTCATCGACAAATGACATCTGTCTGTCTCCTTCAACAAATGACTCCTGTCTCCTTTACTTTCAAATGACTCCTATTTACTCCTTCATCGACAAATGACTCCTATCTGTCTCCTTCATCAACAAATGACTCCTGTCTCCTTTACTTTCAAATGACTCCTATCTACTCCTTCATCGACAAATGACTCCTATCTGTCGCCTTCATCAACAAATGACCTCTGTCTGTCTCCTTCATCGCCAAATGACACCTGTCGGTCTCCTTCACTTACAAGTGATCAATTCTAAAACAAGATGAAAATTTTTTCACCCAGGGACTTAAACCCTGAAAAGTTTGGTGGGGAAAGCAGTCTCCACCAAAATGTGTCCCATCTGCCTCATTCATTGTCTTTTAATAATCTCCAACAAATGATCAAATTCTTAAGTATAAAACAACAAGATGAAGGTAGTGGTTAAACATAGGAAATATTGCGTTTGTTGATTATGATATTATCCAAAGCGAACTATTAACTATTAGAGGCTATAAGAATAGGTTGAGAAAAAATAATATGAATATATCATTGATTTATGGAATTTATTGAACTTATTAATCTAGTTTCATTTTGTTTCCTTATAAAATGCTGACAAAGCAGTAAATTAAGAAATTTGATTACATTAGGTAGTAAACATATACAATAGCCGCAATAGGTACACCAATATTTCCAAAATTAATGATAAATTAAAGCTTGCACAAAAAACACAGTTTTCCCCTCTGCTTTTGACAAGGGCTTGGGACCTTCTTACATTGTTGTAAGGCAGCATTAAAAAATTGTGTGTGTCTTCCAAAAAAGGGAATTCTGAAGATTACCAATTACACTTTGGCTCAGGAGTTAAAGCATGTCATACTCTACGAGAAGATTTGAACAATATTATATCTATATTTCGTTGAAATTCAAGTGTAAATCTTCTGAAATTTAAAGATTCTCAATCCAGTTTTGATAGATTTTAACGGTAATATTAGTGAGTAAATGTATAAATAAGGTCAATGTTGTATAGACCACTCAACCAAATAAAATGAATTAAAGCATCTTAAAACCAATTTAGAATCAGCTTCCTGTGGCTGCTCAGACCGCTGGTCGCTGATATGAACAACCTTTCATGGGTGACTAGTCCACGAAAAGAAGCCCATTAAAATTGAGAAATAAACGAAGCAAATTAGTTCAACTGGAAAATGTTTACTTTGAGACAGAAAAGGATTTAAGAGCGATAAAAAAACTCACAATTTATACTTATGTTAGTTTGCGTTAAGATTTATTCACATTAACTTTAAAGTTACGTAACTTTTTGCTTATTGTGTATTTTTTCACAATTGAAACTACCCATTCTAATATATTGAAGTATGACATGCTTTAGCACCCAGGGCCAAGAAGAGGTAAAAATGAGGGAATATGCCCGCTCAAAAGTTTTGGTATCTGGTAATTTTCATAGAGATTCAGAGTCAAGAGTCATCCGGAAGCTATATAGACTTGGACCTCCACACAAAAGTCATAGCTTCGACTCAAGACCTGGATTTTAACATGAAATCGCAAACAACAGGTAAAACTCAAATGAATTCAATCATAGACAAAGTGTTCTCAACAGCCAAGAGAGATAGATCCAACGTGACATAAACACCTAAATTATCGGAATCTTGTAAATCTAAAACAGCAAGATAGAAAAAAGTCCTCCCATAAAATGGAAGGACAAAGATTATGGTGATTAGAAGAAAAAATATTAGAAAATAACAAGAACAGTTCAAGAATGAACAGATGTAACATCGCATTGAAACATTGATGAGAATTGTTGAGATAATCATGATTCTATCATCTCTTATAGCGATATTGTGTTTAAGCATATCTTTTGGAGCACGAGTAGGCCCAATAATTCATAATAAATAAAATATTATATAATTTCAATAATATAAACCATATTATCTTTATCCAGGATATACCAAAGTCGATTTCCATCCTTCTGATAGCTTGGACTTCATTTCTTCCACACCAAATAGTACCAACTCGTTTCTGTTTACCTAAAACGACAATAATAAAATTATACCCTTCCAAAAATGAGGAAAATAGATATTAGCTTAACGTAGATGTGGAAAAAAATAACGGTTCCAAGTATATATACATAAAAGTGTATGTAAAATGTACTTTAAACATTTGCTTCCTAAAGGACTTCGTGATGTTAAAAAGGCATACATGGTGATGGCATTTGGAAAGAATTCCAAGTGATCAATGTAAAATTTGGTCTAAGATAGAGATAATTCAATAATTGTACGAAACGTCTGAAACTCCCTTTAAACCTGGGTTCCATACATATGAGAAAAAATTAAGGCATCACCACGTAGTTCTTTGTGAACAACACAAGCTTTCCACACCTAACTTAGGTGTTACACTTGACAAAGACACTGGTATACATGTAGGTGTCGAAATCTCATGTTGTTCACAAACTAACTCATTATGGGTTCATTTTTTCTCATTAATTCAATAATTGCTTGTGTTGTACCTTGTAGTTAAGATAGTTTTATTTATGTGGTTGTCATTTTCCTGCCATGGTAAAAGGTACTGGCTCTACACCTGGAAGACATTGCAAATTTCTGTTGGAGCTTGGCAACAATCTTACGCTTGACTGAATTGGTCGACACTTTATGAGAGAACATACTGTCATTTTAGAATTCTTTTGATCGGCCAACACCAGCGGCTCGGACCGTTGGTATTGGATGTAAACAACTTTCTATTGGTGACATAGTCCGCAGAACGTAGTTCACAGATTCCGAGAAATTTGAATAATAATTTTCAGCACATTTAATGTCTTGATCATTGCATTTCATTTATTTGTTTAAATTATGTGAAATATTCAGACTCTCTCCATGTCCATATATCATACATGCATTTCTGATGTTGTCCTAAGAAAAGAATTTGGTATATGCCTTTGGAAATCTTTATTTAAAGATCTGTTAAACAAGATTGAATATAAATAAACTTAACCTACCAATCAACTGATCCTCTGTTTTTATCACCTTGGTCATCTGTCTTCCATCAACTGTAGGTTTTCGTCCAACTGTGCAACTATTCTTCTACCAACTGTGTAGCTTTTCATCCTTCAACTGTGTAGGTTTTCGTCCATCAACAGTGTAGCTTTTCGTCTGTCAACTGTGTAAGTTTTCGTCCATCAACTATGTAACTATTCTTCTAACAACCGTGCAGCTTTTCGTCCATCAACTATGTAACTATTCTTCCATCAACTGTGTAGCTATTCTTCCATCAACTGTGTAAATATTCTTCTACCAAACGTGCAGCTTTTTTCCATCAACTAATAGCTTTTCACCCATCAACTTCGCAGCTTTTCGTCCATCAACTTCACAGCTTGTCGTCTACCTTCCATCCACCAAAATATAATCTCCGTTGGTTGATCTAAAAGGACAAAAACATAAATATACATAGCTTATAATCAGCTGGGTTGCATTTCTACCATAAAGTAAACCACTAATCTTACGAAATTGGATCTAATTTGGATCTTCCATGAACTTGTAACCTTTCTACTGTCGGCTCTGTAACCTTTCTTCCAACAAGTAAGTCTTTTTTTCGTCTATTGTGTGAGTTATCGTCTCTCAGCTAAACTGCCTCTTTCTTTTATCAGCCCATCTATCTTAAACAATTGGTTTGGTTGGCGATCTTTCTTCGAACCTGTCGCTCATCATCTTATCAGTTTGGTAAACCATTCCTCCATCAGTTTGATTCGGATATTCTCTATCGACCTGCCTGTTTCAGTAACCTTGTTGTACATCCTTCCTAAACAGAGCCTTTCGTTCATCATGTAACTTGACCATCCATCAACTGTAGAGGACATGTTTCCTTTCATTGGGATGTCTTTCTTCTACCAAAATATAATCTCCATTGGTTGATCTAAAACGAGAAAAAAAATAATTCTGTCCTTCCCAGGAACAGGTTTAGTAAATTAGCCTCAGAGAGGCATAAAAATAGAAAACAAACAACAAAGTATCGGTCAAAAACTTGATAATTATTCATGTAGGCTATAGTTTTGGCATATGCATGAATTACTTATGTAGACTACTGATTAATTAAAACGCTATGTTAGATTGGAAACCAAAAAATCAATCAATCAATCAGAGAGGCATACAATTGGAAAACAAAAAAAAACAAAATATTAGGTGAAAACTGTCGCTCATCATCTTATCAATTTGGTAAACCATTCCTCCATCAGTTTGTTTCGGGTATTCTCGATCGACCTGCCTGTTTCAGTTACCTTGTTGTACATCCTTCCTAAACAGAGCCTTCTGTTCATCATGTAACTTGACCATCCATCAACTGTAGAGTACATGTTTCCTTTCATTGATATGTCTTCCTTCTACCAAAATATAATCTCCATTGGTTGATCTAAAATGAGAAAAAACATAATTCTGTCCTTCCCAGGAACAGGTTTAGTAAATTAGCCTCAGAGAGGCATAAACGACCTATGTGGGATGGTTGACAGTTACCAGCGGAAAGTCGTGGGTTTCCTACGGGCACAGAGCCCGGTTTCCTCCCAAAATAAAACTGGCAACGCCGCCATATATGTGAAATAATCTTGAGGGCGGCGTAAAACACCAAAAAAATCAATCAATCAATCAGAGAGGCATACAATTGGAAAACAAAAAAAACAAAATATTAGGTGAAAAGTGTTGCTCATCATCTTATCAATTCGGTAAACCATTCCTCCATCAGTTTGTTTCGGGTATTCTCCATCGACCTGCCTGTTTCCGTAACCTTGTTGTACGTCCTTCCTAAACAGAGCCTTTCGTTCATCATGTATTTTGACCATCCATCAACAGTAGAGTAAATGTTTCATTTCATTGGGATGTCTTCCTTCTACCAAAATATAATCTCCATTGGTTGATCTAAAACGAGAAAAAACATAATTCTGTCCTTCCCAGGAACAGGTTTAGTAAATTAGCCTCAGAGAGGCCTAAAAATGGAAAACAAACAACGAAGTATCAGTTGATAACTTACATGTAATAATAATTCTTGTAGGCTATGGTTTGGGCGTATGCATGAATTACTTATGTAGACTATGGATTAATTAAAACGCTATGTTAGATTGGAAAGCACTTGATTAAAAAGTAGATAAATTTTCTGAAAATAATTTTGATCAGTTTCCAAAGGTCTTTAGTTACTGATCTGAACTACCTTCTAGGGTTGAGCAGACGATAGAAAGTAGTTAAATTTTGGCCTAAGAAATCAAGCTCGATTTAAAATGGCAAAGGGATTTAAAAATTAAATATTTTTTTTATGTTCTGTTTTAGGGGTTTTCATAGGTCACATTAACTTTACTTTTATATGTATTGCTCACATTTTATCCATGCTAATAGATAATTTTGTAATATCGACCTAACATTATAAGTTGAATAAAGTCTACGTTCTCCTCAAAGAATTAAATATATGCCTTTTGGCTGCCATTTCTTCCATAAACTTGTAATCTTTCTACTGTCGGCTCTGTATACTTTCTTCCATCATCTGGGTCTTTTTTTTCGTTTATTGTGTGTGTTGTCATCTGTCAGTTGTGTAACTTATCCCATCTAAACTGCCTCTTTCGGTTCATTAGCGCTTCACTGTTAAACAATTGGTCTGGCGATCCTTCCGTCGAACCTGTCGCTCATCATCTTGTCAATTTGGTAAACCATTTGTCCATCAGTTTGTTTCGGGTATTCTCGATCGACCTGCCTGTTTCAGTAACCTTGTTGTACATCCTTCCTAAACAGAGCCTTTCGTTCATCATGTTACTTGACCATCCATCAACTGTAGAGTACATGTTTCCTTTCATTGGGATGTCTTCCTTCTACCAAAATATAATCTCCATGGGTTGATCTAAAACAAGAAAAAACATAATTCTGTCCTTCCCAGGAACATGTTTAGTAAATTAGCCTCAGAGAGGCATAAACGACCTATGTGGGATGGTTGCCAGTTACCAGCGGAAGGTCGTGGGTTTCCTCCGGGCACAGAGCCCGGTTTCCTCCCACAATAAAACTGGCAACGCCGCCATATAAGTGAAATAATCTTGAGCGCGACGTAAAACACCAAACAATCAATCAATCAATCAGAGAGGCATACAATTGGAAAACGAACAACGAAATATTAGTTGAAAAGTGTTGCTCATCATCTTATCAATTCTGTAAACCATTCCTCCATCAGTTTGTTCCGGGTATTCTCCATCGACCTGCCTGTTTCCGTAACCTTGTTGTACATTCTTTCTAAACAGAGCCTTTCGTTCATCATGTATTTTGACCATCCATCAACTGTAGAGTAATTGTTTCATTTCATTGGGATGTCTTCCTTCTACCAAAAAATAATCTCCATTGGTTGATCTAAAACGAGGAAAAACAAAATTCTGTCCTTCCCAGGAACAGGTTTAGTAAATTAGCCTCAGAGAGGCATAGAATGGGAAAACAAATAACGAAGTATCAGTTAAAAACTTAATAATAATTCTTGTAGGCTATGGTTTGGGCGTATGCATAAATTACTTATGTAGACTACTGATTAATTAAAACGCTATGTTAGATTGGAAAGCACTTGATTAAAAAGTAGATAAATTTTTAGAAAATAATTTTGACCAGTTTCCAAAGGTTAGTCAGGCCTTTAGTTACTGATCTTAACTACCTTCTATGGTTGAGCAGACGATAGAAAGTAGTTCAATTTTGGCCTAAGAAATCAAGCTCGATTTAAAATGGCAAAGGGATTTAAATATTAACTATTTTTTTTGTTGTTCTGTTTTAGGGGTTTTCATAGGTCACATTAACTTTACTTTTATATGTATTGCTCACATTTTATCCATGCTAATAGATAATTTTGTAATATCGACCTAACATTATAAGTTGAATAAAGTCTACGTTCTCCTCAAATAATTAAATATATGCCTTCAGGCTGCCATTTCTTCCATAAACTTGTAATCTTTCTACTGTCGGCTCTGTATACTTTCTTCCATCATCTGGGTCTTTTTTTCCGTCTATTGTGTGAGTTGTCATCTGTCAGTTGTGTAACTTATCCCATCTAAACTGCCTCTTTCGGTTCATTAGCGCTTCACTGTTAAACAATTGGTCTGGCGATCCTTCCGTCGAACCTGTCGCTCATCATCTTGTCAATTTGGTAAACCATTTGTCCATCAGTTTGTTTCGGGTATTCTCGATCGACCTGCCTGTTTCAGTAACCTTGTTGTACATCCTTCCTAAACAGAGCCTTTCGTTCATCATGTAACTTGACCATCCATCAACTGTAGAGTACATGTTTCCTTTCATTGGGATGTCTTCCTTCTACCAAAATATAATCTCCATGGGTTGATCTAAAACGAGAAAAAACATAATTCTGTCCTTCCAAGGAACAGGTTTAGTAAATTAGCCTTAGAGAGGCATAAACGACCTATGTGGGATGGTTGCCAGTTACCAGCGGAAGGTCGTGGGTTTCCTCCGGGCACAGAGCCCGGTTTCCTCCCACAATAAAACTGGCAACACCGCCAAATAAGTGAAATAATCTTGAGCGCGGCGTAAAACACCAAAAAAATCAACCAATCAATCAGAGAGGCATACAATTGGAAAACAAAAAACAAAATATTAGGTGAAAACTGTCGCTCCTCATCTTATCAATTTGGTAAACCATTCCTCCATCAGTTTGTTTCGGGTATTCTCCATCGACCTGCCTGTTTCAGTAACCTTGTTGTACATCCTTCCTAAACAGAGCCTTCCGTTCATCATGTAACTTGACCATCCATCAACTGTAGAGTACATGTTTCGTTTTATTGGGATGTATTCCTTCTACCAAAATATAATCTCCATTGGTTGATCTAAAACGAGAAAAACATAATTCTGTCCTTCCCAGGAACAGGTTTAGTAAATTAGCCTCAGAGAGGCATAAAAATAGAAAACAAACAACGAAGTATCAGTTAAAAACTGAATAATTATTCATGTAGGCTATGGTTTTGGCATATGCATGAATTACTTATGTAGACTACTGATTAATTAAAACGCTATGTTAGATTAGAAAGCGCTTGATTAAGAAGTAGATAAATTTTCAGAAAATTATTTTGACCAGTTTCCAAAGGTTAGTCAGGCCTTTAGTTACTGATCTGAACTACCTTCTATGGTTGAGCAGACTACAAAAAGTATTTCAATTTTGGCCTAAGAAATTAAGCTCGATTTAAAATGGCAAAGGGATTTAAAAATTAACTATTTTTGTTGTTGTTCTGTTTTAGGGGTTTTCATGGGTCACATTAACTTTACTTTTATATGTATTGCTCACATTTTATCCATGCTAATAGAGAATTTTGTAATATGGTCCTAACATTATAAGTTGAATAAAGTCTACGTTGTCCTCAAAGAATAAAATATATGCCTTTAGGGTGCCATTTCTTCCATGAACGTGTAATCTTTCTACTGTCGGCTCTATGCTTTCTCGCATCATCTGGGTCTTTTTTTCCGTCTATTGTGTGAGTTGTCATCTGTCAGCTGTGTAACTTATCCCATCTAAACTGCCTCTTTCTTTCATTAGCCCATCACTGTTAAACAATTGGTCTGGCGATCCTTTCCTCGAACCTGTCGCTCATCATCTTATCAATTTGGTAAACCATTCCTCCATCAGTTTGTTTCGGGTATTCTCCATCGACCTGCCTGTTTCAGTAACCTTGTTGTACATCCTTCCTAAACAGAGCCTTTCGTTCATCATGTAACTTGACCATCCATCAACTGTAGAGTACATGTTTCCTTTCATTGGGATGTCTTCCTTCTACCAAAATATAATCTCCATTGGTTGATCTAAAACGAGAAAAAACATAATTCTGTCCTTCCCAGGAACAGGTTTAGTAAATTAGCCTCAGAGAGGCATACAATGGGAAAACAAATAACAAAGTATCAGTTGAAAACTTAATAATAATTCTTGTAGGCTATGGTTTGGGCGTATGCATAAATTACTTATGTAGACTACTGATTAATTAAAACGCTATGTTAGATTGGAAAACACTTGATTAAAAAGTAAATAAATTTTGAGAAAATAATTTTGATCAGTTTCCAAAGGTTGGTCAAGCCTTTAGTTACTGATCTGAACTACCTTCTATGGTTGAGCAGACGATAAAAAGTAGTTCAATTTTGGCCTAAGAAATCAAGCTCGATTTAAAATGGTAAAAGAATTAAAAAATTAACAAGATTTTTTATGTTCTGTTTTAGGCGTATTCATGGGTCACATTAACTTTACTTTTATATGTATTGCTCACATTTTATCCATGCTAATAGATAATTTTGTAATATGGTCCTAACATTATAAGTTGAATAAAGTTTACGTTGTCCTCAAAGAATAAAATATATGCCTTTAGGGTGCCATTTCTTCCATGAACTTGTAATCTTTCTACTGTCGGCTCTGTATACTTTCTTCCATCATCTGGGTCATTTTTCCGTCTGTTGTGTGAGTTGTCATCTGTCAGCTGTGTAACTTATCCCATCTAAACTGCCTCTTTCTTTCATTAGCCCATCACTGTTAAACAATTGGTCTGGCGATCCTTTCCTCGAACCTGTCGCTCATCATCTTATCAATTTGGTAAACCATTCCTCCATCAGTTTGTTTCGGGTATTCTCCATCGACCTGCCTGTTTCAGTAACCTTGTTGTACATCCTTCCTAAACAGAGCCTTTCGTTCATCATGTAACTTGACCATCCATCAACTGTAGAGTACATGTTTCCTTTCATTGGGATGTCTTCCTTCTACCAAAATATAATCTCCATTGGTTGATCTAAAACGAGAAAAAACATAATTCTGTCCTTCCCAGGAACAGGTTTAGTAAATTAGCCTCAGAGAGGCATACAATGGGAAAACAAATAACAAAGTATCAGTTGAAAACTTAATAATAATTCTTGTAGGCTATGGTTTGGGCGTATGCATAAATTACTTATGTAGACTACTGATTAATTAAAACGCTATGTTAGATTGGAAAACACTTGATTAAAAAGTAAATAAATTTTCAGAAAATAATTTTGATCAGTTTCCAAAGGTTGGTCAAGCCTTTAGTTACTGATCTGAACTACCTTCTATGGTTGAGCAGACGATAAAAAGTAGTTCAATTTTGGCCTAAGAAATCAAGCTCGATTTAAAATGGTAAAAGAATTAAAAAATTAACAAGATTTTTTATGTTCTATTTTAGGCGTATTCATGGGTCACATTAATTTTACTTTTATATGTATTGCTCACATTTTATCCATGCTAATAGATAATTTTGTAATATGGTCCTACCATTATAAGTTGAATAAAGTTTACGTTGTCCTCAAAGAATAAATTATATGCCTTTAGGGTGCCATTTCTTCCATGAACTTGTAATCTTTCTACTGTCGGCTCTGTATACTTTCTTCCATCATCTGGGTCATTTTTCCGTCTATTGTGTGAGTTGTCATCTGTCGGCTGTGTAACTTATCCCATCTAAACTGCCTCTTTCTTTCATTAGCCCATCACTGTTAAACAATTGGTCTGGCGATCCTTTCCTCGAACCTGTCGCTCATCATCTTATCAATTTGGTAAACCATTCCTCCATCAGTTTGTTTCGGGTATTCTCCATCGACCTGCCTGTTTCAGTAACCTTGTTGTACACCCTTCCTAAACAGAGCCTTTCGTTCATCATGTAACTTGACCATCCATCAACTGTAGAGTACAAGTTTCCTTTCATTGGGATGTCTTCCTTCTACCAAAATATAATCTCCATTGGTTGATCTAAAACGAGAAAAAACATAATTCTGTCCTTCCCAGGAACAGGTTTAGTAAATTAGCCTCAGAGAGGCATACAATGGGAAAACAAATAACAAAGTATCAGTTGAAAACTTAATAATAATTCTTGTAGGCTATGGTTTGGGCGTATGCATAAATTACTTATGTAGACTACTGATTAATTAAAACGCTATGTTAGATTGGAAAACACTTGATTAAAAAGTAAATAAATTTTCAGAAAATAATTTTGATCAGTTTCCAAAGGTTGGTCAAGCCTTTAGTTACTGATCTGAACTACCTTCTATGGTTGAGCAGACGATAAAAAGTAGTTCAATTTTGGCCTAAGAAATCAAGCTCGATTTAAAATGGTAAAAGAATTAAAAAATTAACAAGATTTTTTATGTTCTGTTTTAGGCGTATTCATGGGTCACATTAACTTTACTTTTATATGTATTGCTCACATTTTATCCATGCTAATAGATAATTTTGTAATATGGTCCTAACATTATAAGTTGAATAAAGTTTATGTTGTCCTCAAAGAATAAAATATATGCCTTTAGGGTGCCATTTCTTCCATGAACTTGTAATCTTTCTACTGTCGGCTCTGTATACTTTCTTCCATCATCTGGGTCATTTTTCCGTCTGTTGTGTGAGTTGTCATCTGTCGGCTGTGTAACTTATCCCATCTAAACTGCCTCTTTCTTTCATTAGCCCATCACTGTTAAACAATTGGTCTGGCGATCCTTTCCTCGAACCTGTCGCTCATCATCTTATCAATTTGGTAAACCATTCCTCCATCAGTTTGTTTCGGGTATTCTCCATCGACCTGCCTGTTTCAGTAACCTTGTTGTACATCCTTCCTAAACAGAGCCTTTCGTTCATCATGTAACTTGACCATCCATCAACTGTAGAGTACATGTTTCGTTTTATTGGGATGTATTCCTTCTACCAAAATATAATCTCCATTGGTTGATCTAAAACGAGAAAAACATAATTCTGTCCTTCCCAGGAACAGGTTTAGTAAATTAGCCTCAGAGAGGCATAAAAATAGAAAACAAACAACGAAGTATCAGTTAAAAACTGAATAATTATTCATGTAGGCTATGGTTTTGGCATATGCATGAATTACTTATGTAGACTACTGATTAATTAAAACGCTATATTAGATTAGAAAGCGCTTGATTAAGAAGTAGATAAATTTTCAGAAAATTATTTTGACCAGTTTCCAAAGGTTAGTCAGGCCTTTAGTTACTGATATGAACTACCTTCTATGGTTGAGCAGACGATAAAAAGTAGTTCAATTTTGGCCTAAGAAATCAAGCTCGATTTAAAATGGCAAAGGGATTTAAAAATTAACTATTTCTTTATGTTCTGTTTTAGGGGTATTCATGGGTCACATTAACTTTACTTTTATATGTATTGCTCACATTTTATCCATGCTAATAGATAATTTTGTAATATGGTCCTAACATTATAAGTTGAATAAAGTCTACATTGTCCTCAAAGAATAAAATATATGCCTTTAGGGTGCCATTTCTTCCATGAACGTGTAATCTTTCTACTGTCGGCTCTGTATACTTTCTCGCATCATCTGGGTCTTTTTTCCGTCTATTGTGTGAGTTGTCATCTGTCAGCTGTGTAACTTATCCCATCTAAACTGCCTCTTTCGGTTCATTAGCGCATCACTGTTAAACATTTGGTCTGGCGATCCTTCCGTCGAACCTGTCGCTCATCATCTTGTCAATTTGGTAAACCATTCGTCCATCAGTTTGTTTCGGGTATTCTCGATCGACCTGCCTGTTTCAGTAACCTTGTTGTACATCCTTCCTAAACAGAGCCTTTCTTTCATTATGTTACTTGACCATCCATCAACTGTAGAGTACGTTTCCTTTCATTGGGATGTCTTCCTTCTACCAAAATATAATCTCCATTGGTTGATCTAACACAAGAAAAAACATAATTCTGTCCTTCGCAGGAACAGGTTTAGTAAATTAGCCTTAGAGAGGCATAAACGACCTATGTGGGATGGTTGCCAGTTACCAGCGGAAGGTCGTGGGTTTCCTCCGGGCACAGAGCCCGGTTTCCTCCCACAATAAAACTGGTAACGCCGCCATATAAGTGAAATAATCTTGAGCGCGGCGTAAAACACCAAACAATCAATCAATCAATCAGAGAGGCATACAATTGGAAAACGAACAACGAAATATTAGTTGAAAAGTGTTGCTCATCATCTTATCAATTCGGTAAACCATTCCTCCATCAGTTTGTTTCGGGTATTATCCATCGACCGGTCTGTTTCTGTAACCTTGTTGTACATCCTTTCTAAACAGAGCCTTTCGTTCATCATGTATTTTGACCATCCATCAACTGTAGAGTAATTGTTTCATTTCATTGGGATGTCTTTTTTCTACCAAAATATAATCTCCATTGGTTGATCTAAAATGAGAAAAAAACATAATTCTGTCCTTCCCAGGAACAAGTTTAGTAAATTAGCCTCAGAGAGGCATAGAAGGGGAAAACAAAGAACGAAGTATCAGTTTAAAACTTAATAATAATTCTTGTAGGCTATGGTTTGGGCGTATGCATGAATTACTTATGTAGACTACTGATTAATTAAAACGCTATGTTAGATTGGAAAGCACTTGATTATAAAGTAGATAAATTTTCAGAAAATAATTTTGACCAGTTTCCTAAGGTTAGTCAGGCCTTTAGTTACTGATCTGAACTACCTTCTATGGTTGAGCAGACTACAAAAAGTATTTCAATTTTGGCCTAAGAAATTAAGCTCGATTTAAAATGGCAAAGGGATTTAAAAATTAACTATTTTTGTTGTTGTTCTGTTTTAGGGGTTTTCATGGGTCACATTAACTTTACTTTTATATGTATTGCTCACATTTTATCCATGCTAATAGAGAATTTTGTAATATGGTCCTAACATTATAAGTTGAATAAAGTCTACGTTGTCCTCAAAGAATAAAATATATGCCTTTAGGGTGCCATTTCTTCCATGAACGTGTAATCTTTCTACTGTCGGCTCTATAGTTTCTCGCATCATCTGGGTCTTTTTTTCCGTCTATTGTGTGAGTTGTCATCTGTCAGCTGTGTAACTTATCCCATCTAAACTGCCTCTTTCTTTCATTAGCCCATCACTGTTAAACAATTGGTCTGGCGATCCTTTCCTCGAACCTGTCGCTCATCATCTTATCAATTTGGTAAACCATTCCTCCATCAGTTTGTTTCGGGTATTCTCCATCGACCTGCCTGTTTCAGTAACCTTGTTGTACATCCTTCCTAAACAGAGCCTTTCGTTCATCATGTAACTTGACCATCCATCAACTGTAGAGTACATGTTTCCTTTCATTGGGATGTCTTCCTTCTACCAAAATAGAATCTCCATTGGTTGATCTAAAACGAGAAAAAACATAATTCTGTCCTTCCCAGGAACAGGTTTAGTAAATTAGCCTCAGAGAGGCATACAATGGGAAAACAAACAACGAAGTATCAGTTAAAAACTGAATAATTATTCATGTAGGCTATGGTTTTGGCATATGCATGAATTACTTATGTAGACTACTGATTAATTAAAACGCTATATTAGATTAGAAAGCGCTTGATTAAGAAGTAGATAAATTTTCAGAAAATTATTTTGACCAGTTTCCAAAGGTTAGTCAGGCCTTTAGTTACTGATATGAACTACCTTCTATGGTTGAGCAGACGATAAAAAGTAGTTCAATTTTGGCCTAAGAAATCAAGCTCGATTTAAAATGGCAAAGGGATTTAAAAATTAACTATTTCTTTATGTTCTGTTTTAGGGGTATTCATGGGTCACATTAACTTTACTTTTATATGTATTGCTCACATTTTATCCATGCTAATAGATAATTTTGTAATATGGTCCTAACATTATAAGTTGAATAAAGTCTACATTGTCCTCAAAGAATAAAATATATGCCTTTAGGGTGCCATTTCTTCCATGAACGTGTAATCTTTCTACTGTCGGCTCTGTATACTTTCTCGCATCATCTGGGTCTTTTTTCCGTCTATTGTGTGAGTTGTCATCTGTCAGCTGTGTAACTTATCCCATCTAAACTGCCTCTTTCGGTTCATTAGCGCATCACTGTTAAACATTTGGTCTGGCGATCCTTCCGTCGAACCTGTCGCTCATCATCTTGTCAATTTGGTAAACCATTCGTCCATCAGTTTGTTTCGGGTATTCTCGATCGACCTGCCTGTTTCAGTAACCTTGTTGTACATCCTTCCTAAACAGAGCCTTTCTTTCATTATGTTACTTGACCATCCATCAACTGTAGAGTACGTTTCCTTTCATTGGGATGTCTTCCTTCTACCAAAATATAATCTCCATTGGTTGATCTAACACAAGAAAAAACATAATTCTGTCCTTCGCAGGAACAGGTTTAGTAAATTAGCCTTAGAGAGGCATAAACGACCTATGTGGGATGGTTGCCAGTTACCAGCGGAAGGTCGTGGGTTTCCTCCGGGCACAGAGCCCGGTTTCCTCCCACAATAAAACTGGTAACGCCGCCATATAAGTGAAATAATCTTGAGCGCGGCGTAAAACACCAAACAATCAATCAATCAATCAGAGAGGCATACAATTGGAAAACGAACAACGAAATATTAGTTGAAAAGTGTTGCTCATCATCTTATCAATTCGGTAAACCATTCCTCCATCAGTTTGTTTCGGGTATTATCCATCGACCGGTCTGTTTCTGTAACCTTGTTGTACATCCTTTCTAAACAGAGCCTTTCGTTCATCATGTATTTTGACCATCCATCAACTGTAGAGTAATTGTTTCATTTCATTGGGATGTCTTTTTTCTACCAAAATATAATCTCCATTGGTTGATCTAAAATGAGAAAAAAACATAATTCTGTCCTTCCCAGGAACAAGTTTAGTAAATTAGCCTCAGAGAGGCATAGAAGGGGAAAACAAAGAACGAAGTATCAGTTTAAAACTTAATAATAATTCTTGTAGGCTATGGTTTGGGCGTATGCATGAATTACTTATGTAGACTACTGATTAATTAAAACGCTATGTTAGATTGGAAAGCACTTGATTATAAAGTAGATAAATTTTCAGAAAATAATTTTGACCAGTTTCCTAAGGTTAGTCAGGCCTTTAGTTACTGATCTGAACTACCTTCTATGGTTGAGCAGACTACAAAAAGTATTTCAATTTTGGCCTAAGAAATTAAGCTCGATTTAAAATGGCAAAGGGATTTAAAAATTAACTATTTTTGTTGTTGTTCTGTTTTAGGGGTTTTCATGGGTCACATTAACTTTACTTTTATATGTATTGCTCACATTTTATCCATGCTAATAGAGAATTTTGTAATATGGTCCTAACATTATAAGTTGAATAAAGTCTACGTTGTCCTCAAAGAATAAAATATATGCCTTTAGGGTGCCATTTCTTCCATGAACGTGTAATCTTTCTACTGTCGGCTCTATAGTTTCTCGCATCATCTGGGTCTTTTTTTCCGTCTATTGTGTGAGTTGTCATCTGTCAGCTGTGTAACTTATCCCATCTAAACTGCCTCTTTCTTTCATTAGCCCATCACTGTTAAACAATTGGTCTGGCGATCCTTTCCTCGAACCTGTCGCTCATCATCTTATCAATTTGGTAAACCATTCCTCCATCAGTTTGTTTCGGGTATTCTCCATCGACCTGCCTGTTTCAGTAACCTTGTTGTACATCCTTCCTAAACAGAGCCTTTCGTTCATCATGTAACTTGACCATCCATCAACTGTAGAGTACATGTTTCCTTTCATTGGGATGTCTTCCTTCTACCAAAATAGAATCTCCATTGGTTGATCTAAAACGAGAAAAAACATAATTCTGTCCTTCCCAGGAACAGGTTTAGTAAATTAGCCTCAGAGAGGCATACAATGGGAAAACAAATAACAAAGTATCAGTTGAAAACTTAATAATAATTCTTGTAGGCTATGGTTTGGGCGTATGCATAAATTACTTATGTAGACTACTGATTAATTAAAACGCTATGTTAGATTGGAAAACACTTGATTAAAAAGTAAATAAATTTTGAGAAAATAATTTTGATCAGTTTCCAAAGGTTGGTCAAGCCTTTAGTTACTGATCTGAACTACCTTCTATGGTTGAGCAGACGATAAAAAGTAGTTCAATTTTGGCCTAAGAAATCAAGCTCGATTTAAAATGGTAAAAGAATTAAAAAATTAACAAGATTTTTTATGTTCTGTTTTAGGCGTATTCATGGGTCACATTAACTTTACTTTTATATGTATTGCTCACATTTTATCCATGCTAATAGATAATTTTGTAATATGGTCCTAACATTATAAGTTGAATAAAGTCTACATTGTCCTCAAAGAATAAAATATATGCCTTTAGGGTGCCATTTCTTCCATGAACGTGTAATCTTTCTACTGTCGGCTCTGTATACTTTCTCGCATCATCTGGGTCTTTTTTCCGTCTATTGTGTGAGTTGTCATCTGTCAGCTGTGTAACTTATCCCATCTAAACTGCCTCTTTCGGTTCATTAGCGCATCACTGTTAAACATTTGGTCTGGCGATCCTTCCGTCGAACCTGTCGCTCATCATCTTGTCAATTTGGTAAACCATTCGTCCATCAGTTTGTTTCGGGTATTCTCGATCGACCTGCCTGTTTCAGTAACCTTGTTGTACATCCTTCCTAAACAGAGCCTTTCTTTCATTATGTTACTTGACCATCCATCAACTGTAGAGTACGTTTCCTTTCATTGGGATGTCTTCCTTCTACCAAAATATAATCTCCATTGGTTGATCTAACACAAGAAAAAACATAATTCTGTCCTTCGCAGGAACAGGTTTAGTAAATTAGCCTTAGAGAGGCATAAACGACCTATGTGGGATGGTTGCCAGTTACCAGCGGAAGGTCGTGGGTTTCCTCCGGGCACAGAGCCCGGTTTCCTCCCACAATAAAACTGGTAACGCCGCCATATAAGTGAAATAATCTTGAGCGCGGCGTAAAACACCAAACAATCAATCAATCAATCAGAGAGGCATACAATTGGAAAACGAACAACGAAATATTAGTTGAAAAGTGTTGCTCATCATCTTATCAATTCGGTAAACCATTCCTCCATCAGTTTGTTTCGGGTATTATCCATCGACCGGTCTGTTTCTGTAACCTTGTTGTACATCCTTTCTAAACAGAGCCTTTCGTTCATCATGTATTTTGACCATCCATCAACTGTAGAGTAATTGTTTCATTTCATTGGGATGTCTTTTTTCTACCAAAATATAATCTCCATTGGTTGATCTAAAATGAGAAAAAAACATAATTCTGTCCTTCCCAGGAACAAGTTTAGTAAATTAGCCTCAGAGAGGCATAGAAGGGGAAAACAAAGAACGAAGTATCAGTTTAAAACTTAATAATAATTCTTGTAGGCTATGGTTTGGGCGTATGCATGAATTACTTATGTAGACTACTGATTAATTAAAACGCTATGTTAGATTGGAAAGCACTTGATTATAAAGTAGATAAATTTTCAGAAAATAATTTTGACCAGTTTCCTAAGGTTAGTCAGGCCTTTAGTTACTGATCTGAACTACCTTCTATGGTTGAGCAGACTACAAAAAGTATTTCAATTTTGGCCTAAGAAATTAAGCTCGATTTAAAATGGCAAAGGGATTTAAAAATTAACTATTTTTGTTGTTGTTCTGTTTTAGGGGTTTTCATGGGTCACATTAACTTTACTTTTATATGTATTGCTCACATTTTATCCATGCTAATAGAGAATTTTGTAATATGGTCCTAACATTATAAGTTGAATAAAGTCTACGTTGTCCTCAAAGAATAAAATATATGCCTTTAGGGTGCCATTTCTTCCATGAACGTGTAATCTTTCTACTGTCGGCTCTATAGTTTCTCGCATCATCTGGGTCTTTTTTTCCGTCTATTGTGTGAGTTGTCATCTGTCAGCTGTGTAACTTATCCCATCTAAACTGCCTCTTTCTTTCATTAGCCCATCACTGTTAAACAATTGGTCTGGCGATCCTTTCCTCGAACCTGTCGCTCATCATCTTATCAATTTGGTAAACCATTCCTCCATCAGTTTGTTTCGGGTATTCTCCATCGACCTGCCTGTTTCAGTAACCTTGTTGTACATCCTTCCTAAACAGAGCCTTTCGTTCATCATGTAACTTGACCATCCATCAACTGTAGAGTACATGTTTCCTTTCATTGGGATGTCTTCCTTCTACCAAAATAGAATCTCCATTGGTTGATCTAAAACGAGAAAAAACATAATTCTGTCCTTCCCAGGAACAGGTTTAGTAAATTAGCCTCAGAGAGGCATACAATGGGAAAACAAATAACAAAGTATCAGTTGAAAACTTAATAATAATTCTTGTAGGCTATGGTTTGGGCGTATGCATAAATTACTTATGTAGACTACTGATTAATTAAAACGCTATGTTAGATTGGAAAACACTTGATTAAAAAGTAAATAAATTTTGAGAAAATAATTTTGATCAGTTTCCAAAGGTTGGTCAAGCCTTTAGTTACTGATCTGAACTACCTTCTATGGTTGAGCAGACGATAAAAAGTAGTTCAATTTTGGCCTAAGAAATCAAGCTCGATTTAAAATGGTAAAAGAATTAAAAAATTAACAAGATTTTTTATGTTCTGTTTTAGGCGTATTCATGGGTCACATTAACTTTACTTTTATATGTATTGCTCACATTTTATCCATGCTAATAGATAATTTTGTAATATGGTCCTAACATTATAAGTTGAATAAAGTTTACGTTGTCCTCAAAGAATAAAATATATGCCTTTAGGGTGCCATTTCTTCCATGAACTTGTAATCTTTCTAATGTCGGCTCTGTATACTTTCTTCCATCATCTGGGTCATTTTTCCGTCTGTTGTGTGAGTTGTCATCTGTCAGCTGTGTAACTTATCCCATCTAAACTGCCTCTTTCTTTCATTAGCCCATCACTGTTAAACAATTGGTCTGGCGATCCTTTCCTCGAACCTGTCGCTCATCATCTTATCAATTTGGTAAACCATTCCTCCATCAGTTTGTTTCGGGTATTCTCCATCGACCTGCCTGTTTCAGTAACCTTGTTGTACATCCTTCCTAAACAGAGCCTTTCGTTCATCATGTAACTTGACCATCCATCAACTGTAGAGTACATGTTTCCTTTCATTGGGATGTCTTCCTTCTACCAAAATATAATCTCCATTGGTTGATCTAAAACGAGAAAAAACATAATTCTGTCCTTCCCAGGAACAGGTTTAGTAAATTAGCCTCAGAGAGGCATACAATGGGAAAACAAATAACAAAGTATCAGTTGAAAACTTAATAATAATTCTTGTAGGCTATGGTTTGGGCGTATGCATAAATTACTTATGTAGACTACTGATTAATTAAAACGCTATGTTAGATTGGAAAACACTTGATTAAAAAGTAAATAAATTTTCAGAAAATAATTTTGATCAGTTTCCAAAGGTTGGTCAAGCCTTTAGTTACTGATCTGAACTACCTTCTATGGTTGAGCAGACGATAAAAAGTAGTTCAATTTTGGCCTAAGAAATCAAGCTCGATTTAAAATGGTAAAAGAATTAAAAAATTAACAAGATTTTTTATGTTCTGTTTTAGGCGTATTCATGGGTCACATTAATTTTACTTTTATATGTATTGCTCACATTTTATCCATGCTAATAGATAATTTTGTAATATGGTCCTACCATTATAAGTTGAATAAAGTTTACGTTGTCCTCAAAGAATAAATTATATGCCTTTAGGGTGCCATTTCTTCCATGAACTTGTAATCTTTCTACTGTCGGCTCTGTATACTTTCTTCCATCATCTGGGTCATTTTTCCGTCTGTTGTGTGAGTTGTCATCTGTCGGCTGTGTAACTTATCCCATCTAAACTGCCTCTTTCTTTCATTAGCCCATCACTGTTAAACAATTGGTCTGGCGATCCTTTCCTCGAACCTGTCGCTCATCATCTTATCAATTTGGTAAATTATTCCTCCATCAGTTTGTTTCGGGTATTCTCCATCGACCTGCCTGTTTCAGTAACCTTGTTGTACATCCTTCCTAAACAGAGCCTTTCGTTCATCATGTAACTTGACCATCCATCAACTGTAGAGTACAAGTTTCCTTTCATTGGGATGTCTTCCTTCTACCAAAATATAATCTCCATTGGTTGATCTAAAACGAGAAAAAACATAATTCTGTCCTTCCCAGGAACAGGTTTAGTAAATTAGCCTCAGAGAGGCATACAATGGGAAAACAAATAACAAAGTATCAGTTGAAAACTTAATAATAATTCTTGTAGGCTATGGTTTGGGCGTATGCATAAATTACTTATGTAGACTACTGATTAATTAAAACGCTATGTTAGATTGGAAAACACTTGATTAAAAAGTAAATAAATTTTCAGAAAATAATTTTGATCAGTTTCCAAAGGTTGGTCAAGCCTTTAGTTACTCATCTGAACTACCTTCTATGGTTGAGCAGACGATAAAAAGTAGTTCAATTTTGGCCTAAGAAATCAAGCTCGATTTAAAATGGTAAAAGTCTACGTTCTCCTCAAAGAATTAAATATATGCCTTTAGGGTGCCATTTTTTTCATGAACTTGTAATCTTTCTACTGTCGGCTCTGTAAACTTTCTTCCATCATCTGGGTCTTTTTTTCCGTCTATTGTGTGTGTTGTCATCTGTCAGTTGTGTAACTTATCCCATCTAAACTGCCTCTTTCGGTTCATTAGCGCTTCACTGTTAAACAATTGGTCTGGCGATCCTTCCGTCGAACCTGTCGCTCATCATCTTGTCAATTTGGTAAACCATTTGTCCATCAGTTTGTTTCGGGTATTCTCGATCGACCTGCCTGTTTCAGTAACCTTGTTGTACATCCTTCCTAAACAGAGCCTTTCGTTCATCATGTAACTTGACCATCCATCAACTGTAGAGTACATGTTTCCTTTCATTATGTCTTCCTTCTACCAAAATATATTCTCCATGGGTTGATCTAAAACGAGAAAAAACATAATTCTGTCCTTTCAAGGAACAGGTTTAGTAAATTAGCCTCAGAGAGGCATAAACGACCTATGTGGGATGGTTGCCAGTTACCAGCGGAAGGTCGTGGGTTTCCTCCGGGCACAGAGCCCGGTTCCCTCCCACAATAAAACTGGCAACACCGCCAAATAAGTGAAATAATCTTGAGCGCGGCGTAAAACACCAAAAAAATCAACCAATCAATCAGATAGGCATACAATTGAAAAACAAAAAACAAAGTATTAGGTGAAAACTGTCGCTCCTCATCTTATCAATTTGGTAAACCATTCCTCCATCAGTTTGTTTCGGGTATTCTTCATCGACCTGCCTGTTTCAGTAACCTTGTTGTACATCCTTCCTAAACAGAGCCTTTCGTTCATCATGTAACTTGACCATCCATCAACTGTAGAGTACATGTTTCCTTTCATTGGGATGAGTTCCTTCTACCAAAATATAATCTCCATGGGTTGATCTAAAACGAGAAAAAACAAAATTCTGTCCTTCCCAGGAACAGGTTTAGTAAATTAGCCTCAGAGAGGCATAGAATGGGAAAACAAATAACGAAGTATCAGTTAAAAACTTAATAATAATTCTTGTAGGCTATGGTTTGGGCGTATGCATAAATTACTTATGTAGACTACTGATTAATTAAAACGCTATGTTAGATTGGAAAGCACTTGATTAAAAAGTAGATAAATTTTCAGAAAATAATTTTGACCAGTTTCCAAAGGTTAGTCAGGCCTTTAGTTACTGATCTGAACTACCTTCTATGGTTGAGCAGACGATAGAAAGTAGTTCAATTTTGGCCTAAGAAATCAAGCTCGATTTAAAATGGCAAAGGGATTTAAAAATGAACTATTTTTGTTGTTGTTCTGTTTTAGGGGTTTTCATAGGTCACATTAACTTTACTTTTATATGTATTGCTCACATTTTATCCATGCTAATAGATAATTTTGTAATATCGACCTAACATTATAAGTTGAATAAAGTCTACGTTCTCCTCAAAGAATTAAATATATGCCTTCAGGCTGCCATTTCTTCCATAAACTTGTAATCTTTCTACTGTCGGCTCTGTATACTTTCTTCCATCATCTGGGTCATTTTTCCGTCTGTTGTGTGAGTTGTCATCTGTCAGCTGTGTAACTTATCCCATCTAAACTGCCTCTTTCTTTCATTAGCCCATCACTGTTAAACAATTGGTCTGGCGATCCTTTCCTCGAACCGGTCGCTCATCATCTTGTCAATTTGGTAAACCATTCGTCCATCAGTTTGTTTCGGGTATTCTCCATCGACCTGCCTGTTTCAGTAACCTTGTTGTACATCCTTCCTAAACAGAGCCTTTCGTTCATCATGTAACTTGACCATCCATCAACTGTAGAGTACATATTTCCTTTCATTGGGATGTCCTTCTACCAAAATATAATCTCCATTGGTTGATCTAAAACAAGAAAAAACATAATTCTGTCCTTCCCAGGAACAGGTTTAGTAAATTAGCCTCAGAGAGGCATAAAAATAGAAAACAAACAACAAAGTATCAGTTAAAAACTTGATAATTATTCATGTAGGCTATAGTTTTGGCATATGCATGAATTACTTATGTAGACTACTGATTAATTAAAACGCTATGTTAGATAGGAATGCACTAGATTAAAAAGTAAATAAATTTTCAGAAAATAATTTTGATCAGTTTCCAAAGGTTAGTCAGGCCTTTAGCTACTGATCTGAACTACCTTCTATGGTTGAGCAGACGATAGAAAGTAGTTCAATTTTGGCCTAAGAAATCAAGCTCGATTTAAAATGGCAAAGGGATTTAAAAATGAACTATTTTTTTATGTTCTGTTTTAGGGGTTTTCATGGGTCACATTAACTTTACTTTTATATGTATTGCTCACATTTTATCCATGTAAATGGATAATTTTGTAATATCGACCTAACATTATAAGTTGAATAAAGTCTACGTTCTCCTCAAAGAATTAAATATATGCCTTTAGGGTGCCATTTTTTTCATGAACTTGTAATCTTTCTACTGTCGGCTCTGTATACTTTCTTCCATCATCTGGGTCTTTTTTTCCGTCTATTGTGTGAGTTGTCATCTGTCAGTTGTGTAACGTATCCCATCTAAACTGCCTCTTTCGGTTCATTAGCGCTTCACTGTTAAACAATTGGTCTGGCGATCCTTCCGTCGAACCTGTCGCTCATCATCTTGTCAATTTGGTAAACCATTTGTCCATCAGTTTGTTTCGGGTATTCTTCATCGACCTGCCTGTTTCAGTAACCTTGTTGTACATCCTTCCTAAACAGAGCCTTTCGTTCATCATGTAACTTGACCATCCATCAACTGTAGAGTACATGTTTCCTTTCATTATGTCTTCCTTCTACCAAAATATAATCTCCATGGGTTGATCTAAAACGAGAAAAAACATAATTCTGTCCTTTCAAGGAACAGGTTTAGTAAATTAGCCTCAGAGAGGCATAAAAATAGAAAACAAACAACAAAGTATCAGTTAAAAACTTGATAATTATTCATGTAGGCTATAGTTTTGGCATATGCATGAATTACTTATGTAGACTACTGATTAATTAAAACGCTATGTTAGATAGGAATGCACTTGACTAAAAAGTAAATAAATTTTCAGAAAATAATTTTGATCAGTTTCCAAAGGTTAGTCAGGCCTTTAGCTACTGATCTGAACTACCTTCTATGGTTGAGCAGACGATAGAAAGTAGTTCAATTTTGGCCTAAGAAATCAAGCTCGATTTAAAATGGCAAAGGGATTTAAAAATGAACTATTTTTTTATGTTCTGTTTTAGGGGTTTTCATGGGTCACATTAACTTTACTTTTATATGTATTGCTCACATTTTATCCATGTAAATGGATAATTTTGTAATATCGACCTAACATTATAAGTTGAATAAAGTCTACGTTCTCCTCAAAGAATTAAATATATGCCTTTAGGGTGCCATTTTTTTCATGAACTTGTAATCTTTCTACTGTCGGCTCTGTATACTTTCTTCCATCATCTGGGTCTTTTTTTCCGTCTATTGTGTGAGTTGTCATCTGTCAGTTGTGTAACGTATCCCATCTAAACTGCCTCTTTCGGTTCATTAGCGCTTCACTGTTAAACAATTGGTCTGGCGATCCTTCCGTCGAACCTGTCGCTCATCATCTTGTCAATTTGGTAAACCATTTGTCCATCAGTTTGTTTCGGGTATTCTCGATCGACCTGCCTGTTTCAGTAACCTTGTTGTACATCCTTCCTAAACAGAGCCTTTCGTTCATCATGTAACTTGACCATCCATCAACTGTAGAGTACATGTTTCCTTTCATTGGGATGTCTTCCTTCTACCAAAATATAATCTCCATGGGTTGATCTAAAACGAGAAAAAACATAATTCTGTCCTTTCAAGGAACAGGTTTAGTAAATTAGCCTCAGAGAGGCATAAACGACCTATGTGGGATGGTTGCCAGTTACCAGCGGAAGGTCGTGGGTTTCCTCCAGGCACAGAGCCCGGTTCCCTCCCACAATAAAACTGGCAACACCGCCAAATAAGTGAAATAATCTTGAGCGCGGCGTAAAACACCAAAAAAATCAACCAATCAATCAGAGAGGCATACAATTGAAAAACAAAAAACAAAATATTAGGTGAAAACTGTCGCTCCTCATCTTATCAATTTTGTAAACCATTCCTCCATCAGTTTGTTTCGGGTATTCTTCATCGACCTGCCTGTTTCAGTAACCTTGTTGTACATCCTTCCTAAACAGAGCCTTTCGTTCATCATGTAACTTGACCATCCATCAACTGTAGAGTACATGTTTCCTTTCATTGGGATGAGTTCCTTCTACCAAAATATAATCTCCATGGGTTGATCTAAAACGAGAAAAAAACAAAATTCTGTCCTTCCCAGGAACAGGTTTAGTAAATTAGCCTCAGAGAGGCATAGAATGGAAAAACAAATAACGAAGTATCAGTTAAAAACTTAATAATAATTCTTGTAGGCTATGGTTTGGGCGTATGCATAAATTACTTATGTAGACTACTGATTAATTAAAACGCTATGTTAGATTGGAAAGCACTTGATTAAAAAGTAGATAAATTTTCAGAAAATAATTTTGACCAGTTTCCAAAGGTTAGTCAGGCCTTTAGTTACTGATCTGAACTACCTTCTGTGGTTGAGCAGACGATAGAAAGTAGTTTAATTTTGGCCTAAGAAATCAAGCTCGATTTAAAATGGCAAAGGGATTTAAAAATTAACTATTTTTGTTGTTGTTCTGTTTTAGGGGTTTTCATAGGTCACATTAACTTTACTTTTATATGTATTGCTCACATTTTATCCATGCTAATAGATAATTTTGTAATATCGACCTAACATTATAAGTTGAATAAAGTCTACGTTCTCCTCAAAGAATTAAATATATGCCTTCAGGCTGCCATTTCTTCCATAAACTTGTAATCTTTCTACTGTCGGCTCTGTATACTTTCTTCCATCATCTGGGTCATTTTTCCGTCTGTTGTGTGAGTTGTCATCTGTCAGCTGTGTAACTTATCCCATCTAAACTGCCTCTTTCTTTCATTAGCCCATCACTGTTAAACAATTGGTCTGGCGATCCTTTCCTCGAACCGGTCGCTCATCATCTTGTCAATTTGGTAAACCATTCGTCCATCAGTTTGTTTCGGGTATTCTCCATCGACCTGCCTGTTTCAGTAACCTTGTTGTACATCCTTCCTAAACAGAGCCTTTCGTTCATCATGTAACTTGACCATCCATCAACTGTAGAGTACATATTTCCTTTCATTGGGATGTCCTTCTACCAAAATATAATCTCCATTGGTTGATCTAAAACAAGAAAAAACATAATTCTGTCCTTCCCAGGAACAGGTTTAGTAAATTAGCCTCAGAGAGGCATAAAAATAGAAAACAAACAACAAAGTATCAGTTAAAAACTTGATAATTATTCATGTAGGCTATAGTTTTGGCATATGCATGAATTACTTATGTAGACTACTGATTAATTAAAACGCTATGTTAGATTGGAAAGCACTTGATTAAAAAGTAGATAAATTTTCTGAAAAAATTTTTGACCACTTTCCAAAGGTTAGTCAGGCCTTTAGTTACTGATCTGAACTACCTTCTATGGTTGAGCAGACGATAGAAAGTAGTTCAATTTTGGCCTAAGAAATCAAGCTCGATTTAAAATGGCAAAGGGATTTAAAAATGAACTATTTTTTTATGTTCTGTTTTAGGGGTTTTCATGGGTCACATTAACTTTACTTTTATATGTATTGCTCACATTTTATCCATGCTAATAGAGAATTTTGTAATATGGTCCTAACATTATAAGTTGAATAAAGTCTACATTGTCCTCAAAGAATAAAATATATGCCTTTAGGGTGCCATTTCTTCCATGAACGTGTAATCTTTCTACTGTCGGCTCTGTATACTTTCTCGCATCATCTGGGTCTTTTTTCCGTCTATTGTGTGAGTTGTCATCTGTCAGCTGTGTAACTTATCCCATCTAAACTGCTTCTTTCTTTCATTAGCCCATCACTGTTAAACAATTGGTCTGGCGATCCTTTCCTCGAACCTGTCGCTCATCATCTTATCAATTTGGTAAACCATTCCTCCATCAGTTTGTTTCGGGTATTCTCCATCGACCTGCCTGTTTCAGTAACCTTGTACATCCTTCCTAAACAGAGCCTTCCGTTCATTATGTAACTTGACCATCCATCAACTGTAGAGTACATGTTTCCTTTCATTGGGATGTCTTCCTTCTACCAAAATATAATCTCCATTGGTTGATCTAAAACGAGAAAAAACATAATTCTGTCCTTCCCAGGAACAGGTTTAGTAAATTAGCCTCAGAGAGGCATAAAAATAGAAAACAAACAACGAAGTATCAGTTAAAAACTGAATAATTATTCATGTAGGCTATGGTTTTGGCATATGCATGAATTACTTATGTAGACTACTGATTAACTAAAACGCTATGTTAGATTGGAAAGCACTTGAATAAAAAGTAGATAAATTTTCAGAAAATAATCTTGACCAGTTTCCAAAGGTTAGTCAGGCCTTTAGTTACTGATCTGAACTTCCTTCTATGGTTGAGCAGACGATAGAAAGTAGTTCCAAATATCAATTTTGGCCTAAGAAATCAATCTTGATTTAAAATGGCAAAGGGATTTAAAAATTAACTATTTTTTTATGTTCTGTTTTAGGGGTTTTCATGGGTCACATTAACTTTACTTTTACATGTATTGCTCACATTTTATCCATGCTAATAGATAATTTTGTAATATCGACCTTACATTATAAGTTGAATAAAGTCTACATTCTCCTCAAAGAATTAAATATATGCCTTTAGGCTGCCATTTCTTCCATGAACTTGAAATCTTTCTACTGTCGGCTCTGTATACTTTCTTCCATCATCTGGGTCTTTTTTCCGTCTATTGTGTGAGTTGTCATCTGTCAGTTGTGTAACTTATCCCATCTAAACTGCCTCTTTCGGTTCATTAGCGCATCACTGTTAAACATTTGGTCTGGCGATCCTTCCGTCGAACCTTCCGTCGAACCTGTCGCTCATCATCTTGTCAATTTGGTAAACCATTCGTCCATCAGTTTGTTTGGGTGTTCTCGATCGACCTGCCTGTTTCAGTAACCTTGTTGTACATCCTTTCTAAACAGAGCCTTTCGTTCATCATGTTACTTGACCATCCATCAACTGTAGAGTTCGTTTCCTTTCATTGGGATGTCTTCCTTCTACCAAAATATAATCTCCATTGGTTGATCTAAAACGAGAAAAAACATAATTCTGTCCTTCCCAGGAACAGGTTTAGTAAATTAGCCTCAGAGAGGCATACAATGGGAAAACAAATAACAAAGTATCAGTTGAAAACTTAATAATAATTCTTGTAGGCTATGGTTTGGGCGTATGCATAAATGACTTATGTAGACTACTGATTAATTAAAACGCTATGTTAGATTGGAAAACACTTGATTAAAAAGTAAATAAATTTTCAGAAAATAATTTTGATCAGTTTCCAAAGGTTGGTCAAGCCTTTAGTTACTGATCTGAACTACCTTCTATGGTTGAGCAGAGGATAAAAAGTAGTTCGATTTTGGCCTAAGAAATCAAGCTCGATTTAAAATGGTAAAAGAATTAAAAAATTAACAAGATTTTTTATGTTCTGTTTTAGGCGTATTCATGGGTCACATTAACTTTACTTTTATATGTATTGCTCACATTTTATCCATGCTAATAGATAATTTTGTAATATGGTCCTAACATTATAAGTTGAATAAAGTTTACGTTGTCCTCAAAGAATAAAATATATGCCTTTAGGGTGCCATTTCTTCCATGAACTTGTAATCTTTCTACTGTCGGCTCTGTATACTTTCTTCCATCATCTGGGTCTGTTTTTCCGTCTATTGTGTGAGTTGTCATCGGTCAGCTGTGTAACTTATCCCATCTAAACTGCCTCTTTCTTTCATTAGCCCATCACTGTTAAACAATTGGTCTGGCGATCCTTTCCTCGAACCTGTCGCTCATCATCTTATCAATTTGGTAAACCATTCCTCCATCAGTTTGTTTCGGGTATTCTCCATCGACCTGCCTGTTTCAGTAACCTTGTTGTACATCCTTCCTAAACAGAGCCATCCATCAACTGTAGAGTACATGTTTCCTTTCATTGGGATGTCTTCCTTCTACCAAAATATAATCTCCATTGGTTGATCTAAAACGAGAAAAAACATAATTCTGTCCTTCCCAGGAACAGGTTTAGTAAATTAGCCCCAGAGAGGCATACAATGGGAAAACAAATAACAAAGTATCAGTTGAAAACTTAATAATAATTCTTGTAGGCTATGGTTTGGGCGTATGCATAAATTACTTATGTAGACTACTGATTAATTAAAACGCTATGTTAGATTGGAAAACACTTGATTAAAAAGTAAATAAATTTTCAGAAAATAATTTTGATCAGTTTCCAAAGGTTGGTCAAGCCTTTAGTTACTGATCTGAACTACCTTCTATGGTTGAGCAGACGATAAAAAGTAGTTCAATTTTGGCCTAAGAAATCAAGCTCGATTTAAAATGGTAAAAGAATTAAAAAATTAACAAGATTTTTTATGTTCTGTTTTAGGCGTATTCATGGGTCATATTAACTTTACTTTTATATGTATTGCTCACATTTTATCCATGCTAATAGATAATTTTGTAATATGGTCCTAACATTATAAGTTAAATAAAGTTTACGTTGTCCTCAAAGAATAAAATATATGCCTTTAGGGTGCCATTTCTTCCATGAACTTGTAATCTTTCTACTGTCGGCTCTGTATACTTTCTTCCATCATCTGGGTCATTTTTCCGTCTGTTGTGTGAGTTGTCATCTGTCGGCTGTGTAACTTATCCCATCTAAACTGCCTCTTTCTTTCATTAGCCCATCACTGTTAAACAATTGGTCTGGCGATCCTTTCCTCGAACCTGTCGCTCATCATCTTATCAATTTGGTAAACCATTCCTCCATCAGTTTGTTTCGGGTATTCTCCATCGACCTGCCTGTTTCAGTAACCTTGTTGTACATCCTTCCTAAACAGAGCCTTTCGTTCATCATGTAACTTGACCATCCATCAACTGTAGAGTACATGTTTCCTTTCATTGGGATGTCTTCCTTCTACCAAAATATAATCTCCATTGGTTGATCTAAAACGAGAAAAAACATAATTCTGTCCTTCCCAGGAACAGGTTTAGTAAATTAGCCCCAGAGAGGCATACAATGGGAAAACAAATAACAAAGTATCAGTTGAAAACTTAATAATAATTCTTGTAGGCTATGGTTTGGGCGTATGCATAAATTACTTATGTAGACTACTGATTAATTAAAACGCTATGTTAGATTGGAAAACACTTGATTAAAAAGTAAATAAATTTTCAGAAAATAATTTTGATCAGTTTCCAAAGGTTGGTCAAGCCTTTAGTTACTGATCTGAACTACCTTCTATGGTTGAGCAGACGATAGAAAGTAGTTCAATTTTGGCCTAAGAAATCAAGCTCGATTAAAAATGGCAAAGGGATTTAAAAATGAACTATTTGTTTATGTTCTGTTTTAGGGGTTTTCATGGGTCACATTAACTTTACTTTTATATGTATTGCTCACATTTTATCCATGTTAATGGATAATTTTGTAATATCGACCTAACATTATAAGTTGAATAAAGTCTACGTTCTCCTCAAAGAATTAAATATATGCCTTTAGGGTGCCATTTTTTTCATGAACTTGTAATCTTTCTACTGTCGGCTCTGTATACTTTCTTCCATCATCTGGGTCTTTTTTTCCGTCTATTGTGTGAGTTGTCATCTGTCAGTTGTGTAACTTATCCCATCTAAGCTGCCTCTTTCGGTTCATTAGCGCTTCACTGTTAAACAATTGGTCTGGCGATCCTTCTGTCGAACCTGTCGCTCATCATCTTGTCAATTTGGTAAACCATTTGTCCATCAGTTTGTTTCGGGTATTCTCGATCGACCTGCCTGTTTCAGTAACCTTGTTGTACATCCTTCCTAAACAGAGCCTTTCGTTCATCATGTTACTTGACCATCCATCAACTGTAGAGTACGTTTCCTTTCATTGGGATGTCTTCCTTCTACCAAAATATAATCTCCATTGGTTGATCTAAAACGAGAAAAAACATAATTCTGTCTTTCCCAGGAACAGGTTTAGTAAATTAGCCTCAGAGAGGCATAAACGACCTATGTGGGATGGTTGCCAGTTACCAGTGGAAGGTCGTGGGTTTCCTCCGGGCACAGAGCCTGGTTTCCTCCCACAATAAAACTGGCAACGCCGCCATGTAAGTGAAATAATCTTGAGCGCGGCGTAAAACACCAAACAATCAATCAGAGAGGCATACAATTGGAAAACAAAAAACAAAATATTAGGTGAAAACTGTCGCTCATCATCTTATCAATTTGGTAAACCATTCCTCCATCAGTTTGTTTCGGGTATTCTCCATCGACCTGCCTGTTTCAGTAACCTTGTTGTACATCCTTCCTAAACAGAGCCTTTCGTTCATCATGTTACTTGACCATCCATCAACTGTAGAGTACGTTTCCTTTCATTGGGATGTCTTCCTTCTACCAAAATATAATCTCCATTGGTTGATCTAAAACGAGAAAAAACATAATTCTGTCCTTACCAGGAACAGGTTTAGTAAATTAGCCTCAGAGAGGCATAAATATAGAAAACAAACAACGAAGTATCAGTTAAAAACTGAATAATTATTCATGTAGGCTATGGTTTTGGCATATGCATGAATTACTTATGTAGACTACTGATTAATTAAAACGCTATGTTAGATTGGAAAGCACTTGATTAAAAAGTAAATAAATTTTCAGAAAATAATTTTGACCAGTTTCCAAAGGTTAGTCAGGCCTTTAGTTACTGATCTGAACTACCTTCTATGGTTGAGCAGACGATAGAAAGTAGTTCAATTTTGGCCTAAGAAATCAAGCTCGATTTAAAATGGCAAAGGGATTTAAAAATTAACTATTTTTTTTATGTTCCGTTTTAGGGGTTTTCATGGGTCACATTAACTTTACTTTTATATGTATTGCTCACATTTTATCCATGCTAATAGATAATTTTGTAATATCGACCTAACATTTTAAGTTGAATAAAGTCTACGTTCTCCTCAAAGAATTAAATATATGCCTTTAGGGTGCCATTTCTTCCATGAACTTGTAATCTTTCTACTGTCGGCTCTGTATACTTTCTTCCATCATCTGGGTCATTTTTCCGTCTGTTGTGTGAGTTGTCATCTGTCAGCTGTGTAACTTATCCCATCTAAACTGCCTCTTTCTTTCATTAGCCCATCACTGTTAAACAATTGGTCTGGCGATCCTTTCCTCGAACCTGTCGCTCATCATCTTATCAATTTGGTAAACCATTCCTCCATCAGATTGTTTCGGGTATTCTCCATCGACCTGCCTGTTTCAGTAACCTTGTTGTACATCCTTCCTAAACAGAGCCTTTCGTTCATCATGTAACTTGACCATGTCGGATACATAGCATCACTATGTTATCTGAAAATAAATAGCTGAGAAAGTGTTGTGGCATTGTATATATTTAATAGCCAAATTATTTCAGTCAATTTGCGAACTCTCCAACCTTGCCTTTCTATATCCAAATCAATCAAAGTATTCTACATGTTACAACATAATTTACCGCTGTAAATAACTTCCTTGCTATCTTGTTGGTAATATAGTATATTCAGTTAATTTGCAAATTTACTTTCAATTCCCAATTTTTCAACTTGTAAATTCTGAAAATTTTCGAACGCATTAATATCACATGCTTTATTACTATCCACATACATGTATATTTGTATTTTATAGCTTTATTATTAATTACATATATTAGCTAAGCTCTGTACCAATGGTTCAATAAACAGGATTCATCTATATGGCAAACGTCTACATGTAACTCGCATTTCCGTATTTGTTTATTAATTAAATTCTAAAAACCTATTCAACCAATTTATCTAATTTATTCTTTTATAATACAATCACCACTAGTACACCCTTCCTTGAACCAAATTGCTTTATTTGGTTAGTCAATAAAGAAATTTACATTTCCTCATATTTATATATCTATTTACTCATCTATCCATTGTGTGTGTATGTATATGTGTTATAATTATGTTTGTGCGTGTGAGTGTGTGTGTTACTGTTTATATATGTGTGTGTTTTTGTGTTCATAAATATATTTAGATATATGTGTATATATGTGTATGTGTGCGTGGGTGTATATGTGTGTGTATGTATATATGTGTATATATATATATGTGCAGTATGTATGCTATTAATTATTGAACTTGTAGTCTGTTAATATTAAATAGAAGTACGTAGGACGGCAATTGGCTGTCCAAATACTCTAGACAGGAATTATCATAATTCTCTATCTGCGTTCTCCAACCCACCTGGTCTCTCTTCACCAGCATAACATCTCCCTAAACCTTTTTTTTTTCTTTTCCCTGATAGTAATGTTAATTTTTAATATAATGTTACCAAATTGTATTCTAAAGTGTGTTGTTTATTTTCCATTTATATCTGAAAATGTTGACACCTGTATCCAGTGCACACACGATCGAATATGTGATTATGTATATCAAAATGGATGATGATCCAGCGCCTGAGCAGCCTGTTCAGTTATCACCAAACCCCTTCTCTGTTCTCCCTTTCCATGACTCCTCTCAAGTACCAGAACCTACTGGTCATCAACCCGTCCCTAATTCATTTGACCTCAGTGTTCTCAATAAAATGTGTTTTCATCCAGTTGAGCTTCATGATATAGATCATAGTAAATCTCATACAGATGACAACGACTTCGAAATTTCCCATTGGGCTAATCTTCAATCTCATCAATCTGAATATTTTTCCGAAAATACTTTCAGAACTCAGACTCATTCTCTACCAAACAATATATTCTCCGCCCTCCATCTCAATGTGCGAAGTCTAAGAAAGAATTTCGATGAAGTAGTTGCCTATTTATCTGATTTACAACATGAATTTTCTGTACTTGGGTTTTCGGAAAGCTGGTTAAGCCCATCCACTGAATGTCTTTACGATCTACCAGGGTATACACTCTTTACTAAATCTCGTCCAAGTAAAAGGGGGGGTGGCGTTTCACTTTTTGTTAACAATGACGTTGAGTCCTGCAAATTAAGGGACGATCTTTCTGTTTTTAATGAAGATGCTGGTTTTGAGTCAGTTTTTGTTGATATTTCATATTCAAGTAATACTATCTTGGTTGGTTTAATATATCGCCCACCTGGACAGAACGTAAATTCGTTTAATGAAATTTTATCAGACTTACTTCAAAAGATTCCAAGTAACAAAAAACTGATCTTACTGGGAGATTTTAATATCAACCTTCTTAATACTGATGCCCATCAACCATCAAAGGATTTCCTTGATATTCTAAAATCAAACTATCTTTTCCCAGAGATAACAAAACCCACTCGTGTTAAAAATCATTCTGCAACACTAATAGATAATGTTTTTACCAATATTCATGAGTTTAACTTTTTATCTGGTGTTTTACTATCCGATATATCCGACCACTTTCCAGTGTTTAGTCTCTTCTCATCTGGTAGCTATAGTAAATCTAAACCCGCATTTCTATACCGGAGGAAAACCCCTGAACAAACAAACGCCTTCATTGATCAAGTAAAAAAATTATCTTGGGAGGACGTTTTGTCCTCACAAAATCCCGAGCATGCATTGGAGCTTTTTTCCACTAAAATAAACACATTATATGATGAAATATTCCCTATAATTACCTCCAAAAACACATCGCATAAATTTCGAAAACCCTGGACAACTCCTGGTATTTTAACATCTGTCCATGAAAAAAATCGTCTCTACCGCAAACAGTTAAAGTCGGGAAAAATCATAGATAAATGTAATTATAGAAAGTTTCGTAATAAATTAAATAGGATCATACGGCTCTCAAGAAAAGAATATTTTGATAAAAAGTTTAACGACCAACATAATAACATCAAAGGAACTTGGAAAGTACTAAATCAAATTCTCGGTCGAAATCGAAATCGCGTTAGTAATCGTACTTTCCAAATAAATAACCAAGACATTACTGATAATCCTTCCATCTCTAACAGCTTTAGTACCTATTTTTCTACAGTTGCGTCCCAGCTTGAATCTGAAATTCCAGCATCAACTGTATCTCCGCTAGAATATCTCAACGATCCTAATACTTCCTCATTTACGTTTTCTTCAGTTACCCCCAATGACGTCCACTCTACTATACAATCACTCAATTCAGCAGCACCTGGTATTGACGGCATTCCTATGTCAGTCCTTAAAACCGTTTCACAGTTTATTTCTACCCCTCTTGCTCACATTATTAATCTCTCCTTTTCATTCGGCCTTGTACCAGATTCCTTAAAGTTAGCAAAAGTGATCCCTGTATTTAAAAGTGGTGATCCGGACATTATTGAAAATTATCGCCCTATCTCAATATTAAAAAGTATAAGCAAAATAATAGAAAAAACATCTGCCCTTCAAGTGACTTCTTTCCTGGACGCTCACAATATTATTTCTCCTGAACAGTATGGATTTCGTTCTGGACACTCGACTACCCACGCAGCTATTTCACTCTACGACTATTTGCTTGCCCAGAAAGAAAAAGAACATTTCAGTGTCCTAACCTTCATCGACTTATCTAAAGCATTCGACACAGTCAACCACTCCATTCTTCTAAAAAAACTTAGTCATTATGGGTTTCGGGGAACAGCTAATAGATGGTTGATGAGTTACTTAGCAGAACGCACCCAGACAGTTAACTACAATGGGTTCCAATCTAACATAAAAACAGTAAAATGTGGTGTGCCTCAGGGGTCCATATTGGGCCTCATCCTCTTCTTAATCTACATCAATGATTTAAAATCAGCATCTGATTCTCTAAAATTTACTTTATTTGCAGACGACACTAGTTTATGTTCCACTTCGAATACCAGTAGGGAAGCTGTTGAAATCATGTCAAACGAGTTAGCCAAAGTAAGCACTTGGCTGTCGGCAAATAGACTTTCTTTAAATATTAGTAAAACTAAATGCATGTATATTGCCTATTCCAAAAGCAAACCTTTCCAAACCCAAGTTAAACTCTTTGGCGATACTTTATTACAAGTAACCGAGTACAAATTTCTTGGCATCTTTCTGAATAGAAATCTTTCTTGGACTTCGCACATTAACTACTTATGTAAAAAAGTCTCCCGTAATATAGGTATCATTAAGCACATCAGATCTTTTGTCAATAGACCAACCTTATTCATTCTATATCATTCCTTGGTACATTCATTCCTCTCATACGCTTCTGTCTTGTGGGGTGGAACATACTCTAGTCATCTTAAATCTCTTTACATACTTCAAAAGAAAGCACTACGTGTCATCACCTTCTCATATTATACTGACAGTACTCAACCATTATTCAGGACCTATAAAATTCTCAACCTGCCCAAGCTAAATCAATTCTCTATTCTTTTCTTTTGTCATAAATTCATGTATCATAACTACCAGTTGCCCATAAATTTTCAACAAAATTTCTTTAAGAAAAATTCAAGTATTCATGCCCATCAAACAAGAACGGTTTCTCTTAATCTCCATCGCCCAATGTGTCATTCAACTCTGTCCAGTCACTCTATTAAGTACTCTGGTCCCCAGGAATGGAACAGGCTGCCCCAATCACTAAAATCTATCTCTTCCCAATCACTTTTTAAAGCCAGATTACAAACCTACCTACTCTATTCAATTTAATCAAATGTAGTGTGTTGCACTGTATCAGTTGATCACTTACTTTTTTTTCTACCCTCTTTATCGTGTATATAAATTAATTTATAATTATAATTGCCTAAGAATTTTAATGCTAATTTGACTTAAGACAAATGCCAGTGTAAAACTTTCAACCGTACTGTTGTTCACAATATAAATTTATTTATTTACCGGGATAGAACAAGTCTATATGACTTTATTCCCGCCTATGTTCATCTTACCTTTTGCAACTTTCTTATCATTTCTGTACATATTGGGTGAAACAAACAAACAAACAAACCATCCATCAACTGTAGAGTACATGTTTCCTTTCATTGGGATGTCTTCCTTCTACCAAAATATAATCTCCATTGGTTGATCTAAAACGAGAAAAAACATAATTCTGTCTTTCCCAGGAACAGGTTTAGTAAATTAGCCTCAGAGAGGCATACAATGGGAAAAACAAATAACAAAGTATCAGTTGAAAACTTAATAATAATTCTTGTAGGCTATGGTTTGGGCGTATGCATAAATTACTTATGTAGACTACTGATTAATTAAAACGCTATGTTAGATTGGAAAACACTTGATTAAAAAGTAAATAAATTTTCAGAAAATAATTTTGATCAGTTTCCAAAGGTTGGTCAAGCCTTTAGTTACTGATCTGAACTACCTTCTATGGTTGAGCAGACGATAAAAAGTAGTTCAATTTTGGCCTAAGAAATCAAGCTCGATTTAAAATGGTAAAAGAATTAAAAAAATAACAAGATTTTTTATGTTCTGTTTTAGGCGTATTCATGGGTCACATTAACTTTACTTTTATATGTATTGCTCACATTTTATCCATGCTAATAGATAATTTTGTAATATGGTCCTAACATTATAAGTTGAATAAAGTTTACGTTGTCCTCAAAGAATAAAATATATGCCTTTAGGGTGCCATTTCTTCCATGAACTTGTAATCTTTCTACTGTCGGCTCTGTATACTTTCTTCCATCATCTGGGTCATTTTTCCGTCTGTTGTGTGAGTTGTCATCTGTCAGCTGTGTAACTTATCCCATCTAAACTGCCTCTTTCTTTCATTAGCCCATCACTGTTAAACAATTGGTCTGGCGATCCTTTCCTCGAACCGGTCGCTCATCATCTTGTCAATTTGGTAAATCATTCGTCCATCAGTTTGTTTCGGGTATTCTCGATCGACCTGCCTGTTTCAGTAACCTTGTTGTACATCCTTCCTAAACAGAGCCTTTCGTTCATCATGTAACTTGACCATCCATCAACTCTAGAGTACATATTTCCTTTCATTGGGATGTCTTCCTTCTACCAAAATATAATCTCCATTGGTTGATCTAAAACGAGAAAAAACATAATTCTGTCCTTCCCAGGAACAGGTTTAGAAAATTAGCCTCAGAGAGGCATACAAATAGAAAACAAACAACAAAGTATCAGTTAAAAACTTGATAATTATTCACGTAGGCTATAGTTTTGGCATATGCATGAATTACTTATGTAGACTACTGATTAATTAAAACGCTATGTTAGATTGGAAAGCACTTGATTAAAAAGTAGATAAATTTTTAGAAAATTATTTTGACCAGTTTCCAAAGGTTAGTCAGGCCTTTAGTTACTGATCTGAACTACCTTCTAGGGTTAAGCAGACGATAGAAAGTAGTTCAATTTTGGCCTAAGAAATCAAGCTCGATTTAAAATGGCAAAGGGATTTAAAAATGAACTATTTTTTTATGTTCTGTTTTAGGGGTTTTCATGGGTCACATTAACTTTACTTTTATATGTATTGCTCACATTTTATCCATGCTAATAGATAATTTTGTAATATCGACCTAACATTATAAGTTGAATAAAGTCTACGTTCTCCTCAAAGAATTAAATATATGCCTTTAGGCTGTCATTTCTTCCATGAACTTTTAATCTTTCTACTGTCGGCTCTGTATACTTTCTTCCATCATGTGGGTCTTTTTTTCCGTCTATTGTCTGAGTTGTCATCTGTCAGTTGTGTAACTTATCCCATCTAAACTGCCTCTTTCGGTTCATTAGCACATCACTGTTAAACAGTTGGTCTGGCGATCCTTCCGTCGAACCTGTCGCTCATCATCTTGTTAATTTGGTAAACCATTCGTCCATCAGTTTGTTTCGGGTATTCTCGATCGACCTGCCTGTTTCAGTAACCTTGTTGTACATCCTTCCTAAACAGAGCCTTTCGTTTATCATGTTACTTGACCATCCATCAACTGTAGAGTACGTTTCCTTTCATTGGGATGTCTTCCTTCTACCAAAATATAATCTCCATTGTTTGATCTAAAACGAGAAAAAACATAATTCTGTCCTTCCCAGGAACAGGTTTAGTAAATTAGCCTCAGAGAGGCATAAACGACCTATGTGGGATGGTTTCCAGTTACCAGCGGAAGGTCGTGGGTTTCCTCTGGGCACAGAGCCTGGTTTCCTCCCACAATAAAACTGGCAACGCCGCCATATAAGTGAAATAATCTTGAGCGCGGCGTAAAACACCAAACAATCAATCAATCAGAGAGGCATACAATTGGAAAACAAAAAACAAAATATTAGGTGAAAACTGTCGCTCATCATCTTATCAATTTGGTAAACCATTCCTCCATCAGTTTGTTTCGGGTATTCTCCATCAACCTGCCTGTTTCAGTAACCTTGTTGTACATCCTTCCTAAACAGAGCCTTTCGTTCATCATGTTACTTGACCATCCATCAACTGTAGAGTACGTTTCCTTTCATTGGGATGTCTTCCTTCTACCAAAATATAATCTTCATTGGTTGATCTAAAACGAGAAAAAACATAATTCTGTCCTTCCCAGGAACAGGTTTAGTAAATTAGCCTCAGAGAGGCATACAATGGGAAAACAAATAACGAAGTATCAGTTGAAAACTTAATAATATGTCTTGTAGGCTATGGTTTGGGCATATGCATAAATTACTTATGTAGACTACTGATTAATTAAAACGCTATGTTAGATTGGAAAGCACTTGATTTAAAAGTAAATAAATTTTCAGAAAATAATTTTGACCAGTTTCCAAAGGTTAGTTAGGCCTTTAGTTACTGATCTGAACTGCCTTCTATGGTTGAGCAGACGATAGAAAGTAGTTCAATTTTGACCTAAGAAATCAAGCTCGATTTAAAATGGCAAAGGGATTTAAAAATTAACTATTTTTTTATGTTCTGTTTTAGGGGTTTTCATGGGTCACATTAACTTTACTTTTATATGTATTGCTCACATTTTATCCATGTAAATGGATAATTTTGTAATATCGACCTAACATTATAAGTTGAATAAAGTCTACGTTGTCCTCAAAGAATAAAATATATGCCTTTAGGCTGCCATTTCTTCCATGAACTTGTAATCTTTCTACTGTCGGCTCTCTATACTTTCTTCCATCATCTGGGTCCTAAGAAATAATGCTTGATTAAAAATGGCAATTAAAAATTAACATTTTTTTATTTTCTGTTTTAGGTGTACTGAAGGGTCATATTAACTGCTTTGAGTTAACCAGAAATGATTCCTGACACACCATCTACCCTTTAGGTATATATACTCTAAAAACGGTCAGGATCAGGTCAAAACTAAAATAGTTAAGGACTAAAAGAGAATATTACATAATGTAATTTGGATGTTGTATAATGCAATCATGCAACCAAAACTGTCATTAATGGCTGACAACACACCATCTATCCATAAGGGAATGCTGTTAAATAATTCCAAAGATGAAAAAGTTATGGAGCGCAAGCAACCAAGACATAGACTAAAACAGAGTATTACATAACCCAATATGGATGCTGTATAATGAAACCAGGGATGTCTTGAATGGTTCCAGAAAAACCATCTACCCTTAACTGTTGTATCTACAGTGAACAAATTTTCAAGATCAGGTTAAAACTAAAGAAGATATGGACTAAAAGAGAATATTACATAATCTATTATAGATGGCATATTATGTAACCGGATATTTATAAATGGCTGACAACACACCATCTACACAAAAGGTATGTGCTGTAAAAGAATTGTAAAGATTGGATTAAAACTCAAGATATGGAACGATAGTGAACGAAGATATAGACTAAAGAGATATTACATAATCCAATATAGATGCTATATTAAGCAACCGACAATGATATAAATGATTCATGACACACCATCTACCCATATGGTATATGTTGTGAAAGAATTGTGAAGATCGGATCAAAACTCTTCAAGTTATAGAGCAGAAGGGAACCCAGATAGCCTTAAAGAGAATATTACATAATCCAATGTAGATGATATATTTTGCTACCGAAGATGTCATAAATGGTTCATGACACACCTTTTACCCATAAGGTAAAAAATCATTTGTAAATTTACAGCAAAAAGCGCTGGCAAATGGGTGACCAGCACTTTTTGATGTAAATTTACAGCATAAAGTATCCTGTATTTTTACAAATAATTATCTTGTAGAAGTATAATACTATGTTTGTTAGTTCACAGTAGTTTTAGTTGTTCTTTTAGAGCGACTTCCTGTATAATTACAGTAATGTTTTAGTCTGCATTAGTGTTTGGTTTGAGGTTGGAGCTTATTTAGAATATCCATACGAGATTTGCCTTTTAGCCAGGCATCATATATATGGCTAGAACCAGTGGTCAGCCTACCATAGTAGTGCCCATGCAATTGGGTCATTGTTGGAAAATTACTTTATGAAGAATCAGTTTCTATCTGGTACTAAACAGGTACAGTTCAACGAAGGGGGTCTACATAATCAAACGTTTTAACTAAAGTTTATGATTAACAGATATACACTTAAAGTCAGCTAAATTTAGATCTCCCCCCCCCCCCCGCCCCCCTTGATGTCACATGCAGGAACGATCTGAATGTCATTAGATTCAAATAAAAATTCAATTTTCAACATAGATCCAAGATAATAATATTCTCAACAATTATAGTTAACAAAACGCTTTATACTAGTATGAACTGTAAAACTACAACACTTGGGTATTTTTTGCACATATATAAAGATATATATATGTATATCTACAGTGAATTTTGTAAATATATACCAATTTCAATATAATAACATCATGTTTAGACGTAAAATATTTACAGTGCATTTCTTTGTCATGGAATACATTTCTTTTTGGTGTAGATTTACAAAAAATATTTACCGTGTGTATGTTTTGAAAGAACTGTAAAGATCCGGCTGTGGAGCTGAAGGGAATCCGGGACGGACGGACATTTTCACACCTCACATTTTCACACACGCGAAGAAAGTGTACACGAGCTTACTAAAAGTAAAGGACTAAAATTAATCATGGGGAACATTACGTATGTCAAGTTATGTCTAAATTATGGTGCCAAAGCATACATAGAATTGAACCCCAAACAAACGCATCAACCGGAGAGGCTTTCAAATCAGAGTACACTATAATTTTAGTTCCTTTTCTTTACATTAAAGTCTCAAAAGTTCACAGCTGACAACCAGCAGGCTTTTTTGTGTCCCTCAAACCAAATCCGGGGTATTTCTAAGATAAGTCAGTAGAACAATTCTATGGTTAGCTCGCTTACACTCTTCATATCATTGTTTTCTTTAACTTACCCTCCGTTTTTATCATGTGTATAGTACACCCTCCAGCGGAAAGACAATACTTGCACGGGGCATTCCGCCAATTGCGCTCCTTGGATGTTCATACGTTCATCAGCCCTTCTGTCTATTGTTTTCATGGCAGATCTTCTTCCATCAAACAGTATATATTTCACCTTCCCTTCCGTCAAAAGATTATCTCGACTGGGTAATCTAAAACAATAGCAAAACTATATAAATCCAAGGAGCAGGCTTGGTAACCTAACTTTAGAGGTACAAAGATTGATTGTTTGGTGTTTTACGCCGACCTCCAGATTATTTCACCTATATGGCGTCATTGTCAGTTTTATTGTGGGAGGAAACCGGGCTCTATGCCCGGAGGAAACCCACGACCTTCCAGTGGTAACTGGCAACCATCCGACATAGGTCGTTCCAGTGAAAACACAGAAGATTTTCCAATTTTTTTTTAACTGAGTGGGATTTGAACCCGCGACCCATTGGTGGAGGGCTGTTCGGATTGAGCGTCCATCGCCACGGAGGCAGGTACAAAGAAAAATAGCGAATAATCTGAGTTCATATAGATTAAAATTACCTAAGCCATAGTCACTGGCAACATTTTCCATCCACTTGTCAGCTCGGTCGTCTTTTCTTCCGCATCGTTTGTAGACATTGGCACCAACTAGTCTCCGTTAATCCCGAAACGACAATAGTAAAACTCCACCCTTCCCAGTGAGTGACAACGGGAATGCTAACTTCATGTTGACTTCAACCAAAAAGCCAAGAGGCTGAATAAAGTCAACAGAGTTAGCGAAAATTACATTTATATTTGAAAAGTTTATGTCCTTGTTAAATGGCTGTTGGAGATGATATATGTGACAAGTAATTGACGGTTTAATGATTTTTTTAGAAAAGCGTAAATAATTGCTCTCAACGGAATTTATATATTTTAAAAATATCTCGATTTTTAAAGTTGAGATTTTAAAAAATTAGATTAACATATTTACATAACCACCATTAGTTAGTGAACACAAACAAAAAATGTTACACAAACAAACAATATAATAAATGAACTCTTGTCAATTTGTCAGTTTGGTGCAACAGTCAGCATTGGATTCCAAATGCGTTGCGTATTAATCCATCGGTGATCTATATGGTTCCATAATAACAGAAATCTTCTTTCAAACGCAGTGCTTGGGATTAAATTAAATATTCGAGCGGTAGGAGTGCATGTGTGTGTTGGAAATCCAAGAATGTATAAAATCAAGAGGACTGTAAAAGATCAGGCTTTTAGAAGCAGACAGACGCCTGTATGTAAAACTGGATCGAGAAGAAGTCCATTAAAGCCGAGCAAAATGTGCACATAACGTGAAAAGGGCATCTGATGTATTACAGTGTTGGGTTTGTAAAGGCATTCGCTAGACTGGATGGATGGATCCTGCAAATGCCCCCCAAAAGACTGATAAAAGCAGGGAGTTTTGTAGCTTGTGAATATAGAAACAGGGATCTGGATAACAGACAAAGAATAACCACAGATAGGGAAGAAAATGGTCGCCAGACCCAGGCAATAGCAAACTCAACTAGACACTGAACCCAAACAAACCATAAAGACAGAAAAACACAGAAGTGTTCACCACAAACACACATCAAAACTCGGTGAAATGCAATAAATAAAACCACCCAGTCTGTACACCGACACTGGTGCATTAACACTACCTAACCAACAATCCAGCCAAAATGGTTGAAATTATGACAATAAGAACAAGATTTCGTGCCAAACGGCAAGGGTATGTCGCCAGTGCTTGTGCTAACGTGGCCTTCCAAACAGGTCGGACAAAACTTGAATCCATTCAAATCAGTTTACAAGCTACAACACTAGTTATTATGACTACACTAGTTATTATGAGTATATAAACCCTATAGCTAGTCCTAACGTTTAATATATATAAGGCCTACTTATTGGGGTTTTCTCTTTAAAGAATCCAAGCCTGTCCTTCCCGAATTTTGGTCGACTGAGAGACAAACAAGACGTCATTCCACGACGAAATCTAAACCAATTGTGAAAAAATCGGTGGAGAAAAGCGCGCGTAAAAAAACAAGGCGACCAATTTCATTGGCTATCCCTAAGGGCAACTGTTGTACACAATATGTGCGATTGCGCAAAGGTAAGTTAAAAACTGTTGAATGAGTGATGTGAGATCTGAACCAAGGTGGGGGGGGGGGGGGGGGGGAGGAATTTGTCTCCTGGCCGGGTACATTAGTTCATAGGCTAATATATCGAGGAAGGAAGGCCGCCACTTCTGTCAACAATACGGCGTAAATATAACTGTATTCAGTTGTTCGTTTGAATGTTTCGTTTTAATCTGTTTTAAATTCAGATAGGACAGGGATTGTGTGTTGGTAGGGGGGGGGGGGGGCGTATATATAAAGATGGCTCTCTCAGAATGAGGTTGCATGGCTGTTGATCTGCTCCGAGCTCCGATTTGACAGGGGCTGTATGTCTTCGACTTTCTTGAATTTCTATATAGGAGGAAACCGCGGGCCATCAACACGTGCAAATTTGGCAACCATCCCACTCATAGGACATATTGGTTCAATGATTTTTTAGGATTATGCCCCTTTTTTAGGAAGCGTTGCAAAATTTATTCGATGCTTAGATGAAACCCTCGCCTTTATGTTGGTATGAGTGGCCTCTTTGGCTCTGTTGGTTAGAGGGATTGTCCCTCAGTCCGACACAGACATTCCATCGATGCGGCGAGTGGATTTTTCGCAGTATGTGGAAAAGTTTTCAGGTACTCGCCGAAGGTTCGATGGCTTCCTCCAGGTAATAAGCCCGATTTTCTCCCCACTAAACTTTCCACCAATGGGTCGCGGGTTTGAATCCCACTCAGTCCAAAAAACAATATTGGAAAATTTTCTGACCGGGTTTTTACTCGACCGACCTATGTGGGATGGTTGCCAGTTAACACCGGAAGGTCGTGGGTTTCTTCCGGGCATAGAGCCAGGTTTCCTCTCACAATAAAAGTGACAAGGCCGCCATATAGGTTAAATAAGCTGAAGCGCGTCGTAAAAAAGCAAACAATCGATCAATCCCCGCTAAACCTGGCAAGGCCGTCATATAAGTGAAATGATCTTAAGTGCGGCGCAAAACATCAATCAATCAATTAATTTGTTGGTACATTTGTTACCAACCGTCCCCGTTAATGAAAGGCGGTTTTGGTGGAACCTCCAACTAACAAAACAAGATAAGGAAAATCTCACACTAGTATATTGTCGGAGGGTACCCGTCAACCCTTCCACAAACCCTTGAGTGGAAAACCCAGTCAAAAATGTTTCCATTTTTCTTTTTGAACTGAGTCAACCCCGTTTGACAGTTAATCGTAACCAGGCTCTGATCATTCGTATCAGTATAATCTTGGCGAATCCATATCTGAAGTGGGTTGTTCAAATTGAGTGAACGGAATTTATCAAATTGTCAATTTTTGGAACATAAATAAAAAATTCAAAATATATTAAAGGCTTTTATTATCACTGTGAAAACTCGAAAAAAAGCTTTCAAATGGGTGTCCATTTATAAATCAATGGAGAACTTGAAAGTTCTAATAATATTAAGATAACAACGTCGCCAAAGGCATTAGAGGGTATAGCAATAAAGACCAACTAAAAGTTCGTTAACTAAGTGGTATTCCACTGTGTTTAAGAAGAGCCTTCAGGATGATCATTGGTTACTCCTATGGATCATGAGTTTTATTTGGAAATTCATTTTCCTTCTTTGTTGTCGCTTTGAGAATTGGTCTGCTTTAGCTGCACATGCTATACCTTCTCTCTAGCTGCGAGTGCGAGGCTTTCTCGGCAGCTTAGTTATTCCAGATTAGTCGCACCAATCAAGTAAAACACCAATCAATCGTATTAGCTTACAAACTCCAAGGACAAACGTCGCCGTATATTGAAGAGTTGCCAGGTTTCTTCCGGACAGTGAGCCCCCCCCCCCCCCCCCCCCCAACACTAAATCTGGCAACGCCGCCATATAGTGAAATAATCTGGAGTGCGGCGTAAAACACCAATCAATCAATAAATCAGTCAATGACAAAGCTTACATGGCAGTACCTAGTTCAAACGTAAGAAGATGCGATCATCCCTGAAACGGCTTTTTTCTGCGGAACTTTACCGGGAAATCCGTGAGATAACAATTTGGTATGCCACAGGCATAAACAAATATTCCCTTGCATCCTAATGTTATTCTTTCGGCCGCTCATCTTTCAACCTTCAATTTCCTTGCATTTAATACCTAGGAAATGAATTTTATGAAACGCTATAAATGCACTTATACAATTTTAAGTGCCTTTTTCGTAAATGCTGGAGATTACCCATTGATTCTAGAAGTTCTAGAGACGGAAAATCAGGATACCCATGCACCTTCAGCAATACGGGGACATAACTCTAACAGATAAATACTACAGATAACCTTTGTCTACATGTTCTTTGTTTTCGCAATTCTCCGTCTTCTGACTGGGTTTTCACTCGACCTATGTGGGATGGTTGCCAGTTATCACCGGAAGGTCGTGGGTTCCTCCTAGCCCGGTTTCCTTCCACAATAATACTGGCAACGCCGCCATATAAGTGAAATAAGCTTGAGCGAGTTGTAAAACACCAAACTATCGTGATTTAATCAACCAATGCTAACCTCCCTTTACTTCTGCTCTAAAGTCAAGCTTGCCAATATTAATTTCACTGATTAGATATAGTGCAGTGAAAGTCAAACACCACATACGCCACATTCTAAAATGAAGTGCAAAACTACATACATCATACTTTGTTGAGGTATTCACTTTAAAAGACTTGCCCTCTATGCTTTATTTATGAACACTTAAACACACGGGCACAGGGAAAATCTTCTTGTCTAAAATATCAATGGAGACAAGTTTCTAATTGTGTTAAGAAGAGCTATATCATTTAGACCTTTATATCCCATTATAAATTGTTGTAATACACTACACCTATGATATTTCATTAGGTTGACGACTGACAGGAGCTTGGCCTTACTTAGTCAGTAGAATTTTTGGCAATGCTTTATACGCATCTTAAGCTATATCATAGTGGGTTGGAGTGATCCTCCCTCAGTCCCACACAGACTTTCCATCGATATGGCCGGGTTCGAATCACACTCAGACCAAATTAAAAAAATTCTAAGATTTCTTAGCGGATTTTTTACTCTGTCGCCGTATATGGATGAGTTGCCAGGTACTCGCTGATCGTCGGGGGTTTACTCCGGGCAATGAGCCTGGTTTCCTCCCCCACAAAACCTGGCAACGCCACCATATAAGTGAAATAGTCGCGGCGTAAAACATCAATCAATCAACTGTATATAGTCCGCCATGTTTATGGCATTTTTCCTTTCTGACATAAATATATCTCTAAAATACAGTCCAATATGCAAATATCGAGGCGAGAATCTTGTATACCTTGACCTTGGGGGGGGGGGGGGGGGGGGTGGGGGGGGGGGTGAAGTTGATAAATGTGGAGATGCATTGTACTCCAGCCTTCGGCAAATCTCAATTCCGAAGGTGCTAGAATCTCGTATGGGTCATTCTGCATTTAGAATTTGACTCTTAATGAAGTTCACCGTTTTGTTTTCCTGTGGAACCTGTCGTGTTGTTTTGTGATCTTCAGTTGTTGTTGCTTTTTATCCCCCGGCATATAATGCGGGGAGATACAGCGATCAGCTTGCCTGTCCGTCTGTCTGTATGCCTGTCTGTCTATCTGTCCGTAATCATTTCTTGTCATCGCATCTCCTCCTAGGTTTTCATCAATTTTTTTCGAAACTTGGTGGACATGTTGGATATTATGCAAGGATGTGCACCTCCTATTCTCGTTTCATTATTTTCTGAGTTCTTTCTCTTTTCCGACAGTATACGAAAACATAGACAATTAATGCTTGTCATATCATCTCCTCCCACAGTTTTCACCATTTTTTTTCGAGACTTGGTGGACATGTTGGATTTCATGCGAGGATGTGCACCTCCTATTCTGGCTGCGCTGGTTTCATTATTTTCAGAGTTATTGCACTTTTTCCGACAATATCCGAAGACATAGACAATTAATGCTTGTCATCGCATCTCCTCCCACAGTTTTAATCATTTTTTTTTCGAAACTTGGTGGACATGTTGGATATCATGCGAGGATGTGCACTTCCTATTCTGGTTACGCTGGTTTCATTCTTTTCAGAGTTATTGCCCTTTCCCGACAGTACCTGAAGACAGACAATTAGTGCTTGTCATCGCATCTCCTCCCAGGGTTTTCGTCATTTTTTTTTTCGAAACTATGTGGACATGTTGGATATCATGCGAGGATGTGCACCTCCTGTTCTGGTTACGCTGGTTTCATTCTTTTGAGAGTTATTTCCCTTTTCCGGCAGTATACGAAGACATAGACAATTAGTGCTTGTCATCGCATCTCCTCCCACAGTTTTAATCAATTTTTTTCGAAACTTAGTGGACATGTTGGATATCATGCGAGGATGTGCACCTCCTATTCTGGTTACGCTGGTTTCATTCTTTTTAGAGTTATTTCCCTTTTCCGGCAGTATACGAAGACATAGACAATTAGTGCTTGTCATCGCATCTCCTCCCACAGTTTTAATCAATTTTTTTCGAAACTTAGTGGACATGTTGGATATCATGCGAGGATGTGCACCTCCTATTCTGGTTACGCTGGTTTCATTATTTTTAGAGTTATTGCCCTTTTCCGACAGTATACGAAGATATAGACAATGAGTACTTGTCATCGCATCTTCACCTACGTTTTGTATCTAATTTTGTGATCTTGGTGGACATGCTGGATATCATGCGAATTACGCTGATTTTGCTATTTTCAGAGTTACTGCTCTTTTCCGATTGTACAGGATTGATTGATTGATTGTTTGGTGTTTTACGCCGCGCTCAAGATTATTTCACTTATATGGCGGCGTTGCCAGTTTTATTGTGGGAGGAAACCGGGCTCTATGCCCGGAGGAAACCCACGACCTTCCGTTGGTAACTGGCAACCATCCCACATAGGTCGTTCGAGTGAAAACCCAGTCAGAAAATTTTCCAATGTTTTGGACTGAGTGGGATTCGAACCCGCAACCCATTGGTGGAAAGCTGTTCGGATTGAGCGTCCAACGCTCTACCTACTGAGCTACGGAGGCCCCCCGATTGTACAGGAAGACATAAACGATAGGTGCTTGTTCCTGATGACATACAATGTTTCACGGCATCCTGTATGGAAATGAACTTTTGTCTGCTCTTAGTATGTTTCCTCTTCCACAATCTTATGTGAGGTCGGGGGGATAGGTCATCCTCTGATGGCTCTTGTTTATACTGACAGCCGTATCTCAGGGTTCATTGTAATCAAAAAGCAGGAATAGACTGCCAGGTCTAAAGCGGGCCGTATGTGGTCCGATTTAAACAGTGAATTAACATCGTTATTTTTGGGATTACACATTCTTGGAAATATTGCAGATATTCTTCTACCGATTTATGGGTGATGCCCGAAACGGGAATCGAACCCGGGTCCCAGAGTATGGCACCTATCGCCAGCACTAACATTTTATTATTTATACATAAGTGAAAACTAGGGATTTCCTTCACTCAGAAATGTTATAATTCACTGCAGTGCAATAACACTTTTTGTTATTTAATGCACGCGATGACGTCGTCGGACCTACTTCTTTCTTGTGTACTGACGTCTGCTGTACAACAACAACAGTACATAGGATTTCGATAGGCTAAATGAAGCCTTTTCAGCCATATTTAGCATTAAGATAAATAAATTACAGCTGAAAACTCTAAATTGATTCAATAGAGGCTCGGCTTACCACTCTAAGTCAAATTAAGCAATAACACAAAACTTCATAATCGAGCGTCTGTTGGCAGCGTTGTGTGACCTGCAGCATGGCTTCGGAGAATCGGACCACTGCGTGTAACGAGTAACTGTACGTGCCTTTCATTGACGCGTTTAAACGATGTAAAGTAATTTCAAATATAATTTTTTATCCTGGTGACTGGTGCTCTGCAGAGTTAAAATCCATGGAGTTCGATTTAATTTCTTTTTACATGAAATATCGCGAAAAACTTCTGGGAGAAACTGGCCATTCAAATGACCACAAATCTGACAGTTGATAGTCACGTGAGAAGAACAGACATGCTGCTGTTTCATTGGTCAGTGATATATATACCTACGTTTGCTGAAAACCTAATCCGTCATAAATTTGTTGATTCTTTCTTTTTTATAATTGATAAATTTATACTTAATAAACAATCTCCAGCCTAAAACATGATAGTATAAATAATAAACAGAATATTGTACAGTTGTGTTTGAACAGTATTTATATTTTTTTCTCTTGAAAGGCGGAGGGATAACCCACTCGACGCTTCGCGTCTCGTGGGTTATTCTCCGGCTTTCACTCGAAAAAATATAAATGCTATTCTAACACAACTGTTCAATATCCTCTATATAATCTACTCAAATAGTGTCAAAACGGCCATAATCGCGTCCAATGTCTGATATGGACGAGCAGGTTTGTTCAGTTAATATTATTCGTCCCCTGAATTCACTATTGCCTTCTCTTGTCTCAAACTTCCCCGCCTTTGATGATGTAACACAGTTCTGTTGTTTTTCAGTTTAAGACGATGAATTTACTTTACATAAGGCTACATTATTTATGAATGTATTGACACTATTTGAGTAAGTTATATGTTATTTCACTGTCTAAATCTGTTTCACTGTCTCCGAAGCGGGCATGTAGTCTACTCCCGGCTTTTTGATTGCAATGACTCCAAAATACGGCCATCAGTATAAAAAGGGCATTTTGAAGTCAGACACCCGGAATACTTCACATCCAAACAGGGGGACATAACCCGAGAGTGAACATTTCCTATAGATTGAGTCCCTTGAATTCATACCATCAGCTAGTCCGCAATATGTTGAGTGGATTGAAGGATAAATTCTGATACGCCCGCACGGGCTTCTTCAATACGACTGAAGAAGCCCGTGCGGGCGTATCAGAATTTATCCTTCAATCCACTCAACACATTGCGGACTAACCATCAGCTGAATATTTTGCATACGAGATTTGTTGCACCCTTGGAATCGGTATTTGTCGAAGGCACGATTAAAACGCGTTTCTGCGTAAGCCATTGAATCAGGGAACGGATAGAATGCCATGATAATTTTTGTTTTTACGAGTGTTACATTTGATAATTTTTTTGTTAAATATGAAGATTTTTAACAGCATGGCGGACTTTATATTGATTATATGTCGAACAAGTCTTTTACAATCAAACTCTCAATAAAAAATGTGTGTAGTTTTAGAATGCATTGAGAAATACCTTACTGTTCGTCTATTAGATTTTATATTAATTTTGAAATCAATTTGAGACTGCTAGTTAAAATAAAAAAGAATGAAATGAGTGTAAACCAACATAAAAGTTAAGCTGTTTCGGATCGGTTGAGGTTCATTTTTGGGTATCCCTATCGTAGTCTTGTGTAAAATACGCTCGTCAGTATATAAAAAAAAGTCATTTTGGAGTCAGAAACCCGGACTAACCTATACGTTGCAATTTAGCCTATACTTTTAAAACACAACTGTGCGTATTTTATGTGCTTTACGTATAATTTTAGAGATTTTACTAATCGTTAGCTCGCATAACTTCCCTTTATTCACAAATGAAAGAAAGGCTACGGCTGTAAGTGTGTCGTCTGCCTTCTTACCTACTCGCACATTGCATTATCAATAAACCGAAGCCATCATGCACCCTCTCGTGAAGCCAGCTCTCCCATGCCGTCATGAGGAAAATTGTCGCAGTTCGAAAATTCACTCATGGATTTAGGGACCCTCAAGACCCTGGTAGAACTCTAGATGGCAAATGGAGCGTTATACGCGGTGCCTTATCTTCCTGACCGGTAAAGTATAAGTTAAACAGGATGAGACACACGAGTGCGACTAATGGTGCCTCTGAAAAAGACTGAAGTAAATGTTGGGCACCCTGCAAATCGATACAGGTAGTTACAGACTGGCCCAAAACGGACACTGAAATTGTTGGCGACCTGAAGGACACATTTCATCATAAGTCGATAGTGTTCGGAGGTGATGATAGATTGTAGGCCAATGTGTCGAACTGGGAGAGTATCCCTCTGCCCTGGTGTGTTGTAAACTAATGAACGCTTGAAAAAATGACAATAGATAAGTGAAAGGAACGAGTTTAAGCAAATATCCAGGTGCCGAAAGCTCGTGTTGTTAAAAAACAACTGAGGACGTGGTGATGTCTTTAATTTTTTATCATTACTCGACTTTAGTCAGATTGCGTGAAACTGGACCCTGTATCGATTCTGAAGCGTGTGTCCTAGTTTATTGATCAATCCGCTTTATTGCATCCTCAGTCAAATATAGTTTCAGAAAACTGAATTAATTGTAAATAAATAGATTAAGGGATAAGCGGTCCAACCTTGTGTCAGGGATTGTTTTCTATCTGTTAACTGGACACTTAACTTTCTGGTAAAGATACCTGAAAATATTCTCCCGATTACAGGGCGATGTCCGAAATCTTTGCCCGTAAAAAAGCTTGTGAAAGTCACTCCAGGCCTACGTCCATGGCAGTGCTTACAGACAAGACAGTCAGTATTTGTGCAGGTAAAAAGGTGCCTTATTACTCTGGGGTGCGGGCTTAATTCTCGTCTTTGGAATCGCTCAAATCAGTTGCTTAATGACGTCACCATGACTGATCAACGTGGCCGACAGAAAGCGTTCTACACAGATAAGTATATATGCGTGTATAGTCGTGCGTGTCGCTACATGGGTTTTTAAAGGAGCCTCCACTTCAAACCAGACCCCTTAAATATCCCATATGTTTTCAAGTGACATTCAGTTTCAAGCGTATCGGTCCATATCGTTATAGTGGAACTGAGAATCGAATGTAGGCCTACACTCCCGGCCTTTGGGACATCGATCCTCAATCGAAAGAAAAAAAAAGATTTCTTGTCATTGTTTACGAAGACGTAGGCCCTATAAAGATTTCTTGTCATTGTTTACGAAGACGTAGGCCCTATAAAGATTTCTTGGTCCTAGTTTTTTAGAGAAGGGTTCACTAGTCCGAAGGTTCACTAGTCCGAAGGTTCACTAGTCCGAAGGTTCACTAGTCCGAAAAACGGGTTCACTAGTAAGAAGGTTCACTAGTCCGAAGGTTCACTAGTCCGAAGGTCCACTAGTCCGAACGAGAGGGTTCACTGGTTCGAAGGTTCACTAGTCCGAAGGTCCACTAGTCCGAAGGTCCAGTAGTACGAAGAACAGTACCGATATCATCCTCCAAATGATATAGCCCATAGGGTATAGGCCTACCCAGACCCAAGGATAGTTTCCTCAGCATCATTTTCCCACGAGACAGTATCCCTTAGTCTTTGCTGGTCGGTAGTCGAGACAGTGTAAAGTTAGGAATTTATGATCCCTCCAAAGAAAAAGGAAATATATAATTCGACGATTGTATGCACAGCCACGGGCGTACATCCCCGTAGCAGGGGGGGGGGGGGGGAGGGGGGTGCAGACTAACAAAGAGAAAGACAATGAATTTCGTGAGGAAATAGGAGGTATGCAGGGTATATAAAACCGTCGAACTAAATATTTTATTTTTCCTTAGGAACTCTAGAGGGTTATACGCATGACATGACATGTTCAATTTTAGATCCTTTTATTTATCAGATAATTTGAAAAGTTGGCAAAACATTATTAAAAAGATATCACGTGGTGTCGACTTTGTAAACGTTCATATATATATATTTGTGATCACTAAAACACACGGAAAAATCTTCTTGTCTAAAATAACCATGGAGAAAAGTTTCTAATTGTGTTAAAAAGAGGTATATCATTTAGGCCTTTATACCCCATAAATTGAACAAACCGTGAAGAGTACTTTTTATTTTTCATATCTGTTCAGGCCGCATAAAAAAAATTGCTTGTTTCCCATCACCGTCCGTCCCGATTTTGCCTGCCGTGCCGATTTTTTTTTTTTGTTGTGGCGAGTAATGGATGTGTTCTGGCGAGTAAAGTTAAATTTCGCGCACATTTACGAGTGTGCGTCTGTGGTTTGAGTCTTAGAATGGTTTTTATTGTGTGCAAAGTGAGTTGCGACGGCTTAGTTCTCAAAAACTGGTACGGAAAAACTGTAGGTGACAATACCACTTTGCGAGAATTATACAATGAGCTCGCCGCGGGAGAGTTTGACGGCACGCACGTGTTACTAGACAGACATTACAACAGCGGCATGGTCACAGTGTGTGTTTCGAAAAGTTCTCAAGATAACGGCGTCCAAGTTTCTGGAGAAGAAATCATCTGAACTGTAACTGGGGCTCTTGGTCTGTTTGTTCATTTTTCTGTTAAGAAAACTCGCGATGACACTCTGCAATCAAACGCCGACAAACAAAATGCATTTCAGATACTCATGTCAGCCAGTCGATCTAAAAGTACAACCACTCATCTGCCTAGAAAATGGAGCGACGCAAATTCAAAATTCAAACTAAAAAATGCAGTCATTGACTTGCTTTCAGAAAATGATTTAGGATGGAGTGTCACTAATGTTGAGCATCTTGGGGTTGAATTTGTAAACGTTATTTCCGACACACTGTGGCATATTGATGGGAACCATAAAACGATAGCCTCTCGAGGGTTTAAAATACCGCTTCCGTTTGATAAATTCCAAGGTTTTAATGCACCAGAAAAAAGGAAAAAAAGAAAACTAGATTCATTGTCATTATCTTCGTCGGTGTTGCATTCACATGCTTCAGCTCTTTTTCATCTAACTTCCCAGGCCTATATGAAGCTTGAAAAATGGACATCAATGCGCGGATTTGTCTTCAATTTGGCAACTGCCCTTCACAAGTACGCTGATTACCTCGACGACAAACGAAAAAAAACTGAGGAAACTCACGAAAAAGTCAAATTACTCCAAAACGAGCGCGAGTCGTGGGAGGTGCTACAGGCGACTGTCAACATACAACCCAGTTTGGCCGAAAGATACTTTGCTCTACACGATGCCCTGAATATATCACCGCCGTTCACGGTTATATCTGTTGTAGATTTTTGTCCTGGAGAACCGTGGAAGAAACATCGGTTTTTAAAGGAAATGGTTGTTCCGATGAAATGCACGCGATACACGTACAGTACTGGTAGGGGAAACCTCACCTTCTTGTGGAGCGTACCAGTTGATGTAACTGAAGAATCAGTTTTGACACAAAACATGAAAATCAGAGACTTGCTGACAACCAACTTACCAATTTATCACACGCGAGCTATGCGTCGAGAATTTATTCAGTCTTTTGGAACTGTCACGGGTGTAAAGTCTATGTTTCTGCGGGAAATGTACCGCCGTCTCTCAGGTGATGCGTCTGCCGCCCGAACGAGTGATGAGTCTGATATTGACAAAAAAATCAAAGAGCTTATCGAGACCGAAGATCCGGATTTAATCGTTGATCTCCGAGTTAATAATGAAGGTCGACCGGAGAAATATACCGAATTTCTTGAGGAATGTCGGCGGTATATTGATGGTACAATTGAAACTGCGGTTAATGATAGGCGCCATGACCACGTTACGCAGGATGGGAGCGTCATTACCCACTTAGCTAAAGTTCTAAGCGCCGAGGATCTGCACAGACAGGTTTCATCGAGAGTTCCAGAGGGTACAAGTATTCCCAGTGTTCAGTGGCTGCGTATTCAGTTTTGGCCACGGCGAATGATTGCCGCTACAGCTCGATATTACAGTGGTAAACTGAAAGTTAAGTACATGGTACAGGCGCGCCAGTTTAGGGCCACACACGAAGATTGTCATTACGCGTCAGCGCTTTTCCGGTATCAAAAGGAGTTTGCTGTCAAACATCGCGAAAACCTGAATTTCGTCTGTATGGACGATAAACATTCCATAAAGGTGGGAGAGCCGGGTTACCCCCTTGCTGCCGTAGAGAGAGGTAAACAAGTAATCGTAGGAATCAATCAAAGTCTACAAGTTGGTGACCATGATTTTTCAAAAATCTCCCTAATCCCAAGCGTATCACTGCAAATACAAATCCCCACAACCATAGAAGGCTCGTGGTATGACGGGCAGGTCTTTGTCGGTCTCAAGGAGCATTGTTTCGAGCCATCGAGCGCTCTTCGGCATGCTACAGAGCTAGATAAGCATGTTTTAAGCGAGGACACCAAACCATTGCTGGCACTATATACTGACGGTGGGCCTGACCACAAAGTGAACCAACTCAGCGTACAATTGTCTTTAATCTGTCTATTTCTCAAGAGGGACTTGGATATGCTCATTGCGGTACGAACTCCGCCTTACAATAGCTGGAAAGATCCCGCGGAAAGGGTGATGAGTATTTTAAACTTGGCACAACAGGCTGTAGGGATGATGCGATCGACTACAAACTGCGAGGATCTCCTTTCCAACGCCAATAATATGAAGTCTGTTCGTGCCCTGGCAGAGCAGAATGTTCAGGTAGGTACAAGAATACTGTATTTTAAACCTATACTTCCGATTTGTAGCAAGAGCTGTTACGCTTTTTTGGTAACCACTTTCTGTAGACCATAAGGCCTAACTTTTGATTCAGCATCTGGGAACTAAAACTAAATTCATATGCGCACAAGACAAAGCGTATCATTTATACGTAAATCTTTGAATGTTATTTAGGTCGAGCCAGAGCTGTTACAATCTGTTCAGCCCTGTAAAGACCTTCTACGTAGTCTGTATGAGCGACTGTGCTTAAAAGGCAAGCATTTTCGGACCTTTGATGCGGCGACGAAGGACGATTTAGACGAACTGTGGGCGCTTTTGGTACGCATTGACCCCACCGTAACACGACAGGATACAACGAAAGCAGTCCTCAAATCCAAGCCACAACTGAAAGCGTTTTTGGAGTCTCACTGTAGATGTCGGTATGAATACATGCTTTCATTTCCGTATAGTTGTGTCAATTAATATTCTGTGATTTCATAATTGGATCGGATCTGCTGGTATTGTTATCCATTATATAAGGTACTTACCTCCACAGAATGGTCACCAGTGTTCATTGTCTTAGATTGTTAAATTGAGTTGAATGACAACCGGCCTCAGCTCCTCAAACTAATTCATTAATGACATTCCGATTATTTTTTACATATTTTTCTACCGTCTTCATTTTTGCTACCGAACGAAAAACTATTATATCAATTCAAGAAAATTTGTTACATATATTTCAGACATTACATGTTCAGTATTAAGAAGTGTGCAGACGTAAACTGTGAATTTCATGGACCACCAAGATTGCCGACTGAAGTGTTTGAAGAACTTCATCACCTACCTGACCCAGTTCCATCAGGAGAACGGTATGCCGTTATTTATCAATTAGTTTGACATACATATATACCCTAGCACAAATGAATCAGTCAGAATGAGCTCTCCTGTTTTTTTCTTTTTCAAGATATCAAGCATTTGAGAACATATATGGAACAGACACAACGGAAATGCACAGGCCATCCCTTACATCCAAGGCAGCTAAAGGCCACGGATTTCCATTCAATCCGTCCGCACAAACCGCCAAAAACGTGAAGGTACACTCTAATTCTACTGTTTCTACCTAAAGTTTATTTCAAAAGTAAAACTGTTTTCAAATGTATATAGCTATACCAATTAGAATTTTTGTTAAAAAAATCTTAAAAATTCATCTTTTTGAAGGTGTTAGTGCAATGTGGCGAGTGTCATAAGTGGCGCGTCATTCATGCGGAGCGAAAACTGAAGCCTTGTGAAACCACTGAAGTTGAAACTTTGTTAGAGACGCTCGATTATTCCTGTGGGAGTGTATTTGTTGATCTGATGCCGCAGTCCGACACTGAAGAATCTTTGATGGGGCGCATATTCGTTAGACCGAATCTCACGTGTAGGGATCCAACTGAAACCACTTACTACAGCGCTGGGTATGAAGATATATGTTTCCATTGTGGGTCGGAGGAGCTCTTAGCAGTCGATGCCGGTGTCTATCCTTTGTGTAACATCTGTAAGACAAACGGAAAGAAGGCACAGAAACGACGGACAAGGGCTACAAAGCAACGTATTGTTGGTAAATATAAAGGACATTTATATGGTAACCTCGAATACAAAACCACTGTAATCTTAATACACCAATTATCTAAAACGTAGATGCTTTTGTGTTTCAGGAACTGAAGAGGTTTAACACCATACCTATGTTTACACCCAGTCCAGGACTTGGCCATCTGTTCTTTCATCCATTCCAAAAGTCGTGGTATCGTCTTACAGCCTCCAAACACATACCCTTTTCTTTGTTCCATGTTTTACACTTTTTCTTGTTCAATTTTTGGCTAAGACTTTGTGTCATGCTTCTATGATGTTTCGAATAAAGCTGGCGTAGCCTTCTTATTCACATTACAATGTCTTTTTTTTACGGTGTTTACTGGAATAGTTTTGATAGTCAACACAGGACGAAATGCGTTGCCACGTGGACAATTATTGGTATAACAGAGAGGTTTCTGTCTGCGCTGAGCGTCACATGCAGGTAGGATCTAACAGAAGCTGAGTGAATGGAAAATGTGTATATGTACAGCATGATGAGACGTTAACTGAATTAATTCACCGACAAATCAGACAAAGGTGCCAATGGCTGTGTACACGTGCTCGACTTATAGTGCAATCCCTACGCAGTTTTATATATGTCGTAAACATGACGAACATAAAAACATATTCTCGTCAGTTGGGAAGGAATTTACTAAGCAATCCAAATCTTTATGTTTGTAGCTTGTTAGATGGCGAATATCATAAATCAAAAAAAAAAAAAAAAAAAAAAAAAAGGCCCGCCCGCCCGAAATTTTCGGACCTTAGTGATGGGAAACAAGCAATTTTTTTTATGCGGCCCTGAAGTATACGTACCGCTACTCAGATTTTTATAATTGCTTGAATAAAATGTCTATCAGTACCACTGTTTAGTTTTTCTCATCCAAATAGTGGATGGTCTTATTTGAGATATAGCGCATTGTGTCTGGCATGTTCGGACTAGGGAACCTTCGGACTAGTGAACCTTCGGACTAGTGAACCTTCGGACCAGTGAACCTTCGGACCAGTGGACCTTCGGACTAGTGAACCTTCGGACCGGTGAACCTTCGGACTAGTGAGCAGTTCCCGTTTTTTACAAGCAAAGTTTTACTCAGCCAATAAGTATATTTATGATCACTAATAACTATCATTAATGTTATGTTATTTTGACGTCCTGCCGTTTGAATCTCAAATTACAAACTATAAAGAGGGAATGGCAATGATAATGTTCAACTGGTAGAGTAAAAAATGTTGAAAAATTATTTAAGTACAGTATAGGCCCTATGGCCCCGTATCGGCTTCAATTCACCCAGTAACCTACGACGGTAGTCACACAGCACTGGTGTAGAGACTAGAGTAAAATTTTAAAGTTCAACATTAGCAAGCTGAGACACTTAGTTGATCTGTCCTGGAGTTTGTCTGTCTAGTTTTCAAAGAGAGGGACCAGTCGTTGTTTTGATAATTTCAAGTCAGAATTGATCTAAATGGAAATTACAGCTCCTTGGATTCAAAAATAATCTGATAGTCACACTGACAGCGTTTTGTTTTCTAACTGTGTGCAAAATAGTTTAGAATAAATAACGTACAGCTGCTTTTATTTTGTCGAATTTCAAAGATATTTGCCCGTCTGGATCTGCAATATCTAGAGAAAGATAAGAAAATGATAAGTTACCGTACTGTAATCTTGATATTTTTTTACTTCTTGAATAAGATAAACATGGAGATAAGTTTCTTATTGTATGAAACAGGGGTGTATCCTGGTATAACTGTTGTTATTTGTAATGTTATTTTGAAAATATTCAACTCGAGAAATTCTTTGCAGCCTCTTATCGCTTTATGCCAGTTGTAGAAACATGGCATAAGTATGAACTAAATGTAATATTGACTCACAGGTTACTGACATTAAACTCTAATGGTATCTGAATGTTTAATTTAAACATTACACACAGTCCGTTAATTGTTAATTGGGTTAAACCTTTCCTTCCATGGCTTATAACAAACATATTTTCTACATATTTTACTCCAGGTACCAGACAAACCAATCAAGGAAGGATATATAAAGAAACTCTTCTGTGTGTTCTATAGTAAAAGAGAAATGCAGCCAGGAAAAGTTGTTGAAATTAAAATCTATACACAGACTGACTAATGGAAATGACCAAAAAGTACTTCAGCCTTTAAGTACAGTTATCATATGATCACAATGCCCAACAGATGATAAATGTTACATGTTATAAACCATGTTACCAGTGTGTTCAGTGTGCCTGAGTGTTTTGCCATGTGTGAATAATAATTATTGGAGTGTCAACCCACTCATTCCTAAATTAATGATTTATGTTTATAACAGTGATATCATAGATGGACATTAGGTACAGTGGAATTGTTCCAAAACTTTTATTCAAATTTTAAAATCTTCTGAATTTCTTCTGGTGGTTTTATTAGAGTGCAACTTTAGTCACTTTTACTGATTGAGAGGGCAGTAGAGTACGCATACATGTGAATTATGGACTTGAGACCAAAATAAAAGAAATATACTTTTTTGTAACCATTTAAAGTAATATACAGTTATCTCAAGAGCCTTACATTGTTGTGGACTTATTTCTTAACATAACATTACCATATTAAATAAGCAGAGCCTCTTAGCTCACTGGGACTGGTGAGTGTCTTAATCACTGTCAAGCTTTCTGCAATGTATTATAGGTTTATTGCCCAGGAAAGCTTCTGTATATATTACATGTACCTCTTTCTAGATTTATTTATTAGAGATGTTTTGATGTAGGTTCAGTTCTCATATCTTATCAAACTAATAGACTCACACAAACCTAAGGTAACAAAGTAAATAGTGCATACATGAGATTAAATAAAATAATATTCTTTTATCTACCTCATGTATATTTATTTACATTTAACATGTACCTTTTGGTTTGATATAAATGTCAGAACCTTCAACAAAACCACATAAACAATCTAACACATTCAACTTATCTGTATTATTATTCTATCTGAAATTTTATTGAATGTTGGATTCTCTCAATTTTTAAGTTTTAAGACAAAAATGGATATTGGGAAATGGTGTCAGTCCTATTTTATCCTTATAATAAAATTAAATTGAAAATGACTTGCTTCTTTACATTTCCCAAGATTAGTTTCACTAAAATGCAATATCTTATTCTTAAGCATATCTTTATTAGTTTCACTAAAATGCAGTATCTTATACACATCTTATAGCGATAACAGAAGTATAGTGGATACATGAAGTTTTTACTTAAAATTGCTCGTTGGAAGAAATTTTGCTATTCCGCAATACAACAGGGATGTCGAAATTAGATTGTCAACCGATAAAGCTTACAGGCGAATAATAAACCTGTTTTGCGTACAATAGGTATGTTATTTGTCGACATAAAAGAAAATACAAAGATATGCTAAACAATTCCTGTATAGTTGATACTGAGATTTTTTGTTTATAATTGCATGTTTTAAGAAATTTGTGCTGTTCCGCAATACAACAAGGATGTTAAAACTAGGTTGTTCGTGGAAAAAGCTGTCCGGTTAATATACGGCTTGTTTTGCATGTTAATGCTTTGGGATTTGTCGATATAAAAAATAGCTATATATTTTCTATATTTAGTCGACCAAAGTTAGTTTGAATATATATACATTTATTTTCTCTAAAATTTCTAATAAAACTGAGCACCAGAAAACATTCTGAGTAATATTTGCTTCTAACTCTTTAATATATATACAACTTTCTCTGCTAAAATATATAAAGATGGACTTACATGTAAGTAATAGATACATGTATGTTATTGGGTCCAAAGACCATAAAACAATCAGCAGGAATAAGTTAATAATGAAGTGTTAGAATTATGTTTTGTGTTTTTGAATAGGTAATGACATACACTTCATTATTTGTCCAGCTTAGTTGACTATGGTGAAAGGAATACTTTTATACTATAAGACAATATCTTATTCTTACACATATCTTATATCGATAGCAGAAGTATAGTTGATAAATTATATTTTTACATAAATTGCTCGTTGGAAGAAACAGGGATGTCGAATCAGGGTTGCCAACCGATAAAGCTGACCAATAAATATAAAACCTTTCCTCGAGAAAAATAGTAAATAATTTAGAAGCATTATGTTTACTCATCATATTATATGGGAAAACCTTATGTAACTTACAAGGCAAATTTCGGACTTTTTCATATTAATATTCTGATTGTCATGTGCAGCCAATTCACATTTTAGAGTAAATCTATGTAATAATAATTACACAATGTAATGGAACCATTTAGTTCCATTGCATAGATAAACTGCCATAGAGTTAAAGAGAGTTTAAACTGTTTTAAAATGATTCACATTAAAATAAAACTGCCTCTGGCCTGTTCAAACTAAATGTGTTACCTAATTCACACAAGAGTTAAATAACTTGGTTGCCTATCCATCTATTCTGGGGCCTCGGGGGTCCAGTGGGTTAGAGTATCTGACTTCCTCGATCCAGTACAGACCTTCCCTCGATGCGGCATATGTTCGAATTCCACTCAGACCAAATAAACATTTAAAAATTTCTGAGTGGATTTTTCACTCAGTCGCCGTTTGTGGAAGAGTTGCCAGGTACTTGCCAATGGTCAGGGGTTTCCTCCAAGCAATGAGCCTGGTTCCCTCCCCCACTGTGACTAAACCTGGCAATGTAGCCATATAAGTGAAATAATCTTGGGTGCGGCATAAAACACCAATCAATCAATCTATTCTTGGTTGAAGTAACTTCACCCTTGAGGCCTGGATTCCTCCACCACTAAACCTGGCAATGCCGCCATATAAGAGAAATAATCTTGAGTGCGGCGTCAAACATCAATCACCTTTGAATATGCTTTCTTTTAAAAAAAGAGCTGGTAATCTTCTGTCCAGCATATTTTCTAATCAGATCTTTTACATTTATCTTTCCAGAAGTGTATAATTATATTATATAGTTCATATAAATCCCAGCACACTACTAGTGCTACTTACTACAGATAGACTTTCAATGGACTCGAGATGACAGCTCCATAGAAAGGTTGACGTTTTTTTTCTCAACACCATTCCCAAATATAGCAAGGCCCTAAAATTAAATTATGAGTGGGCAAGATATTTCCTGAAGATCGGTGGGTTTATTTCGTGGGAATTTGCCTATTTCCTTCCCTACTTTAACCTTGAAACTCCCATCTTTTAAGTGAAATAATGTTGACGGTTGCACAAAACCTCAATCAAGCAATACTAGTACTATTTACTAGTCTATAGGTGGCACACAAAGTACACTTAAATTAAAATTCACCTACGAGTTAGCCTACCCGACCCACCTTCTCAAATTTAATGCCGAATGACAATAACACAACTTTGAGTGTACAAAGTGAGTACATTACGCGTTAATTCCAATTAGAGCCGTAACCGGCGTACCGGCAGGGTACCCAGCCAAGTCATTGAACTGCACGTACATGAAGCTCTCTCGCCTAATTGTAGTAAACAATGGTCTAACCACCAGCCCTTCGGGCTTCACAATAACGCTACATACATGTACCGGAGTGGCTCCAAGCTGTTTAGACCATTGTTTTCTACAATTACATACCGGAGCTAATCTCTCGCCAAGCACTGATGACACTTGACAGACTGTAACATAAGTATATTAAATTGACTCAGCATAAAACTAAGTTCTATTTAAGCTCCCAGAAGTAGAGTCGAGGCATAGTGACATCGCGTTTGCTAAATTTAATATCCGATATCTACTTATTCCGCATCGGCATCCATGTTTTTCCGGGTTTCCAACATGCTGTCAGTAAGAGGTTCAGTGATTGGCCCGTCTATTATATCGCAGGGTCTCGATTCACCGCGTGAAAACACGAGATTTTCATTGGTAGTCTTCAGATGCATATTTTCAATAAGCATCTCGACTTTAGTCAGATTGAGTTTCACGAAGCCGCCGGAAAAAAAGCGACCATTTGCAGTTGCCACGACGTCGTATGCCTTAATTCGCAACCAGCTGCGATGTATTTGCGATCTTGAGACTGCTTTGTGAAAAATTCTTTATATGTAAGAAAGAAGGTAACCTGTTTATTTGGGAAACATTATCATTATGATTTCTAAAAATTAGAAACCCTGACCATCTTTACGTATAGTGTAAATTTATGAACACATAACCCACGGGCACATGTGGGGACAATCTTCTTGACCAATAAAACTATGGAGATTGTCTTAAAGAGGGGGAGGGGGGGGGGGGTCATTTAGGTCGTTATAGTCAATCAAAGGTTGTTACAGTGATATAGTAAAACCCATGATATTTCATTAAGTTGAAGACAGACAGGAGTTTGGCAAGTCAATAGAATTTTATTAATTTTACACAATTTTCCTTTAAACCATTTATCAAAATAACATAAATGACTAATAGAATATGTCCAGGCCTCGCTCACTTCTATTTACGCCAACTATTCCCCAATCTCGCCAAAGGTCCCAATCGTCATGACCCAAGTACTGGCACGTTTAATATGCATAGATAGCCGCTTCATGACAATTGTAAAGACCCATGTTTAATCCCCTCTCACTACCTACAACTCTTCTGCTCTGAACCCTTCTTGTCCGACCTTTCTCTGACGATGTTTAGTTCTCCAATCTGACGCCCTGCACCATGTTCGTCCAACTCCAGTCCTCTGCGAAACACTTCTCTATAAGTTACTCTACGACTCTCCTTCCCAAGACTATACCCCATCTTCTTGAGCCAAGTTAAAATCTTCATGGACCCCATTCCGTGTCCATGAAGATTTTAATTTGGCTCGAGAAAGTGGGAATACCCCTATTTCTTCACTAGTCGAACTCACTTGAAACATTCTTGTAGGTCACATCTACCCCCCCCCCCCCCCGTCCTTTGTTCACCCCATCAATTCCTGCGATTGTCCCCACCTATTCTCCGAACTGTCTAACTTAAACTCTTATCCAACCATCAATCATTCCTGTATCTACGGGCACCTCGATGGGTCAGTCGGTTATAGAGTGATAGTCCCTCAGTCCATAGATTGAGACGAGGGTTCGAATCCCACTCAGACCAAAAAAGACTGAACAAGTTCTGTGTCGATTTTTCACTCGATCGCTGGATGTGGAAGAGTAATTGCCAGGTACTCGTTGAAGGTCAGCGGTTTCCTCAGGACAAAGAGACCGGGTTCTTCTCCCACTAAACCTGCCTTGAGTGCGGCGTAAAACATCAATCATCCAATCTTTTCACCCTTTACTCCGATCTGAGCCCGTTTTGTCAGACTCTCCTTGTCCTGTGTACCCCCAACTCTTCTCTGAACATCATGACAGGAACGAATACTAGCTAGGTGGTGGATGGAAACTCGAATACCAGGTGTGAGGAGCTCATAAAGATTTAGAGGGGAAGCAGTGGGGAGGGGGCCTGAGGGTACTAAGAGGATCTTGGTTGGGAAAATGGTTTAGCATGTCACACTCTGAGTACCTTCAACTTTTCCTTGACTGTTGTCGCTAGACCGACTTTCTTCTAACACGGGAATGTATTCACTTCACCTCCAATTGCTCTACCTAAGGATCTTGTTCAACATAATTATTCCCCTACCCCTAATCTCTCAGGGATTCCTCAAAATTAGCCTTGATGTTCACAATTTCGAATTGATCAATGTAAATGTTAATCAAAATTATGACATCTGAACTTCTTTCGACCGATTCGTGGCGCTTTTCTTAAATATACTATGGTTAAAATCAAAAAGAATAAAAACATGTTTTGTAATATTCTATAAACCAAAAATTTATTTATAAAAAAATTCTATTTTATTTACATGTAATTGTCCGTCAACTTCTAAGTTTAAACATTCCCGTAAGATTTTAAAAATATCCATGAAAAATGACGGCCAAGAGTAGATATGCACCATATTTTAAAATACACATAATAGATTCGGAAAATATAAATAAAAATAATTACAAAACTTAACTTTTGGCCTCGGGTTTTCAATAATATCAAAGTAATCCTAATAAAATAACCTGTAAGGTATATACATTGTAATAGCACTTCGAGAACGAGATTGATTTACATCACGGTACACGTCACGGACTTAGCGTTCATGTATAAGTAACTGTCAGATTTCGGTCGAACACGGGGGACTGGGCTGATTTTCTCCAGTAGTTCTTTCTGTTTCGGTCCTGTGCTTCTGGCCGACGGTGGCCGAGAATACCCGGGTATATGCTCTTCGTCATTCAATTTGTCCCAAGCGCGAGATGATCGACCACTATCTACCAGGCTCTTTAAATCGCTACTTGATTGACGACTAACGACATTTTTTAGAATAGCTTCAACGTCGTCCTCATCAGGGTCCATGATAAGGTAGGACAATAATGAACCATCAGTACAACCAATCACGACGGTTCTTTCATCCTCACATAATCTCATACAAGAAATAGAAGAGTGTGTCTCGCATAGGACTATGCATTTTAGGTCAGAGAGACGGACAATTCGCAGAGACGATCCTTCCGCGTAAGCGACTGCCTTTCCGTCCAGGACCAACATACTTGGCTTTACTGAGACATCCGGGACTTTGGTCGTAAATGACATCGTCACAGAGTCGAATATGTTGGAGTCCATATCCAAGGCAAACGAGAAATCTTTAGCAAGAAGAACCGAAGCGTCAAGAGGTCTGCTGGGATCCATGAACGGCTCGCACATAGCTTTGATATCACCACTACGGATATCAAGCACGAATAGCCCGTATTGAGAAAAGCTATCGCCGATGTCATCTTCGCTTCCGTACGTGGACATGTAAATGATCGCGATGACACTAGGATCGAGGGGACATGGGCGTACGTCTAAAATAGCAACAATGTTAGTAACTGACTGGAAACTTTCTGGAGTAAACTCTTCAATAACTTCCGAAGTTTGAAGATCAAGGATCGTGACACTTGGTCTGTCATAAAGTCCAGTGCTTCCCGCATAATCAGCGGCTGTAAGCATAACTAAAAACCCGTCGTCTGAGGTGACAAACGGCCTTGAGAGAAGAAAGGGGACCTTGTAATTTATTAGCTGTGCGTCGACACCACCGTAATCAAAACTAAACCCAGTTATCAAATATGGCGCTTTAAATTTCACATCTTCCTGGGCTAGCAGAATGAGACAGTTGCTGCGATTCAAAGAAACACAATAACCAGAAGTATTACCAAATTCTAAAATGATTTGTCTCCCATGTACATCCCATATCTTTACCGCACAGTTGCTCCATTTGGGTTTAGTACATACAAGCAAGTGACTGCCTGTTGGAGTTATGGCGAAGTCTTCAACTTGACTGTCATGGGTAAGTAGGTCCATTATTGTCCCATACCTCAAATCTACGACGCCAATTTCCTCTCCTTCGCTACAGCGGACAAACGCCTGTGACTGGTCAGCTGTTATTTGAATGTCTGTCACTCTGTCACTTAATCGGTCTAAGGGATCGACTTTGTTAACGATCTCCCTAACACTCCATGCCTGAACCGTTGAGAGACCTTGTATCATGGTTAGTAAATATCCGTGGACGTGAGACACAAACAATTTCTTAATGTTGCCTGGTGGAGTCTGAATCGTGGTCATTAATTTACCACTTAGTATATCCCACATGTAAACGTTTCGGAAAACTGTAGCGTATAAGAATTTACTGTCTCCCGAGAACGCTACGTGTGAAAATACTACTTCTTCGAAAGATCCTTTTGGTAGTTTGAACTCATTTAAGGTATCAGTTGGTTTTGGGAAATGGGCCGTGACTTTCTCTTTCCATCTGTCATACACGACTACATTTGCCCTTCCCCTTATGACAACAATATTATCATCGGGTGAAATCTTAATCTCTTCGATGACGTCACCATTCATCCAATCAGATAAAACAGCTTTGTAGACAATCTCCACGTTTCCTTGATTAACGTGAATGACATTTATTTTATTTTCAAATCGATTGGACGCAAAACAGCGGAGTCCATCTGCAGAAAGTGCCATGGAGTTTGGTGGGAAGCTTAATGCAGCAATGCCAGTCTGTTCGAGCTGTTGAAGATCGTATACCATGAGATTTCGACCAGAATTACAATAAAGGTATGAACCGTCAAGATTAAAGCTACAGATAGACGTTCGTCCGTCTAATTCCACAATCTGTAGAAAATTGCAATTAGGTATCTCAGCAATGCACAAATAGCTGACATCAGTTGTGACAACCAAGCAAACATTCTGATCGGAGAGGCAGATAGATGACAGTCGATACTTCTCTTTCGGTTTAACCTCCACGTGATTCATTACTACAAGTTGGCCGATGTATTGACCATCTTCCACACGGTGGAGTTTTACAGTTTTCTCTGTAATGTGGTCTACAATGACCATATAACGACCATTGGGAGTGACGTATAAATCGCCTGTCGACGTCAACAACGCTTGTTTTGTTTCGAACAGTTCAGCACTGCATGTCACTACGTTAGCGGTATCCCGTCCTTTAACAATAATCGTTTTTTCATCTTTTGTCAAGAAACAGTCATCAATTGTAAAGCTTGTTTCCAATGTAAACCGAAGAGAGCTTCCCGTTACCATATTGTAGGGAAATACGGGAACTAGAGCGTTGTGCTTTAGTCCATGTCTGTCACAATTCCGAATAAGTTGTCGAATGTTGGAGTGTTTGTCAAAATGTGGTAGAAGGTGGCCAGTTATTTCTGCAGCCAAATTTCTTATATTTCTTTCTATGATGCGTTGAGAGGAACTGAGACAGTCTCCAACGAGAGATGCTTCTCTGTTTGGATTCAAAGACAGGTCGATTAAAGTTTGTTGCAGAGACAGAGCTTTGGTTTTATTGTACAACCAGTCGTAACTGAACAGTACCACTTGATTCAGCTCCGCTTGTCTGCCCGAGAGAAACAAATGGCGTGGCACTTGATCATACTTTCTTCTGTTATATCGGACAAAACCATTGTTATCAGTGAAAGTGTGAGGCTGGTATGGGACAAGACGATGACACGTTTCACTCTTAGTGCTGATTATCTTTTGGGACACAAACGGTTTGGGTTTGCCTGCCCATTTGCCTAAAAAGTAATCGGCTAATAGCGAGTGTATAGATTTTAGCGTTTCAGGGTTTGACAAATAACGTTCTCTGACAAATTCTACAAACATTTCGTGAAATAAGAAGTAAACTGTAACCCCATCGGTGACTTTCGAGGAAAGAAATGCACTAAGACTCCGCCTCATTTTCGCCCACAGTCCTGGGGGTATTCTTCCCATGTGTGAAATCTCGCCTACAAAAGTTTCCTCTAAGACTTCGTCGTCTAAGGACAGCACATCCTCTATTTCACAACTACTTAGTCCAGTCTGGGAAGCAACCAAATATCCAAGAGTCCGCAGGGTGGTAAGATAACCAAACTCTTCTTCCAGCTGGTTAAAGATTCTGACCATACCAGTCCGGAGATTCAATGGGACGTTCTTAGTAGAAATTGTTTGCGAGGATTTCCAGAATGGGCAGATGCATTCTCCAAGAAGTTTGACGTACAACGGTAGACGACAAACTTGTAGAAGAGGTTTCACTGCAGCTAACTGTTCTTCACTGACATTACTGTTGTGATGTGCCAAAAAGTGACAGAATAGTTCTTCAGTTTCTTTTGGCTCTAGGGGATGGATTTCCATGAAGGATTCCAAATTCTGTACAATGTCTACCCTCAAAGGAGACAACAATTCTTGTTTTTCAGACCTCAACGATATAATAAAACGCACATTGTCTTTCAACTGTTTGGGTATCCAAGCCAACTCATGTGCATTGTAGTCGGGACGAATTTGACTTAGAGCATCTAGATATATCACCAGTTGAAAATCTCTGTGTATTGACTCCAATAGCTTATGGAAGTATTTCACAAGTTCTGAACAATCAGTCGGAATCAGATTTAAGTCGAGATCAAAAGCAATTGATAGTTGAGAACATACACTCATCATAAGTTGGCGAAGGTTACTACTTTGTGGGGTGTACCCAATATATCTCAAGACAGTCACCACTTGTTTTGTAAACAGATCCTGTGTCTGAAATGAATTGTAAAAAAAGTCAGATATATTGTTTGATAGAAGGAAATTGCAGATCTGAAACACAACATTTAAGTAATTTATCGTCACAAGGCTTAAGGCAAGCTAAGGGCATGTTGAATTATTGGCTGTTTTGTGGTTTTGTAAAAGGGCTTTACGAAAACATAAAATAATTGAATGTAAGACCGAATGATAAACTTGTTTGCCACACTAAATAGCTAATCGCGGATCACGAGATCGCGCTCCTTAACCGGAGAAACATTGTTATCGGACAACTATTCACTGTACCCTTCTGAAACGTGCCCTGTGAAATTTTTCTGGACTAAGCGAGTTTGAATCCCAACTACTAAGGGAAGAATTTTAGGATTCAGCAAGTAAGGCTCTTTCAAGTGAGTTATGGAGGCCTTTAATAAAACGATGAATTTGTAATGGGACTTACCTGCAAACAGCACTTGGACAGGACTGATGTTTTGCCAACGCCAGACATGCCATGGATGACGAGAGGTTTATCGGAATCGCTGACCAGATATTTATTAATTGACTCAATTAACGTTTCACGTCCAAAATGATTACTGTTCATTGTCTTGCATCGCACCCAATGTTGATGCACTTCTTGGAAAGTTTCCGAACCGCCGTATATTTTACGATTCAAGGACAACTGGTCAGTCAGTCGAATTAAACCGTCTTCGACGTGCTTACATAAACGAGAGAGATATTCCTGGTGTAGCCTTGGGTGGATTACATCATCGAACCGCCAAAGAACATCGAACTTCGTAACGTCAGAACTTGGAAGGACATCTTCTAACTTCTTCGTCAAGGCGATAATTCTGTTGTGAGATTCGACATCAATCTCCATGCAGTTTTTTCGTTCGTTGTAAATCAACTCTGAATATTCTTTAGCTTTTTCTTCGTTGGTAAAATTTTTTAGGTCGATGATATTTCGGCTGACAACAATGCCCTTTCCCAAAGCCTTTTCAGGTGACTCGAACACCCCCTTCTCCACATAGCGTTCAATATCTAAAAATGAAAAAGATTATTTTTCTATATTTAAGAGAAATACACAACTAGCAAATGTTTTAGGTCGGTCTATGTGGTGCAGAATGCCATTGAGTCAGTACGTAAACCTACAGTTTTGGTGCTCAGTTTGTTTAGATCGTGTCTACATACAAACGTAGGTCAGCACTCGGCTGACTTCGTAGACTTACATACGCCAAAAGCGGACCGAAAACGAGCGAAGACAGTCGGGGTCCGCTTTGAATGGTGTGATTAGTTGTCAAGGAATAGATGCAAATTAACTCGGAATAAAGAGCCTTGACCCCACCTCCTTCCCATGGAAATAAAACTAGACTAGAAAAAAAGTTAATCATTTTCTGCCACGATTTGCTGTGTATTAATACATGTGTTAACTATTATCCTGGCATCATTGGACAAAAATCCATGTAAAAGAAAACTCTTCCAAAAGGAAGAATGTATAATATTCCAAGTCCTCCGTTATATTTTAAGGATGACATTAATTTCAGTGAGACTGACGTGTATTTACCTGACAGAAAGTATTTTTCTTTTGTTTCTTGATCAAAGTTACCATCGATGTGACACCACTCTGCTCCCTTTTGGATAAGACGGAGTAATTCGGCATCCACTTCCTTCCATTGTGACTCAGCCTGTTCACGCTCTGCAGCATCCGCCTATAAAATGTAACCAAAAATGGCATTATTTGCTTGACCTTTAACGGCTCTGTCGCGACTAAAAAGCTCATTTGCTACTGCGTTGAGAACATTGAGTAAGACAGTAAAGCCAGAAAATTACTACTTCGTTCATGCCGTTTTGTCAAGTGTTAAGTTAAATGTGAGATGATGTCAACATTTGGTAACAATATGAGGTTAAGTCCTACACGCTTCAAGAAAATTCGAGAAAAAAAAATATCTGACTAGAGGTATAGAGACCTATGTGGGTTGGTTACCAACTATAAGCGCAGATTGCCCCCCCCCCCTCCCGCCTTTTCCCCACCAAATAAAAATGAAGCTGCAAACCCCATAAAAGCGAAAAACATTTGAATGTAAAATAAGATGTGAGAAATGAATTAATCTGTGGATGCGAAATTTCAAGGGGTAGTTTTGATGCGATGTTAATAGGCAGTTTTCTAAATCTATTGGCTTAGCGGTGAAATTACAATCCCATCTGGACTTAGTCCGGGTTTCTGACTTTTTTATTATAATGACGACCGTATCCCAAAATACGACCGTCAGTAGGCCTGTAAAAAATAGTCATTTTGGAGTCAGAAAGCCGGACTATTCTGGACTAAGATTAGAGGTGTATAGAATTGCACAAATACTTACGCTGTTATATTCGGGTATCTTTGAAGAGATTGGTTTGAGAATGTAGGTATTGGGCAAGGTGTTGCCGTTCCACTCGTACCATTCTTCCAGCAATCCCCAGTTCCTCGTTTGTCTCCCTTTGTGTCTCTTCAGAGCTAGGCGAATCTGTCGATACTCTTGGTCGTCGATCACTGAAGGAATGGAATGTGGCCTTAATTTCTGACCAAGTAAAATCTGGCAGAAGGAAATAAAACTTTAAGTGTTATTTTCGTAGCTTACTGTCTCGTTCTTTTGGTTCACTCATATAGCCAGCATAAATGTCTCGTATATTCATCATTCCACATATGTTGATTGATTGACGTTTTACTCCTCACTCGAGATTATTTCACTTATTGGACGGCGTTGCCAGGCTTAATGGGTAAGGAAACCGGGCTCATTGCCCGGAGAAAAACCCCCGACCTTCAGTGAGTACCTGACAACTCTTCCACAAACGACAACCGAGTGAAAAATCCACTTAGAAATTTTATTGGGTCTGAGAGTGATTCGAGCCCACGCCGTTTCCATGGAAGGTCTGTGTGGGACCGAGGGACGATCACTCTATCCCACTGGACTACCGAGGCCCCTCAACATATGCTGAATTGAGTTTAAAATAGACACATCCACTGGTTATACGAGCGTAGGTATTTGGTAGAGAATTGAATTTTCTTGCTATATCTACAGACACTAAAACACACGGACACAGTGAGAATTTCCTCGACTAAAATAACCATGGACACTCGCTTGATATATTTATGAACACTAAAACACATGGGAACTTTCACAATTCTTTCACACATAGAATCAAGTGTAACTATCGCTTACACACAATGCACCGAAAAAAAAAAGAATTTTATTTAAAAGCACAGATTCTTTAAAAAGAAAAGCTAAGAAAGGTTGAGGACGTTTTGCTGTGCTAAATATGAAAGTCACCAAAATACTACATTCCAAAAAGGTTGAATATATAATTAGTACGGGAGCCCTTCCACGAAGTGCTGTCGATCACGGTTACCACGACGTCGTATCTCTATAGTGTGGTAACCATTGCCAACAATGCCTCGTCTGCAATGCGACTGGTTCGCGAAAATTTCGGGGATGCAGTAAGATTATAATTACCAAAAAGTTAGGCCCATCGGAGATTTGTTGGCATCGTTCAATTTCTTTACGATAAAACTCCGCTTTGCTGTGGTCGTCTGGATAACGTTTATGTTCGTTTCCCCATTGTAAGTCAACGGCCTGCAAAGAAAACGACAAGTGGTAATTAGATAAAAAACATTTTTTGGGGGGAACAATGTTAAAGTTTTGCTCTAATCACCCCTTTCAAAATGTAGATTATCTGAAACAAAAACAAACAAACAAAATTGTGGATGAGGCCAGTCGAAATCGAACTTCTATTCAGTGTTGGTTATTTACTATATCAGCGATGTCCCGGATGATGACGGTATTAACACAACCATAAACTGGCAGAAGCAGCGATTTGCGGCAAAGGAACATTGAATAGCCTACCTGGAACTCCAAGCCGTACTTCTCCCGACAATATGCCCTCAGTTTGGGGTAAACCGTCTCAACTAAGGCTGAACGTTCTTGTACAGTGTCTGAAAATAAGCAGTAAAGAAAACATGAACATGGATAGTACAGGCATTGCAAAAACTGTCTGAAGGTCACCCGATACAACTCCAATCTTATCTTCTTCAAAAAGAAACAACTCCAATCTTATCTTCTTCAAGAAGAAACAACTCAAATCATATCTTTAAAAAAAAAAACCCAGATCATACCTTTCAAAGATAGTGATTTTTGTATTTCTAGAAAAACACATTTATAATTCCAACAAGATCTCATTAAATCTCTATCTTGAATTATATTTACGAACACTAAAACACACAGGCACAGGGAAAATCTTCTTGTCTAAAATAACCCTGGAGACAAGTTGTGTTAGATGTGTCCAATCATTAGTTGTTGTTATAAACTAATCCCCATGATATTCATTAAGTTAACGATCATGAATTACACATGTTTTAAGATGGCGATTCGATTAACTCTTCTGGAAATAACAAATGTGATTATTCGAGAAATTCACGGCATGCTGATAGTCCATGTTCAAGACATCGAGAAATTCACGGCATGCTGATAGTCCATGTTCAAGACATCGAGAAATTCACGGCTGGCTGATAGTCCATGTTCAAGACATCGAGAAATTCACGGCTGGCTGATAGTCCATGTTCAAGACATCGAGAAATTCACGGCTGGCTGATAGTCCATGTTCAAGACATCGAGAAATTCACGGCTGGCTGATAGTCCATGTTCAAGACATCGAGAAATTCACGGCATGCTGGCTGATAGTCCATGTTCAAGACATCGAGAAATTCACGGCATGCTGGCTGATAGTCCATGTTCAAGACATCGAGAAATTCACGGCATGCTGGCTGATAGTCCATGTTTAAGACATCGAGAAATTCACGGCATGCTGGCTGATAGTCCATGTTCAAGACATCGAGAAATTCACGGCATGCTGGCTGATAGTCCATGTTCAAGACATCGAGAAATTCACGGCATGCTGGCTGATAGTCCATGTTCAAGACATCGAGAAATTCACGGCATGCTGGCTGATAGTCCATGTTCAAGACATCGAGAAATTCACGGCATGCTGGCTGATAGTCCATGTTCAAGACATCGAGAAATTCACGGCATGCTGATAGTCCATGTTCAAGCCGCTTAAAGCATGTGCTATCAAATCCTATCAAATCTTCTCCAGCCAAGATAAAATTTGCATATAACCGTTCCGCGTTTTTACCTCGGCGGAATATGACAGTTCAAACCATATATCAAACAGCGACTTTTGGACGAGAGAAAAAAATATCTCAGCAAATAAAATCGTCCGTCACTTGCACTCCCTCTTCTGCTAGCTGAGAGATGATGGTATGGCCAACGACCTATTTGCATGGCTAAAATCGCCGTCATAACTATGGGATGATGCCTCTCGGTATATACATCGCAAATAATGTTTTCTAAAATTTTATGACATCACGAATGAACGGTCACAATGATGGTATATTCTTTATAAGTTATATGATCTGTAATGGTCTGGTTCTTCTTGAAGGGGATGATTCAGACATGTGATAGCAGGATTGGCATGTTTACGGAAAAGTCACCCGTGACAAAAAAAGACTTCAGAGTTGCGTCCCCTTTTTTCAAACTATGGAATGGTAAATCTGAGATGAAATGGATCTTAGTTTTGGACGAAGTATATTTAGATGAACAGTTACATAGAGTTGTTTGGCAACGTGATGACTGGGAGTTGAACTAACGCTATAGTCTAGTTGGACCAACGTTTCATTCATGTTAAATAGCGGTCCCAGTTGACCCATCCAATATCCTCTAGGACAAATTGTGATTGTCACACCAACAAGAATGATTAGTAGTCATGGAAAAACTAAAGGATTGGCGTTAAAATGAGAAAACTCCATACAGTCTGAGGCTTGTACAAACGGAAATAGTGTCGGGAAGTTAAACACAGTTTAAATGAACGCATTATTCAATACACTTTTTTTTTTGTTGAGATTAGTAAAGCTTAAAAGCTTGTAAATCGTACTTCTTGAGAAAAATAGCCGCAAAATGATCAGCTCGTGTCACTGTCAGATGTGGACGGGAATTAGGCCTTTTTATGACGAATGCAAAAGGGTGTTAAGGTTATGCAGCATTGTAATAAATAACCGGGCAAGTGACATTGGCTTGAAGCAAGCACGTGGTATAATAGTTTTTTGTCGATAGACTGAAGCAGTCGTGTGCTCGGTGTAATGGGTTTTATCAATAGCAGAGAAATCAATCACAACATAACAGCTCACAGGTAGCCAAACTGGCGGTTTTTACTAACGTCATGCAGAAATCCATTTCAACCTAACGTGTTTTAGGCGCGTTCTAAACATACAGCATTTAGAAAGACGCGTTTGCATACAATATATATAGGGAATTTATTGATTGATTGTTTGGTGTTTTACGCCGCACTCAAGATTATTTCACTTATATGGATGCGTTGCCAGTTTTATTGTGGAAGGAAACCGGGCTCTATGCCCGGAGGAAACCCACGACCTTCTGGTGGCAACTGGCAACCATCCCACATAGGTCGTTCAAGTGAAAACCCAGTCAGAAAATTTTCCACATTTTTTTGGACTGAGTGGGATTTGAACCCGCGACCCATTGTTTGACGCATAACCTGAGCCACGGAGGCCCCTATAGGGAATTGAATCACGGAATTATTATAATATAAAGCAATCTCGATCTAATTAATCTCATTTTCAGGAATTAAATCTAGTTGTTATACATTTTGGTTCGTGTGTTTTTATGATAAATCGTTGTGGGACATGTTGAATTTCTGTGACTCAGTGGTTTATAATATTGGACAGCCAATATGAAAAGGCCTTTCCCCAATTGTTCAAGATTCGAATTCCGCTTTATATATAATAGTCCAAACAAAATGCCGAATCGATGTTTGTCAGGTATCAGAGTATGGCCGGTGGGTTAATCCTCTGAAATGAAAGCCCGTTTCCTTTCAACTCGACATCCCAACAAATTCAAACAATGCTGTGCGTGACGTAATACCCCGAGCAATAAATAATTATATGGAACTTTTTCTCGTGCCAATTTTGAAAAATGTGTTGAGGTTCGGTTCCGGTTAAAGTTATTTCAATGCGATATGTCCTTTGGCATTAGAGGAATGGTATGCTCTATTGAACATGTACCGGGACAGTTTAATTCTCTATAAGCTTTGAAATGTGCAGAGGCGTGTCCCAATGTAATAAATTATCAAGGGTTTTATATTCCAAAGCATGGGAATGAAATAAATCATGACAATGCAGGCAATTCTTGACTGATCTAATTTGATATATGTACATTATCATGTCAACAATAAATAGTTGTTGAGCTAAGCATAGCAATATAGTAATAATAAAATAATAATAAAAAAGAAATAAAATATTTCAGATTATTTAATCTGCATAAATCTTGATTATGAAACGAATTGTCCACATCAGCTAATGGTTCATCATGTTGATCAAGAATTACACACTTCATGAGCTTTCCTCATATATTAATCTTGGAGATAATAAATACCCGTTCTCATTGTGCGATTTGTCGTACCGACTTGAAAGATGTGATTAAAATGGATGCTTTTAATTGGTCGATATGATTTGTCAACCAATCAAATGCATCCATTTAAATCGCATGCTTCAACTCGGTACTACAAATCGCACAGCAAGAGCAGCAACAACTGTAAAATGTACACATTGACTGTAAAATGTACACATTGACTGGAAAATGTACACATTGACTGTAAAATGTACGCATTGACTGGAAAATGTACGCATTGACTGGAAAATGTACACATTGACTGGAGAATGTACACATTGACTGGAAAATGTACACATTGACTGGAAAATGTACACATTGACTGGAAAATGTACACATTGACTGGAAAATGTACACATTGACTGGAAAATGTACACATTGACTGGAGAATGTACACATTGACTGGAGAATGTACACCTTGACTGGAGAATGTACACATTAACTGGAGAATGTACACATTGACTGGAGAATGTACACATTGACTGGAGAATGTACACATTGACTGGAAAATGTACACATTGACTGGAGAATGTACACATTAACTGGAGAATGTACACATTAACTGGAGAATGTACACATTAACTGGAGAATGTACACATTAACTGGAGAATGTACACATTAACCCGACTTTTTGAATGTTGACCCTCATTAGCACACATCTTCTCATGCGTAATTGCATCGCTTTACTAATATTTTTGTTATTTCCACGTAATCCTTTAGTTAGTAAGGTAATTCAAACGCTCAATTTCGCTTAACAATCTGGATTGACAAGTCCAATTTTTGGCAGCTCATGTCCCTTTAAATCGCAATTCATTTATTGTGTTTTTATTTATTTCTCAGGAGTGTTCACAAGTTAACGGGTCAATCTACATACCTGATCCGACAGAATGAACAAATACTCTTATGACCCCGGGGGGAATGGGTGGTATGGTTTCTGGGGTAACTTGCCCCAGCAGTACTGCTTTCTCCGTGTCACCCATGTCAAAGGACAGTGCCGTGTGACTTAGAAAGCAAACGTCTGTCCCATGGTCCACAAAATACCTTGAAAAAAGACCAACAGTTTAAATTATGACAATCCCAAAAATTGGTTAAAGTGGCATGAGCTGCCAAAATGTTGATATTTTTACGTTAAAACGGAATGTTGAAATTATTGGCTATTTTTCTCAAGACATATAATTCAGAAGCTTTTTAGTGCTTCTTGTCTTGAAAATGTACGATAAAGTATTGTTTTCAACTAACTTTGGCTTAGAATGAATGAATGGTCGTCCCGGTTATTTAACTTTTGTTTACCTTTCGAACACGTTTTCGGTTCGTACAGGCCACATACTGTATGGATTTTGCTCATTCCAACGCCAATCATTTAGTTTTTCGATGGCCTTCAAAGCCTCTTACTGTCTTGACGATCAGAAATTATGAAAAAAGTGTGAATTTTGGCAGCTCATGCCACTTTAATTGATGGACGTTTAGGCTGCACTGAAGGTTATTTCCCTTGTCTTATATGTCGGTGTCTGACCACTACGTTAATTTATTCTGACCACTACGTTAATTTATTCTGACCACTACGTTAATGTATTCTGACCACTACGCTAATGTATTCTGACCAGTACGTTAATTTATTCTGACCACTACGTTAATGTATTCTGACCACTACGTTAATGTATTCTGACCACTATGTTAATGTATTCTGACCACTACGTTAATGTATTTTGACCACTACGTTAATGTATTCTGACCATTACGTTAATGTATCCTGACCATTACGTTAATGTATTCTGACCACTACGTTAATGTATTCTGACCACTACGCTAATGTATTCTGACCAGTACGTTAATTTATTCTGCCCACTACGTTAATGTATTCTGACCACTACGTTAATGTATTCTGACCACTATGTTAATGTATTCTGACCACTACGTTAATGTATTCTGACCACTATGTTAATGTATTCTGACCACTACGTTAATGTATTCTGACCACTACGTTAATGTATTCTGACCATTACGTTAATGTATTCTGACCATTACGTTAATGTATTCTGACAATTACGTTAATGTATTCTGACCACTGCGTTAATGTATTCTGAACATGTATGTATTCAAGACGGGCATCACTGAAAACTTTCTAATTTTCATTTTTTGACAGGGAGAAAAAAGAATAGCTGTTTCACTCAATGCAACAATGTAAAAATGTTGACAACATAAAATATAAAAACAAATTGACAGCATAAACTATTAAAATTTTGACAACATAAGATATACACATTTAACAAAATAATATCAACATTTCTACCTCTAATTTCACTTCAACATCCGCACATGTCAATCCGCATTTCATAAAGTAACATCATATTACGTTTAAAATTATATATTATAATATATCGCTATAGATAAAAAAAGCGATACTATATGACCCATAATCGCAACTTCTTTGTTTAAAGGTAGACCTACCGTATTCACAGGTGTATAGCTGGGCCATATAGATCCTAAATGAAAAATTACAGGTGAAACGTTCCCAGTAAATTATCCACTTAAACGGATGAGAACTTTCGTAAAGTAGTTAAGGGGCACTAGTCGCCAAGACTCGAAAGTTAAATGGCCGTTTCATTTTCCCACCTAATTTGACAGAGGCTTGAGTCAGGATTGAGTTATTAACCGTTCACACATTCTGTTTGCAGATTCGTCAAACCACGACACTTTACCTCAGTGAACGCGGTAGTTAAGGTCTTTTGACACACTAACATTTTAGCAAACAGCGCAACACGATCGGGCTAGTTTGACAAACGCCGACAGGGCCGTGCGAGACTTAGACCGTTACCAATGGATACCGCGACGCTATAACACACCGGCGGCCATTCATTATTTCGTTCCATATTTAAGTACTGTTCATATCGATACAGCCGACAAGTTTATTCTTCAATAAAACCCGTTCTCTCTCCGGGTCAAATGTAAATAAAGGCAAATCGCTACTTACTTTGGCTCTCCATTGAAACCACCCAAACAACGACACACACAAGCAGAAATATCCATAAAATAAATACACCTTCAAGAATCCTTTACTAGGCTCTTTGTTAAACAAGGGCTTAGCCATTTGACGTTTACAAGCAGAAAGCGATCTAATAATAACAACTTTCTTATAAAGCATTAATAACAGGCTTACATTATTGAAAAAGAGCTAACTATTGAAAATAATAATCCACATTGTGGCATATCAAACAACTGATGTATGACGTTACTAAATCCGAAGTATGTAGACAAAGAAATAATTTATCTGTAAGAAAATATAATGAGAAACGTGTATACGTGTAATTGTACCTCAATTTCCTCAGTACAATTTCTGACAAGTCTTTTTTGTTTTCTTATCCATACCATATTGTGTCAGAGTTCTCGTTATTTTAGGTATTACACTTTCGTGAAAAGACACTAACTAATTATACTGTCTCGCTTTAAAAACGAACCTTCAATCCACAACTTCACAGGGCAGCATGCGAATAAAAAAAAATTATATATCCATGTGGATGGCATTTAAATGATGTAACCTAAAAGTGGACATAGATATTTCCAACGCCTTAAATATATTTACAAGGACATACCACCAAATTTGTTGCGGTTTTGAAAAAAATAAGAAATGGGCCTAAACAATTCCGAACGAAGGGCCGCAAGTCGATTTTCCGCCATAGAAGTACATTTAAAGAGCTACCAAAGGGAATTCTCGGCTGTTATTGTCTCTGTCTGACTGTCATAAACAAACAATCAGGAATGCCTCACACGCTCAGTTATGGAGTGTGAAGCGTGTGCAACTAAACCAGGTCAAATCTTAATAGAACCTTTAAGTGGCATGAGCTGCCAAAATTCACACTTTTTCATAAATTCTGATTGTCACGACAGTAAGAGGCTTTGAAGGCCATCGAAAAACTAAATGATTAGCGTTGGAATGAGGTAAATCCATACAGTATGTGGCCTATTAGAACCGGAATAGTGTTCGAAAAGTAAACAAATTTAAATAACCGGGACGATCATTCATTCATTCTAAGCCAAAGTTAGCTCAAAACAATACTTTATCGTACATTCTCGAGACTAGATACACTAAAAAGCTTCTGAATTATACATGTACGTCTTGAGAAAAATAGCCGATAATTTCAGCTTTCTGTTCTTACGTCAAAATATCAACATTTTGAGTTCTTTGACAATCTGAGTTTTTGGAACAGGGTTAAGATGCGTCTATTGAGAATGATACGGAAAGGGGGTGTGTTGGGGGGGGGGGGGGGGGTATTTCCCATAAAACTATCAAGTAATACACTGGAATCTTGGTTCTGTGAAAAACATTATAAAAACTTTAAACATCTCTTTGGGAACTTCTTCTCCCCATAGCTCTGCAGAAGTACGCTTGGTTGATTGATAAATCACGCTGAGATCAGCGTATATTTGTTGTACTTACAGGCTTCATCTCTTAGCGGTATTAAGACAGTAAGTTGTCACTTAGAGGACGCAAAGAAGTAAGGCCACATCATGAACCAGTTTCGTCTAGGCTGTAAGTTCCTATAGTTATAACACAGATTTACGCAAGACGAAGCCTACACCAGCTTTGTAAGACAAGGCCAAACTTCCATCTTCACTGTGATGTAACTATGACGTAGTTCACTCTGTGACGCCCCTTTTCCAGAAGTGACGTAAAACGTTATACTTAGATAATGACGTTATAACGAACAGTTCATTGGCCAGTTATTTTCCAATTACGTAAATTGGCGACGTCATAATTTGCAAGTTATTTTCTAATTACCTAGGTTGGCGACGTCACAATAGAATGGTCTAACATGATTGTGTTAAAGTGGAAGGCTGTTTAAAGTGCGGTCTTTTGTTTTAAGTGGCATGAGTTGCCAAAATTCACACTTTTTTTCATAATTTCTGATCGTCCCAACAGTATGAGTCTTTCTTTGACGTATTGTTTGCGTCATTTTTTGCACTGATAACATACACGATATTAGAGTGAGTGAGTGATTTGGGTTCTTGAAAGCCTCTTACTGACGTGACAATCAGAAATTATGAAAAAAGTGTGATATTCCCAGCTCATGTCACTTTAAGATCCTCTGCCATTTGATATTTAAATTTAAGTACATCAAATGCTCAACTTTCCTTGAAATCAGAATTTCAGAAAAAAAAAAATCTAATTTTGGCAGCTCATGCAACTTTAATAACACCTTCTGGTGCCTTGGTCCCTCCCCCCCCCCCCCCCCCCACACACACACACACGCACACCCCTCGCCGAAAGAAAAACAACAAAATGACTCAAAGCATAGCTGCGTTCTTTGGTTTTACAGCTAACGTCCCCCGACCCCACCCACGATTCCCATTATCAAGTTTTGTTAATGGTCGCAGTCAACTGCCCAGCGTGGATTCAAGGTTGGCTATGTTGGCCAATATAGGGCTGGTCGATTGTAGCGTTTCCAACATTGGATTAACGTTGGATTACGGGTGGCTAGGTTGTATTTGTTCAAATTGGCGAATCGATGGGTGCTTACGGCCGAGCCAATATTAGGTCAAGGTTGGTCATTCGACGGTCAGTTAATCATCAGCCTGCCAACTCTGGCCAAGCGTATGTAACAAGTTGGTATACAGGTGTTCTTATTACGGTTATGGTTTGTTGTACTGGATTGGTAAAACGTTGGTCTTAAGTCGGCATCGTGATTGATTGATCGATTGAAGTTTCACGCCGCACTTAAGATTATTTCACGTATAGGGCGAAGTTGCCAGGTTTAGAGATTGGGGTCGGTATCGTCGGTCATTTTATATTAGGTTAAGCCCCGGTCACCTAGAGTTGGTGACCCAACGTTAAGCCCCGGTCACCTAGAGTTGGTGACCCAACGTTAAGTCACGGTTACCTTCTCAGATATTCATTTGATAGCAGCATTGGCTATACGTTCCTAGACGGGTGGTATAGTTGGCTTTTTGATAGTTGGCGAAAGGTTCGCGTTTCATTGAACCACCGTAAGGTGTATATAAGCATGTTCGGACCATGGTTATTGCCTGATCGTCGGTAACCCAAAACTGACCAAAGGTTGTGCCAAGGTACGCAATCTTATGGTTGTCCGTTCAACATTTTACCTAAGCTAATTTTACATTTTACCAACGTAAATATATCAATTTACCAATTCTCAGCTATTTGTTGGTAATAATCGTTACGTAAACACTAATGTATGACGTTTAAAACAATTTGGCAAAAGGCTGTTGGCCAGACCAACAGAACATCTATCTAAGACACAATGCCAGGCCGACAATTGTCCAACTACTCACCGATATTGTAGAAACTCACGACCATCATTGGGCCATTGCCAGAGGGATGTTGGCCCAACGGTAAAAACAATCCTATTATCCTGATTTATTTGTAATGGATAGAAATCACCGTGACTTGTTCATCGGTACGCTTTATTTCGAAAAGAAAGGACAACTCTAACATACATAGAAACTAAGAGTTATGTCCCTTGCATTAACTATTAAGTGTAATCTGGTATAATCAGGCATGGGGAGATCTTTAAAGAATAGAATATTTAATTCGAAATTCAGCTAGTAGTTCACTGTTTTGAGTGCTACGATTATTCATTATTCGGATAATTTCGAATGCAAGTTAATATTTCAGACATTATATTTGACCTCAAAATTCTATACCACCGTAAAATATTAACAATATCCCCCCCCTCCCCTCACACAAAAAAAAAGACAAAACAAAAAACAATGCAATTATCAGCTATTTTTTATTTCAAGATGTACACACTAGGGATTTTTTTGTAGAACTAGTCTCGAGAATATGTGTAGGGAAATCAGAAATAATTAACTTAGGCCTAAAATCAACAAAACTTCGTCCCGGTTATTCAAATCGTGTATACTTTTAGGACACCATTTCAGTTCGTAGATGTGACAGACTGTATGGATTGTCCTCATTCCAATGTTCATTATTTGTTTTTTTTCGACAACCTCAAACCCTCTTACTGTCTTGGCACTCAGAATTTATGAATTAAAAGTGCACATAAACAAACCATTAACAAACCCATTCGACCATCCCTATCAAACGATCGATGACTTACTACTGATGCCTTAATGTTACAATAACTGACGGTTTAATTTTACTAAAGGAAATTTTTGTTCAACTTTGAATCACACGGTTCAAATCATCAGGGCGCCTGTACGCATGCCCAGGCTCGGATTTTTTACATTGTGTGTACGAAAAAAAAATAAAAAAATAAAAAAAAAATCATTCCAAGCAAAAAGATTTGGACAAAAATAGAAAGTTCCTAACTTCTTCTGTCTGGGAAAAATACAGAAACCCGGCCACTGTAAACAAATGTTCTGGACTTTCGGCATGAGCTGCCAAATATAGGAATATTCAAATAACGAACTCATACTTGCGGCTATTTGAATTTTAATCCGTTATAAGCATACGTCTTCGGTTCGTAGCATATAATAAAACTTGTTTTATTTCAACGTCAAATACTGAACTTCTCGTGCCAATCAGAATTCATGAAAACGAATCGGGATTTTGGCAGCTCTTTTCTCTTTAAAGTGGCATGAGCACTTTTTTCATAATTTCTGATCGTCACGACAGTAAGAGGCTTTGAAGGCCAGCGAAAAACTAAATGAATAGCGTTGGAATGAGGAAATTCCATACAGCATGTGGCCTGTACGAACCAAAAACGTGTTCGAAACGTAAACAAAATTTAAATAACTGGGACGACCATTCATTCATTCTAAGCCAAAGTTAGTTCAAAACAATACTTTATTGTACATTTTCGAGACTCGAAGCACTTCTGAATTATATGTCTTGAGAAAAATAGCCAATAATTTCAACATTCTGTTTTAACGTCAAAATATAAACATTTTGGCAGCTCATGCCCCTTTAAAGAGAACGACTTTTGCATAGACTAAGGCTAAGTAGTGTGTCTCGGTCGGCTGATCAGCAGACGCATAGCTCACCAGTCATTGTAAACGCACAAGAAAGATTCATCAACCCTGAAGTTCTGCCATTTGAACCTACGTTAATTTCACTCATTTCGAGACACTGGTCTCAGGGGCCTGCTAGATCCCTAACTTCTTTGCAATGCATACTCAACCTTTTGGGGGAAAACGAGACAGACTTTACTGACGGTCTGTACGGCTGGCTTGTCTGAGTGGGATTCGAACCCGCGCCGCATAGATGGGAGGCCTGTGTCGGACTGAGGCCCTATCACTCTAACCGACTGAGCCACAGAGGCCCCTCCGAACGGCTGGTGGTTGATATCGCAAGTGAAGTAACAATTGAGCCCCCCTGACCATTGAAAAAAAAGAGTCTGACATTCAGTCTTGTTTCACCCCTTTAACCATGTGTAATATTCCCACACATGATATCCATGTTCTGGAACCATGTGTTATATTCCCACACATGATATCCATGTTCTGGAACCATGTGTAATATTTCCACACATGATATCCATGTTCTGGGGAGCTCAATCGATATAGATGCTTGTTTTTTCCTCTCCTTTAAAGACAATTGTGATGACGCAGCTATGCATATCAAGACTAGTATTTGTCAGTACTTGGGTACACAAAGATAGGCCCATCATCACCATTGCTTTAAAGACCCACTCTCCTCAAAAGAATATTGTTTAAATGAAAAGACAGAATAACTTTCTATTTTTGCCAAAATTGATCCCTAAAAGTTTCCGCATTGTTTTGTATTTTTAATTTGAAATTAAAAATTTGACTTACTATTGCAATAAGAGTTTGAATCGTGTTTGCGAGCTAACGGCAGAATTATTTTAGAGTCTTTCTGAGAAATACAGATGAAGGATCTGAGTTGAGGTACACAAAAAGTCTGCTTGACTAAACCAAAAAATTAAAGAAATGTGCAACGACAATAACGACCTGCAACAGTACACTCGAAAGGAAAGTATTAGGGTATACGGTGTTGTAGACGACGAGAAATCCGAGTCGGTGGACGATTGCGCCAAAAAAGTGATAACTATATATTTTAAACGACAAACTTGGCATGACCACTTAATTTGAAGACATAAGTATAGCCGCCATTAGACTAGGTCCACCACGTGCGAATCCTAATGCAAACCCCCGTGGTATTATTGTGAAATTTATTTCCAGGAGAATTAAAAATTAGGTCATTAAAAGGAGACGATCCTAAAGGGCTCTAATATAGTTAGGCCTATATGTGAAGATCTCACTCAATTTAAACAGGAGATAATCAAAACTGCCACAACGTATCCAAAGATCGCCTCATCATGCTCATTTGACAATAAAATATACATAAAAACCCCGCGACAATAAAATCAACTTGATTAGATCAATTGAGGAACTGGATAAAGTAATCTGTACGGCACCTGAATCATCTACACCCCCTGTAGTACCTCTCCGCAATGTGTCGCCAGCCCCTCTTCCCCAATGAGCTCTGTGCCTCTAACCTGAACTGAATACAAAAGTTGATTTTCCTCTGTGTACGTGTGTCCCTGTCCTTGTATTCTGCGATGACCCTGTATTGAATCTATAACTGCCTCTAAACCTACATGTATTATATGCTGTGTGTGTGTGTATTATATGCTATATGTGTGTATTATATGCTATATGTGTGTATTATATGCTATATGTGTGTATTATATGCTATGTGTGTGTATTATATGCTATGTGTGTGTATTATATGCTATGTGTGTGTATTATAGGCTATGTGTGTGTATTATATGCTATGTATGTATATTATATGCTATGTGTGTGTATTATATGCTTTGTGTGTGTATTATATGCTTTGTGTGTATATTATATGCTTTGTGTGTATATTATATGCTATGTGTATATATTATATGCTATGTACGTAGTCCGGGCTTCTGACTCCAAAATCACTATTTTGTTATTCTGACGGGCGTATTTTGGGGTCAGGGTTCACTGCAATAAAAAATCCGGAGTTGGCTGCCCGCTCAGAAGCGGGCAGTATGTGGTCTGATTTAGACAAAGAAATAGCAATATAACCTAGTCAGATCGTGTCTCAACGGTCATAATCATGTTCATGGATAATTTTGCTACCTACCAGTGCCTGGTATGGACGAGCAGGATCGGCCAGTAAACATTATTCTTCTTCTGAATTCACTTTCGCCTTCTCCAAGTCTCAAACTCTCCGCCATTGATGACGTAACACTGTTTAGCGTTTTTTTCGTTTTTAGACGTTAAATTCACTTTTAAAAAAGCTAAATTATTCATGAATGTCGTACTGGCACTATTTGAGTTAGTTATGTTGTTATTTACTATCTAAATCTGAGCGAAAACTGTCCGATCAGAAGCGTGCAGTCTACTCCGACTTTTTGATTGCAATGAGCCCTGACTCCAAAATACAACCGTCAGTATAAAAAAATAGTAATTTTGAAATCACGACCTTGATGCAATTAAACAAACAAGAGATCAGTGAACTGATCTTAGCCCACCATAGAACACTATCAGAAAGTGAGGCTGCTTATAAACGGATCGCAAATTTGATATGTGAAATTTATTTCTTCAGTTGGTGGCTGGCTGGACAAGAACAAAGTTTCTTCGGTAGATAGTGGCTGTTATCTGAAAACTCAAAACCAACTTTCTTCAAGGAGGCCACACATAAACGCTACTTACCGGAGCTATATGTACTTGCACACAGGCCAGTCAGTGATATCGCTTGTTTGAGTCCTGTACACAATTAAAATTTACAAAATCCAAAACGAATGTACACATGTTACCAAGATGCATTTAGTGTTTGTTTACAAATCAAAAGATAATGAATATCTGTCAAAAATAGCCTGTGAAAAGTGAAGAATGGGCGACGTATCACTCGTCTGATGAGTACAAATTTAAACATGACGAAAGTCAGTTTAAAAATGAATGGCAAAAAATGTCCCGATTCGTTCAGAAATTAGTGAACTCTTATAAAAAGATCTTCATGCGCGATTTGATGTAAATATATGATTGAATAAAACATTTAAGTTACATTATTGGTAAATAGCATTTACAATTGCGAAGTCAGTTGCTGTACATAGCTGCCTGAATGCAAATTCGATCGGCAAAATAGTGATTGTACGTTACCGTGTATTTCATTTCATTTTGAAATATTCCTTCCTTTCAAACTCCGAAAAATACAATATGGATCTTCTTAAGTGTCTTAGGGAACACTCTTCTTTAAAAATATTTATTATTGTTACATTTTTGGAAAGAATTTAGGCGTTTAAAATCCAAATTCGAGAAGGCCATTTTACCGACTTCGAACAAGCCGTGGCGGCCGGCAACATGCATAGATAGACTGTTTCTTATAGTCGCCCTTGGAAATCTGAAAGGAGTCGATTTTGATACGTTTTAAAATGACCCGAGGATTGCAATTTCACTCTGAGGTTTAATAAAGCTCCGATAAATGCCTTTTTTCCACTACTCTGGACTAGGAAATTCCAAAATAACGTCCTCAGTGCCAAAAGTAGCTTATTTGTCTTTAACTGGGTCAAGCTTTTAAAATGCCTGGTAGGGGCCCTGTGATTGACAGGGGGAACTGGCACTAGCGAACTAATTTCACCACCCGATTTTAGCACTTTTTAATCATAGATATTTAAATATCTCACTCACTGTCAGTATATTGGAGACAAGGAAAATATATATTAGGAGCTGAAGCTGTAAATATAAGGAATTCCCCAAGCTTTTATTGTCAAATTTAACATTTTCTTGTTATATACGTATGCTTGAAGTGTCCGTTCTCACCTAGACAAGTTGGAAGTTATCAGTGAATTGCGCGTCCGTTAAAGTAAATTAAACCTCTTTAACCGTATTCGAAGATTGACAAAACAAAACAAAAAGCAACCAACAGATGCAACATGTGATTTTATTTGTGCATTTTCAAAATCAGTTGAAGTTGTAAGAAAAAATAACCATACGGCGTCAGTGGGGTTTTAGCCGACTTTTTTGCTGTCGCCATACGATGTCTTCGGTAATGAAGAAGGCTAGCACTTCATCAAGATCCGCCTGGTAGTTTTGTTGAGTCCGCGATCACAAACTATGTAGATAGAAATCACAGAAAAAGCTACCGGCCGCCATTTTGACTATGCAAATGAGCAGCGAGTGCATAACAAGGCCATGGGGTTAAACTGCGTAAAACATTTGACGAACATCCTTTCATTACTTTAGAACAGTGATAACAAAATAATGGCCAGTGGCCGCCATTTTGAATTTGCAAATGAGCAAAAAAGTGCATAGTGCGCAACGAGACCATAGGGCTTACATGTCTAAATTAGTTTACGAAAATCCTAGCCTTTCTTTACTTTAGGAGAAAAGTGACAAAAAGAAGAAAAACAAAATGGTCGCCCAGCGGCCATTTTAATATGCAAATGAGCAAAAAAGTACATAGTACGCTACAAGGCCATAGGGTTAATCTGCGTACAAAGTTTTACGAAGATCCTCTCATTACTTTAGGAGAAAAGTGATTAAAAAGTAGAAAAACAAAATGGTCGCCTAGCGGCCATTTTGATATGCAAATGAGCAAAAGAAATAAATGTTGCACAACTAGACCATAGGAGGAACGTGCGTGTGAAATTTAAAGAAGATCCGACTAGGACTTCTCTTGGAATCGCGGTCACAAGAGAGAAAAGTGATAAAAAATAGAAAAACAAAACGGCCATTTTAATATGCAAATGAGCTCAGAAAAATAGATGTTGCAGAACTAGACCATATGGGGAACCAATACAAAAACATTTAATCAAAATCGGCCTGGTGGTTTTCTAGATTCCGCGATCACAAACTATGTAGGTAAAAATCACAAAATAGCCACCAGCGGCCATTTTAATATGCAAATGAGCAAACAAAATAGATGTTACACAACTAGACCATAAGGGAAACATGTCTGTAAAATTTGATGAAAATCCGACCAGTAGTTCTCTTGGAATCGCGATCACAAGAAAAGTTTACAGACACCGGACGACGGGCGACGGACCACGGACAAAAAGCGATTTGATAAGACCACCATGAGATCATGGTGGTCTAAAAATGTTCTAAGGTTTCCTGAATATTACAGACATCACACAAGTCTGTGTCAGACAGATGGAATCTGAATCGGTAAGAATTTAGCTGAATATGACCATATTGGAGTCTGTGGAACATTGCCTCAGCTAGACGAGTGGGGAAATTAAGCTTTGGTGATGAAATTCCAGGATTAAAACGGAAATAAAACCTTCCCTTGTCAGAATCATTCAACTGTTTCTGCCACAGTTTCACAAAATATGACTTAACCTTAAAGGCACACTTGCCGCGAAAATCAGGAATATTGTTTACATTGAAAAAGAAAGACCGTTTTCTGTATTTTTCCCAGACAATATAAGTTAGGAACTTTCTATTTTTACCAAAATTTAAAAGTTTGGACGTCACTTTGTATTTTTAATTTGAATTTGAAAATTTGAATTGTTAGGTGCCCGGAACGTAAACAAACCAATCTGCCCCCTATTGGCGATTTTATGTTTCAGTCGAGTGAGTGAACTAACGGCACAGTGTAATTTTACGTAGGCCTATTTATCTGAGAAATACAGACTGACGATCATCGGTTAACAGCGACTGGAAAAGCCTGCTGATATTTGTTTGAGTGTAAACCAAAGATAAAAAGGCATGAAATGAGGGTAATCCAACACGAAAGTTGACAACCACTGATCGTTGTTGTTGTAATCAGGCTTCGATTCTTCGTTTGTTTTTCATTCCATTTCTACATTCTAAAGCTAACTAGACATGTTTTATGTGTCCTATGTTTAAGTTTAGTGGTATTAGTCGTAGTAAGCTCATGTAAATTGGTTTTCTTAGCAAATTTAAACAGGCTACGGCGGCAAGTGGGCCTTTAAGTAAAATATCGGTAAGGGTAAATGGAAATCTGATGGATATGCTAGTATTTAAAATAGCTTGTTTGGCTGAAGTATCAGCAAGCTCATTTCCTCGTAGTCCTACATGAGCTGGTACCCATGTAAATGTGACGCTCACCCCTTCCTTAAACAAAGTGGTATATAAGTGTATAATTTCTAAAACAAGAGGATGCTATAGTTGAAGAACCTCAGGGCTTGTTAATCACTTAAGGAGTCGGAGCAGATTACAGCAAAGTTTGGTTTGTAGTCTAAAAAACATTGGAGGCACCTGCAAATTGTCACACGCTCTGAACAGAAAACAGACACGTTATCAGTTAGTCGGAAGTTCTTACTATACTTTAACTCTGGGATGACAAACGCTCCTCCGACTCTTCCACTTTCAGGGCACTTTGAGCCGTCAGTGAAAATTTGTAAATAGGTACTAAAGTTTTTATCTAGGAATTCTACAGCACAATGCTATTAAATATAGGGAGGGTCGGATTTCAAAATTTGACAGTGTAAATCAATATTTACCAATGGTGGAAGTAATCGCCACGGAGGAAATTGTGTAACCTGAGAAGTTAAAATTGACATTTCAGTGTAACCCACCTCGTTCAAAATATGATTAGCACTTATATTGAAAGGTTTTGTTCCTTGGCTATTGTTACTTACAAGGCAATCCGATTCCACAGAATCAAATACTGATGTTGCAGAGTTATTAACAGATGATTTTTGTACAAGTGTAAATTTAAGAGTACGCCTCAATCGCCTTAACTCTAAAGGCCATTCGTTGTACATGATTTGAAGCAGATTTAAAGGGGTAGTCTTCAAAGTCCCAGTGCATACTGTATCCTAAGACCAGTACACTGCACAGAAACAAGTCTTTTCTCATTTGATAGTGATGTTGAGAAAGATCCCGAACAATAGTCAAGCCTAGATCTAACTAGAGCTCTATATAAAAGTAATAAACAGGATTTATCAGCCCCCCATGTTCTACCTGACACAGCTCTCATTAAATTTATTGCTTTTTGACATTTGATAATGACCATATCTACGTGTTTTGACCATGTTAAATATTTATCAAACACAACCCCGAGGTATTTGAACTGATTACATATTTCAATGTTGGAACCATCTAAACGTAGAGGTTTTTGTAACTGTACATGTCATCTGGTAAACAATACAGCTTCGGACTTAGTAGAGGAAAATCTAAAGCCCCACAGTTTACTCCACCTAATGACGTCATTAACTGCTTGCTGGATTTGCATTTGGACCATATGTATATTTCTTCCACTGTACCATACTGCGGCATCCTCTGCATATAGGGAGCAGTTTACCTTTGGATTGAGAACTAGTGGCAAATGGTTTATTGCAATATTGAGATCTAGTTAATGCTAAGAGAGAATATAACAGAGTTAAAAAAAAGGCTTATTCTTATAAGGAAGGTCAGTCATTGATTGACTCGTCTATTGAATCTCCATCTAAATTCTGGTAGAAGATTAATAAACTAATTAAAGGTGGAGGTCAGGGATTAGACTTGCCTATGGATGAAGTTTATTTATATTTTAAAAACCTTCTTAATGATGACATATCGTCTGTAAATGATAGAACTTTACCTGATGGTATCCTCAATGATAATATGTATAATGATATGTTGGATCGTCCAATTACCGAAGACGATGTTAAATCGGCATTGAGTAAACTAAGGAGGAAAAAGGCATGTGGTTTTGACAATTTGTGTTCTGAAATATTTATTGCTGGTGAATCTATTTTGTTACCTTATTTGGGTTTAGACAAGGAAGAAGTACGATCGATTGTGCATTTTGTCTATACAATATTGTATTTAATACAATACAGTCTAAGGAAAAACTCTATTGTGCTTTTGTTGACTTCCAGAAAGCCTTCGATTCTATTAGCCGATCTAAGCTATGGTCACAGTTGCAAAAAATTGGTTGTAATTCTAAGTTATTCTTAGCCATTCAGTCGATATATATATGTGTCAGAACTTGTGTAAAAATGTATGGAAATTTTTCATCATTCTTTCAGCAGGGTAAAGGGTTAAAGCAAGGGGAGCCCTTGTCACCCATCCTTTTCTCATTGTATATAAATGATATATGTAATGTGTTGTCAAGTAATGAGTCAGCGGATGAATTATTGACTGAGTTTCAAATTTTTGTTTTAATGTTTGCTGATGACGCAGTTGTATTTTCAAAAACAGCTGAAGGGTTAGACATACTCTTAAAGCAGTTAAAAACTTACTGTGATGAACTTGATCTCACTGTAAATACAAGCAAAACCAAGGTGTTAGTTTTTGGATCTACAAAGTATAAGAGAGACTTTCAGTGGACTTACGATGACGTCATATTGGAAGTAGTAGCTCATTTTTGTTATTTGGGTGTTAAATTAAAATTCAATCTTTCAATGAATGAAGCCCCGAATCTACTTGCTGAAAAAGCAAAAAAGCTGTATACGTAATGAAACAATGTTTTAAAAAAGTTACGTTGAGTTTGAAACTGAAACTCCATCTATTTGATACAATTGTCAAGCCTATTTTATTTTACGGCTGCCAAATATGGGGATTTTGTAATATCAGTGTAATTGAGATTGTACATACCCAATTTCTAAAGTTTTTGTTAGGCGTTCCTTTCAATGCACCTAATATATACACAAGTTAGACTAAAGTCTCATTATAATTGGAACGGTGAAGTCAAAGCTATGCTTGACAATTATGGTTACAGTAATTTGTATATAGATAGATCGGTGGAATGTTCTCACTTGTTATTTAAGCAAACTGTACAGGATTGTTTTATACAAAATTTTGACGTAAACATGACTGTTTCGTCAAGGTTTGATAGTTATGTTTCTTTTAAAAATGATGACTTTGAGTAGGCAAAATACTTAAGTCTCTGTCACCTAGTTAATTGGAAATTGTTTAAGACTGTATCAAAGTTTCGGTTAGGTTACCACGGTCTAAAGATCGAAAAGGGTCGGTACCTTAAAATTCCAAAAGAAAAAAGTAGTATGCGTGCCATATCCAAATATTTGATAAAAATATAACTCATGATTTGTATATTGTGTATACATGTATTTTGGGAGAGAAGCCTTTAGGCTTATCCTGTAAATAAACTCACTCACTCAAAAAAAAAATTTGAATAATGTGGGTGAAATAACCGACCCCTGGGGCGTGCCATTCTCTAAAACGACTAATCGTGACAAAGACGTGCCTATACGTACTTTGCGATTGGATAGAAAGTCCATAACCCAATACCAATATTTCTCATTTTGACTAGCAGCCCGCCTCTCCAAGGCATATAATAGGCCTTCTCAATGTCAAGGAACACCGCTAAATTACATTCTTTACGAGATAGAGATCTTTTAATTGACGAGGTCACAGGTACTCCTGTTTTTCCTAAATCCACTCTGTACATTTGAGAGTATGTTATTTCTATTAAGGTACCAAATGAGCCTGGGATTAACCATTCGTTCCATGAGCTTACAAAGAACAGACGTCAAAGCTATCGGTCTATAAGACGTTGCAAGGGTTGGATCCTTTTGAGGTTTAACAACTGGAATGACAATTGCCCTTTTTCAAGCCGCAGGCATAACCATCTTCGACCAAATACTGTTTTATAAAATAACATTTAAACATTTTGTAGGGAGAGCCTTATTCATAGAATAGACTATACCGTCATCACCAGGAGATGAATCTTTGCAATTGCTAAGAGCTTGTTTAAGTTCTAGCAATGAGAAATCGTCATTTTATGGTATTTCATCCCCAGGTATATCCAAGTTACTGATATACTCCTCTGCCTGCTTTTTATGTGGAATGAATTCCGGATCATAATTATTAGTGCTAGAGACATAGGCAAAACTATAGCGTTCTATTTTCTATGACATCGCATTTATCTCTGCTAGTGACATATGACAGACCGTTTGATATAATATTTAGAACCGAATTTTTCCCGTTAATAGCCCTAACCTGCTTCCATACTTCTTTCAGCGGGGTATTACAGTTAATTTTAGAACAATATGAGCGCCGGTAATCTTTTTGATAATTCTTTGAGCATGTGCCTTAGCTTTCTTATAAGTAATTGTGTGTGATCTTTCCGCTCTGCTTTTATCTTTCTGGCGTAATGCCACGGCTTCTGAGCACTCAATATTCCACCAAGGTACAGGCGCTTTGTTTTTTCTTTTGCCAGAAGTTTGAGGGATAGAAATTACTAGCAGCCTCATTGAGACCATAAACAACATTTTCGTAAAATTCCTCTATATTATCACTACAAAGACCATCAACAACTTTCTCATCAACACTGACGAAATTTTACCCAGTTTGCCTTACTGACTTTCCATCGAGGTAATGAACCAACATGATCACTATGAGGAGTGAAACCAAAATAAGAAACAATAGGAAAATGGTCACTCCCACATACAGAGTCTTGGCAAACCGACCACGAAGCTATGGATCCTAAAGTAGGAGAACATATTGCGAGATCAATAGCTGGTGTTTTACCTGAGTGTATATTAAAACGAGTCCCAGCTCCATCATTTAAAATAACCAGGTGATTTCATCTATCAGCTTCGACACAATATTACCGTTGCAATCTGTAGACAAACTACCCCAGATGGGGTAGTGTGAGTTAAAGTCACCTCAAATAACAAGACCCTTGGTTACATTGATTTAATAGAGAGTTGAAGTCTTACAGGGGTTGTATAGATTTATGATAAAAAAAATGAACTATTGTTGTCCCTAGCCACTCGAACACATTGGCATTCTATCACTTTTAATTGTGGTAGTGCAATCACAGCAAATGACAATCGATTTTTGATAAAAACCGCCAGACCAACGCCTCTACCGGTCAATCAATCTTTTCGGATGATTGTATACCCTGGGTATGTAAAGTCATATTTTGGTTTTAATAATGTTTCTTGTAAACAGATTATATCTGGCTTAGGTGATTTTAAATTTGAAATGAAGTGTTTGAATTCTTGGCCATGGGCGTACAATGACTGTATATTATGTTGAATTATTGTGAAAATAAAAATAAATGGTACTGTTAATTTGAAAATCCGAAAAACTGATAGCTTATCCATTAGTAAATTTTTGGTTCCCCGGATTCATTATTTCAACAAACTCGTCTGCTCTAATATTACTTCCAAAAAGATGCTCAGTCCGTCTTGCTATGTATTCAATTGTGCCAGCGTCCTTCGTGCTAGTCAGCTTTCCAACATGACACAATTTCTGTTACGAAAGATATTACATTGATTAATGAAATAGGTGAAATAACTTCAGTTTGAGCACATGCGTCATTTTCTGTCTGTGTACTTATCGATATCTGAGTAGGTTTTGGGATGGGATCTGTACAGGTGACGATTGGCGGTTGTTTAAACTTCTGTGGTTCTGTGGGGGTCTGGTCCCAAATAGATTCGTCAAAGTCTGGATTTTGGGAACAGTTCAAAGGCTCGGCTTCCTGTTTACGCACACACTTTAGGATTTCGGCAAAGCACACCTTTTCAGCGACTTTGATAAATTGAGCTCTATTAGCTTTCTTTAATTGTGGGTCTCCCCAGTCTACAAATCAGGGGAGACAAAACACATTTGATAACTACCGTCCAATTTCAGTCCTACCGTGCCTAAGTAAATCTTTGAAAAAATAGCAGCTGGTATGATTACCAGATTCCTAGGAGAAAATAACGTCATTTCAAGTGACCAATTTGGATTTAGGGTCGGTCATTCCACCACAGATGCTGCTTACTCACAATACGATAGGCTCATAACAGCTAAAGGAAGACAAAAGACATAATATTATTGCTTTTCTTGATTTGTCAAAAGCATTTGACACGGTAAACCACACAATTTTATTAAACAAACTAAGCCGTTACGGAATCAGAGGAAGCTCTAATAAATGGCTGCATAGCTACTTGTCAAACAGAACACAATCTGTATCTTTCAACAATGTTCTGTCCTCGCCAATGGAAGTACTATGCGGTGTACCCCAAGGGTCAATCCTGGGACCCATGCTATTCTTGATTTACATAAATGACATCAGTAACGTAACCAACATTCTGAATATTACTCTTTTTGCTGATGATACAAGTGCCACCTATTCCAATACCGATCTGAACAAACCTACAAAATTGGTTCGCCTCAATCGACTATCTCTCAATATAACTAAAACAACATATATGATTATACAGTACAATTCGAGAATATTATATAACTCAACTCCCAAACTATGTATCTCAGATACGCACGTTGAACTAGTCCACCACTTCAAATTCCTGGGAATCATTTTTAACGACCGTCTTAACTGGACAGACCATAAAAATTATATAGGTAAAAAAATTCAAGAAATATTGGTATCCTGAGCCATATTAGAAATTCTTTAAACAAACAAACACTGTTCATCCTATATTACTCTCTAATCTTTCCTTATTTCTGGTATGGTAACGTATTATGGGGAAATAGCTACCAAACTCACCTTCAACCAATCGTTTTGTTACAAAAGCGATCTATCCGAATCATAACTTTTTCAGGAAAACTTGAGCATACTCAACCTTTATTTAATAAACTTAACATTCTGACACTCTTCCAACTCAATTCTTTTACTTCCCTCATCACCATTCATAAATTCCTATACCAGTATCATTCCTTGCCTCATTTTCTGCAAAACTGTTTTAAGCTCCAAACAGAAGTACATGACTATCCAACACGAGGAGTTAATCTCAATCTTAAACCATTACATAAGTCTAATCTGTCTTTCTATGTCCGGATTTCAATCATGTCATTTATTTTGAATTTTGTCTTTTATTCTATGTATATATGACATGAGAATATTTGTATATTATCAGTTTTCAATTATTCTGGTGAATAAAAATCAATCAATCAATATGATGAGGAGTGGGAACATTGACAATTGACACATTTAGGTGAGTCTATGTTGGGACAATCTTTAGGATTCGTGATTATCATTACGAGGACACCGGAGTTTATCACGACACTCAGAAGCTATGTGATTAAATTGCTGACATCGAAAACAGCGAACTACTGGAGGAACGTAAGTCTTTACCTTGAATAATTCAAATCCCAACGTCACTTCATCAGGAATTTTCTCACAATCAAATATAAAAGCACTTAAACACACTTGAATTTCTTAAGATCGTCTAAAATTTCCTGTTCCATAACCCCCTCCCCAATTCTATAAATAACTCCTCTGCTCTTAGATTTGGTTTCAACTTAACATGTAACATTGACTCCCATGATAATGCTAACCTTGAGTAATTTTTTAACTTGACCTTGACTGTTACATGTCATGACCAACTCTTGAGACTTTATTTTTTTGACTACCTTTACGTTTCCTACAGCAGAGTATAGAGATTGGCCGAACTGACTTGGGCTTAGTTTACCTACTTGAACGCCATCTACTGATGACATCAAAACATTGAGACTTTTTGTTTGTCTGTCTTGGGAGTTGCTATTTGACTTTGATTTTCCCCCTGCTCTCTATTTCCACTTTCAGATGTAGTCCTACCCCTCTTTCCACCAGTCACTATCTGTGGTAGTTCCATACTGTCTTCTTCTTCATCATCCATAATTGACCTATATACACTATACTATGCCCTAACTACTACTAGGCTTAACTGTGAAGGTTATTACAACACAGTTAGTGCTCAAATACCCAAACCTTTACAAGAGGGATAAGAAAAACTAGGCTTATAAGCCTCTGAGTAGCCGCCGACTGGCAAACACAGTTTTACTTTATTTCTAAAAGCATGGATGCAGTGTGCCTCACCTCCGTGTGTATCCGAGTAAAGGACATTCAAATTTATGTTGTGACGTAAAACAAAAATTGGTCCCATTGGCCAAAATTGACAAAACTAAATCAACCTGGCCCCAATGGGCTACCATAGGCTTTGTACGAAAATTAACCAAACACTAGATATATTATTTATAGTCTTCTTCTAGATGAAGATATTGAAAGGCAGTTGCTTTGGACATGAAAATGAATAGAGTCTGACAACTGTCTGCTGATCAAATCACAATATTAACATCTATGTTAGTCAGGATCTGACTAACGTCAGGATTGCTTTAATCAACGTAAAGGTTTTTTATGTTATTTCCAGTTTTTGATAACATTTACCAAATGTCCAGATTTCGTGCAAATCAACCATAAAATGTTAAAGAATCCTCGTTTAGTTTTAAATTAAAAGTCATTTTAGATTTATCAACCTGAAAACAGTCAACCCATGGAGATGTTCATGTAGTTGACGCTTCGTGTCTGTGTGAAAATTGCAACTACGCCGTAGCACTATTACAATTTAAATTCACTTTTTTAGTTTGTAAAAGGCAAATACATAATCGAAGAACATCGTCAAGAAGAGAGTGCATTCATACATTCTACCGTAATTACCAATTCGCTTGCCTCCTGCAGGATGAGAGCGGCGAAAAAAACATTGCGTCATGTAAATGTACACGGCTGACCACGACTTGCATATTGTTAATATTCAAATACATATAGTAGTTGGTTATCAATTTGTGCAATTTGTTGTCGGTCGAACAATGAAATCTCACATCGTGATGCAAGTAAAACTGTTCATTTGTGCTGATTTTCACTTACGTATTCGTTGAAAGCAATCATGTAAAAATGTCACATTTTTAAATAAAATGAGCCTCCAAACGTTTGATACTTGTTTGATATTTCTGCTAGGCCTAATATTACAATCATTTAACATGATTTTTGTAGGTATGACAACGTAGTCCTACTTTGGGTTAAAAAAGCACAGATATTATACTGAAACCTTAATTTTTTAAATTTTGTTTGGCGAAAGACTTACGCCGATGGTACTTATTTACGAAATGTTAGGCTCAGCATAACCCCAGGGGGTATTTCATAGACCACATATAGCCGACTACAGTCAGATAGTCGACTAAGCAGTAATATTTAAGCATTGCTATTCTAGTCGGCTAGGTCAGTTTAGCCGTCTAAACCTGTTTATGAAATACAGGTGACTATCCTGCCATTCTGTTGACTGTATCCGTTTCCGTTCAAATCTAGCGTGTTGGGTCACTTTGCGAAGTATGGGACGATGGGATGGGTGCAATAAAATCTAAAAAATAGCTGTAAAAATTACGAACCTCTCTCGAGCGTTTTCGCCCGGCTTCCCATTGGAAACTACATGCTAACATCAAAACCGCGCCAGTCTAGCAGGCTATGCTAACATCAAAACCGCGCCAGTCTAGCAGGCTACAACTCAGTTTATCAAAACCATTCTAACGACTTGATTGAATCTTTTGCTCTAAAGGAGTTGTCGCCATGTTTGACGTTAACCTGTATAGTTATAAACACATCCAGCCGCCAACATTTTGGCGCCGAATATGGCCACACTTTCGGTTTGTGTGATTTCAGTCAGTCTAAAAGTTTCCACAGGAATATGAGCCTCGCCCGGTCATAAACGAGGTTCACACTTCCGAACTCTCGTGTAAAAAGATTTTCGAACTTTCCTTGTGCCAAAATGTGGTTCTCACTCGAGAAAAAGACATTTAAATAAAAGAATACATCAATTGTGTACAAAATAACATGTGTTTTATATTCAAACAATGCTACGGGACAAACTACAAACACTTATATCGATAATGAACGACTTCTTCATGCTTTTTGATGAAAACATAGACCAAATTATCGCTATTCCATCACGTTTACTGGCGGAGGGATAAAGACAATTTGTACATAATAACGTTGGCAGTAAGTTGGTGACATCGTGAATTCGCTACTATTCTCATATAACTTCGATTCAGACTTTTTCTCTCTACATGCCCTCAAAGGAACCTTGTTCCGCTGCGCTTCACGGCGGCTCCAAAAAATAAAAATATAAATAAATAAATACAAATTGAAATCTGTCTGAACGCGATTTGTTGCAGACTAGTTCCCAGAAAGGAAATAAATTAACATGGAAAATAAACTAACATCCCAAATTGTATGTACCCTTGTCTGAATGCTGTTTGCAAAAGTGTGTAAAATAAAATGTAATCCCCCAAATTGTATGAACTCTTGTCTGAATGCTGTTTGCAAAAGTGTGTAAAATAAACTGTAATCCCCCAAATTGTATGAACTCTTGTCTGAATGCTGTTTGCAGAAGTGTGTAAAATAAAATGTAATCCCCCAAATTGTATGAACTCTTGTCTGAATGCTGTTTGCAAAAGTGTGTGAAATAAACTGTAATCCCCCAAATTGTATGAACCCTTGTCTGAATGCTGTTTGCAAAAGTGTGTAAAATAAAATGTAATCCCCCAAATTGTATGAACTCTTGTCTGAATGCTGTTTGCAAAAGTGTGTGAAATAAAATGTAATCCCCCAAATTGTATGAACCCTTGTCTGAATGCTGTTTGCAAAAGTGTGTAAAATAAAATGTAATCCCCCAAATTGTATGAACCCTTGTCTGAATGCTGTTTGCAAAAGTGTGTAAAATAAAATGTAATCCCCCAAATTGTATGAACTCTTGTCTGAATGCTGTTTGCAAAAGTGTGTGAAATAAACTGTAATCCCCCAAATTGTATGAACCCTTGTCTGAATGCTGTTTGCAAAAGTGTGTAAAATAAAATGTAATCCCCCAAATTGTATGAACTCTTGTCTGAATGCTGTTTGCAAAAGTGTGTAAAATAAACTGTAATCCCCCAAATTGTATGAACTCTTGTCTAAATGCTGTTTGCAAAAGTGTGTAAAATAAACTGTAATCCCCCAAATTGTATGAACTCTTGTCTGAATGCTGTTTGCAGAAGTGTGTATGTTCTTTGTAAACGAAAGATAACAAATAAGGGTTGTTACAACCAATGACTTGCTAGCCCGGCTGTATATATCAATTGAAAGTCCTCATAGTCAACTAGCTATGAAAATGAAAACAGCGGATGGACAATTGGTGTCTCTAGGCACCAATGACAATGCTTAAGCCCCAAAGCCTAGTTCAAGTTGAAGATCACGGAGACTGCACCAGCGCTAAGCGTTCAGTACGCTGATCAATGTGTAGATTTTAACTGAAGAAAACTCTAAAAATCCTTACAGAAAAAAAAACTAAATTATAAAGGCGTTCTTTCAAAAGCCTTCCCAAACGCAGAATTATACAATATCGACGTTACGAACTAACATAACTGTTCAAACTAGTCGAATCAGACGGAGCTACTGACAACAAGTCTTCACTTCACCATTCACAATTTAACATCCGGCATTTTCCTAACCGATATATCAGATCATTTTCCCATCTTCCATATTGTAAATTCTTCTGACAAAACACCCAGTCACCGCACTAACTTCTCATAATGCAAAAAACCCCAAATATTTCTGAACCACATAAAATAAACTAATTGGGACTTTATGAATGACTTAAATGACCCCAATGCTGCCTTCGAAACACTCTTTGAAAAAATCCAGGCGGCCTACTTATCACTTCCAGTTAGACTGACCGTACTATCTATAAGCCTTGGGTTACACCTTCTATCCTGAACGCTATCTATCAAAACAAAATAAACTTTATCGTAATTAGTTGAAAACACCAAACGTTGAATCTCGACTCAATTGCCGTAAATATCGGAATAAATTAAATAATCTCTAAATTAAAAACATCTCGAAGATACTATTTCGACCAAAAGTTTAACAAATCTAACAATGACATAAAAGATACCTGGAAAATTCTGAACAGTCTAATTGGAAAAGGAAAGTTAAATACCCAGCAAAGTGTGTTCAGGATAGGAGGTGATGATGTCTCCCACCCTCAGCTAATCGCTAACTCCTTCAACACTTATATTTCTTCTGTTGCCTCTGATCTAAAATACCACCCTGTCGACCCATTCCATACTTTTCTAAGAGCCAAAAGCGATAACCATTTCGAATTTCTCCCGACAAATACCAATGAAATTAAAGCCACTATCCACCCTTTTAAGTCATCTGCACCTGTAATTGATGGAATAGTCGTATCAGATCTTAAGTCTGTCTCTGAATTCATAACAGTTACATTAACTCGAATAATCAATCAATCATTTGTAGAAGGCATCTTCCCTAACCGACTAGAAGTAGCTAAAATCAAATCTATATTCAAATCTGGCAGTACAAACAACATTGAAAGTTACCGTCCTATCTCCATTCTCCCCAGTATAAGTAAAATTTTTGAAAAACTTGCCGCAGTTAGAGTAAATGAATTGTTGGAAACCAACAACATTATCTCACAAAACCAATACGACTTTCGACCTAACCACTCTACACCCCATGCAGCCATCTGTTTATACGATCGTCTTATCGCAGATAAAGAAAATAAACTAACCAGCCTCATCACATTCTTAGACCTCTCAAAAGCTGTCGATACACTTAATCACCCAATTTTACTACATAAACTAGAACACTATGGATTCAGAGACCAGACTCTCCACTGGTTTGAGAATTATCTTTCGAATCGCACCCAAATGGTAGGCCTACAATTTAATTCATCGCGCTCACCAATCTCTCATATAAGCTGCGGGGTTCCCCAAGGCTCCATACTTGGGCCAACCCTTTTTCTCATATATATTAATGATCTAACAAATGTATCTAACCTCATTAATTTTACCTTATTTGCCGATGACACCAGTATTCACGGTGCATCAGAAAATATTGTCCAGGCCAGTAAAATGATGTCTGAACTGAGTAAAGTAAACTCCTGGTTAACGGCCAACCGACTGTCTCTTAATATCCCAAAAACTAAAACTAAATAAATTACAGTTTATTTTACACACTTTTGCAAACAGCATTCAGACAAGGGTACATACAATTTGGGGTGTTACTAGTCTGCAACAAATCACGTTCAGACAGATTTCTATTTGTATTTATTTATTTATATTTTTTGGTCATCAACCATAAGTCTAAAACACTCCATCTGATCAGTCTCAATATTGATTCCTCTACTATTACCCAAGTACATCAATTTAAGTTTCTTGGCATCATCCTTAGCTGTAATCTGTCCTGGACACCCCATATTGAATACATTACGAAAAAAATCTCTCGCAATATAGGAATAATAAAACATGTAAAATCAGCAATCAGCAAAAAAACCTTACTCATTCTTTATTACTCTTGTTCACCCCTATCTGTCTTATGCTAATATTCTTTGGGGGTTACATACCCAACTCATCTAAACCCCTTAGTAATCTTACAAAAACGTACAGTCCGCACAATAACACTCACCAATAGACTCGACCATACTGCCCCCATCTTTACCTATCTTAAAATCCTCCCTCTTCCTCAGCTCATTATCAATGCCTCTCTCATTCTACCATAATCCTCTGTCCCTTCCGTCTACAACTTTTTCATTAAACAGTCTGCTATACACAATTATCCAACTAGGGCCCATATTTTTAATTTGTATCAACCTGTAATTAAAATCAACCTATCATAATTTTCCATTCAAATCCAAGGATCCAAGCTCAACAACAATCTAAAAAGCATCCAGTCTTTATCGCTCTTCAAATCAAAACTTAAGGACCACTTACTACCTCAGGCATGAACCGGACAATGTGAATAATTTGTCTTGTTTTCTTGAAAATTTAAAGTTTGTAGAAAAATTTCTTATCGCCAAATATGGGACATATGTTTTTTTATTTGACGATCTTCTAAATACTAATATTGTTAAAAGGTTGCTAAGGCCATTATGGCAACACATGTAAATTATCCCAATTTGCTAAAAAAAAAATCCAGAGTAAATGCCGCAAATAATTAGTCTCAGTATATAAAATGTCCTGTTGACGTATGTTCAGGATTCGTTAAATGTCATCGAGTTTTTCGCTCGGTCATCGGATTTTACATTCGACAAGTGGAACGGACATCCATTTTTTGTCGAGAGAGCTTTGTCAACCTTCCTCTGTTTTTGGTTGTTTTTAAAGATTGGATTATCTGCAGCCCTGCGTCAGATAAATCCGCTATGGAACCAACGTATTAACCATTGTTGAGTCCAGTTTGTGGCCAAGTTTACTCAAATATAGGTATGTGTCTCGCTTTTTAGCCCGCAATCATTCTGATGGAGGGCTATTCAAATCGCCTTTCCGTGGTCCGTCGTCCGTCCATTAGCTTTTCGCTGGTGCATAATGCATAGTGGGACTCGGTACTTTGCTAACAAGGTCCCTAGCTAGTGTAGTAAAGTAGGCATTGAAACTATTGACAATTTCTACAGGATTACTGATCTCTTTATTATTATGGACAAACGTGTCCGGTAGAGGATTAAGACGCAAGAGCTCATTTAGGATTTTCCAAATGCTTTTAATATCGTTGTTAAATTTATTTAGTTTTTCCTAATAGTGATGTTTTTTGACAGTTTTTGGAAACATTTCTAGTCAGAATTGGAAATGTTGCATTATAGATTGAGTTCAACTCTTCTTCAAAAGCACTAAAGACGGAGTTTGAGTCAACAATTCCAACGCCTTCTACCCAAGACTTTTCATTTATTTTTTGTTTGAATATGCTTTAATTTTCTGGAGTTATTTGTCTATATGTAACATGCTCAATTGGAGTATATTTGGTTTGGTTAAGTTTCGAGATATGGAAAATTGGAAAGTGATCTGTGGTATCAGAGATTATTATTCCGGATGTCATATAGTTGTGTTGTTGGTTCGTAAAAATATTGTCAATAACTGTGGCTGAGTGAGAGGTTACTCTGGTAGGTTTTGTTATGCTAGGAAATAAATAAAAGGTCATTATGTCAAGAAATTTTTGTGTTGGTTGATGACTATCGGTTTGAAGTAAATCAATATTAAAATCTCCAAGGAGAAAACATTTCCTAATATGTTCGGGTATTGATTGTAGGTATTCATTAAATATATTCACATTTTTTCCAGGCGGCCTATAAAATGCTCCAACTACATTATCCTAGTAATTTCGAAATTGATTAGAAAAGATTCATACTGGCCGTCATCATTAAGTGAAGATAGAGTATTGACTGAACAGTTTTTTATGTCATTGCGAATAAATATCATAATACCACCGCCGCGTTTGTTCACTCTGCTTGAGGAAAATAACTGATACCCTGGAATATCAAATAAGTGTTCAATTGAATGATGGGCCCATGTTTCTGTAATAGCTATGATAGAGAAATTTAATTTGAGGTTTGAAACTAAACATATTATCTCAAGATAGTTTTTCTTGAGACTGCGCGCGTTTAGTGAGTTGTTTAGGGCTGTTTTAATATATCCAACTAATTTACTCTTATTCAAAATGTTAAAAGCTGCCTCAGAAAAATGCAGTTTTTGCAACTCTGTTGATCATATTGAGCATTTCTTTTATGACTGTATAGAAATTAAAAGATTTTGGTTGAAAATTGAAAGAAAACTATCGAATTATGTACAGAAACAAATCAAATTTATTAAGAGAGATGTTATTTGTGGAATATATGAGGAGGGTACTAGCAAGCAAACTAATTTTGTAAATTATGTAATCCTCATAGCCAAACTTTGTATTAGTAAATATAGATATGGCACACATGCAAATTTAGAATATTTATTCAATAATGAATGCAACTTAAGAAATATAGCAAATGTAGATGGAACAGTATTTATGCTATGATTACCGACTGAAAATGTTTTCTTACTGGAATATTTATTGTTGTTATCATCATACTCAACACTATGTATTATGAAAATGGCAAGAAAAAAGATATTATAAAAAAAAAAAAAAAAAGAAAGATAAAAACAAAAACCTAATAAAAATGAAAAAAAAAAATCTTGGCAACGATGGGCCACGACATCCTCCTCCTAAGTTCTATCTGTGCACATTTGCATCTTATTAGCATATTCAAGATGGCTACCAGGTGGCAATGTTGTTTTCTACCAAAATTTCAAGTGGAGCTTACTTTGTAATACACGATTTAATTTTCCTCAACAATAGCTATCTCCCTGGAGTAAGGTTTTTTTATGTAGGCCAAATATCACATAATATATACATTTAATGCACTGTCCTATATCCAGCTATTACTGTAACGATCTTTAATTTGGATAGATGACAGCGGGCGTTATATCTTGTTTTGTGTAGTAGCTGAACCTGGGGAGTTTTCAGAAGCCATTGGTTCCGTTTCTCTCTGTTATAAATGTCGCCTTATAAGAGACAGAAGCTAGTGCGGCGTAAAACAGCGGCAAACAATAAATTGAATTATTACCAGTGTGTGAAATACGTTATGCAATGTTGCATTGAAAATTACACCAAACTATACGAGATTTTTAGTTGCATCTAACCTCTAAGTAGTTACCTATAAAGACCTAAAAGTAGCACGAACTGCAAAATTAGAATGCATAAACCTGTTCCATATACCACGACGGTCACACTGTTTTATCTTACGCATAATTCTATAGTTTTATGTTGTTTTGTGTTATTGTTAGTTATTGATACTAAATTATTACTGCTATAAATGAAAAAAATGAATAGTTAACACTTAAAGGCCCACTTGTCGCTGTAGCCTGTTTGACATTAGTTAAAGGGAAAGAAAATCTAAGCTTTAGACTAGTTTAGATGGAAAGAGTAGAGTTCATTTAGTCCAAAACAACTGTCCAATGTATGTTTTATCCCCTCGTAACCGAATAATTGAAATTTGAAGGTGGCGTTACAATAGAGAATAAGCTCCATAGGCCATTCACAAAGCCGCCACCATTTTTTCATTAGTTTTATCCAATTATTGTTGAATACAAATTTAAGTGCGTTATAGAGTAGTCATGTGATGCATTTTAGCCAATAGCTGGCTAAGCAATGGCGTGCGGTTGCATACTGACCTATATATTCGGAGACAATCTTCCCACTTCAAGTTTGTCGCCATGTTTTTTTGGACCTAAATCTACCATCATACACTAGAGAGCGGTAAAAATACGTCATTATTGATCTAAAAATAGCTACACCAACATCACGTCATCTTAAAACGGAAAAAGGGCTACACAGATAAGCCACTGAAAGGACATACTTCTGTCTGTTTTTTATTAGCTTGAGGGTCACTGGAGGTAATTGACGTGGAATGTTTTAAGCACTTTGAAGGTTGTTATCGACGATAATCCCTATGTATTTCTAGAGATTTCCCCTCCTTTAAGAAAACCAATTTACATGAGCTTACTACAGCTAAACCCACTAAAAGTAAACATAGGACACACAAAGCTTGTCCAATTAGGATTAGAATGTATAAATGAAGGTGAAAAACAAACGAAGAAGCGAAGCTCGATTACAACAAGAGCACTAAACTTTAACTTATACATGTAGTTAACTTAAATCTGGGATTATCCTCATTCCAGGTGTTTTTGTCTGTGGTTTGCACTCGGCAGGCTTTTATAGTGTCTCTTACTCGTTAGTCTGTATTTCTTAGATAAAGTTCTTAAAATTATACCGTGTCGTTAGATCGCCCACACGATTTCAAACATTAGGGTACTTGTGCGCATGCTCAGGTTCGACGTTTGTTTACATTACGGGTACTTGAAAATCCGTTTTTCAATTTCAAATTAAAAATACTAAATAATGCCAAAACTTTCAATTTCTGGTAAAAATAGAAAGTTCCTAACTTCTTCTGTTTGGAAAAAATACAGAAAACCACCCAGTGCTTTTAATGTAAACAGTATTCTGGATTTTCGCGGCAACTGTGCCTTTACAGGCCCGCTTGCTGCAGTATCCAGTTGAACATTTATTAAGAAAACCAATTTACATGAGCGTACTACAACCACTAACATTAAAAATAGAGCAACTAAAACATGTCCAGTCAGGTTTAGAATGTAGAAATGGGGGTGTAGAATGTAGAAATGGGGGTGAAAAACAAACGAAGAATCGAAGCCTGATTACAACAATAACGATTAGTGTCGGTTAACGTAGTGGTTGAATTACCCTCATTCCAGGCCTTTTTTTCTGTGGTTTACACTCAAAAAATTATCGGAAGGCTTTTCGAATGACTCTTACCCGATAATCAGTCTTTATTTCTCAGATAAAGTACGTAAGAGTATACCGTGACGTTAGATAGCTCACACGACTCAAACATTAGGGCGCCCGTGCGCATGTTTACATTGCGGGTACTTGATAAAACTAATTTTCAATTTGAAATTAAAAATAGAAAGCTCCTAACTTCTACTGTCTGGGAAAAATACAGAAAACAGCTAAGGAAGATAAAAAACTTAATAATATTGCTTTTCTTGATTTGTCAAAAGCGTTTGACACGGTAAACCACACAATTTTATTAACCAAACTAAGCCGTTACGGAATTAGAGGAAGCTCTAGTAAGTGGATCCATAGCTACTTGTCAAACAGAACACAATCTTTTTCTTTCAACAATGCTCTGTCCTCGCCAATGTAAGTACTATGCGGTGTACCCCAAGGGTCAATCCTGGGACCCATGCTATTCTTGATTTACATAAATGACATCAGTAGGGGAACCAAAAGTCTAAATATTACTCTTTTTTGTGGAAAGATCAGATAAATTATATAGGTAAAAGCATTTCAAGAAATATTGGTATTCTGAGCCATATTAGCAATTCTTTAAACAAAAAAAGACACTCCTCATCATATATTACTCTCTAATTTTCGCTTATTTTTTGTATGGTAACGTATTATGGGGAGATACCATCATCATCATCCATCAATTCCTATACCAGTATCATTCCTTGCCTCGTTTTCTGCAAAACTGTTTTAAGTTCCAAACAGAAGTACATAACTATCCAACACGAGGAGTTAATCTCAATCTAAACAAACCATTACATAAGTCTAATCTGTTTTTCTATGTCTTGCGTTCAAAGGGACCACGAGAATAGATAAAATTATCCGTGCAACTGAAATGAGTTACTTTCCCTTGTGTTTTCAGTTATGATCCAACCAATGTCTATAGCCCCACGAAAAATTATGTTTGACTACAGCCAAAACCCTAAATAACTCAAAATTATAACACTTGCACCAGCCGTTTGTTATATAGACCCAATTTAATACAGTGATAGATCAAACCCCATGGGGCCTTATTCCTGCCGGATTTCATTCATGTGAATTATTTTGTCTTTTTTTATCTATGTTTATGTGACATAAAAATATTTGTATATTGTCCATTTTAAATTTTTCTGGTGAATATACATCAAACAAAATCAAAACATGGGTGAACCCAGTTGTGAGTTGTGAAAGCGTTACTAATATTCCTCTATCTGATAAACTGATAAGAGTCGACATACCTTAGTTTATTTCTACATTATGTAATCCGGACAAAAAAAAAAATAATACATAGAAGTCAGAAGACAACGAAACGATCGGTCAGGTTGTAAAAGTGTAACGACTCTCGCTCTGGAACCTCTGTTAGAAACTCCAGCCTGGCTGAAACAAACAGTAAACATATCAGATGCAAATTAATTTAAAACAAAAACGCGCCATTTAGCGGTTTGTCAAGAGAAAGAAGTTTACCAGTGATCATCCCAGCACCTTCCCAATATGTGTACGACAGTCAAATGTCAGAATTTTTTTTTATCTAGCCTTTAAAATCTGGAATACCGTTTAAATTCAAAGCCACACATGGTTGTCTTTTTTCCCAAACAGAAGAGGTAAGGAAATGTCTAGTTTAACTCAAATTTAAAAGATTTGGCATTAAGAGTTTTAAATATGAACAAAAAAAAATAGATAGCTTGCGAAAAAAAATCTGGAAAATCTGAAATTGATTTGTAAATTTTGCGTCGACTGGGTTTGAACCCTAGAGGCATTTTTGCAGGCTTGTCAGACTCCAATCTTCTATCAAGTAGTCCCGGATATAAAGTAAAACAAATAGCAATTAAGCACAATGAATAATTATCGTTTCAACTTTAAATTTCTCTGAAAAAGCATTTTCATCGACGTCGTTAAAATGAGCCATTTGAACATCCTGTATGGATAGGGCCGTTGTTTTAAGATCCTGGTTAAAGAAGGCCTCAGAATTTTTCGGTCGTGGTCATTTCTACGTCACGTCAAAATATTTTCCGAAGTTTGGTTTGCTACAGGTTTGTATTAACGAGAATTAATTAAAGAAGTGAAACTAAAATTGTAAACTTTCATTGATGCTATTTGATTAAACAAAAACCCCTAATAATGTGCACTTTAATTGACGATATTTAAATAGAGAAATGAAATTAACAATGTGAAATTTAATTGACGATATTTAAATAGAGAAGTGAAACTAATAATGTGAACTTTAATTGACGATATGTAATTACAGAAATGAAACTAATAATGTGAACTTTAATTGACGATATGTAAGTACAGAAATGAAACTAATAATGTGAACTTTAATTGACGATATTTAATTACAGAAATGAAACTAATAATGTGAACTTTAATTGACGATATGTAATTACAGAAATGAAACTAATAATGTGAACTTTAATTGACGATATGTAATTACAGAAATGAAACTAACAATGTGAACTTTAATTGACGATATGTAATTACAGAAATGAAACTAATAATGTGAACTTTAATTGACGATATTTAATTACAGAAATGAAACTAATAATGTGAACTTTAATTGACGATATGTAAGTGCAGAAATGAAACTAATAATGTGAACTTTAATTGACGATATTTAATTACAGAAATGAAACTAATAATGTGAACTTTAATTGACGATATGTAATTACAGAATTGAAACTAATAATGTGAACTTTAATTGACGATATGTAATTACAGAAATGAAACTAATAATGTGAACTTTAATTGACGATATTTAAATAGAGAAGTGAAACTAACAATGTGAACTTTAATTAACGATATGTAATTACAGAAATGAAACTAATAATGTGAACTTTAATTGACGATATGTAAGTACAGAAATGAAACTAATAATGTGAACTTTAATTGACGATATTTAAATACCGAAATGAAACTAATACTGTGAACTTTAATTGACGATATGTAATTACAGAAATGAAACTAATAATGTGAACTTTATTTGACGATATGTAATAAGAGAAATGAAACTAATAATGTGAACTTTAATTGACGATATTTAAATAGAGAAGTGAAACTAATAATGTGAACTTTAATTGACGATATTTAATTACAGAAATGAAATTAACAATGTGAACTTTAATTGACGATATTTAAATAGAGAAGTGAAACTAACAATGTGAACTTTAATTGACGATATGTAATTACAGAAATGAAACTAATACTGTGAACTTTAATTGACGATATGTAATTACAGAAATGAAACTAACAATGTGAACTTTAATTGACGATATGTAATTACAGAAATGAAACTTATAATGTGAACTTTAATTGACGATATGTAATTACAGAAATGAAACTAATAATGTGAACCTTAATTGACGATATGTAATTACAGAAATGAAACTAATACTGTGAACTTTAATTGACGATATGTAATTACAGAAATGAAACTAATAATGTGAACTTTAATTGACGATATGTAATTACAGAAATGAAACTAATAATGTGAACTTTAATTGACGATATGTAATTACAGAAATGAAACTAAGACTGTGAACTTTAATTGACGATATGTAATTACAGAAATGAAACTAATAATGTGAACTTTAATTAACGATGTGTAATTACAGAAATGAAACTAACAATGTGAACTTTAATTGACGATACATAATTACAGAAATGAAACTAATAATGTGAACTTTAATTGACGATATGTAATTATAGAAATGAAACTAACAATGTCAACTTTAATTGACGATATGTAATTACAGAAATGAAACTAATAATGTGAACTTTAATTGACGATATGTAATTACAGAAATGAAACTAACAATGTGAACTTTAATTGACGATATGTAATTACAGAAATGAAACTAACAATGTGAACTTTAATTGACGATATGTAATTACAGAAATGAAACTAATAATGTGAACTTTAATTAACGATATGTAATTACAGAAATGAAACTAATACATTGTACTGTAAACTTTAATTGACGATATGTAATTACAGAAGTGAAACTAATAATGTGAACTTTAATTGACGATATTTAATTACAGAAATGAAATTAACAATGTGAACTTTAATTGACGATATGTAATTACAGAAATGAAACTAATAATGTGAACTTTAATTGACGATATGTAATTACAGAAATGAAACTAATACTGTGAACTTTAATTGACGATATGTAATTACAGAAATGAAACTAACTAATTAAGCACAATGAATAATTATCGTTTCAACTTTAAATTTCTCTGAAAAGCATTTTCATCGACGTCGTTAAAATGAGAAATTTGAACATCCTGTATGGATAGGGCCGTTGTTTTAAGATCCTGGTTAAAGAAGGCCTCAGAATTTTTCGGTCGTGGTCATTTCTACGTCACGTCAAAATATTTTCCGAAGTTTGGTTTGCTACAGGTTTGTATTAACGAGAATTAATTAAAGAAGTGAAACTAAAATTGTAAACTTTCATTGATGCTATTTGATTAAACAAAAACCCCTAATAATGTGCACTTTAATTGACGATATTTAAATAGAGAAATGAAATTAACAATGTGAAATTTAATTGACGATATTTAAATAGAGAAGTGAAACTAATAATGTGAACTTTAATTGACGATATGTAATTACAGAAATGAAACTAATAATGTGAACTGTAATTGACGATATGTAAGTACAGAAATGAAACTAATAATGTGAACTTTAATTGACGATATTTAATTACAGAAATGAAACTAATTATGTGAACTTTAATTGACGATATGTAATTACAGAAATGAAACTAATAATGTGAACTTTAATTGACGATATGTAATTACAGAAATGAAACTAACAATGTGAACTTTAATTGACGATATGTAATTGCAGAAATGAAACTAATAATGTGAACTTTAATTGACGATATTTAATTACAGAAATGAAACTAATAATGTGAACTTTAATTGACGATATGTAAGTGCAGAAATAAAACTAATAATGTGAACTTTAATTTACGATATTTAATTACAGAAATGAAACTAATAATGTGAACTTTAATTGACGATATGTAATTACAGAATTGAAACTAATAATGTGAACTTTAATTGACGATATGTAATTACAGAAATGAAACTAATAATGTGAACTTTAATTGACGATATTTAAATAGAGAAGTGAAACTAACAATGTGAACTTTAATTAACGATATGTAATTACAGAAATGAAACTAATAATGTGAACTTTAATTGACGATATGTAAGTACAGAAATGAAACTAATAATGTGAACTTTAATTGACGATATTTAAATACAGAAATGAAACTAATACTGTGAACTTTAATTGACGATATGTAATTACAGAAATGAAACTAATAATGTGAACTTTATTTGACGATATGTAATAAGAGAAATGAAACTAATAATGTGAACTTTAATTGACGATATTTAAATAGAGAAGTGAAACTAATAATGTGAACTTTAATTGACGATATTTAATTACAGAAATGAAATTAACAATGTGAACTTTAATTGACGATATTTAAATAGAGAAGTGAAACTAACAATGTGAACTTTAATTGACGATATGTAATTACAGAAATGAAACTAATACTGTGAACTTTAATTGACGATATGTAATTACAGAAATGAAACTAATAATGTGAACTTTAATTAACGATATGTAATTACAGAAATGAAACTAATACATTGTACTGTAAACTTTAATTGACGATATGTAATTACAGAAATGAAACTAATAATGTGAACTTTAATTGACGATATTTAATTACAGAAATGAAATTAACAATGTGAACTTTAATTGACGATATGTAATTACAGAAATGAAACTAATAATGTGAACTTTAATTGACGATATGTAATTACAGAAATGAAACTAATACTGTGAACTTTAATTGACGATATGTAATTACAGAAATGAAACTAATAATGTGAACTTTAATTGACGATATGTAATTACAGAAATGAAACTAATAATGTGATTTTTAATTGACGATATGTAATTACAGAAATGAAACTAATACTGTGAACCTTAATTGACGATATGTAATTACAGAAGTGAAACTAATAATGTGAACTTTAATTGACGATATTTAATTACAGAAATGAAATTAACAATGTGAACTTTAATTGACGATATTTAAATAGAGAAGTGAAACTAACAATGTGAACTTTAATTGACGATATGTAATTACAGAAATGAAACTAATACTGTGAACTTTAATTGACGATATGTAATTACAGAAATGAAACTAACAATGTGAACTTTAATTGACGATATGTAATTACAGAAATGAAACTAATAATGTGAACTTTAATTGACGATATGTAATTACAGAAATGAAACTAATAATGTGAACTTTAATTGACGATATGTAATTACAGAAATGAAACTAATACTGTGAACTTTAATTGACGATATGTAATTACAGAAATGAAACTAATAATGTGAACTTTAATTGACGATATGTAATTACAGAAATGAAACTAATAATGTGAACTTTAATTGACGATATGTAATTACAGAAATGAAACTAATACTGTGAACTTTAATTGACGATATGTAATTACAGAAATGAAACTAATAATGTGAACTTTAATTGACGATATGTAATTACAGAAATGAAACTAATAATGTGAACTTTAATTGACGATATGTAATTACAGAAATGAAACTAATAATGTGAACTTTAATTAACGATATGTAATTACAGAAATGAAACTAACAATGTGAACTTTAATTGACGATACATAATTACAGAAATGAAACTAATAATGTGAACTTTAATTGACGATATGTAATTATAGAAATGAAACTAACAATGTGAACTTTAATTGACGATATGTAATTACAGAAATGAAACTAATAATGTGAACTTTAATTGACGATATGTAATTACAGAAATGAAACTAACAATGTGAACTTTAATTGACGATATGTAATTACAGAAATGAAACTAACAATGTGAACTTTAATTGACGATATGTAATTACAGAAATGAAACTAATAATGTGAACTTTAATTAACGATATGTAATTACAGAAATGAAACTAATACATTGTACTGTAAACTTTAATTGACGATATGTAATTACAGAAGTGAAACTAATAATGTGAACTTTAATTGACGATATTTAATTACAGAAATGAAATTAACAATGTGAACTTTAATTGACGATATGTAATTACAGAAATGAAACTAATAATGTGAACTTTAATTGACGATATGTAATTACAGAAATGAAACTAATACTGTGAACTTTAATTGACGATATGTAATTACAGAAATGAAACTAATAATGTGAACTTTAATTGACGATATGTAATTACAGAAATGAAACTAATAATGTGATTTTTAATTGACGATATGTAATTACAGAAATGAAACTAATACTGTGAACCTTAATTGACGATATGTAATTACAGAAATGAAACTAATAATGTGAACTTTAATTGACGATATGTAATTACAGAAATGAAACTAATAATGTGAACTTTAATTGACGATATGTAATTACAGAAATGAAACTAATACTGTGAACTTTAATTGACGATATGTAATTACAGAAATGAAACTAATAATGTGAACTTTAATTGACGATATGTAATTACAGAAATGAAAACTAACAATGTGAACTTTAATTGACGATATGTAATTACAGAAATGAAACTAATAATGTGAACTTTAATTGACGATTTGTAATTAAAGAAAGGAAACTAACAATGTGAACTTTAATTAACGATATGTAATTACAGAAATAAAACTAACAATGTGAACTTTAATTGACGATATGTAATTACAGAAATGAAACTAATACTGTGAACTTTAATTAACGATATGCAATTACAGAAATGAAACTAACAATGTGAACTTTAATTGACGATACATAATTACAGAAATGAAACTAATAATGTGAACTTTAATTGACGATATGTAATTACAGAAATGAAACTAACAATGTGAACTTTAATTGACGATATGTAATTACAGAAACGAAACTAATAATGTGAACTTTAATTGACGATATGTAATTACAGAAATGAAACTAACAATGTGAACTTTAATTGACGATATGTAATTACAGAAATGAAACTAACAATGTGAACTTTAATTGACGATATGTAATTACAGAAATGAAACTAATAATGTGAACTTTAATTAACGATATGTAATTACAGAAATGAAACTAATACCTAACGATGCGGATTCTGTCACTGTTAGTATCGACCAAGGGGCTTATCTTGTCAATTTGGCGTTAAACACGCCGGCACTTTCTTTAAATCTGAAGTTCTACCAAGTTGACACGGATAAATTAAAACATATAGCAATTAAGTATAACAAATAATTTACTTTTCAACTTAAAATTTCCTTGAAAAGTAGTTTCAATGAAATCATTAAAACATTCTTTTGAACATCCTTTATGGGCATAAGCTTAAAGCAAACTTTTTCGTAAAGTTAACACCGACGCCTTTATTTTAAGATCCTGATGAGTTTCTATTTATATTTAAATACAGGCCGTCAGGAGTACAGACTGGAGAAAAGGATCTGTAGTAGAGATACACTTGTACATATAACTACTTACATTCAACGTGAGAATGAGAGGATTTTCTTTAATCAGCATTTTCCTTATCTGTTTCATTGTCAAGATAAGCTCTAGGTAAGATTCTTTTTTGTTTAATACCACTGTGAGTACCATGAGCTAATAACTTTTCTTAAAGTGGCATGGGTTGCTTTTTAGAATAAATTATGATTGTCACGGCAGTAGGAGGCTTTGAAGGCCATCGTAAAACTAAATGATTGGCGTGGGAATGAGGAAAATTCAAACAATATTTGGCCAAAACGGACCATTCATTCTAAGCCTGAATTAGTTCAAAACAATACTTTATTGTACATTCTCGAGACTAAAAAGCATCTCAATTGTACGTCTCGAGAAAAATAGCGGATTAATAGCACCATTCTTTTTTAACTGCGAAATATCTTAACTTTGGCAGCTCCTGTGCCAAAGGAAGGTCGGGACTATTTCTGGTCGTATAGCCAGCGTTTCTTCCTCCAATTTAACTGACTATAACGCCATATCAGCGAAATAATTTGAATGATGCGTGAACATGAAATAAACTAAAGGCAAGTTTAAAGTACGTTCACACTATACGGTGGAATTTTTATCTGGATCCGAACCGGATTTCAGACAGGGCAGTTTTTTTCGATGTTCGTTGAATAATTGGCTGATTCAATAAAGTCTTTAATGAGAAAATGGGAAAAACATATTTAAGTTTTTCCCTTGGATTTTGAGGAAAAAATGTTAAGTAGCATGAGCTGTCAAAATATTGATTTTTTCCCGTCCAAACAAACATTTTGAAATTATCGGCTAAATGTTTAGGAGACTAGTATAAACTCGTTTTAGTGCGGATAGTCTCGAGAATGTGGGCATTAAGACAATGCCTTGGTTTAATTTCTGTCTAAAACGAATGAGCATCCAGCTGGGTTATCATCCACCTTTCGAACACCATTTCTCCTAGACCAGTCTTGTCAGCAACTAGGCTTTTCAAACCATCTTACCCTCTAGAGAATCCCAAGTGAGTATTTTGCAGTTAAGATAATGGTCAATTTGATTGGTGTTTTACGCCGCACATTATTTCACTTATATGGCGGCGTTTAGTGAGGGAGGAAACCGGGCCCATTGACCAGAGGAAACCCGACCGTAGGCGAGTACCCGGCAACGATTTTTTGTTTGGTGAGAGCGTGATTAGATCCCGCGCCGCATCGATGGAAGGTCTGTGAGGAACTGAGGGACAATCACTCTAACCCACTGAGGGGCCACCGTGGCTCAATAGGTACAGCGTTGGACGCTCACTCTGAACAGCCTTCCACCAATGGGTCGCGGGTTCGAATCCCACTCAGTCCCCAAAATTGGAAAATTTTCTGACTGGGTTATCTCTCGAACGACCTATGTGGGATGGTTCCCAGTTACCAACGGAAGGTCGTGGGTTTCCTTCCACAATAAATTGGCAACGCCGCCATATAAGTGAAATAATCTTGAGCGCGGCGTAAAGCACCAAACAAACAATCAATCAATCAATCTAACCCACTGGACCACCGAGGCCCCAGGTGAATTTGATAAAACACAATAAATTACCATTTTCAAAGGTGTATCTTATTTTTTACAGGACTTTCTATGACCCTTTCCGAAGGTATGGATCAGTGACATACACAATTCGCAACCAACTAAAAGCTCCGAAATTTGATTACACGCTGAATGTTCCACTTTATCGACGCGAACCGTTTATCCGAGTAATGGAGAGAGCAGCTGACAAGAACAGCACATTCAGGTAAAATCTTATCTCAGGCTACTTTGCCAAAAACCAGCCCACCCAGCTGCAAATTTACTGAATTTGGTGATTTTTTCGTAAATCCAAAGTGGCATAAAAAAGCAATACACCCCATTCATGACTACCCTCATACAATCGCCGTGAATGTTGCATTCATTCTTCACTCAACATACCCGTTGATTTACTTGGGTAGTTTTACTGTCGATGGTTACAAGAAGGAACTTACAAACACTGAACTATCAGTTTCCAAAATTAATAAGCATTGACGTTCGCCCTTGTAAAAGAAAACTGGGAACAAGTTCCATCGGGTGTGTCGAATAATTGAAGTTTTACGCCGCACACAAGATAATTTTATTTATATGGTGTAGTGGGGCGAGGAACCCCCCGAGCTTCGGCGAGTACGTGAAAAATCTTCCATAAAATTAACTTAGAAATTGTCAACTTTTATGTTGATTGAAGTTTGAAATAGACTGGTAAAACGAGTGTATGGCATGACAAGTTCATGGGGATGTTTGATTATTCGTGCTAAAATAAAAACGATACGAACGATGCAGCCGTTACAAACCAGAAGAGATGATTGATTAACGGACAGCGTTGAGATGACCGCGACAAGCATTCGATTTTTGTGAACGTTAGATTAAAGTGGCATGAGCGGCTAAAATGTTGCAATTTTTCTGTTGAAACAGAATTGTCAAATAATCGTTTTCAAGTACAAATAAAAGGCATTTTTATGTTTTTAGTCTTGGGACTGTCTATTAAAGTAGCGTTTGAAGTAATTTATGCTTTTAAAGAATAAACATTGATCTACAGGTCAAAGATTGTATGGAGTTTTCTCATTTTAACGGGAATCATTTAGTTTTTCAATGAACTTCAAACCCTTTGAATGTCCTGACAATCAGATTTCGGCAGCTAATGCCACTTGAATGAAAATTTTCGACCTTTTGGGTAAATGTAAAATATTCGTCAACTGAGGTCTGTTAAAGCCACGTTACACATCTAACTATCTTATTTCCCTACCCAATTAAATGTTTCCTGACCAAAACAACAAAACAAAAAGCATTCTTATTTGTTTCTGTAGGTTTAGTGCGGATTATTTTGACAAAGAATTGGGTTACTTAATCACCACTATCAATCAAGTGAGGGCTAATTATACCGAAGACAAGTCATTCTGGGCCTTTCTTCGCGCTCCAAATACTTTTTTGGACAAAGGTTTGTATGGTACATGTATGATGAAACGTTGATGGTTTCAACGTCGCACTCCAGATTACTTCGCTTAAAGGATAACTTTGTTCGTTTTTTGTTGTTGGGGGAGGTGGGGGGGGGGGGGGGGGTCTGTGCCCGGAGAAAAGCTTTGCCTTTCCCTACTGGGTTCTTCTTGGCATCAACATGGCTATGGAGGATGGTTGCTTGGGCTATAACCGAAGATTCATTTCTGGGCATTGAGTCAGTTTCTCCGAACAATATTGGTTTATTTGTGTGTGCAATTCACCCGCCCGACTCCAAATAAACAACAACAACCGTTTAGAGGCGTACACGTGATTTTTAACAAAAATAATTTGAAAACTAAGATTCACGAATGTTACAGAACATGAAGTTTTCCGGGAAAAGTAAAGAATAGCAGATCATTGAAAACAGCCAGTTGGCTAACAATAGACTTACAGAGGCTAGACGCTAGTTCCATCTTCAAATCGTGGGGGTGGGGAGGGGACGCAATCAATCGAGATCTCGCGTACTTGAGACTCGTTAAAGAAAATCCCCTATTTTACGTTATTAAAGAAACGACTGTGATTGAGTAACCCACGTGATACCTGCGATTCTTTTACTTTACCAGTTTTTCCTTCTGCAACCTGCATTGTGTATAATCGTCTTTTTAATTTACAGGGGTGAGTAATTACTTTCCTAGTGTTCATGAACACCTCATCTTCAACTTGACAGTTGGTGGCCATTCATAGGACGAAGTCATCGTTCAGCAGACGATAGAACAATAAACTTACCCAATTTTTATATCGAAATGTATCATTCTGGGTTCACATTTGGTCGTTATACCTTCGACCAATAATAAATTGTTTGCTCTAAATATTTGTATTTGACTTTTTTGTGCATGGTGTTTTATGTTAACTGATTTATTTAACTAAAAACGTACTTTACTATATAGAAAAGCATATCAGTATATTTCAAACGATATCGAAAAGTGGCCTTTCCCTATGGATCATGTAAAACATTAATGATTGATGGATATATCTCTTTTCAAAAACTTAGGTCTTACGTCAGAAAGCTACATGGTTATATTGTAGTCGAAATTCATATCGGGTTGTCAGTCGAGAAAGCATGGATTCACCAGGGTGACCCACACCATTATATTTGATATTAGAATAATTAAGTATTCTGGTGAAGTGTAGACATTATAATGTGAGAATTAAAGTCACATGTCGTCCCAAGCTGGATTACCTCATTCTCTATTGAAACTCAAACTGTAATGCTTTTTTTTCTAAACATGTTTAATTGGATAATAAATGTGCACTTTAAGCCTAGCCTTATATTGTGTACTTTTCATATTATACATTGTTTTTGTGAAAAAGAATATTTACCTTTATACCCCATCATAAATTGTTGTAATAAAGTAAACCTATGATATTTCATTAGTTTGACGACTGACAGGAGCTTGGCCTTAGTCAGTAGGATTTTCTGGAACACTTGGTATTACATTGGCAATGCTTACGCATCTTAAGCTATGGCAAGAATAACGTCAGGCTGAGATTGAGTCCCATAGGATCATGGGAAAAGAAAATGAAAATTGTGGTCCCTCCTAGAAAAAACCTAGGTAGAAGACAGGCCGGGGAATTTAGCCCTGACCAGTATATCTTTCAAACACGGCTTCTTTTTACAAGCAATGACTGGCCTTTGGGTCAGAGGTCGAGCAATTTTACTTTAAAGTAGTTTGTATTCTTCTACTATAATCTTGGCCATAGAGATGCTAGCTTTGTTATATTGAAACACAAATAGCATTCTGTTTTTTTCACGACATCTTCCCGTGTCCAAGTTCAAACGGGCACATCTTGTTTAAGTCTAATACTAGATAAATGGTTGGCTGCATTTCCAAATGTTTGCGCTGGGTATCTGCAGCGGAAGTGAGAAAGGAATTTTCTCAATATTCATGATTTCAAAATGGTCCTTGACCGAATGACCTAGAGTGTTGAAATGTTGTGCCACGGGCACATCATGTTTAAGTCTAATACTAGATAAATGGTTGGCTGCTCTTTGCCGTAGAGAATTCTGAGTTTCTCCGACGTATTGCTTACGACATTTTTTGCAAGTGATAACATACACGATATTACAGGAGTCGCAATTCAGATTCTTTGCTATTTGATATTTTTTGCGAGATTGTTCTCCGAAAAAAGTCCCGCGATCTAGCACGTATACATCGAGTTTGCATCGCGTCTTAAGGCATTTCGTTGATGTACCCGAGAGAAATGTTGGGCGGTAATGGTACACTCGCGAAGGAGAAGCGAGCGTGTCGGGGGCTGAAGGTGAAGTGATTTGTCTTAATGTGTCACATCTGATCCTTCGGAGTAACATAATAGAATGGCCCCTGGAGAGAAGAGCTTTAAAAAGAATCGAACAAGCCTGCTTAAACAAACCTAAAGAACTACAGTTTCTATAGAAAGACCTGAGATTTAATGACTCCCTTGAAAGTGTGGTTAGGATGGTAGGAACCAGCATGTAGCAGCTGATGTGTGTCAGTAGGTTTAAAGAATACTTTGTAATCTAGATGCCCAGTAGTATGATATGTATGACCATTGTAAATAGTTACATCCAAAAAATCCACAGAAGTGTGATCAATAGTAGGCTGTAGTTTAATACTGGGATCGTGAGAGTTGAGAATATCAATGGAAATAATGAAGGTATTCCAACGTATGCTGCCAAATGATAAAAATGTCATCCAGATACCGAAGGTAAATGACAGGTTATTTGTTAAGAATAACACTCTTCCACCCAGCCATAAAATAGAGAAAAAGTTAGGACTTTTCTCATAGCACGCCCTTTAATTTGCTGAAAAATCTCCCCATTGAATTCAAAATCATTACTTTTTAAGCTAAGTTCAAACAATTCTAAAATGTCTTTGGACGATCGTGGTCAGGATATCTTTGGAATGCTGATTTTCCATATATATACACCCGAATACCACCCGAAGGCCAATACCGAGGCAACCCGCATAAAAATAAGACGTGATTCGCACGTGCAACTGCCCTACGTTTTCCCCTACACCTTCCTCGTGTAGCGTAACACAAAGGCTGACCCGAAAGTCACGAGTGATCAACATCCACTATCAGGGGCTTAAATTCAATTATCGGACATTTACACTAGGCGTATTCGACTGGTCGTTTTCCGAGGAGTAAATTTAAGCTCCGCCCACCTGCGCAGCAGCTCTAACTAACTGCCAGGGGAAGTACCAGTCGAACGAATTTGAGTAAATTGAGGAACGTTTGGGTCATTTGCTTGGCAACATAAATCGCGCACCTAGCAACATAGTATGTTCATCAAGTGACGATCAACTGGTAGGCGTGGAGACGTGGAGGGCGAACACGGACTTGAGAAAATAAATATTTGCATTTCAAAATTGAATATTTCTGTCAATAATCTAGGAAAACTGCAAATATTTTTTCAGACCGATAGCACACTGATTTGGTTAAATCCGGCTTCCGGAGCATGATTAGTCCATTTGCATTAAAACATAAATAACATTAATTCGTTGAGATTTTGGGTGTCAGGGTTTAATTTTATGTAATTTTAGTTTTTTAATTCAGGAATGCCTAAAAATAGTCAAAACAGACCAAGAATTATATAATTGGAGTCAAGAAAGTACCATTATCTTACCACGTGACCAGCTCCCCTCTCTCTGCTCTTACAAAATCAGCGAGCACTTTGAGCGTGCACGCGTGAGGAGTTTGTGCAAATCAAGCGACCAGTCGAATAGAAATTGTGTAGTTTGAGAAGAATGAGCTGCTCGAAAACGACCAGTCGAATACGGCTACTATAACATGATTCTGTTGTCATGTGTCAATCACGCACATTTTTGTAAAATTCATGTTTGAAAAAAAAAATTGGATGTTGCGTTTCTTTGGTTAGACTCAGTAAACATATGAAGGACTACGAGAATCGCGTTGTACTAGCAATGTATGTACAAACGAATTGCGTTATTTTACCATTTTCATTCGAACTAAGGTCCACTGATCCATGTACGAGAGATGTGGTACTTATGGTATCCATGGATGTATTGATCGGTATATTTTCATTTCATTCATTCACCATAACATAACATTAGATACCTGGTTTCCTTTGGTGTATACATTGGCGAGAACACTCAAAGTGACATTTTTACTTCAATATGTTCGCCCTGTGAAGCCAGATAGACTCTGAAGTTTCATACTTACAAGCATCTTTTTATTTTGTTAAAATACATTTTTGATTTGGCTAAAGATAATTGTATAGCTTATTGCCATTTACGGTGATTTCTTATCGCCAAAATGTTCCCTTTATGATCACAATCGTTTCTGCAACATCAGTTTGCCAACAATCTCCCTACACCAATGATTTTATCGGTCGGTGCAGACTTTCCAGGGGGGTGCTTAACTTTTTTCTTTGTGTATAGATTTTAGGTGATCAGGAAGTTTATTCCACGCTCGAGGACTTTTAACTTTCAGCGTGTACAGAGGTAGATTACTGTTGTAGAATGGTCTGTATATCACGACATAGTATATCTTTTGGAGTGCTAAACAGAGGCAGCGTGACAAGATAATTGGAAACAGAGTAGATTACAGTCTAGGATCTTTCCTTTCGGAAAATGGATATGGATATGATTCTTCTACCAAAGAATTAATTCCAGATTTTAAAACAGCCAGAGCATAACAGTTACCGCCGACAGATACTCACGGTAACACAAGGCCGTTATTGTTATCAAACGACTCTGTTCCTTCCCAACCGCTTTTATCCTTTTGACGAGAATTTAACAGAAAATAAAAAGTTTCAAGCTGGTTGTCAAGGCTATTTACTATTCAGTAAGGATTGCCACCGGAGTACTCAATGAAGTACATACAGAGTATAAATGGTGTAGTACTCAATGAAGTACACACGGAGTATATATGGTGGAGTACTCAATGAAGTACACACAGAGTATTATAATATATGGTGGAGTACTCAATGAAGTACACACGGAGTATATATGGTGGAGTACTCAATAGAGTACACACAGAGTATATATGGTGGAGTACTCAATGAAGTACACACAAAGTATATATGGTGGAGTACCCAATAGAGTACACACAGAGTATATATGGTGGAATACTCAATGAAGTACACACGGAGTATATATGGTGGAGTACTCAATGAAGTACACACGGAGTATATATGGTGGAGTACTCAATGAAGTACACACGGAGTATATATGGTGGAGTACTCAATAGAGTACACACAGAGTATATATGGTGGAGTACTCAATGAAGTACACACAAAGTATATATGGTGGAGTACCCAATAGAGTACACACAGAGTATATATGGTGGAATACTCAATGAAGTACACACGGAGTATATATGGTGGAGTACTCAATGAAGTACACACGGAGTATATATGGTGGAGTACTCAATGAAGTACACACAGAGTATATATGGTGGAATACTCAATGAAGTACACACATAGTATATATGGTGGAGTACTCAATGAAGTACACACATAGTATATATGGTGGAGTACTCAATAGAGTACACACAGAGTATATATGGTGGAGTACTCAATGAAGTACACACAAAGTATATATGGTGGAGTACTCAATGAAGTAAACACGGAGTATATATGGTGGAATACTTATTCACAGAGTACTCAATGAAGTGCACACGGAGTATATATGGTGTAGTACTCAATGAAGTAAACACGGAGTATATATGGTGGAATACTTATTCACAGAGTACTCAATGAAGTGCACACGGAGTATATATGGTGGAGTACTCAATAAAGTGCACACGGAGTATATATGGTGTAGTACTCAATGAAGTACACACGGAGTATATATGGTGGAGTACTCAATGAAGTAAACACGGAGTATATATGGTGGAGTACTCAATGAAGTACACACGGAGTATATATGGTGGAGTACTCAATGAAGTAAACACGGAGTATATATGGTGTAGTACTCAATGAAGTACACACGGAGTATATATGGTGTAGTACTCAATGAAGTACACACGGAGTATATATGGTGGAGTACTCAATGAAGTACACACGGAGTATATATGGTGGAGTACTCAATGAAGTACACACAGAGTACATATGGTGGAGTACTCAATGAAGTACACACAGAGTATATATGGTGGAGTACTTAATGAAGTAAACACGGAGTATATATGGTGTAGTACTCAATGAAGTACACACGGAGTATATATGGTGGAATACTTATTCACAGAGTACTCAATGAAGTAAAGATTGTATAACATAAACCTCGCCATCTTTTTCTGAATATATATTAATTGGGCAACGTGTTTTTTATATATATGTGAGCGTATTATCATTTATACTTTTATTTATAAAATAAGGTTTGTAACATTACTTTACAAATAAAAACTGTTCGTTATTATGCGTTTGTGTGAAAGATGTGACAGGTTACAATTGCTAACCTGTGAGGAGTTTAGTTGCTTGTGGCGTATTGGTTGGTCGATATCTTGCCCGTGCCTCGTGCGGAGGAGCTCATTGGTCGGTCTTCTTTTCCTAAGTCTTCTTAGAGTCTAGCGTACACGGGTGTGGCACTTTTCAACCGCTCTGTTACCTGGTCACCTGTATGTTTGTTTTTCGTGCAAGAAACTGGTAAGAGATGTTATTTTTTTTGGTTTAACTTGTACATATATTTATGTTCTTGATGTATAGTATTTGGATCGGATATTTTGCTTGAATTGATTTAAAACTAAAAACGCTTTGAATGTACATCATGTGTATTTAATTATTCAGTTATCACTGATTAAATATAAGAATTATATCGTTGGGTTTGTAAACTTACAATTATTTGCAAGGATGGCATTAACGAACGCCTTGTGTGTACGACATTGTGGGGAATAACTGTAATCGAACGATTTCATATAATGATTATTTCAGATGAACCATTTATTTCGCGAGTCCTACTCTCACCTGACTGGCCGGCTGGTCGATTGCCCCCGTCCACTGTCGGGGTAGGTGTACTCAATTATTGTTCTCATTTTTCGTCACATTTTACTCGATTTTCATGTAATATCCCAACATTGTGATGTTCATATTGTATCTTACATTTTTAGCAGCGACTTTAAATCCGATCGTTTTGTTTGTATTTTTAGGGTTTTGTTTATGACCCGCCTGAATAAAACACCGTCATGGAAACTTAGTTCTCGCTCTCATTAGCATTGAAGCCTGTTACATATATTTTTAATGATACCCAAAATAAAAACCTACAACCGTCGCAGCACACGTTTTATACATACATATATATATATATATATATATATATATATATATATATATATATATATATGTATATATATATATATATATATATATATTTGAAAATAAAGTCACGCAGGCACAGGGAAATGATAACAAGAAGGATTTTTTTAAACTAGAAAAGCCTTATATGCAAGTTTTTATAATTGTCTTGCGTTCGTAAGTCATTGTCCTATAAACCTCAGAAGTTGTTCAACTGAACGAGAGTGTTTGGTGGAAAAGAAAGAAATAGTACCCTGAGAAATGAAAAGGAAAGAAATAGTACCATGAGAAATGAAAAGGAAAGAAATGGTACCATAAGAAATGAAAAGGGAAGGAATGGTACCCTGAAAAATGAAAAGGAAAGAAATAGTACCCTGAGAAATGAAAAGGAAAGAAATGGTACCCTGAGAAATGAAAAGGAAAGAAATGGTACCCTGAGAAATGAAAAGGAAAGAAATGGTACCCTGAGAAATGAAAAGGAAAGAAATAGTACCCTAAGAAATGAAAAGGGAAGGAATTGTACCCTGAGAAATGAAAAGGAAAGAAATAGTACCCTGAGAAATGAAAAGGGAAGGAATGGTACCCTGAGAAATGAAAAGGAAAGAAATAGTACCCTGAGAAATGAAAAGGGAAGAAATAGTACCCTGAGAAATGAAAAGGAAAGAAATAGTACCCTGAGAAATGAAAAGGAAAGAAATAGTACCCTGAGAAATGAAAAGGAAAGAAATAGTACCCTGAGAAATGAAAAGGAAAGAAATAGTACCCTGAGAAATGAAAAGGAAAGAAATGATACCCTGGGAAATGATAAGGAAAGAAATAGTACCCTGAGAAATGAAAAGGGAAGGAATGGTACCCTGAGAAATGAAAAGGAAAGAAATAGTACCCTGAGAAATGGAAAGGAAAGAAATGGTACCCTGAGAAATGGAAAGGAAAGAAATGGTACCCTGAGAAATGAAAAGGAAAGAAATGGTACCCTGAGAAATGAAAAGGGAAGGAATGGTACCCTGAGAAATGAAAAGGGAAGGAATGGTACCCTGAGAAATGAAAAGGAAAGAAATGGTACCCTGAGAAATGAAAAGGAAAGAAATAGTACCCTAAGAAATGAAAAGGGAAGGAATGGTACCCTGAGAAATGAAAAGGAAAGAAATAGTACCCTAAGAAATGAAAAGGGAAGGAATTGTACCCTGAGAAATGAAAAGGAAAGAAATAGTACCCTAAGAAATGAAAAGGGAAGGAATGGTACCCTGAGAAATGAAAAGGAAAGAAATAGTACCCTGAGAAATGAAAAGGAAAGAAATAGTACCCTGAGAAATGAAAAGGAAAGAAATAGTACCCTGAGAAATGAAAAGGAAAGAAATAGTACCCTGAGAAATGAAAAGGAAAGAAATGATACCCTGGGAAATGATAAGGAAAGAAATAGTACCCTGAGAAATGAAAAGGGAAGGAATGGTACCCTGAGAAATGAAAAGGAAAGAAATAGTACCCTAAGAAATGAAAAGGGAAGGAATTGTACCCTGAGAAATGAAAAGGAAAGAAATAGTACCCTAAGAAATGAAAAGGGAAGGAATGGTACCCTGAGAAATGAAAAGGAAAGAAATAGTACCCTGAGAAATGAAAAGGAAAGAAATAGTACCCTGAGAAATGAAAAGGAAAGAAATAGTACCCTGAGAAATGAAAAGGAAAGAAATAGTACCCTGAGAAATGAAAAGGAAAGAAATGATACCCTGGGAAATGATAAGGAAAGAAATAGTACCCTAAGAAATGAAAAGGGAAGGAATGGTACCCTGAGAAATGAAAAGGAAAGAAATAGTACCCTGAGAAATGAAAAGGAAAGAAATAGTACCCTGAGAAATGAAAAGGAAAGAAATAGTACCCTGAGAAATGAAAAGGAAAGAAATAGTACCCTGAGAAATGAAAAGGAAAGAAATGGTACCCTGAGAAATGAAAAGGGAAGGAATGGTACCCTGAGAAATGAAAAGGAAAGAAATGGTACCCTGAGAAATGAAAAGGAAAGAAATAGTACCCTGAGAAATGAAAAGGAAAGAAATGGTACCCTGAGAAATGAAAAGGAAAGAAATGGTACCCTGAGAAATGAAAAGGAAAGAAATAGTACCCTGAGAAATGAAAAGGAAAGAAATAGTACCCTGAGAAATGAAAAGGAAAGAAATGGTACCCTGAGAAATGAAAAGGGAAGGAATGGTACCCTGAGAAATGAAAAGGAAAGAAATGGTACCCTGAGAAATGAAAAGGAAAGAAATAGTACCCTGAGAAATGAAAAGGAAAGAAATAGTACCCTAAGAAATGAAAAGGAAAGAAATAGTACCCTGAGAAATGAAAAGGAAAGAAATAGTACCCTGAAAAATGAAAAGGAAAGAAATGGTACCCTAAGAAATGAAAAGGAAAGAAATAGTACCCTGAAAAATGAAAAGGAAAGAAATAGTATCCTGCTACCCAAGAACTCTGACGCGAAATGGGGGGTGGGGTTATTGCAGGACATTGAAATAACATCCATGTATGTTCGATGTATTCCCATGCTGGACCCATATAGGAAGTTTGGTCAGAATACGTTCTAAAATGAAGTCTCTAGAGCGCTGACAAAAGGTGAACATACGTACGTACTTACGTAAGAACGGAACGCTATATCCCCTCCCAGACTTTTGTCGCAAGGGGATAATAAAAAGGAAAGAAATGGCACTCTGGAAAATAAAAAAGGAAAGAAATGGTACCCTAGACCAGTACTTTCTCTTTTTTACCGCTTTTGTTATTTGGCGAGTTTTCCCATTTCACATAGTTCCTTTACCGCATTCTCAAAAACCGTTGAAAGTTGAAGCTTGCATGGGCCAATTTGTATCCATCCGACCCCACACAGTGGCCCGAGGATAAGTCTCCTCTTACTCACCCATCTAAACATTAACATTAGGCTTCACCGACCATAAAATTAAACGAAAGGAAGGCTAATTTATATGACATACTGAATAACCCTGTTTGCCAGGTCAGCTAATCAAACAACGTCTCAAAGCCCACGAGGGTGCGTGTTTATTAGATTGATTGATTGTTTGGTGTTTTACGTCGCGCATAGGATTATTCCCTTTATATGGCAGCGTTGCCAATTTTATTGTGGGAGGAAACCGGCTCTATGCCCGGAGAAAACCCACGACCTTCCGGTTGTAACTGGCAACATCCCACATAGGTAGTTCGAGTGAAAACCCAGTCAGAGTGTTTATTACAAGACATTGTATCTATGGATCTTTTTAATTAAACATGTTCCTTGTGAGCAATGAGGGGAACGCCAAGAACCCACGAGGGCTTGCCTCTCGCAATCTTACAACCAAAGTTACAGACTATATTGGAAATTTCTGTAAAAATAGATTCGTATATTAAATGTCTATACGTTTAATGTCTAATGACTTCAACTTCATCAGTATTGACCATACATAAATAAGACCGTGTCAAATTAAACTCAATACCGAAATTCCTGATGGATTTTAGCAAATTTAATGACGTTATAAGTTTTCATAAATGCTCCTTGTCTATTGTTTTGTAACTGTGCACGAGAAGCGAACCTAAAAAGAGAAGGAACGTTCAAAAGGCAAGTCTGACAAAATCCTTTTATCGATATGTGAAAGTTTCGAATCCCAATCAATCAAGATAAACAACGAATCTACGCCAGATATAATGCGTTCTCCCCATATCGATTTTATTATGGACTTTGCCAACTTTCCAAAACAGAAACAATGTGGTAAACATCGTTTAATCCCATATCAATCGTCTGTCTTAAGAAATGTTTCTCGATTGCTTTTGATCAAGCTAAATTTGCTAAACTTTACAGTGGATGAATCAACTCAACTCGCTAGTTTACTCTTGTAAGAAGTTTACCCTCATAACAAGTTTACCCTCGTAACAAGTTTACTCCCGTAACAAGATTTCTCTCGTAACAAGTTTACTCTCGTAACAAGTTTACTCTCGTAACAAGTTTACTCCCGTAACAAGTTTACTCTCGTAACAAGTTTACTCTCGTTACAAGTTTACTCCCGTAACAAGTTTACTCCCGTAACAAGATTTCTCTCGTAACAAGTTTACTCTCGTAACAAGTTTACTCTCGTAACAAGTTTACTCCCGTAACAAAAATGTTGACCAAAAAGGGATGCATGGATAAGCTTCTGAGAGTTATGAATTCTACTTTTCTTAGTATTGCCCATAAATACTGAGCTTGTAAGTATATGGAAATGTTGGCACTCTATGAATGGCAATTTGGCCATAGATAAACGATGGAAAAGTTAGTGACATCCTTTGAAAATCTATATGGCTATTAAAGACTTCTCCGAGCGAAAGGACCCACGCACACTCCTTATCGGATACCATTCTTTTTCCAATAAACATACCCTACATGAATGGCTCTTGAGAAGGCTGCAAACTTTCTAGACTTTTTGAATTGTTGTATTTACACTTTATTTTATTGCTGCATAATTGCATTCCTAATTCCCATACGCGAATCCTTGACTCAAATAAAGCGAATTGGCCTTTTAGTGGTCAGTTTGATTTGAATGGAAGGAAAAATAAGACACAAATAGGCGAATTCTAAACAGCCTTATCTATTTACTTTAAAATGTTTGCTCTTCAAGTATCGGACCGGTTTTGTTGAGCATCCATAAAGTTATGTGCAGCCATGATGCTTTGGCAGACATAAAGAAAACCCTAAGTTTAAGTCAATAAGTTTAGAGTGGTCATAGACGGAACCATCATCTTTTCTTGAATTCACCTAGCATTGGAGAGCTTGAAGTAAAGTAAACAAACACCTCAATTACTGATTTCGAGAATTTGTTCCCAATTCCATAAACATAATCAATACATTTTCGGATGAACTCTTGTGAAACCAGGCCTGTCTCCAAAATATAACAAAATACAAAATTTTTCCTCATGACCTTGGAAAGTGGACGTAGAGTCAACAAAGACCTCAATTACTGACTCCCAGAACTTCTTCCCAATGCCATTAACATACTTGTGTAATGAAATAGTTGAATTCAATAAATTATCGGACGGACCGATACAAACAAATTGACTCAAGTTTTAATTGAACTCCTGTGAAACCTGTTGAGAAGGCCTAGAAAATCAAGCCTGTTTAAAAAATAAAAAAAAATTTCAATTTTCCCAACGTCGAAAACAAAACTATACAAGACAAATATAAGTGAATCCTAATTCCATAACATTACCTGTATTACTTTAGTTAATTCCCTATCCAATTTCCAAGACATTCATTTATTCAACGTAGGCCTACTTGTCTTTAGTTGGTGCCGAACGACGACCAAGAGGAAAACTCACTCCTAAATAATGAATAATTTTGATCTGGGTGTGATTAAAACCCACGACCTATCAATGGAAGGCCTTTGTCGCACCGAGAGACTATCTCTCTGCTGACTGAGCCAACGGGACCCCATCAAGAAGATCTTCAACGAGTTCCCCATTGCGATGCGTGTAACGTTCGTTAATTCAATTTTCAATTCCTGATATCGCAAAAGGAAAATTGGAAATGACCATTTTTCAGTTCAATTTTTCAATTTGCTTTTTCACTCTACGCGAAACGAATATTGAAAGTTGCAACCTTCGCCAATCAAACACACTGCGCAAGTCACAAACCGCCAAAGCAAACAGCAGTACGCATTGTCGCATCCCTTGTGAAGCAGGCCGGCTAGAGCAAAACCTACAGCCCTTGTGGAGCACACAATAATATATTTATGAACACTAAAACACACGGGCACAGGGAAAATCTTCTTGTCTCAAATAACCATGGAGACAAGTTTCTAATTGTGTTAAAAAGAGGTATATCATTTAGACCTTTATACCCCATCATAAATTGTTGTAATAAAGTAAACCTATGATATTTCATTAGATTGACGACTGACAGGAGCTTGGCCTTAGTCAGTAGAATTTTCTGGAACACCTTGTATTACATTGACAATGCTTACGTATCTTAAGCTATGGTAAGAATATCTTCAGACTATATATTATAGGGTCATGGGAAAAGACAATGAAAATTTACCCCCACCCCTTACCCAGAAAAACCTAGGTAGAAGGCAGACGGGAGTTTAGCCCTGACCAGTATGTCTTTCAAACTCTTGTTCTTCTTATAAGCAATGACTGGCCTTTGGGTCAGAGGTCGAGCAAGTTTACTTTGAAGTAGTTTGTATTCTTCTACTATAATGTTGGCCATAGCGATGCTAGCTTTGTTATACTGAAAGACAAATGGTATTATAGTTTTTTCACGACATCTTCCTGGGTCCAAGTTCAAACCCAAAGGATAAATAGTTTGTAATGTTTGAATCCCAAAACTTTCCCTTTCCAAACGTTTGTGCTTGGTATCTGCAGCGGAAGTATTGAAGTGTTGTGCCACAGGTACATCATGTTTAAGTCTAATACTAGATAAATGGTTGGCTGCTCTTTGTCGTAGAGAATTCTGAGTTTCTCCGACGTACTGTTTGCGACATTTTTTACATGTGATAACATACACGATATTAGAGGAGTCGCAATTAAGATTCTCTGCCATTTGATATTTGTCGCGAGATTGTTCTCCGAAAATAATACGTGACTTTCTCTAAAGGACTGCTTTAGTAAAATCATAGGAGTAAGATTTCCAAGACATAAAACATCCGAGTAAGGCAAGTACGCCACAGATTAGCATTAAAATTGGCCCTGAAACAATCAAATCAAAGGTTTTATTAAAATCGCCTAATGTGCCTCGCTATTGGCAGGGGCGGATCCAGCTTTTTACGAAAAGGGGAGGTCCCAGGCCCCCGATTACAGAAACGTAACAAATTCAAAAGAGGCCTGTAAAATTTCTAATAATTTCCGGATTTCGCAATCCCTAATTCTTAAAAAATAACAGTAAATCGTTATGTTCCAAAGTTATAGATGAAGTTTTTGAAACATGGAGGGGAGGGAATGACTATTGAACATGGCTGCTAATGTATCTTGTCGCCTTAGCCAGAATCACTAGGGTAAAATAATATCGATATAACTGTGGAGAAATATAGATCTATACATCTAGTATTTAATACTCCACGAATATTTCATATTCGGCCTAATTCATTGGTCATGATAAAAGATTTCCGAAGATTACGAGTTACGTATTTCTAAGATGCCCCGCCGAGTTTTTAGGTCGGTTAATGGTTTACTATGGCGGTTACGTCAGGTTGAAAGTCAGTGGACTTAGAAGCAAATATTGACTGCATAAAGAGAAGCTTACCACATCACAGCCGCGTAAAGTTGACAAACTCCTTCTTCTAGGTAGGTCTATGCTATCGTATTGAAGAGGTAAAAACTTTATTCTTTGCTTATTTGTTGTGAAATTTGCGCTGCCGATTTTTTCGGCTCTCCCTAAAAATATCACTTTTTTACAATGGAAGTGATCTGGGCTATGACGAACACGGAGAGAAAAAAAAATCGGCAGAGCCCAGATTTCTCGGCTAATCTCTACTTTTTTCAATGTTCTTAATTCTAAGAAAGATTCTACATGTTATTGAAGGGTTGTTGAAAATCAATAGTTTCAATCTCTACTTGTCCCAATCAATTTTTTCTCTCTGATTTTTAAAGGGACTATTTGAAAAATAGGAGTGATTTTGTTCATTAACAATATCAATATGATTAAAACCAAACCTTATGAACGGGGATGTTTTATGTACCTGCGAGTTGGAAAAATCAGAACTTCACCCGCTCAAGGTATTGTCCGGTAGGCATACGAACAAAACGTTCTAGGTACCCTGTGATGGCACAAAAAACATTGGAAAATTTACTGACTGGGTTTTCACTCGAACGGCCTATGTGGAATGGTTGCCAGTTACTACCGGAAGGTCGTTGGTTTCCCCCGGGTATAGAGCACAGTTTCCTTCCGCAATAAAACTGGCAACGCCGCCATATGAGTGAAATTATCTTGAGCGCGGCGTACAACACCAATCAATCAATCAATCCGACTCATCCTTTATCATATTCAAAATATAATAAATCGTCGCCCAATTGAAACGGAATCTCATTTTATGGTCATTTTAAACCTCAAGAGGATTCTCTCTATCGACAAAAACTCTCTCTCGTCGCATTGCCCTTCGAAATTCATACCAGCCCCGATAGCTCAGTCGGTAGAGCGTCCGCTTCAGGCCTGGGAGATCCGGGTTCAAGCCCGGGTCGAGTCAGACCAAAGACTTTAACAGTGGTAGCTGTTACTGCTTCGCTTGGCGCTCAGCAATAGGAGTTAGAGCAGCGACTGGTTGGCCCGGTGTCAGTATACTGTGACTGGGTGAGGGGGCTTGCTGGTTGTCTTCGGCAAGTCGTCTCGGTGAGACAGCACCTAAAAGAGCGGTGGAAATCCGCCCTGTCACAAGGAGACAACGTCTTCATATAACCGAAATACTGTTGAGCAGGACGTAAACCCCCAATCACTCACTCAATCACTCGAAATTCACAAAAGCTGCTTCCATGTTTGTTTTACTATTTAGCCACCTCTGTAGGTGACTAAGGATTTCGGTCTAAGTTAGCCAGAAATATTTAAGCTCGTAGTCTGACTTTGGTGGTGAAACGGTGTAGTCAAAAAACTTAGTCCCATAGTCCACCCTTAGCGGTTTTATGAAATACCCCCCAGTGATTACGTTGAATTAAAATACAACGTTGATCCTTAAGCGAAGCTTAAATACTGTATTTCAATAGTGAATTGGTCGTCGCAGTCCCCAGACGAAACCGTGTCATGTTGACCGTAGACGCTATAATCAAATATACAGGAAGTAATATTATCTTGATTGACTAGCTTTATCTCACAGACCAGAAACCAAGTGGATTCGGTTTTGTGCTTCACCCCAGTATGGTCAAAAGTCAAAACATCAAAAAGTCTCAATATAATATATTTTTTTCAGGGCAATTTCCTTACGGTTTAATAGGCCTAAAGGCTTTGGTAATCAGTTACTGATTACTGTTCAATCTATAACATGCTTTTGCAGGTTTCAGCTGATACCCAGACACACGACTACGTCCAACTGTTTATATATCAACTTCGATGCGTCGCCGGATCAAATCCCACTTAATTTCTGAGTGGATTTCGCTCGATCGGCGTGTAAATAGGAGTTGGCAGGTACTCGCTGAAGGTCGGGGGTTTCCTCTCGGCAGAATCCGCTTTTCTCCCCACTAAACCTGGCAACGCCGCCATATAAGTGAAATAATCTCAACAGCGGGGTCGACATCAATCAACCAAACATTATTTATAAATTTTTCCTCAGGGGGGGGGGGGGGGGGGCAGGCTCGGTGACACAGTCAGCAGAGCGATAGTCGCTCAATCAGACACTAGCGTTATATCAATGGGTCACGGGTTCGAATCCCATTAAGTCTTACACGTTGTAAAAGTTGACATTTTTATTCGAATTCCCACTGATTAGTCTAGCGTAATAGAGCAATGTAAGCACTGCGAGGAAAGGAATAGACTTAATGTTTAACTCAATATTTCCTGATGATGGTTTGATCAAAAACCGAAATATTGAGTTAAACATGAAATCTTTGTCATTCCTCGGAGTGCTTGCGTTGCTCTATTGATATTTTTACTTGCAGAAGTTTTCCTCGAAACAATGAGACCGGTTTATTCCCCCACAATACCTGAAATAATCAGGAGAGTGTTGTAAAATAAAGCAATCAATTATTGTTTTCAAAACAAAAAGGGGATCAACTAAACTATATGTATATGCGCAGTAACAGGTTTGAGCAGAAAGCCCACAGAATTGTGAACGTCATGGGTTTGGTTTGAAACGAAATACCTGTCACAACAATTGGCGGGGTTTGTGATACAGAATGGTTTGTCTTCAAAACAGAATTAAAATTGGCTTTGAAATCGGAAAACTTGTATTCAAAAGCTATCATTGCAAAAGTCTAAAACTGAATCCAAGAAAACACACAGATGCGTTTTAAAGACTACTTTGATCACAACGGCTTAAGGTCAAGAAGCAAATATATTCTATTAAATGTCAAAGATACATCTGCCTCACGGCGGATTTTCTGTTATATTAAGAAAGCTTCCTCGAATCAATACTAAAATACAAGTGTGCAGATAGCGTGGTTTGGGTAAATTCAAGCTCTGTTACCAGACGCTTTCATTTGGCAGAACGTGTTGGTTTGCTTCCACTTTACCATATTAGGGTAGAGTTGAATTAAGCCCGCTTCCGCTGTAAGCGTCCCCGTTATAACACTAGCACCCCTTTCTAAGAGAAATAAATTTCTGTAACATGTTACGACTACCAAGGTTATACATCCCAGAGTAATACTTAAACCTTCCTGTAATAAACTCTCCGATTTCCCTGTCAAAATGTCTCTCGGTTAATTAAATCATGGCCCATAAAGCTGGAGACATATATGATTGACTAAGTCGATGTCCTGGTAAGTGATTATTTATGTATATGGACGCAGCTAATATGAAAGGTATAAAATTTTACTGATTGATGTTTTACTTCATTCCCATATTTTGGTTTGGTTATCTTTCGCGTTGTACGGCAGTCTTAAACAACGGGATACATGTTTTATGTCTTAAGCTATGTTTTCTCACTAGGCACACGGTTTTTTAGTCTGGACATTGCGTCTTGAATATTTCATTCCCTAATAAATCTATCAACAGGAAATAAAAAAAGAATTAAAATTGTTTGTATTTTGAAAAAGGGTGGATTTTGTGTGCATTTATAGCCCATGATAATGGTTTTAAATTTAGGGAATAAAAAACTACTTTTGTTTAGTTACTGACAGTTAGCACAAATAGAAGAATTAATTCAGACATCTGGTGGGTGGGTGGAATGGAGGGTAATCTTTTAGTAGGATGGCAGTTTGGTCGCCATATGACCTTAGCTGTTGAGTACGACGTTAAGCTCCAATATTTCATCAGCAGCATTGCACTTCGCTCTCCCAGTGAACCACGCGGGTAGAGTGAAATATATTTCTTTCTTTATCCTTATTTAAATCCAGATTGATTTACTGAGTGATGTTTTATGTCACACTCAAGATTATTTCACTTATATGTCGGCATTGCAAGGTTTAGTGGTGGAGGAAAACGTCGTTGCACATCAATCGATCAACTGATCATCTTTCTTATGCGTTAAATATATCTTACACTACAATGTATTGGCTCAACGTTTTGCTTAAGTCTTTTAAGCTATATGTTGAGAGCTTTTAAGTAAAAAAAAATCTGCATGGACTTTGTGTTGGAGAGTTTCAAAGTACTTACGAGGGTTAGGGGTTTCCTAAAAAACAAAAACAAAAACAAAAAAAAAACAACAGACAAATACCACTTTTCGATAAACTGGCTGTTGTCAGCTGCTGTGTACAAATATCTCCACATAGTGACGATATCAATGTTGATCTCATTGCTGGAAGTCTAAAATGAACCTGATATCAGATCTATTTCAAAGAAATCCGCAGTCAAATGACTTTCTTTTTTACATATCTTACTTTTCCTTTTAGATATTTTAAACCTTATCTTTGATGACTTTACCAAGGTTGAAAGTAGTTGGCATTCACTATGTTTTCGAAGACCAAGAAAGGAAAGTAGTTAACTGGAAAATGATATGGGTAGAATGGGAATGTGACGCTCTTCGAATATAGAGACTAAGATCTCTAATTGGACAAGCAATATATACGAGACTAGTGAGAAATGGCGAGAACAGCGATGTCTTGGCCACGGTTTCCTGTATTTACTATTTTCTACATGATTAGAGTAAAAAAGCTCAGCATTATAATTTAGAGAATGTTGACTCAAAATGCACATGCTTTACTAGAAGGTTTTGGTACCCCGCACCCCTTATCAAAATATATATTGGCCGAACAAACAGATATGACAGTTAAGACAATTGACCATCAAACTTATCAAAATCTACTTATATCGCACCCTCAACCATGATATGCTTTGAATTTTAGACCTTGGAGGTCAGTGACCTTCGTAGCCCTCGTCTTGGCCTTCGTTACTTATTTGTTTGTCCAGCTTTTTTGTAATAACCAAGACCAGAATATGTGCCCCAAATTCAAAGCCTTTTCGTACGACCATCGAAGTTCATAAAATCCAATTAAAACTAGATTAATGCTGTGTTCCTATAATACCCTTTTTCTATATTATTGTATTGGGTTGATCTCTTGGACTTTGATTGTTACCTTTTTATACCGTTGCTTTAGACCAATTGTTTAAAGCTAAATATCTAGGTAAAGATTTAATTCCATAAGTCCGTTTTCGCGTTAAAGAGTTTGTACTTAGTTCTCCTTTCTTATTTTTAATAGACAAAGCACGTTAGCTGTAGACAGACTTTACACATGTCCACATTGGTATATATACACAAAGAAAAAAGTTAGACACCCCCCTGGAAAGTCTGCACCGACCGATAAAATCATTGGTGTAGGGAGATTGTTAGCAAACTGATGTTGCAGAAACGATTGTGATCATAAAGGGCAACATTCTGGCCAAGGGCGTCAACCGGTTATAACATGTGTGTGTGTGTGCGTGCGTGTGTACGGGTGTGTATGTGTATATATATATATATTGCCACATTTCCTTTATATTCATTTTACTTATATTATCTCCTTGATCTAGACACTTCGTTTTAAATTTAATATCCTTTAATTGCATGCGTCGACATATGAATCATAGAAATATATACCAAGTTCCATACTTCCTGGGATACAACAAGTCTGATAGACTTTATTCCCGCCTTTTTTTTAGATACGTCCTTTTATCTCTGTAATTACTGTTATACCCTCGGTGAAATAAATAAATACAAATTCTATCGTGTATAACTCGCCTCCCGCAGAGCTTTTACTATATGGCCGTGACGTCACTTCCGTCTGCGCGAGTATACTTCCCTCAGTTTCTTTTCGTGTAGGACGTGTTTTGGGAACAAACCGGTTTTACGGATTACCTTAAATTTAACTTAGAAGAAGTTTGACTGGGTTGAGGTAGGACCGTTTATTTATTGCTCTCGGCAGTATGTCCGATAAGGACGATACAGTCTCTGAGAAAGTCTCAGAAGACAGTCTGGAGATTGTGGAATCTTCAGGGAAGTCTTCTACATAGAAGCGGCCGAGTCGTGTGAATAGCCATGGCAATGACGTCATAGAAAATGTCCATTTTCGCAAATCCCTCTAAAATGAAGTCAATTTAAATGCACCTGATACATGTATTTAATGTCAATCATAACCAGAAATACTCCGCTACACAAACAAATGTTAGTTAAAGAAAAGAAAAGTACGTAGTTAGATGACTTTCTCACTTTCTCACCTCTAAAACAGCCTTTATTTCAAGCCGTGTTCGATACCATGTTCGTAGCATCCGCCATTTTTGGAACCACACAGACCGCAGCAAATAGACACATGATTCGGGAATGGTAAAGAATACATGGTGAGCCAATGTGGGCGGAGCAACCGTGGGAAAGTTTTTAATTGGCTTGCATTCATTGGTTCTTGACTAAACGGTCTATAATGACAGTAACAAAAGTAGTATACGGGGACGTTTGGAAGCGTGAACTGTTTCTTTCATCCTATCTTCTTGCTGTATACAACAGCGCCACCTAACGTCTTACGGTAGACAACTCCCTTCACTGCAACACACCCAAGTTAATAGATTCTTTTTTTTCTATTTAATTCCGCACTCAACGGGTCTCGAACCCCTACCTTTCCAATCTGAAGCTGCGCAGAACCACATGCGCACTCAATTAGACCCTAGCATCTTTCCACTAGACTAACTTCCAACACAGCGTTAGAGGTATTAAATTTCTATGTGTTACCTGAACTGTGATACACGCATGCGCACTTCACATTTATATACCCTTTGACCTGCGATGACGTATTTGGACGAATCCAAGAGGATCCTTCGGTTTTGTAAATAAACATGGCTAAACCTAACCCTTTTCTGTCAATAAACCCCGTCCCTAACCCTAAGTCCGTCTTTAGCGTTGTCAATAAAATATTCCAAAACCTAACCTTATTCTGTCAATAAACCCCGTCCCTAATCCTAGGTTCGTCTTTGACGTTTTGTCAATAAAAAAACTGTTGTGACAATTGGGGCACACCGTAGTGACCCTCCGTCTCTGAAGAGCTGGCATAGTGCCAAAGGCCAACAGTCATCGACCACAGCCACGCCTTACGCACAGTGGGGCCACTTTATCAATGAGTTGACTGACCGTAGGCATGTCAATGACGTCATAAAAATGGCAAATTTTGACACACGTTAACTAATAATAGTGTCATTTGCAAACGGTTAAAAAATGATAACATACGATCAACTCGACCCATTGGTATAGCACAATGACTAACGGTTGTACTATAAAAACGAATTCCCAAGACACAAAACATTTTCTCACATGTAACACCACAATATCCACACTTCTTCACGTACTGGATTCGTGCCCTCCTACCTTGTCAGCCATCTTTGGTACCATGTGCTTAGCGACGACGCCGAACAGTCACGTGCTATTTTTAAGGACTACATAAAAAATTTAAAACGTGACTGAAACAAAAATACAAGGACTTTAAATGTTAAATAGTCTTATTTTATTACCTAAAATGTGTCTTAGATATTTTGATGCCCTTACATCGATTACAGTAAAATTTAAATTTAATAAAAAAAAAATAAAGGTGCAGAATTCCATCAAATATATAATACAGCAAATGTTGTTTTTTAAAATAAGTATCAAAATTAGAATAAAAGTACGATTTTGTTTTTACCACGTTTTAATTCAATTGTCAAATATGACTCCAAAGCGAGGCCAGATTGAAAATTGTGTCTCGTATCACTACAGGACGGATCACACCGGTCAGATGGACTCCGATAACAGCGAATTATGGACAACTGAGGAGATCGATCGTTTAATTGATGATCTGATTGTACCAGGTGGGTGTAAATATGTATTTCATGTTAAGGATTTCGTTGTATATGTAATATTTGCTATGATATTTTGTTAAAAACATTCGGCGTAATGACAAGGTCATGACCCCAGAACGAGATGATGAGGCTATCAACGGTGAAAACCAGTGACCGGTTGCAAAATACTTGTTATAAAGTGGCATGACTTGCCAAAATGTCTAGTTGTTTTCTCATATATTCTCAATAACAACACTATGACAGGATTTGCAGTTTCATCTAAAAACCGCTAAACTAACGCACGCTGGAGTAATTAGGCCAATGCCATGCATTTTGTTGTTTAAACAAAATTAGATGAATCATTAATCGGTCCCAATAAAATTTCAACAGGGCCATATTCAATAAAAAATTATCACAATATAAGCTCACAGGCCTTTAAGAAAACTCGCCCTTACAAAAATAAAATGACAAAAATAATTATTGTAAAACAATTCGATTTTGAATCACTGCCTGAATTTACACAACAGGTATCGTTAAATATGTAGGCCGTATGTGCGATGCGCTGCCGAAAAAAGGCGAAATTATTTTTAATATATTTTCGTAATTCAACAGATCTATTGATTTCAGAAATTTGTAAGATATTTTCTTTAAAAGAATTTTGGTTTAATTCCGGACCTCAAGCCTCGTATCAACACAGAGAAAAAGTGTCAAAATAATTTCCTATGGGTTTTACCCAGGATGCTCCCCACTAAACCTTAAAATATCGTCATTCCAGTCGTTTAAAGTGGCATGAGCTGCCAAAATTCACATTTTTTTCTTAATTGCTGATCGTCACGACAGTAAGAGGCTTTGAAGCTCATAGGAAAACTAAATGATTGGCGTTGGAATGAGGAAAATCCATACAGTATGTGGCCTGTACGAACCGAAAACGTGTTCAAAAAGTAAACAAAATTTAAATAACCGGGACGACCATTCATTCATTCTAAGCCAAAGTTAGTTCAAAACATTACTTTATCGTACATTTTCGAGACTAGAAGCACTGAAAAGCTTCTTAATTATACGTCTTGAGAAAAAGTGCCAATAATTTCAACATTCTGTTTTAACGTCAAAATATCAACATTTTGGCAGCTCATGCCCCTTTAAGTGCGGCATAATATATCAGTAAACCAACTCATCTGTGATGCAGTCGACTTAGAGCAATAAAATGCAATGTAAATAAATTGTCCGTTGTAAAATTAACCAAAAGATAGCAAATCTGAGTTATTCTCAAAAACAAAAAACAATAAGTTGAAGCATCTGTTTGTATGGAAACTAACACTTACAGTATTAGAGGCATGCCTGGAAATATTGTCCATTTTATTTACACAGCTGAATGGCCACTATGTGACAAACCCATCAGCTATGGATTCCTCAATGCGATAGTTGAACGGTTGAAGGAAAGAGGTAAAGTGTTAAACCAAAGCACACTAACAGGAATAATTCAGGCAGTTAAACCTGATGTCACCCTGGACAAAATTCCTCTTTGTCACAATGTGACCCGGAAACTAAAATCCAAAAGATTGAATTTAGCTAGTCCAATACCATGGTTGCAATCTGATGAAAATCTGGGACCATTTTGTTCAGAGAAGGGCATCTCAGTAAATTTTTTGGAATCCGAAGGGGGAAAAAAACTAGGGGAAATTTCAAATGGACTTGTCCTAGAACTACGAAATTATTGGTGGCGGAAATCCTACTCGTGGAGAACATTTGCTCTGTGGCTGTCACGTTTAGGTGCGATACATGACATGACCGAAGAACACCTACGGCAGAAAGTCAATACACTGCATCAAAAACACATAGATCTGACCAGGAAACACCAGAAATTAAAAATCACAGAACTTCTCCATCAGTCATTCGCATTAACGTCAAAGACTATAGATGATACCGCGCATCTAGGGGCAGCAGGACCAAGTGAGCGAGTAGTCAACATTGAGGATCCTCTGTTTGAAGACGAAAAACCAATTACTCTGGAAGATCTTCAGAAACAAAATTCGACATTGCAAGAAATAAATACTGGTATGACTTTGTTAGTTGAAAAGTGTAGATCAGACTCCATGGCATTGAGAAACGGCCTACAGGAACAGCTAGCTGCTTATAAAACTGAACTTGATCAATGTCGTGCAAAATTACGCCAAAGTAAGAAAAATGCCACCCGGCGTGAGTTTCGCAGGAATCAAAAACTGGACGTTCAACTGAAAACAATTACCACCCTAGAGAAAAAGGTTAACGTTCTACAAGAAATCACAGAAGAACGACAAACAGCACAGCGAAAAGCTCAGCAGAGAGTAAATTACCTGAGGTTTAAAAACCGGCGACTAATAAACGAAATGGAAACAATGACAACCGAGACTAATATTTTACAACAACAGTTGAGAATAAAAAATGACGAAATACAATCCCTAGTATGCAAAGTTGAAGATGTTTTGGCAGGAAAACTGGAAATTGATAGTTTGAGTGATGGTAGATATACAGATGAAATACGCCAGACGGTTATGGCATTAGGTAGCCTTGGTCTCGGGACATCGAAAATCACCAAAGTTATTTCCATTGTATCCTCAAGTTTGTTTGGTTTTAGCTTCAAAAACCTTCCAAGTGAAACGTCAGTCAAAAATTTTTTAATGGAAGCCAACATTGTTGGAAAACTTCAAGTGTGTGAAGCTCTCTTAAATCAAAACAATAATACGCTTCATACAGATGGCACAACAGACCACCAGCGTCATTTCTTTTCATTCCAAATTGGTACAGATTCCCGAACGTACGCCATGGCTGTTTCCGAAACCGTCAGTAGTGACTCACAGACCCAACTGACGGAACTGCATCAGTCAATTAGCGATTTTTCCTCATTATTGTCCAGTAATTCAGAAGAACAAGAACAAATCAAGACGAAAATGATGATGTCAATCAAAAACCTTATGACTGACCGCCACGTAGTGAACAAAAATTTCAAGGATGGATTCGAGGTATTAAGAAGAGAACTTCTTGAAAAATCAGAGACTAATTGGCATTCATTGGATGAGAAAGAAAGGCTTAATTTGATTCAAGTGCATCAATGGTTTTGTTTTTTGCATGTTCTTCTTGGACTTTCGGAAGCTGCGGAAGATGCCACGGTTACCTATGAAGCCATTTTAACCAATGACGGAACTGTTCCACTTGGCCGATCAATATATAACCTAGAAAGCAGACGGGATAAATCAGCTGTGTATGAGGCAGTCAAGGCAGCTTGCTCCCTGCTTACTCCTGGTGGCCACCCTGCTGCAGGCATCTCAGCTGACTTTCGGGCATGGATGGCAAATAGACAACATCGTATACATTTTGTTAAATTTCAACATAACCGGTTCAACGTAACATTTCATAACGCTGCAGCCCTGTACCATCACCGAAATCAAATCAAACAGTTTTTGACATCCATTAACCACACTAATAAATTGATTGAAGCTGTTCGGGGGGATCTCGAAGATGGAATTTTGATGGCCGTACTTCGTGGCATAGCCATTATAGATGTTTTAATAACAACCCCATTTTATTCTCTTCTGTTGGACGATACATTGGGTCACATTCTTGAGATTAACCCCTATTTAAAGGAGATGCGACTTGCTCTTGAAGAGCTTTCTGCCAATCCTTGGTGTGTGATTAAGGACGGATACAGTGTGTGGGAGAATAAGCCCCCCCATTCCAGTCCCCTGTACAAATCGGTAATACCCAAGGCAGATGAAAGTAACGTAGATATTACCATGGAAATAGTCAGTTTGGTGGCAACGCACTGTCTGGTAACTTTTAGTCGCCAGGTATCGTCCCAGCTGCCTGGTGGCGACTATTGGGAGATAAACGAAAAGTTAAAAGAAGAGAGCACATCAGTACCAACAACAAACTCGATCTGCGAAAGTCAATTTGCTTATCTGAAGTATTTACGGCAGATTAAACCGAATGCCAACATCGAAAGTTTGGAAGGGAGCATTATGTGGGCGTATAACCAAACACTGCCCTGGTTACAGTCTATGGATGCTGCCCAGCGTGAGAACATTCTCCATTCAGCAAGAATAAAATGTAAAGATTTCAGGGAAAATTGGACCAAACGTCAACAACAGATCCAACAAAAGCGACTGCAACAACTGAAATCTAAGGAAAAAGATCAAGAAAAGAAGGTTATTAAGCAGTTGGAGACACGACAGAAAACAGTAGATGATGTTGCAAACTTTGGTGGTCAGTGCAAGACGGAGAATGATGTTGACCTGTTAGTTGCCAAACTTCAAGAAAACCCTAAGCAGCTTATGGATGGATTAAAATCCCAACTCCGGTATTATAAAAATGTCATAAATCCGCCTGGAATAAATAAAATTAAATTCCAATTTAGCCACCAAGGAAAATTATATTCCAATCTACAACTCACCGAAAACCTGAAATATATTATCAATGAGTATGTCACATTTCTAAATGAAATTCCATCAACGTCAACACAAACATCAATCGCCGACACACAGGTCAGACAAAAGAAAATTTTACACGAAAAGAAAGAGGTACTTTGCAATTACAAATCCATGAATGAAGGTGCTTCTTCCAGTAACTTAAAAAAAGGAATCAAAAGAAAATCTGATTTCCCTGAAGACCCTTCCGGAAAGAGAATCCGTCATCGATGGATGGTACCAGGCAGGAAAACAGGAAAATGGTACAAGGGTACAGTCTTGGGCCGATGTGACTCTGGGGAAGCCCCCTCTGATAAGGGTGATGAAGACAATAATCCGGCAATTAACTACATGTACACATTGTACCGGATCTCATATGATGGTGACAGCACCATTTACAATATATGCATCGAAAAGGATTTTCATCGGAATGACTTGCACTTCGACGAGTGAGGTAACATTGCTACCATTGGAATTTATCATTCACTTCTGCAATGTCAACTAACAGGGATTCACCTCCGTTCACATATTCCGATTACCTCAATGCGTTATTCTCTTTTTCCGTCTTCGTTTATCTTACAAACTAAACTCACGCCCGGCACAATATTTTATTTTCCCATGCACTCATTAGATTTCTTTTGTTTGAATGAACCATTCTTTATTTATTCCGTTTGGGGTCAGGCGTTGCATCTGTCACGATATCACTTTATTTAAGACACCATTCATATGTAGGCCTATGGTATATACAAGTCAATCCATTATTAAAAGATAAAGCATTATAACTAAGATTTCATCATTTGCTTACTTACTTAGACATACTAGTTAACCCATATCCATTAATGGTATGTATTTCTTGCAAATGCGTTTCTTAACCTAACCTCAAAATAGGTAAGTACATGTACCTTATTTTTATGTCTTACAGAATATTCCGAAGTGTATTACAGTTGACACCAAACAGGTGGAATTTTTAAATTGTGTGAGTATACTTTGAAGTAATTCTAATAGATCAGTAGATTTCATCTGTTTCAATCTTTACACCAATATGCCAGGGGTTCGAATCAATGTTCGGGTTCACTTGATACTCATTGAGGAAGGACAGATTTGAAAGGAAACTAATGGTCGGTGATTTGCAGTAGCAATACAATCTGTACAGCTCTCAACCGTTATTTAAAATTTGTACACATCAATATAAAGTAGGACTAAACACCTGTCATCAGAATTGAAAAGTGTTATTATTATTTTTTAAATGGTCACCTAGGCATTTTCACGAAACAATGTCAGACATGCATATAACAATTTCATATATGATATCCTTTGCTTTATTTGTAGATATAATAATGGTGGATGGGTTGTTTTCTTGATTTGTCATGGTGATTTCTACTTGTGTTACATACGATAGCGCATTCATATACATTATAGGATACCTCTGATTTACTTATGTCTAAAGAAACAGACTTTTTGTCCAGTTAAAGTGAAAAAATAAAGGTAGGTAAATTGAGCAATTGACATAATAATTGGCGCAATTGCTGATTTGCTACATCACATAGTGGTTTAATTTCGTTGCAGTGTTTTAACAGAAGTGTTACAATATTGGGCGAGTTATCGGTAGTACACTTTTCAGCATAATCAATGAACAGTAAATGGTTATCTATTCATTCATTAAAATTGTCACTTTCTATTGATTTCTTATTTTTTTCCAGCTGCCAGTTACATAGATCAATATTGCTGAATTGCTTCTTCTTCTGAGAGTTTTACTGTTTATGAAATAAAGGACCAGGTTGGGTTTTTTTTTCTCTTCTTTTTATTAAATCGTTCCTTGACTGGAAGTATTGATTTAAGGAATTACTTATTAATTAAAATCCTAAATGCCCTTTGAAGGAACGATTTGAAATATTGTAGCACTTAAATGGTTTCATTTTGCTAAATTTTTATCTAAATTATCCTATTGACCTTACGAAAGATGAGTACTTAGATCCAATAGTTGCTACACACGGTATGCCATTCCATGTCCTATGCTGGTGTATAGTCATGAAGGGGGCTGTAGAGAACCCCATCAATAACCTGCTTTTTTACCTGACATAAGGCTATGTCAATCTGATGTAGTCCAGGTAACTAGGTCAAATAGCTACATGTCAATGAAATCACTGGTCAGCCATGTTGTCCCATGTGCCAGAATCTTTTGTTCACTGACCAAGTGTGCTGGGGTGCGCTCGAAACGCCAGTCCTGGACATGTCCCTTCTGTTCCCTGTTACAAGCCGTTCCGAATGCACGAGAACAGGAAGTCGTGAAACCAAAAAGGCTTAGGCCTACATTTGTTGCATCGCTTGTCCGAACAAATGAACTATATATATGCGTGGAATGGACACTTCTAATTGGCTGGTTTGGATCTGATTTTGTATAACGTGCTGCCATTAATAGTTGAAGCGCGCGTGCATAACAGATGTGGATCGAAATTGCACCATCTCCTAGTAATGGCGGCATTCCATGCAAATCAAATACCACGTGAACTACCGCCGATATGTTTGTTCCCGTCTGCACCACCTCAGCGAATTGGACAGCTAGAACACGTTCTGGACAGCTGTACTGGGGCACTCGAAACCTGTAGGGGTGTCCTGGACGTCCGGGACTGGCGTTTCGAGCACACCCCAGGTGTGATTATGTCTAAATTATGCAGAACTCAATGCCATCTTTTGTTACAGGATAAGCTGATACAATGTATTTTACCCTAATCACTGTTTTTGGTGTAATCATCTCATATTTTTAATTATTTTCAGCAATCTTTCCATTACACCCTTTGGGGTATTACTTGTCCATATCTGAATTTGGCATGTAATTCAAAGACCATTGAAGCTGATTTTTGTATATACGACTTAAGGTGGAGGCCTGTATTTTTGTACATATGCTTGGGAGGTGAGTTTCTACATAAGAATCATTTTTAAATATGCTTAGTGATATTATTAAAAAAACACCTGACATGCCTACTGACCGCAACTTTTACGATACCTACTATACTTTACCCAAGCCACGGCTTCTTAAGTTTTTATCGATGACTTTTATTTTGGAAAAAAAATGGACAGACGCAAAATTGGAAATTCAAAAATAAAATTTGTTCCAAATATCGTTCCTTCGTTGTTGATATCGTCATTTCAAACAGCAAATAATTTTATTTTTTAGGTTTCATGTTTTTTTATGCTTTTCATCATAGTTGGCAAGAATCAAATTCTGACCGATGTATCACTGCGGAGTGAACCGACAATCAACACGGCGAACAACACCAAATCGTCTACCGTTGCTAACAGTAAAATGTGGAGCTTGGAATCGATCGATTTGCTTGTACAACAGCTCCAAGCACCTGGTGAGTTGAGATATTTATCTTTAAGTTCCATTATATATAGATATTTGAGATATTGGCGAAATGGTGTGGCGGATGAATGTTGTTATGTAATATTCCTGCAAATGTAGACGGTGTCAGTAGGTTTCTGTGTCAATGAGACTCCTGAGTATGGTCCTGTAAGTCTGTATTCTCGGTGGAATTCCGATATAAACACACTGGCTTTTCAAACTTTCCAGAAGTGTTAATGGAGCACTGATGGGTCACTCAACAGAGCACAAGCTGTTGTCTCTGAGTCTGGCAAGTTTTTCTTCAATATGTCGCAGGTTCGAATCACTGTTTAGTTTAAGAAAAAGATTAGAAAATTGGCTGAATCAGTGATTCTGTTGTTAGCTTTTCGCCGGATGAGACCCGATTTGGCAGGTTCAAAGCATATATATGTTAAATGGTTAAATCTCCTTTCTCTATTTTCCTAGGATTGGTCAATTGACTTGCTGTAAATATTGGGTCTACTGTACAGTTTAAAAGTTTCTTGAGTAAGTGTTTTTTTTATTAATGAAAAATCATTTATACTGTAAATATTGCCTTATAATTATTCTACCATTGACAGATACATGCTGTATGGTCTAAACTATTTCAAATGGTCGGGGCATACATGTACATGTACTAGTTTTTTTTCTCCCAATACTCTGATGATGGGGAGTATCAGTAGAGAGCCCCATAACTGACCAGTCTGTGACCAGTGTCAAGTTGTTGTAGTCCTCAAAAATAGGTCAACACTGTTGCATGATGTTGAAGTGACAAGTCATCCATGTTGTCCCATATGGCAAAATCCTTTGTTGTATCACCAAACTTTCAAGTGAGATTATGTCTAAAATAGTTTAAGCTGAATGCCATCCTTTCAATTATGACTAGCTTGGGCATTAGATTTAATGGGAAACCCCAAATCCCTCCTTTTAATATTATATTTTATATTATTTCTAGATTTATTTATGCCAGTAGTGGGGGTCCAGTCAATGGTGAAGTCAGAAAATCTGTGAAATTCCAGGCCTCTTGAAGGGGATTTGTGTGGATGTCATTGAGAATTGGACTCTGTGCTTTTGTACATTTGCAAGTGGGTTCAGTCTCTTGTTTTTAAGCCGATTTTTAAATTCCTACTCCCCTGTTTTCCAAAATGGGTGACATGCCTAGTGTGAAAAGTGGTCAGGCCGCACGTGGTAACTCGGCTTCCGTTTCCTCGGAAATAGATACTTTTAAATCGAGTATCGACTCGAGAATGACTTCCTTGGAGAGCAATATTGCTAAATTATTAGAACATATTACCAGTGAGAAGGATACTGGCCAGCACGTGGCGCAGATACCGGAATACTCACGAGAAGATACTGTCACAGGCGCAGAGACTTATTGTAAACCAGGACACAAATGCCACTTCTCTACTGGGCACCTGTCAAAATTTTTTGCCTCTGGATGCGGACTTAAATGAATTTTACAATATTTCCATGTCAGTTAGGTCTTCCGAGTATAACATACTAAATGATGACCTCAATTCTCTTGGCAAGTCAAACAGGGGTATAATTCTGGATACGGCTCAAATTGAAAACTTAAATGATTCGTGGCATACTAATAACCCAGAGCTGCTTATAAAAACAACACTAGGGATTGTTTTCCAGTCCACAACAATTCTGAAAATTTTCTTCAAGTGCCTAGCCTTGATGATATGGTCGGATCTCTGCTTATTGAAAAGCATGGGACCAAGGCTGCTTTCACTAACAGACAGGGGTTGTATAGTCAACCATACAAAACTTTAGAGAAGTTAGACTATCAAGGGCAGGCAGCTTCTCGTATGGGAATAATTACCAATGCTTATATTCAGCAATCTTTAGGTAGCTTGTTAATTAATCTGCAGGGCACTGTGATAAATACTGATGCGTGTATACAACAGGTAAGAGATATTTTTGCAATGTCATTCAAAGCTATGGTAGGGGTACGAAAGCGAGAGAAAAAATGCTTAGATATATACAATCATTCTTACTTATTGATAGATCTTGATCTTGCCGAAAGTTTGATGGGCTCTTCAAAAAAAATTGCGAAATTGTAAATTCTGCAAAACGTTATAAAGTTAGGCATCGGCAAGTTTCTGCATACAACTTCAGAATACCATTCGAGCAACAGCCGGAAAATCCCGCCACCTATGCATAAGTGATGGACTCAAGGGGAGATAAGTGATACCAGACAATTTTGGAAGGGAGCAGCTAGTAATTGTATCCAGACTGGTACATTTTCTCATTGCTCATTTTGTGCTGACCTTTTTGAGAAGTGTGTGAAATAAATTTTTTGGACCTGAATATCTGTACAATGTCGATGGAAAACATTGTCCACTGGACATTAATGTTCTCTTCTTCAATCCCTCAACACGTAGGCCTCAGTTGATATCCATGACAAAGGGAAAATTAACGCCGAAACCAAAATGTGCATTTTAAAGACCTTTTTCGTAGGATTTGAAGTGACGTCAAAATTGGAGTTGAAGTTTTAGAACAGGCTGGCACGATAGATCCCGTGATGCTATTTTAATCAAAGATACAGATCTAACGTCACTATTTCTCTGCATATCTCTGGTGCAACTGTTTCCCGTTATAGTTGACAAACGAACAATACTGGATCGAAGAATGCCTAAAAAAGAAAATAATATGAAGATCGAAATACACGCGCGAATAGTTGTGAAATAAAAGTCATCTGAGCATTAAACATGAAGAAAGAGTTACACACAGCATTAGTTGATAAACCGAGAGGATGTTCAGAGAGACCTGTAGAAATTGATTGATTGGTGTTTTACGCCGCGCTCAAGATTATTTCACTTATCTGGCGGCGTTGCCAGGTTTATTGTGAGAGGAAACCGGGCTCTGTGCCCGGAGGAAACCCACGACCATCCGGTGGTAACATAGGTCGTTCGAGTGAAAACCAAGTCAAAAAAGTTCAATTTTTGGGGACTGAGAGGGATTCAAACCCGCAACCCATTGGTGGAAGTCTGCTGATGAAATCTCTGCAGTAGGCATACCGTACTTCTGCGAAAATGTAGGCATACTTCTGCGAAAATGTAGGGATACTTCTGCGGAAATATACATGATTGATTGATTGATTGGGGCTTAACGTCGTACTCAACAGCTAAGGTTATATGGCGACAAAAGTACCAACCAACCAGAAGATCTTACCCACCCCCATCCCACCAAAATGTTGACATTAAAACCCCCACAGACCATATGTAAGTCAGGAAGGCTGATGTATTTGGTATACTTCATTTTCCTCCATGCTAAGGTGGAAAATGGCTATGGCAAATACCACACCGCCCCCAGACTGAGGGTAGGCGGAAATATACAACTTCATTAGTGTTTTGATATACCTACCAAGAAGTATAAATTTGTGGAGTTTTAGTTGTGTGATGGACTTTCATATCTGGAAAGGAAATAAAATACATATAATATAATATTTAGAGTTGCACTGACATTCTTAATCGAATGACTTATTAGTGGGTTTTTTATGCATTCTGCATTATTATAAACGACCTTTGTTGGGAGATATTGTGGAAACTAGGCGTACATTGAGTGTATAGCACAATACTGTAACATATAATATACACTTTACACAGGATACAGTTATATTTCGTTTTTTAACCGCTGTATTTTTAGAAAAATATAGAGGTTTATAATAGTCTTCAGCATTTCATTTACAATTTACGTAACAAAAATGCATGTTATATGCATTTATTAAATAGTTGTTATCGCATCATACTTAAAAGAGGGAGAACATTGTTGGCTCAGAACCATATTTGATGCTGAAAAGTTCAGATGTTAATAAATTCAAAGCACAACTTACCTCACGATTTTCAAATCCCCAGCCTCCAAATCATCTTCAAGTGTAAACGTGTAAACTGTGTTCGGCTCCGACTCGTAAACTATGTTAAACCACAGAGGAAATCCGGGCACCCTTGATATCACTTTGCCTCTGAACCATTCGTCTGTTGTGGTATCATTTGCTGTCACTTCGAACTTGTGCAAAACTGTTTCACTTACAAGTGAGTCTGGTGTTATGACTGCTGTTTGTCCAGCTTCATTTACTAATTGAAATAAGTTTTGAAGTAGCTTACTAGTGGTAAATTTTTGCCGTCTTTCCGAAAACAGGAACAGTCTTTTATCTGATGGTTGTTGACCCAGAACCTGTCTTCGGAAGTTTATCTGTACCTTAAGGGCTTCTAGCTTTGCTGTATTTGATTTAAAGTTGTTAAGTCTGGTTTTAATTTCATCAGGGCTCTGCTACAGTCCATGTTCTATTATTTGGTCGGTTAATTTTGTTTTTCGTTCCAAAATTCGTTTCTTTGCTTGCCGTTTCTCAACTTCTTTCTTTTGTAATTGCTTCTGTTTTTCCTCACTTATTGCCTGTCTTCTCTGTTTAAATTTTTCGACTGATAATTCTTTTAACTCGGATGCTTTTAGGATGACAGCCTGTTTCTCTTCAGGTGACATTTCCTGTAGCCATTTTCCAACAGCATTAAATTTATAAATGATGTGGCCTTCCAGAGTTAGAGGGGTAGCAGCGGGTTTTGTGTGCATTAAGAAATCCAGTCTGGCAAACACTGTTTCCGGGAGTTTGTTATGTTTCAGCACTGATATACATTCTGGGTTATTTTCACTGTTTTTTCTCTCGTTTAATCCACCTGGGAGCTGATCTGCCAAAAGATGCTGCAACAAAGTGGCTGTGTCTTTAAGCACATACTGGAGAATGTCAGCTGTTAAAATATCACTCTCTGAGGGGATTAGTAGGGGAGACCGGGGCGCATTGGGACATGGGGTACAGTGAGACAAGCTCTCTATAGGCTATTTGTTTATCAGAATACTTAAAGTGACATCATCAGATGAGGGCAAGCCTCTTTTGCGATGTGACATTCTGTTGTAGACCGATTTAGGAAGCACAGGAAAGTTTTAGGGGTAACATTTTTGTTTTTTCAGACTAAATGTAAATTTTTACTGGTGACATATTTTTTCAATTTCTAGCATTGTTATATGCCACAGTTTTTATGTGTCTATTTTATCATAATGTGGTAAAACCATAGTTTCTGTCTAAAAGTTTTTGAATGAACCTCCCTGCACTACTTTTACCATGAGAAACAAAATTGCTAAGGGAGTCATTCGGGGTATATTGGGACATAACTGTCGGGGTCCATTGGGCCATAGGATAACGGTATCATAATGCTTTCATTTCCACCACAATTCAACTATAATGTTGATTTTCACCTATATTTCAATGACTAAGTCTAGTACAACCATTCTTTCAGCTGCATGTGATTTTTCAAGCAGCATTTTAATAAAGCTATATTTTGATCAGTCCCATGCTCTTATAGTGCCAACAAAAATTCTTTTAAGGGCCATTTTGTCTAATCGCTTGTATTCAACTTTATCGTTGACAGACACCGTTTCTAGGCTATTATTCATTTGTTAAACCAATAAAGAAGCAAAATTCCTTCAAGCAATCAGTTAATTTCATTTTTACTTTAACGTTGACACTGTCCCAATATACCCCATAGACAATCCAAATTTACCTCACCCAAGGGGTAAATTGGGACACTTTTTTGAAAAAATGTAAATGGCTATGTCCTCGTAAATATACATAAAATAGCAAAAATGAAGCAAGGATATTAATCAGATTGACATTGTGTTTCATATAAATGTTTTCTTTTAGTTTTATGTGCATCATTTTTCTGTCAGACTTCAAAAGTTTGCAAAGTGGCCCAATGCGCCCCGGTCTCCCCTAAGCTTTGCCAAATGGCATCTTCTCCAGGGTTAACAAAATTAGGAAGTAAGCCCGTCGATCCTTCAAGTAAAGTTTGGGCAGGTGTCGACATTAAGGAATTAATTAGATAGGAATACACGGCGTTCATTTCGAGGATATTTCCTTTTTTCTCAATTTCCTGCCACAGTGGTTTTGCTAATATTTTATCCAGTATACCCAAAGCACGGCATCCTGCGATGGCGGTTTTGTTTTTCAATAAAGAGGAAACGTTATCTAATAAGCGGTTTGGAGTTCCCCAACAGTCATCTAAGAAAGAAATAAAATGTTGATGTAATGAATAAAGCACTGCGGCGTTATGAAAAATTATATTAAACCGATTGCCACGAAAGTTCGTAAGGCAAACAGTAAGCCCCCGGGCCTTTAGATAGGTTGTCACTGGCCCATAGCAACCTCCTCGAGAAAAGGCTTTACAGGATGTCCTTATCAAATTTACTGTGTTGGATTCAAATTTGTTGCTGTCGGTGAGTGTATCCAATTGTTCATACATGATTAATGTTTTGTTACATTTTTCTGCCATATTCACAAGTACATGGAGGCCACAGAAAAATTATGGATCTCTCCAATTGATTCCTTTGTGGCCCCTGACAACATTGACCGGTTGGGTATTACATCTGGAAGGACAGACTCTCTTTAGTTTCTCAGCAAGTCCTGAAACAGTTTCTTGGTGCAAGCCCTATCAGACATAGTGTTCTTTATTGAACTAATCACTTTTTTTCCACATTCTGTATTTTCGTGAATGACATCTAAGTCGGATACAATTTCTTGTAGTGTAGCCAGATTTGTTGAAGCCGACTTGTCCACCATTTCCCGGATGCCTAAAAGGTGAGGTTTTTGAGAATTTGTGGTCACAACGTATGCCTCATACTGATGCCCAAATTTTTTCGTTTCATCGCTGTATAAGGTTAGATTCTGTTCTCCCTGCAATTCTTCTGATAGCTGTACATGAGCAAGGGGTTGTCTCAGCTTCCCGATGTTTTCAACTGTTTTAGCACAAGGAACTTGATCGTATGAAATTTTTGCAAGTTCAAAAACAGCCTGTAAAATAGGCCCTACATGGGTGTATCCCACATTCTGCTCCAAGAGCCTTAACACACATTCCACAGTCTCAGAGGTGTACTTTCCGTTTTGAAACAAATTCACCCCTCTATCCTCTTTGACTTGGGAAGCAATTGTTAACCTCTCCTCTTTATCTACCAATTCCTCTTCTAGTTTAACACAATTTGAACACTGCGAGTCCATTTGGCATCTTTTGTCGGCCTTTGTTTTAATGCTGTGTATTTTAGAATTTGTCAATGCATTTCTCCTCCTGAGTTTTTCCACTGTTTTTTGTATGCGTGGTGCTTTTTTCTTTAAAATAGCTATTTCCTTTTTCAATTGCACAGATTTCTTTCGGTTACGAGAATAGTTCTGTTTGGCTTGTCTAAGTGAGGATTTTAGTTTGAGGATGCTCTCATTTGTTGTGGCTGGTGGACTAGTAGCTGTGGCGTTAAGAATGGGAGGCAATGTTGGAATTAAAGAAGGGAGAACTATGTGAGGATATATCTTGGGTCGAGGTAGTAGCCTGTGGTAATGGGGTTGATTCCTGGAAAGGCTCCGAAACTAATATTGTTGATATGTTGGCTGAGATAGAGGTAGATGACGAGGATGTTGGTAACTGATGAAGGGGTGGCAAACTGAATGGTTGTTCAAGCAGATCCTGAAGTTTACTTGGGTACGATGGGGACTTTTTCGTTTTGTAAAGCTTCACTTGCTTCTTGAGTTTTTCAACATAATATTTTAATCTAGTGGGTTTAGTGCCTTCGGGGAAACGCTCATTACCCATCCATATACTCATCCATATAGAAAACTTAGCCCAGCTTGGCCGTACGTCGGTTAATTCCAAGACGCAGCCATTCGTGAGAAGGCGGGATGGAATTATACGGGCATCAAAGTTGAATCCCTGCTTGATTGCTGTGATATTCAAACCAGCCTTCCAAATGTAATGGTACTTTTCTGAAAGATACATAAATACTCTCTTTGTATTGCTTTAAAAACGACAAAAAAGTGATTGATCCTGTAATTGTTACTCCTAATGTTTACGCCCCCTCCCCCCCCCCCCAACCACCCACGCGCACACACATCAATACACTCGCCTACACTTAAAGTTTGCCGACTGTACTCCTGAACTTATCTAGCAACTATAGGTTTTCAGTAAGCTTTGACGAAAAGTCGCCAAGATCTGATCAGACTTCCTCTGAATATTAATGCTAAGGATAATATACCAGCTTAACAATCTTACGTGCGTGTGAATAATTAAACCACATATCACTCTTAGACAAGAATTCCAAAAAAACTTATGTACACTTTTATGGGTTAGTTAATATGAATGATGTGTTGATGCAATCGGGTGCGGGATTATGCGGCATGAATCAAATCAGGTTACAAACTAGAAATTTGGTTAATGTGCAAGGATGTTAGATAGTAAGAAGTCTCCTATTCGTTATTGTATGTGAAGAATTGTTTTATAACCTACGTAACCCCTTCCCCTATACACGTGTTATATTACCGATAGTAATGTACATAAGTAAAATATCCAGCCTATGGATAGTTTGCTTAAAGTGGCATGATCTATGAAAAATCGATTTTGTTTCCAATCATAACTTGCGATTGTCAACAGAAGTTCATCGTTTTAATAATTAAATGATTGACGTTGAAGGATATGAAATGTTCATCAAAAGCCAGCTCATTATGACAACGAAAAACTTCTGGTGATAAGGGACACAACTGAACTAGCCGGGATGTATCAGTTAATTTGGTATAATTTTGTGTTAATTGCTTAAAAAACTGCGTAAGTGTACCTCTTCAAGAGTGTCATCAAGGAAAAGCTCTTATTTTGTACATTTGCTTTTTAAATGAGCAATTAGCTAATTTTGTGTGATCGGAATTTTTCACTTTGTGCAAAGATTAACCAGTTTTCCCAAATGCGCATCCTTATTTGAGTCCAGGTGGAAGCCTTCTATCAGTTGTCTACGTCTGAATTACCACTTGAAAACGCACTTAGTATAAACACCGGAAACGTACCAAGCAATAAATATAGGTGATCATTAAAAAAATGAAATTGTTCACCCATTCTTATCTATATATAGTCTGCTCCCAAATAGGTATTTCGCCATCCCAGGGAAACATTTGTGATGGGAGAGGTTGAAGCAGCCGATCGTTAATTCGCAGTAAGCCTTTCTGTCCCAAAGTATTTGTTTACCCCCTGTTTCACAAGGCGATGTGGTTGCCAGTTACCAACGGAAGGTCGTGGGTTTCCTCTAAGCATAGAGCCCGGTTTCCTCTGGGCATAGAGCCCGGTTTCCTCCCACAATAAAACTGGCAACACCGCCATATAAGTGAAATAATCTTGAGATCGGCGTAAAACACCAAACAACCAACCACAAGGCGATGAAGATTATTCACTTAGGGGTTTGATGCAGTAGGAGCAACCTTTTCACATATGGCAACCGAGTGTAATAACCGTCATTTTTCTCTTGGCCTGAGCTATTTTAGAAAAGCAGGTTTTATTTATGTGTAATAGAACTGATTGACTGAAATACATTCAATTTACATTTGTTTTTTGATTTAACAATCGTGATTGCGTCCACTTCATTAAGTGGGATGGCCGCCAACAAAACTTGAAAGAGTAATTGTGTGAATTAAATTGGATTATTAGGATAGTAATTCTGCTTAAAGTGGCATGAGCTGCCAAAATTCACACTTTATTCATAATTTCTGATCGTCACGACAGTAAGAGGCCTTGAAGGCCATCGAAAGAGTAAATGATTGGCGTTGGAAAGAGGAAAATCCATACAGTATGTCGTCTGTACGAAGTGGAAGCGTGTTCGAAAAGTAAACAAAATTTAAATAACCGGGACGGCCATTCATTCATTCTAAGCCAAAGTTAGTTTTAAAAAATAATCGTTCGTACATTCTCGAGACTAGAAGCACTAAAAAGCTTCTGAGGAAAATAGCCAATAATTTCAACATTCTGTTGTAACGTCAAAATATCAACATTTTGGCAGCTCATGCCATTTTAGGTAATTAACGTAATCCTATAATCCGGCTAGCCTATAGTTCGATTTGGTTAGACGTGCTGTGAATGTGATCAGTGTGATAAATGATATCATAACAGAATAACAAAAGAATACTGAGTCATATGTAATAAATTCAGTATAACAAAGAACAGCGAATAAACGTATACATTTTATTATCATCCAGATAACTCAGAGATACAAAGATAAATAATTTAGAGGTTTAAACACAGTGCAGGGTTTTAATAAAATGGTGGTGATAAATTTGTGAGAATAGTCATTTTTAAGAAGATTCAGAGTAGTCTACAGAAATCTAGGTTCAAGATAGGCGAATGGGAAATGTACGAGTCTATTTGTACACAATTAAGGGCTGCTCCACAACATCATCAAATTCGCCATTACACATTTTTTACCACACAACAGGTAGCTCGACTTGGAATCATACATGACTGCTTCTCACAAAGTTTGAACAAAAAACAAGGTGGGTTTGTGTGCTTTTAGTATTTACAACACCTACTCTCCAAGGCTTGCTGCTCCATTTTCTGTATTCACTGGATAGCTGGACGTAACTTGGGGAAAATATGTGTTGTTGTGGCTCCAAAATAAAGTCGAAACTTTTTGGGGCTGTCTTCTGGTCGCAACTCATACAAAGACTGAAGAAAGCAGATTAGAAATTCTTCACTTGGAGGCTTTATGACGTCACGTACATCGAAGGTGAGGCTGTTGCAAGTTTTACATTCATTCCAGGAGGCGGCGTGATGAGGTGCGCACAGGTACGTTTGCCATCCCTAGCTATGGTCCAGACTGGTAGGACAGGGGCCTTCCATCACCTAATACGTAGAAAATTGGCTATAATTGACCGATTGCTTGATGATGTCACTTCGAATTTACGCGCAAAGCATTTCGGGAGAGTGAGGGAAGTTAAAGTAATGTTAAAATTTGGCGGAAGAAATAATACTGTATCGAGAAGAAGACGTAAAATAAAAAATTTATACCGTTTCAACATATTTAGATCACATAACCGATTTTCTTACGAGTTTGTTTGAAACGCACTTAAATATAGGACAATGGCAGGCTATAGGTCTATGCTATCTGCAGTACTGCCGCCGATTCATAGTCACCAGATAGGCCAACAACCGGTAATAGTCAGACTCCTAAAAGGAGTATTTAATCAAAGACCACCTACTAGGTCATTAGTCCCAGAATGGGATTTATCATTGATTTAACAGGCTCTGGAGTCAGCATCCTTTGAGCCAGTTTGCAAAGCTAAATTAAAATTCATCACTCTGAAAACAGTTTTCTTCTAGCAATTACAACTTTTCGTAGATGTAGCGATCTGCAGGCACTTAGAAGGGGAAGGCTTTATCACAGTCCAGAAACAGGGAATTACTTTTAAAAGGCCAGGTCTTTCTAAACAGGACAGACCAAATCACTGTGGTACCCCGCTTTTTGTTACTTCCTTTGTGGAAAAACTTTTGGACCCAAGAAGGGCTTTAATTTTTTATCTCAAGGCTACGGAAGCTTTTCGTAGAAAAGGGGACACAGATGAGAGAAAGCTTTTTTTTATCTTTTACACAACCACATGAACCAGGTTCAGTTCAAACCATATCGAACTGGATCACCGTGTTATAAAGCTTGCTTATGATTTACAGAGCAAGAGCCTAGGCCAGGTCTCAGCTCATTCCACTAGGGCGATTGGTCCCTCCTGGGCGTTATTCAAAGATCAACCTATGAAAGATATTATGCAGGCCGAGGTTCGGTCTAGTGAAAACTCTTTTGTTTCTTTTTACTTACGCAACATTGATGTAGATACTTCCATTGTACTGGAATGAGTTTCCTTTCGGGCGAGTTTTTGCCAGGGTTTTTCCTAGATTTGATTCAGAGGATCATATACTTATAACTTGTAAATAGTCTATAATGGAATAAAAGCTTGATATTCTCGTTTCTGGGAATTCTCTACATTATATTGGGAAATGAAGTAATAAAAGTTAGCAAATTTCCATCCCAACCACCATATACAGCTTTGGTATTCTGGGGATATCTAATTGTAGCACCTATCAGGTAAGTATAGTGAATGAAATGAAATGGGAATATTTGGTCCCAAATTTGGATTTTATGAATGAATCTATACTTACCTGATAGTACGTTTCCTCCCTCCTCCCCACAGTGGAAATTTATGAGAACGAATTTTCACCCCTGGGACAAGAAACTGATTGAAGTATACTCGCGCAGACGGACGTGACGTCACGGTCACATAGTAAAAGCTCTGCGGGAGGCGAGGCATACACGATAGAACCGGAATGATATCTAATTGTAGCACCTATCAGGTAAGTATAGATTCATTCATAAAATCTAAATTTGGGACCAAATTTTCCCATTTTACCTCGGTTTTTTTTTCTGGAACCCTTTAAAAAGGATTCTTCGGAACGTTATAAGGCTCTGCCTTGAACCTTTTTTCGAGTAAGGTTTACATCTGGGTTTGTTTTTTTTACGAAAAGTCACCAACGCCATGTTTGCACGACTTGAAGAGGGACGCGTACCGATGACTGAATCTATTAACGCGCTCACACATACAGGGCGACTACTATATATGGACTAAAGCTTCGAGATGTTGTGCTAAAATTTTATATCTGAATCACATATCAAGTTTACGTTTCCCAATTCCAATGGATTGTTTGGTGTTTTACGCCGTGCTCAAGATTATTTCACTTGCCAGTTTTATTCTGGGAGGAAACCGGACTCTTTGCCCGAAGGAAACCCACGACCTTCCGTTGGTAACTGGCAACCATCCCACATAGGTCGTTCGAGTGGAAACCCAGTCAGAAAATTTTCCAATTTTTTTGGGCTGAGTGGGATTCTAATCCACGACCCATTGGTGTAAGGCTGTTCGGATTGAGCGTCCAACGCTCTACCTACTGAGCCACGGAGGCCCCTAAATTCCAATGGACATTTTATTAAAAGTAAAAACAAATATGCATTCCAAGCCCGAGAGGAAACTTTGTATTACTTGTTGGTCAAGTTGGGTTGATTAATTGAAATATTTTCATTTGTTTGTAATTGATCAGGTTTAAGCCTTCCTGTTCATTCTTGTATTGACCTCCGACTCGGTTATTTTTATTGTTTTTCGTTTAGTGCCTGGATTTTTAAAAACATTTATATACCTTATTGGTGTTGGCTTTTCACTCCATCGCCCTATGTTGGAGTTTCTGTTGAACGTCAGAAGTTTCGTCCAGGCTAAAAAATCGTCTCCTACTAAACCTAGTATATCAAAATCTTGAGCAACACAAAAACATCAATTTATCAAATCTTCTAGGAGCCCCAGTTCCACATATGCCTCACATCGACGGGTCGCACGTTAGAATCAATCAGTCCAAGAAAAAAATTGTTTCACTCGATAACCCTATGTGGAACTTACCAGCTACTTGCCGAACGCCGCCATATAAAATCGTGAATGTGGTGAAAAACATAATTCAACTTTCAAAAACAAAACCAATTGATGTTTGAAACAGTCGTTTATTTCTAAGACAAAACTCGTTTGATATTTGAAGCAATCTTACAGTTCGCACACAAAACCTCTACTATTTGTCATTGGACACAGGCCCGTCCCAATACCTGCTTGAAACACGCTACAATGTACACTAGAGTCAGGGAGGAGCGTTGGATCAGCAGTGACTCCCGCCAGTAAATTCGTTTCCTCGGGCACAGACACAAACCAGGTATCTTGAAGAAAGGCTGAAAACAAAATCGGCAGAGTTTAATATAGGGTTTTATTTCCAAGTTGATACCATTAATATGATTATTTGGATATATTTTTTTAGCGTTTTTCACTTGTTGAAAGCTTTTATGACGGATTCCTACAAACATAGTTAGCATTAACCTAGCAATTTATTTCAGTCAGAGAGAACAAATATGACCTCTTTGTTTCGCTCCTGATCACCACAATGTTATCCTGCAATCAATGGACAAATCGACACTGTATATATTGGTTCTCATACACTTAGAAATAGAACCGCTTGATGTCAACATTTTTCAAGCTTTCCGTGTTTACGTTAGCAGAATATCTGGGTTCAACCTATAAATCGAAAACAATCAACCTTTCCAGGGTCTTGATCTATCAACACTCGTTTATAAAAAGGTCACGGTGCACACATACATTCACATTATTTTTCAGTTAGTGAAGTGCAAGTGCCGGGTTTATCGATATTGTTCTGCTAAGGTAAAACACGCAATGGCTAACAAGAAGATGGGCCTACATGTACCTTTCGGTTTTTCACGGTCAAAGTGCCTGGACCTGGATTGTCCTTTAGGACATGGAGTATAATTTTCATTCCATAATTTCGTTCACAGAATATAAAGCATTGAAACCCCGTCATTCCATTGGATTATTTTCAGAAGTGTACAATAAGTAAAGGAAGAGCCGCCATGATGATGGCAACGTCTAGGTCAACGTAGAGAAGCCAGTTTGATCGTTTGGTTTTCATATTCTAATGGCACGATGTCTATTTGCCTTTGTGGTCACACGTGACTAAAAAGTTTACGTTTTTGCACGGGAATCATGGGACACTGACGTGGTCGTGTCCAGGTTCCTTTTTTTCTCTCAGTATGTGCAATAGTGCTGAGAGTGAGATGGTGTGTTTCTCTGGAGATCCAACAGTAAACGAATTCGTCTTTACTAAAATGTACTGTTGAACGCGTTAGCGTATATTTATTCTTCTTGTGAAGGGCCACATAATTTCCCCATAGACACCAGAGCCATGTTTATCAACGCCTCACATATTTTGACACTATTGAGTTGAGAGTGACATGTGTTTCTCTGGAGATTCCACAGTAAATGAATTCGTTTTTACTAAAGTGTGCCGTTGAACGCGATAGCGTATACTTATTCTCCTTCAAAATGGCCATATATTTCTACAACCAATTCCAGGTTTTAAAACAGCCAGAGCATAACAGTTACCGCCGACAGATACTCACGGTAACACAAGGCCGTTATTTTTTTCTCAAATATCTAGAAATAATATCAAAGGACTCCTATAACAGTACATGGAAAGAAATTGTTATCAAACGAATCCCAACCGCTTTTATCCTTCGGACGAGAATTTAAATATAGGACAATGGCAGGCTATAGGTCTATGCTATCTGCAGTACTGCCGCCGATTCATAATAGTAATAGTCAGACTCCTAAAAGGAGTATTTAATCAAAGACCACATACTAGATCCCAGACTGGGATTAATCATTGGTTTAACAGGCTCTGGAGTCAGAACCCTTTGAGCCAGTTTTCAAAGCTAAATTAAAATTCATAACTCTGAAAACAGTTTTTGTGTCGCCTGAAAGGGGGCACTTAGGGATCACTTTGACGGCGTAGTCTGGCGTCGGCGTCGTCGGCGTCCGGATTGGTTTCCGTGCAATATCTTGAAAACCACTGGCTTAATTTTTTTCAAATTTAAATGGGAAGTTTAATACCTTAATACCCCGCTCAAGTTCGACTTTCGCTAAAATCCGCGCATATTTAATTATTGTACAGGCTTTTGATTGGCTGATACAAATAACTTGGTTTCCGTGCAATATCTTGAAAACCATTGGCTTAATTTTTTTCAAATTTAAATGGGAAGTTTATTACCTTAATACCCCGCTCAATTTCGACTTTCGCTAACATCCGCGCATATTTAATTACTGTACAGGCTTTTGATTGGCTGATACAAATAACTTGGTTTCCGTGCAATATCTTGAAAACCACTGGCTTAATTTTTTTCAAATTTAAATGGAAAGTTTAATACCTTAATACCCCGCTCAAGTTCGATTTTCGCTAAAATCCGCGCATATTTAATAATTGTTTTTGATTGGCTGATACAAATAACTTGGTTTCCGTGCAATATCTTGAAAACCACTGTCTTAATTTTTTTCAAATTTAAATGGAAAGTTTAATACCTTAATACCCCCCTCAAGTTCGACTTTCGGTAAAATCCGCGCATATTTAATTATTGTTTTTGATTGGCTGATACAAATAACTTGGTTTCCGTGCAATATCTTGAAAACCATTGGCTTAATTTTTTTCAAATTTAAATGGGAAGTTTATTACCTTAATACCCCGCTCAAGTTCGACTTTCGCTAACATCCGCGCATATTTAATTACTGTACAGGCTTTTGATTGGCTGATACAAATAACTTGGTTTCCGTGCAATATCTTGAAAACCACTGGCTTAATTTTTTTCAAATTTAAATGGAAAGTTTAATACCTTAATACCCCGCTCAAGTTCGATTTTCGCTCAAATCCGCGCATATTTAATAATTGTTTTTGATTGGCTGATACAAATAACTTGGTTTCCGTGCAATATCTTGAAAACCACTGGCTTAATTTTTTTCAAATTTAAATGGGAAGTTTATTACCCCGCTCCTTGCATCTTCTTAAGCGTGTTATCCTCTGCAATTGCGATACCAGATTTACGAGTAATCGTATTGTAATACCAGATTTACGAGTAATCGCGTTTGACATTGACAGCGTGTTATCCTCTACAATTGCGATACCAGATTTACGAGTAATCGCATCTGACATTGACAGCATTACAGAATGTATAAGGTATGTACCTTTATTTTTTTCAATTAGTTACCTGTCAATTATTATATGGTACAGAGAAAAACACAGTAGTAGTTAGAATTTTAGTATTAATCTTGAGTGATTTTTTACCAGTGTTATTTATGAGGTTTTCGACCAATTTTTTTATTGGAGTGTTTTGAACTCCCCTGTTCCCATCAGCTCTTTACGGTTTATGAATTTCAAATGTTATCCCCTGTTTAGCATCATTACATTCACATTTACTGTCCTGGTAACATATTTATTTTCTTTCCACAACGTGCTGTGACTCTGTAGGCCCTATGCCGCATTCTGTTCAATTTTTGATTACTTCTCACTAAGCATAATTTTTTTCTTCAAATATTCCTTTCCATATAGTGCCTATCAGGTAAACTTTAATGTTCATTGGCACTGTATCTTATGAATGGGCACTCTTGATAGTCAACTTCCTCGTAGTGAGTGCTGGTAACATGATCAGGATGATAAAGAGATTTTTGTCCTTTCAAATTTAGCTTTCTAATCCTTTGCTTTTGCACATATATTGTCTGTATGCATTAATCTTTTCGCTGCATCCTCTGCATCATAATATTTGATGTCCAACTCATGCTTGCTGATCATGGCTAAAGGGCTATCATTTCTCGCTTGTTAAGGATTGAGTTACTCTACTCCAACTTTTGACAATTTTTGGTTTGGGTTTTCTCAGGTTAAAAGCTTTTTGTTAATTTTCAAAGAATGTTCCCTGATTAAGTCATGAATTTCCACTTCAGATTCAAAATTCAGAATGCATAAACAACTGAATGAGTTTTTCTAATATTGAAGCACGAAAACCTAAAACATGACTCGTTTTGGAGGAGTAACTGAATCTTATTTCTCTTGCCTTCAGACGTAATTGCACGAGCTTTTGGTGAATTGTGTGGTGACAGAACCTACATGTAAAGTCATTGGAGTGACTAAATCTTATTTCTTCTGCTTTCAGATACATTTGCATGAGCTTTTCGGTGAACTGTAACAAAGACTACTTCCCTTTAAAAAGAAAAGCACTTTTGCTTGTTATTTATATTGTTGTTTTGTGAGCATGGTTGTTTTATGGTACATTCTATAGCATTAGAATTGATGTAAAAACAAGTTCTGTTCATGGACACGGGTAATTTTCAGTTTGGAGCTGGTATTAAACCTTCAAGCTTCCTAACTATCTAGTAAAACTCTCCAAATTTCAAAACTAAAGCATCCATGCTATCAAAAAACATTGACTAAAGCTTAAATGTTGCATTCTATTTTCTATGGTTTTCAAACTCTCTGGTTTTTAAACAATAATGTTTTAATATCAACAGACGAAAATTCCAGCAATGGCAAAGAGGCTTTTTTCCTCCCCTCTGACAAAAACATCCCCACTACCATCGCCTTCTAAGACACCAAGAACAGACAACATCATGCGTTTGAAAGCTGCATTGGAGAAGAGTTGTGAGAATTTGGATACTCACTTATCTGCTGCCCTGTACAAGCTCAGTGAAGGGAACCGCCCTGATGCAGACAAAAAGCTTAAGACCTGTTCTAACCTCATCTCCGCTATGAGGAAAGAAACTGCAGTAAAGATGGAAATGTGTATTATGGATTTCCATTCAATGACCCAGCGAATATCTGGGTTGGAGAAAAACACTGAGTATTTGAACAAGCGCATCCAAGAACTGACATCGCAATCTAAACTTGACACGAAGAAATGCGTGGAAACAATTAAAACATCTGTAAAGTTAGATAAGACCCAATCTGATGCAGAATTTGAACTTGACAATGAGGAAGAAAATATCTTTCTTCTCCAAAACGTTCAAACTGATATTCTTCACTCTCCGGAAAATGATGATTTTCACTTACTTGATAAGGAGTAATCTGTTATACATACCTTGCCACGATAGCACATTTCAATGTTGTTAATCGGATGTTTTCTTCTTTTCCACATTTTCTTTTTAACATGCTTGGTTGCCTATGTGCTTCATCTGTGTACATTATGTCAGATTCATACCACCATCCCCTTTAAATAGGTAGCCATTTTGTCAACTGAAATTTGTTTTAAAGGATGTCAAATTGAAATAAAGTTGTTTGATTTCAGAATGGAAATTGCCTTTAATTGCCCACTTTGAAAGACGAGCGTTTTGGAACCATGTTTAAGTGCTGGTAATCTATAGGTAATGAAACCCTTTTAAAAGAGGATTGTAAGCTACAACCAAGGTTGTAAGTGGCTAAACATTTCTACTGAAGTCTATTAAAATTGACAATATTAGTTATGCAATTGAATGGAGCCACTGACCTACATAAGAACGAGGTGACGTAGAGCATAAATATGCACAAAAATCCAGGCTTTCTCCTTTAAATTTTACCTCTCTTTTCGACTGCCATATATATATATCATAGAAAGATGATCAATGTTATAGATCTCTTTAAGACTTTGCGGTTTGGATGTTTTATTTCTCATATAAAAAGATTTTGGATTGGCTTTACTATTGGATCATTCCATGACAACTAAATAAGCATACTAATTTTGAAACAAAAAGATAAATAAACAGTTTTTGTGTTTTAGGATGCCAAAAGTGAAGACAAAATCTGCTCTTCAAAAGAGAAATGAAGACAGAGCACGAAAAAGAGTATTGGTAAATATGTGTACAACACCTTCCATACCACAATGGTTCAAAATCTGCAGATTTATTTTAATTCAAAATAAAAATATAGTTTTAGGTATGAGTGACTATCATCATTAAAGTTTGGGATCAGTTCTTAAACTGGAAGATAGTTAATGCTTTTGTTAAAATTATTGATTGAAATTTGAACTTAAAAAGGCTTGGTTTTGGGGATATTTTTCAGTAGGTCGTTTTGTTAGATTGGATGTCATATAAGGATTCCACTGAAAACATGCATTCACAATATGCATTTAAAATACATTAATTCTGGTGGTTTGTGGTGTTTTTTTATCTGCAGATCTCTTTTGAAAGTAAAGCTCAGTGATAAGGTCTTTGTTTCATCATACTAAAACTGTGCTGAACACCTTTTGCAGCCTCTGATAAATCAAAGGAATTACAGATTGTACCTTGACACATTTAAGAATATACTTTGCATAAACAAATCTCTTTTTTTTCTTCAGGCTGTCTGTAATTTAGTAGGCGATGAATCTACAAGTTTGCCCGATGATGTAATTCAAGCGGCACTAGACCTAATGAAAAATAACAGTGATGAACCAGAGAAGGATTTTATGGGGTATTACACTCCAGTGGAATTGCACCTTTTGAGTAACTCGGTCCAAGATATTCCAAAGCCATTTATAGATCCTTTCCAATTTTCTGTAAACATTCATCATTTACCAGGGCACTGGGTTACATCTTGTCAATTTCCAAATCTTCAGAAAATCCATGTTTATGACTCACTGATGTCAAGGGCTCATTTCGAGCAGGTGCTTTCTCAAATCCAAGTGTTATATGGTAGGCCTGCCTTGTCAAAGACCATATACAAACCAGTTCTTACCCAACAGTCTACTGACCCTATATGTGGTGTAATAGCCATTGCGTTTGCCTTTTCCTTCTTCCTTGGACAACCTTGTCATTCTGTGAAATATGACCTATGCAAAGCCAGACATCACCTAAGGCAATGTTTATTGTCCCATCAAATAAAAGTATTCCCTACATGTCAGGAGGCTGCAGTTTCACCTCCAGATAGGCTTCAGTCTTACTTGACTGATCAGATGTGCAAAGATGTTGCCCATAAAGTTAATGAACAATCCAGATGTGCATCCACAAACAAAGATGCCACACGTAAAAGAGAACAAAGACAGGACATACACAAAAAGAAAAATGAAAATGAACAGAGAAGGGTAGCAAGGTCAGATCCAATTAAAAAGCAAATAGAAAAAACCCTGAAATCGTCCGCAAGAAAGGATCCCATAAGAAGAGAGAAGGAAAATGAACGGCGATGGTTATCTGGGAGAGATCCAGCAAGGAAAACTTTGGAGAGAAATCTAAAACGATTCACAAGAGAGGACCCCATAAGAAAAGAGAAGGAAAATGAACGGCGAAGGTTATCTAGGAGAGATCCAGCAAGGAAAACTTTGGAGAGAAATCTAAAACGATTCACAAGAGAGGACCCCATAAGAAAAGAGAAGGAAAATGAACGGCGAAGGTTGGCTAGGGAAGATCCAGCAAGGAAAGAAAAAGAAAATGAACGCCGAAGATTTGGTAGGGAAGATCCAGCTAGGATGGAAAATGAAACCAAACTCAAAAAAATTGCGAGGAAAGATCCAATTAAAAAACAGAAAGAAAATCAGCTCAGACGGTCTGCCAGAGTAAATCCCCTTAAAAGGGAGAAAGAAAGACGGCAAAAACAAATCGCTAGGGAGAATCCCACAAAAAAGGAGAAAGAAAATAGCCGGAGACGATTATCAAGGAAGGATCCTGAATTGATGCAAAAGGAGAATCAGCAAAAAAAGAGGGTCAGGGAAACTCCGCAAAAATGTGAAAAGAAGAAGAAACACCAAGAAGTAAGGAGGGCAAATCCACAAAAAAGGGACAATGATAATAAACTGAGAAAGTTAAGGAGAAAAGATTCAAAAGTAAAAGGGAAACGTTTAAAACGCTGTTCTAAAAAGATAACATCTGCTATGCTACAGGAGAAATTTAAGAAAGCTGTGAGTTTTTCTTGTGATTATGAATGTACATGCTGCTGTCAAATATTTTTTAGACACTCTGTGGTTCGGCTTCCAAATCTCAATATTCCACCCCTACTTCATACTCAGTGCATTTCAAGAACATTAAGTGTTGATGACAAAGAATGGATATGCTACACTTGCCTTAAATATCTACGAAAAAAGAAAATGCCACCTCTTTCAAAGGCAAACAACATGGGGTTTCCCTTGAAATCCGATGTTCTTAAACTGAATAACCTTGAAGAAAGATTAGTGTCGCCATATATTATATTTTTACAAATGAAGGAATTACCAAGTGGTGGACAAGTATGTGTTAAAGGAAATGTTGTCAATGTTCCCTCAGATTCTATATCCACTGTGCAGAAACTTCCACGTCGCCCCCAGGATTCTGAAACTGTCCCTGTGAAATTAAAACGCCGTTTGCGTTACAAGACTCATTATCTCTACGAAAATGTCCGACCGGAAAGGTGTGTCGAAGCTACAAGGCATCTGTTAAGCAAACCATTATTCCAAAAGTATGTAACTGATGGGCTTGACACAGACTGGCTTAATCTTAATATTGTTGATCAGTCCTCCTTGTCACCTTCAGTTTCCAGCATATGTTCAACAGAAAAAGACAGTAATCCTGATACAGATAAAACTTTAACAAACACAAAAAACATGCAAAATGAAGAAGATATGAAAGCTACAGCAACTGATTCAGAATCTGATGCATGGTCGGAAAATGATAATGACCTGCATCCCTTTCCAGGTGTTACAGACACAATGATGTTTCCAACCTTTACCTGTGAAAGTGATGGCCAGCACGTGGTATCTCTGGCTCCGAGTGAAGGAAATGTGCCAGTAAGTATATTTTCAGAGGATGTAGAAGAACTCTCTTTTCCAACCATATTTTGTGGTGAAAAGAGACACAATAACAAAGAAAGGTCTGTACCTGTGAAGTACTCTGATTTTGCGCATGTCTGTGGCTTGGTGAGGACGTGTTTGTGTGGAGCTCCCGGTACAGACCTCTGAAAATCATACATTCTAATGATACTATAGCGATTCCCTCATTCCAAAATTGACTGAACACGAAGTAATATTTATACCTTCACCATGGGAAGAACGAAAAAAGGTGAGAAACAGGACCAGGCCAAAGAAAAAACAGATTTGGAGTCGACACCCGAAAGGCAAGATGGCGGGACAACTGTAAGGTCTGATTTTTTGTGAAAATTCCCTTCATCTTATCAACTTACCTGACCCAGACGACCTAAATCAAGCCGCTATACTAAGTGCTATTAAAACATTAGGAGATCATTTCGCCACCACTATGTCCAGTTTCCAGAATGATGTTCGTGCTAACATTGATCTTTTACAAAAGCAAATGGCGGATAATGTGACAAAAGTCCGTGCAGAACTTGACAAAGTCAAACAAGAGCTACAATCTGAACGTGCGGCTCGTGAATCCCTTGAAGCCAAATTATCTGATGAAAAAAATATTGCCGAACGCCGATCTAGAGCTTATAACATTCGTATTGATGGCCTGATTCTAAAGGAATCTCAATCATGTGAACAGTCTGTCAGTGAATTTCTCTTCAGTAACAACCTCGGAAAATTTCCCGATGCAATTGAAGCCCTCAGATCAATTGAGATAGCCCATAAAATCAAATCCCGCAAGGAATCTCCCAACAAATCTCCCCAAATTATTGCTCGTTTTTATTCTCGAAATGTCCGTAACAATGTTGTGGTTGACTTTAAATCCCTTCGTAGGAACCACCAGGAGACGCATGGCCAGGATAGTAAACTATTATTCAACGTAATGGAAGACCTGACGATGGTAGACTATAACTTGAAACGTAAGGCAACTCCTCTGATGACACAAGCTTATAAAGAAAATAAAAAAGTCAGATTCACTAACGGAACGCTCTTCATTGACGGGAAAGTTGTGGCTGTGTGATCTGTTTTGTTCAATTTTCTTCTGTGTTTCAAAAGTTTGTCTCAACAGTTTAGTTCTGTTTCTTATATCGGGAACTTTTCGTCCCAAGTTCGTCGAGAAAACGCCAAATCTATTATTCGAATGATTAATCAATTTCTTTGCCTTCTACACCCTGTGATCAGTGCTGACCGGTTTTATTTCCCCTTTAATATGACACAACAGACTTTTCTGTGCTCAGTATGCTGTCCTCTGGAATGTTTTGGATTTGTTCCCATCATGGTACTATTATCTGACTACGTATTATGATTGTCCATTTATTGGCCGTAAATTAATGGGATAATAACTCCCAGTGTTTCATTTATTTTTGACCTTATTCATTTCGTTCGTAATTTCGACACCTGGTGATGCGTATTCCATGTTGTGTTACATGAAGTACATTTTTTGCACATTTCAAACTGAAGATACTTTCATAACACTATAGTGACGTTATATTTGGTCTTCGTGCCATTGAGTTCCACATGTATTGTATTAAATGTTTATGACTCGCTTTCAGTGTGTCAACTATTCATGTTTTTTCTCATATTTGCCTTTTTTTCTTTTTTTCCCCAGCTGTGTGATTTTTTCTATATCAATTGTCCTTGTAGGTGAGCTTGTTATACTTTATTACAAATGTACAAATGACAGACGTCACTGACGAGGGTGTTCCAAACACATGGTCCGATACACTTCCATTCAGCGGTGATAATGAGATCCATTATGGCTCTAATCCCCCACCGTCTATTGGACATTCTATCGATTTCGAATCCATGTGTTTCAACCCATTAGTTTTAAATAGTGATGATCGATACGTTACTGATGATAATGAAATTGAAACCAATCACTGGAAAAACATTAGCTCAATACAATCAGAATACTTTTCGGAAACGTCTTTCGACAGCTATACCAAAGACAATTCCATCTCAAATACTAATTTTTCATTGTTTCATTTAAATTCTCGTAGTCTTAAGAAACACTTTACAGAGGTTAGTAGCTTCCTATCTAACCTAAATCATAGTTTTCATGTAATTGGCATTTCTGAGAGCTGGTTGGATTCTAATACAGAATGTTTGTTTGAACTGCCTGGATACACATTGTTCTCCTCTTCAAGATCTAACAAAAAGGGTGGTGGTCTAGCAATGTATGTCAAACATGGCTTCAAGTCGTGCAAAATCAGAACTGACCTATCCTGTATGAGTGATCAATACGAATCAATATTTGTCGAAATCGAATCCACCAGTAATGTTAACAGTCACACTCCTGACAAGAAAATTGTCGGCCTTTTTTATCGCCCACCCAATAAAGATGTATCTCACTTTAACGAAAAGTTAAATGAAAAACTTAACAAAACGAAATCAGAAAATAAATCCTGCTATATCATGGGGGATTTCAATATTAATCTTTTTAACACCGAAAATTATCCACCTGGCAAAGAATTTCTTGATATTTTGCAGTCATTTCATTTTTTTCCTGTAATAACAAAACCTACTAGAGTGACATCCTATTCAGCTACACTAATCGACAACATTTTCACAAATACATTTACCGAGCCTGTACTATCAGGTTTATTTTTGACGGACATCTCAGACCATTTTCCCATTTTCTGTTTAACTAAAGATGAGGCATTACGTACAAAGCCAGTAGAGCACATCACATGCCGATATATAACCCCTGATAAAAAACACCAGTTTGTCAATATGATAGAAGATTCTGATTGGGGACAATTGTGTTCATCAGAAGATGTAAACGAAGCTTATGACACTTTCTTAAACCACTTTACTGACATTTATGACGAATGCTTCCCTTTAGTTACCAGTTCAAATAACCCCGAAAATAAACATATCCTTCATAAACCTTGGGTAACAAGATCCTTACTGCTATCAATTAAAGAAAAAAACAGACTCTTTAGAATACAAAAACTGACCAAAAACATTTTGATAAGACAACAATATCGCAAATACCGAAACAAACTAAATCACTTATTAAAAATTAGTAAAAAAGACTTTTTCCACGCTAAAATTCGAAATTCTGAAAATGACATCAAAAACACTTGGAGAGTCATTAATGAGCTTTTGTGTCGTAATCGCCGCAATCAAGTAATTAGTACTCTCAAAACAGACGCCGAAACTCTGACCGATCCACGGAAAATTGCAAATAAATTCAATGACTACTTTTGCTCTGCAGCGCAACTACTTGCTGACAAAATTCCTGATGGAAACGGACATTATAAAGACTGGCTTACGCTACCCCAGACCGATAACTTTGTGTTTTCTCCTGTAAATGAACATGAAATTATTAATATAATATCCAATTCCAAAAATACCACGCCGGGATTAGATGGTTTAAAAATGTCTCTATTAAAACTAGTTTCAGATAAAATAGCCTTGCCTTTATCTACTGTAATAAACCTGTCCTTCCACTCCGGTATTGTCCCGTCAAAAATGAAAAGTGCAAAAATCAGTCCGATATTTAAAGCCGGATGTGAAACAGACGTAAAAAATTATCGCCCGATATCGATTCTTCCTTGTTTTAGCAAGATATTAGAGAGAGCCGCTATCGTCCGAGTACTGGAGTTCCTTGAACACCATGCTATTCTCTCTATCAATCAGTACGGTTTTAGGGAAAATCATAACACATTTCTGGCCAGTTTATCTCTATATGATAAACTAATTTCTGCGAAAGAATCTAAACAGCTAAGTGCTGTGGCTTTTTTAGATCTATCAAAAGCGTTTGACACCGTCAATCACGAAATTTTATTGAATAAGCTTGATCACTATGGGTTCAGAGACTGCTCAAATAAATGGTTTCGGGCATACTTGTCTAACCGATCTCAGGTTACCCATTGTAATGGTGTTACCTCATCAGAGGGTCAAGTATCAATCGGTGTGCCTCAGGGCTCGATCGTGGGACCCATTATGTTTCTACTGTACATTAACGACCTGCCTGGTGTACTTAAAAAAGTTATGTACATATTATTTGCAGATGACACTAGTATATTTTATTCATGTGATGACCCTGACGAACTTTTTAATGTTTTGTCTGAGGAACTTAATCTACTTCATAATTGGTTTTCTTGTAACAAACTTCTACTTAACCTGGAGAAGACCAAATTCATGCTCATCAAACCAAGATCCAACTTTAAAGTAAACCATTACCAGCTCCATATCCAAGGAAACAAAATCCAACAAGTTCATGACTATAAATTCTTGGGGTTATTTCTAAATGACCGTTTATCATGGACTACCCATATTAACCTTGTAGGTAAAAAGATTTCAAGGAATACCGGTATCTTAAACTGTATCAAAACATCTGGTAACTGCAAAACTTTGTTTATTTTGTATTATGCTCTGATATATCCTTACTTATCCTATTGTAATATTTTATTGGGTAATACTTATGTTACACATCTCCAGCCCTTAGTTCTCCTCCAAAAGCGTGCTATTCGTGTTATTTCGCATAGTGGTCGTCTCCAACACACGACACCTTTATTTGAAAAGTTCAAAATTCTTTCTTTACATGACCTTAATTTATTTCTAGTTTTACAGTTTGTTAACAAATGTTTTCATCACCCTTCTCTACTGCCTATCCAATTTAGAAGTTATTTCATTAAGCAGTCCGAGATTAATCCCTATACTACCCGTGGCCATCCACTCAATCTGTACAAACCTTATTACAGAACTGATTTGTTGTTGTACACAACGAAAATCAAAGGCCCATGTGAATGGAATAAATTGCCCTCTTGTTTAAAATCAATAGCCTCCTTATCTTTGTTTAAGAATCACCTTAAAAATACATTGCTTCATAAATAGGTTTGAAACCTTCACACAGCTGGTTTTTGTTTATACACGTTCATGTATTTATGTGTATTGTATATATATATATATATTTTTTTTTTCTTTCGTTTTTTTTTTTTTTTTAATTTTTTTTTAAATTTTTTTTTTAGAAAATTGATTTATCCTTGGCTACGGCGATTCGATTCACATTTTGGATTATCTTTAGATCGCATATTGTCGCCAAGCTGTGCCAACCATGCCACAACCCTAGAATTCATTTGTATTGTATTTGTCTATAATGCCTTTAAACTTTTTTTATTACATTATATACTTACCTATTAATGGGAAATAACAAGCCCCTTGGGGTTTTCTCCCACCAGAATAATGACTATATCTTACATCAAGATTGTGCTGCTTTAAATAAGTTCTGGCAAATAAACTTTCAATCAACCAATATGCAAACTGGAGCTTAGGCATAAAGACAGAAGATGCTCTACAAATGTTACAAATCTATTTTTTAAGACCAGAAAACTACAACTAAAACAAATACAAGACAAAGTACAGTTTTCAGTTCGTAGAAAACAATCTCGAGGAACTGTGTATACTGCAAAGGATGTAAGGGACAAAACAGTGGTAGAAAAAATGGCAAAATTAGATGAAGGGTTCAGGATTTTCAGGACTTTAAGAGGCTCACCACCCTACTGGGAGAACGCTAAAAGAGATATTTTTGCTATGCTACGGCAATGTAATATTCCAACTTGGTTTATTAGTCTTTCCGCAGCAGAGACACATTGGAAACCTCTGCTTCGATCACTTGGAAAAGTCATTGATCATGTGGAATACACTGATGAGGAAATCAACAAATTTACATGGCAAACTAAATCACGTCTGATCAAATCGGATCCAGTTACAGTTGCACGGTATTTTGATTATCGAATCCAGCAATTCGTGTCTATCTATTTACTTTCACCAGAAGCTCCACTTGGGACCATTACTGACTTTTGGTATCGAGTTGAATTTCAACAAAGGGGTTCCCCACATATTCATGGATTGTTGTGGGTAGATGGATCTCCAAAGTTGGATTGTGATGATTTGAAAAAAGTAGAAAATTTTGTGAGCCAACATATATCAACAAATTCCAGCTTTGATCCTCTTGTGAGTTATCAAAAACATCGTCACTCCCACGCGTGTAGAAAGAAAGGTAAGAAAGAGTGCCGCTTTAATTTTCCTTTACCACCAATGTCATCAACTAAAATACTGGAACCCCTTACATCATGTGAATCTGAAAATGAAAAGGATCTAGATAAAGCTAAGAAGGACTGGTCTGATATAGCCAAAAAGTTTGAAAAACTGTGTTGTGACCCTGATTTGTCATTTGAAGATCTTCTCCAGAAACTGGAACTTTCTGAAAGTGAATATATAAAAGCTATAAGAAGCTCTTTGAAAGATACGAAAGTGTTGCTGAAAAGGCAACCAAATGCAATTCGTATTAATGGCTATAATCCAGGAATTCTGTGTGCATGGGAAGCAAACCATGACATTCAGTATGTTACTGATGCTTACGCCTGTGCTATGTACATTGTCAGCTATATTAGCAAAGATTGCACACATTGCCAATTAGAGTTGTGCTTCACTCCATTGTACACATTACCTACTGATTACTTCATCATATGCTTTCAAAATGCTCAATCCATTAATCTTCACATGGAAGATATCTTAGCAAATGAAAACTTCAAACGGTCTGATATTCTTCTATTTTGTGAATCTAAGTTATCTGCCAGAGAAACAGATGTGGTTATTCCAATGTTCTCCACTCACAGAAATGATTTTGCCCGAACAAGATCACCTTATGGCACAATAGCTTTTATCAAAACAGATCACAAATGTACTTTTCTGAAGTTTAACAAGTTAGAAGTTGAAGTAGTGTTACTCAAAGTTACATATCCCAAACTTCTGAACGTTTTGTGTGTATATAGCAGACCAAAGGAAAAATATAAAAACCTTGAAAGTGCACTCCAAACAGTTTTTGAATGTCTAGACAGTGGTATAAAAACCATTGTTTTGGGGGACTTCAATACAACAGATGTTACTTACAAAAAACTGTGTTCGTTTATGGAAAATTGGAAATTCAAACAAATTGTAAACGAGTCCACAACAGATAATAGGACGATGATTGATCTCATCTTCATTAACTTTGACAAACCCAAAAGCTTCGGTGTCCTTGAGTCCTACTACAGTTACCACAAACCGATATGGATTGCACTGTAACTTGTTAAACCTGCCACGACATGTAAGTGTTTCTTATCATTAGAACCTTCATTACAGTATTTCAACAAATTATATGTTATTCCGAGTTGCCACTCTCAGTATCGCCAGAAAACATTCATCTCCTAATATATGGGAAGAACTTACGTGTGGATAACAACTTCTGAGTATATCCACGAAATATACTCAGAAGTTGTTATCCATACGTAAGTTCTTCTCATATACCATACCCCAGCTTCTAAATGCCACTTAAGTATTTATTCATCTCCTGAGAATATACCATGTATAAATGTACTAAAGAACATAATTACAAAACAGTTCTATTACCATCAATTTTCCTTTCAGGGATTTGCTTTATGTAGCACCAGGGCTTCTGAACTGCATTACAAATTACGACAATCCCTCCGCTAATTATAGGACAGGATGTCTCACTTTAAATCTGTTTGTCTAAATACTTTCTTAGTGTAATGAATAGCTTTTTGTGGAATTCTGTACAGAAGAATATCACTAATAAATTTTTATTCAATAAATACATATTTTGCATGTTTTAAGTTAATTGATTTTACTCTTTAGACAACCAATAATGAAACCATTCATTCAGTCAAGCTTCCATTTGCAGGGGAGCCTCCGTAGCTCAGCTAGTAAAGCTTTTTACTCGCATCAACATAAGCCTTCCACCAATACCGCATGGGTAGGATCCTTGTCAGGCCAAAATTTCATACTGGATTTTTTCGCAAAAGATGAAGGTATATGTGGGATGGTCGCTCGGAGTCAATGAAATGTTGGGGATTTCTTATAAATGTGTAATGTGACGCAGATTATTATTTAATATCTCATATTCAGGTAACATCTTACACAGCATGATATACATATATTCACAAATAAAGTACAACAGTGAATTTTTTTGTGAAAGGTGATGTACTTTCTCCTTGTATATTTATCCTGCCAGGCGACACTTCTACTTCAGTTGAATTCTAGTTCTTCTAGCAATTACAACTTTTCGTAGATGTAGCGATCTGCAGGCACTTAGACTCGGGGAAGGCTGTAATTATCACAGTCCAGAAACAGGGAATTACTTTTATAAGGCCAGGTCTTTCTAAACAGGACAGACCAAATCACTGTGGTACCCCGCTTTTTGTTACTTCCTTAGTGGAAAAACTTTTGGACCCAAGAAGGGCTTTAATTTTTTATCTCAAGGCTACGGAAGCTTTTCGTAGAAAAAGGGACACAGATGAGAGAAAGCTTTTTTTTTATCTTTTAAACAACCGCATAAACCAGGTTCAGTTCAAACCATATCGAACTGGATCGCCAGTGTTATAAAGCTTGCTTATGATTTACAGAGCAAGAGCCTAAGCCAGGTCTCAGCTCATTCCACTAGGGCGATTGGTCCCTCCTGGGCGTTATTCAAAGGTCAACTTATGTAAGATATTATGCAGGCCGAGGTTCGGTCTAGTGAAAACTCTTTTGTTTCTTTTTACTTACGAACATTGATGTAGATACTTCCATTGTACTGGAATGAGTTTCCTTTCCGGTGAGTTTTTGCCAGGGTTTTTCCTAGATTTGATTCAGAGGATAAACTTAAAACTTGTAAATAGTGTATAATGGAATAAAAGCTTGATATTCTCGTTTCTGGGAATTCTCTACATTATATTGGGAAATGAAGTAATAGAAGTTACCAAATTTCCATCCCAACCACCATATACAGGGGATATCTAATTGTAGCACCTATCAGGTAAGTATAGTGAATGAAATGAAATGGGAATATTTGGTCCCAAATTTAGATTTTATGAATGAATCTATACTTACCTGATAGGTGCGTTCCCTCCCTCCTCCCCACAGTGGAAATTTATGAGAACGAATTTTCACCCCTGGGACAAGAAACTGATTGAAGTATACTCGCGCAGACGGACGTGACGTCACGGTCACATAGTAAAAGCTCTGCGGGAGGCGAGGCATACACGATAGAACCGGAATGATATCTAATTGTAGCACCTATCAGGTAAGTATAGATTCATTCATAAAATCTAAATTTGGGACCAAATTTTCCCATTTTACCTCGTTTTTTTTTCTGGAACCCTTTAAAAAGATTTCTTCGGAACGTTATAAGGCTCTGCCTTGAACCTTTTTCGAGTAAGGTTTACATCTGGGTTTGTTTTGTTTTTTTACGAAAAGTCACCAACGCCATGTTTGCACGACTTGAAGAGGGACGCGTACCGATGACTGAATGTATTAACGCGCTCACACATACAGGGCGACTACTATATATGGACTAAAGCTTCGAGATGTTGTGCTAAAATTTTATATCTGAATCACATATCAAGTTTACGTTTCCCAATTCCAATGGATTGATTGATTGTTTGGTGTTTTACGCCGTGCTCAAGATTATTTCACTTGCCAGTTATATTCTGGGAGGAAACCGGACTCTTTGCCCGAAGGAAACCCACGACCTTTCGTTGGTAACTGGCAACCATCCCACATAGGTCGTTCGAGTGGAAACCCAGTCAGAAAATTTTCCAATTTTTTTTGGGCTGAGTGGGATTCGAATCCACGACCCATTGGTGGAAGGCTGTTCGGATTGAGCGTCCAAAGCTCTACCTACTGAGCCACGGAGGCCCCTAAATTCCAATGGACATTTTCTTAAAAGTAAAAACAAATATGCATTCCAAGCCCGAGAGGAAACTTTGTATTACTTGTTGGTCAAGTTGGGTTGATTAATTGAAATATTTTCGTTTGTTGTTGTTTGTAATTGATCAGGTTTAAGCCTTCCTGTTCATTCTTGTATTGACCTCCGACTCGGTTATTTTCATTGTTTTTTGTTTAGTGCCTGGATTTTTAAAAACATTTATATACCTTATTGATGTTGGCTTTTCACTCTATCTCCCTATGTTGGAGATCAATTTATCAAATCTTCTAGGAGCCTCAGTCCCACACAAGCCTCACGTCGATGGGTCGCAAGTTGGAATGCCAATCAGTCCAAGAAAAAAATTGTTTCACTCGATTACCCTATGTGGAAGTTACCAGCTACTTGCCGAACGCCGCCATATAAAATCGTGAATGTGGTGAAAAACATAATTCAACTTTCAAAAACAAAACCAATTGATGTTTGAAACAGTCGTTTATTTCTAAGACAAAACTCGTTTGATATTTGAAGCAATCTTACAGTTCGCACACAAAACCTCTACTATTTGTCATTGGACACAGGCCCGTCCCAATACCTGCTTGAAACACGCTACAATGTACACTAGAGTCAGGGAGGAGCGTTGGATCAGTAGTGACTCCCGCCAGTAAATTCGTTTCCTCGGGCACAGACACAAACCAGGTATCTTGAAGAAAGGCTGAAAACAAAATCGGCAGAGTTTAATATAGGGTTTTATTTCCAAGTTGATACCATTAATATGATTATTTGGATATATTTTTTTAGCGTTTTTCCCTTGTTGAAAGCTTTTATGACGGATTCCTACAAACATAGTTAGCATTAACCTAGCAATTTATTTCAGTCAGAGAGAACAAATATGACCTCTTTGTTTCGCTCCTGATCACCACAATGTTATCCTGCAATCAATGGACAAATCGACACTGTATATATTGGTTCTCATACACTTAGAAATAGAACCGCTTGATGTCAACATTTTTCAAGCTTTCCGTGTTTACGTTAGCAGAATATCTGGGTTCAACCTATAAATCGAAAACAATCAACCTTTCCAGGGTCTTGGTCTATCAACACTCGTTTATAAAAAGGTCACGGTGCACACATACATTCACAGTATTTTTCAGTAAGTGAAGTGCAAGTGCCGGGTTTATCGATATTGTTCTGCTAAGGTAAAACACGCAATGGCTATGGCGAATTTTACTTTAAATCTAGAAGATGGGCCTACATGTACCTTTCGGTTTTTCACGGTCAAACTGCCTGGACACGGTTTGTCCTGTAGGACATGGAGTATCATTTTCATTCCATAATTTCGTTCACAGAATATAAAACATTGAAACCCCGTCATTCCATTGGATTATTTTCAGAAGTGTACAATAAGTAAAGGGAGAGCCGCCATGATGATGGAAATGTCTAGGTCAATGTAGAGAAGCCAGTTTGACCGTTTGGTTTTCATATTCTAATGGCACGATGTCTATTTGCCTTTGTGGTCACACGTGACTAAAAAGTTTACGTTTTTGCACGGGAATCATGGGACACTGACGTGGTCGTGTCCAGGTTCTTTTTTTCTCTCAGTATGTGCAATAGTGCTGAGAGTGAGATGGTGTGTTTCTCTGGAGATCCCACAGTAAACGAATTCGTCTTTACTAAAATGTACTGTTGAACGCGTTAGCGTATATTTATTCTTCTTGTGAAGGGCCACATATTTTCCCCATAGGCACCAGAGCCACGTTTATCAACGCCTCACAGATTTTGACACTATTGAGTTGACAGTGAAATGTGTTTCTCTGGAGATTCCACAGTAAATGAATTCGTTTTTACTAAAGTGTGCCGTTGAACGCTTATTCTGCTTCAAAATGGCCATATATTTCTACAACCAACGTCATCAGAAAACTATCTTTATCAACGCCTCTACAGCTGCTCTACGAATTCGGTACCAACGAGGGAGTTCTCTGTGTTCTCGCGGCCAAGGTTTTCGACCACGTAAAGGGCACGGATTCTCTTAATGACTAGAACATAGTTATTAGTCCAGCATTTTTTCCCCCTTTTTTGAAATTATGTTTGTCATAATAAACAAAAGTATTTTTCACAAACTCTGCCTTCTTCTTGTCTGTCAACAAGGTTTCTTTCGTTTTACTCTGTTGGTAAGGAAATTGGGTTTGGTACGTCCATTATATGGAATATCCTCCCAATCCCAGTATCGTTACGTAACAGCGAACAGCAAAGACATTACCTTTATAACAAATCTTTGAAACCATTTTAAAGCTTCCATCAACAAATCCTCCATACCAGTTGCTTTAGTGGCTGAATACGTTACCCATGATAAATTATGCTACTAGGATTTTATTTATTTAGCAATTTCAAGGACTTAATCTTTGACATCAAGGGTTAGATGAAAGGAAAATTGATTGTATTTAATGACCAAATGCTTTGGTGGCAACATTAGTCCCACCCGGTCACAAAGTGTTCGAATGCAAAGATTAAATTTTGACATCATGAATTAGAGGGGGGAAGTGATAGCCTTTAGAAATATATCACAATTTTAAAGTTTGTTGGGAAGCCATCCTAAAAACTAAACCATTCCGAAAATCCTTAATAAGTGGGAAGTATATCACCAAACATAATTATACGATTAAAAATGATGGGAAACGGGTTGGTTTATAGAAAATATTAAGGAAGTGAAGAACATTTTGAAGATTTGGTTCCATCTATAGAAAACCATTTTCCCGAAAGTCAGATCTCTTCCACATACGGCGATCATTTTTACCCCTCGGGCAAATTTTGCCCGAAGGGTATTGTCGTTGCCTCCGTCGTCCGTCTGTCCGTCTGTCCATTGGTCCTTGTAAACACATTATCTAAAAAAGTCTTTAACTTACAACTTTGAAACTTAACACATTTGTTTAATACAGCAAGTACAAGAAGCCTATTGAAAATCAACGCACTCGGATGTTTTTTTCCAAGAGTTATGCCCCTTACATTACCGCTGCTATAAAAAGCCTTGTAAACACATTATCTAAAAAAGTCTTTAACTTACAACTTTGAAACTTCACACATTTATTTAATACACCAGGTGCAAGAAGCCTATTGAAACCAAATTTGGGACCAAATTTTCCCATTTTACCTCGTTTTTTTTCTGGAACCCTTTAAAAAGATTTCTTCGGAACGTTATAAGGCTCTGCCTTGAACCTTTTTCGAGTAAGGTTTACATCTGGGTTTGTTTTGTTTTTTTACGAAAAGTCACCAACGCCATGTTTGCACGACTTGAAGAGGGACGCGTACCGATGACTGAATGTATTAACGCGCTCACACATACAGGGCGACTACTATATATGGACTAAAGCTTCGAGATGTTGTGCTAAAATTTTATATCTGAATCACATATCAAGTTTACGTTTCCCAATTCCAATGGATTGATTGATTGTTTGGTGTTTTACGCCGTGCTCAAGATTATTTCACTTGCCAGTTATATTCTGGGAGGAAACCGGACTCTTTGCCCGAAGGAAACCCACGACCTTTCGTTGGTAACTGGCAACCATCCCACATAGGTCGTTCGAGTGGAAACCCAGTCAGAAAATTTTCCAATTTTTTTGGGCTGAGTGGGATTCGAATCCACGACCCATTGGTGGAAGGCTGTTCGGATTGAGCGTCCAAAGCTCTACCTACTGAGCCACGGAGGCCCCTAAATTCCAATGGACATTTTCTTAAAAGTAAAAACAAATATGCATTCCAAGCCCGAGAGGAAACTTTGTATTACTTGTTGGTCAAGTTGGGTTGATTAATTGAAATATTTTCGTTTGTTGTTGTTTGTAATTGATCAGGTTTAAGCCTTCCTGTTCATTCTTGTATTGACCTCCGACTCGGTTATTTTCATTGTTTTTTGTTTAGTGCCTGGATTTTTAAAAACATTTATATACCTTATTGATGTTGGCTTTTCACTCTATCTCCCTATGTTGGAGATCAATTTATCAAATCTTCTAGGAGCCTCAGTCCCACACAAGCCTCACGTCGATGGGTCGCAAGTTGGAATGCCAATCAGTCCAAGAAAAAAATTGTTTCACTCGATTACCCTATGTGGAAGTTACCAGCTACTTGCCGAACGCCGCCATATAAAATCGTGAATGTGGTGAAAAACATAATTCAACTTTCAAAAACAAAACCAATTGATGTTTGAAACAGTCGTTTATTTCTAAGACAAAACTCGTTTGATATTTGAAGCAATCTTACAGTTCGCACACAAAACCTCTACTATTTGTCATTGGACACAGGCCCGTCCCAATACCTGCTTGAAACACGCTACAATGTACACTAGAGTCAGGGAGGAGCGTTGGATCAGTAGTGACTCCCGCCAGTAAATTCGTTTCCTCGGGCACAGACACAAACCAGGTATCTTGAAGAAAGGCTGAAAACAAAATCGGCAGAGTTTAATATAGGGTTTTATTTCCAAGTTGATACCATTAATATGATTATTTGGATATATTTTTTTAGCGTTTTTCACTTGTTGAAAGCTTTTATGACGGATTCCTACAAACATAGTTAGCATTAACCTAGCAATTTATTTCAGTCAGAGAGAACAAATATGACCTCTTTGTTTCGCTCCTGATCACCACAATGTTATCCTGCAATCAATGGACAAATCGACACTGTATATATTGGTTCTCATACACTTAGAAATAGAACCGCTTGATGTCAACATTTTTCAAGCTTTCCGTGTTTACGTTAGCAGAATATCTGGGTTCAACCTATAAATCGAAAACAATCAACCTTTCCAGGGTCTTGGTCTATCAACACTCGTTTATAAAAAGGTCACGGTGCACACATACATTCACAGTATTTTTCAGTAAGTGAAGTGCAAGTGCCGGGTTTATCGATATTGTTCTGCTAAGGTAAAACACGCAATGGCTATGGCGAATTTTACTTTAAATCTAGAAGATGGGCCTACATGTACCTTTCGGTTTTTCACGGTCAAACTGCCTGGACACGGTTTGTCCTGTAGGACATGGAGTATCATTTTCATTCCATAATTTCGTTCACAGAATATAAAACATTGAAACCCCGTCATTCCATTGGATTATTTTCAGAAGTGTACAATAAGTAAAGGGAGAGCCGCCATGATGATGGAAATGTCTAGGTCAATGTAGAGAAGCCAGTTTGACCGTTTGGTTTTCATATTCTAATGGCACGATGTCTATTTGCCTTTGTGGTCACACGTGACTAAAAAGTTTACGTTTTTGCACGGGAATCATGGGACACTGACGTGGTCGTGTCCAGGTTCTTTTTTTCTCTCAGTATGTGCAATAGTGCTGAGAGTGAGATGGTGTGTTTCTCTGGAGATTCCACAGTAAATGAATTCGTTTTTACTAAAGTGTGCCGTTGAACGCTTATTCTGCTTCAAAATGGCCATATATTTCTACAACCAACGTCATCAGAAAACTATCTTTATCAACGCCTCTACAGCTGCTCTACGAATTCGGTACCAACGAGGGAGTTCTCTGTGTTCTCGCGGCCAAGGTTTTCGACCACGTAAAGGGCACGGATTCTCTTAATGACTAGAACATAGTTATTAGTCCAGCATTTTTTCCCCCTTTTTTGAAATTATGTTTGTCATAATAAACAAAAGTATTTTTCACAAACTCTGCCTTCTTCTTGTCTGTCAACAAGGTTTCTTTCGTTTTACTCTGTTGGTAAGGAAATTGGGTTTGGTACGTCCATTATATGGAATATCCTCCCAATCCCAGTATCGTTACGTAACAGCGAACAGCAAAGACATTACCTTTATAACAAATCTTTGAAACCATTTTAAAGCTTCCATCAACAAATCCTCCATACCAGTTGCTTTAGTGGCTGAATACGTTACCCATGATAAATTATGCTACTAGGATTTTATTTATTTAGCAATTTCAAGGACTTAATCTTTGACATCAAGGGTTAGATGAAAGGAAAATTGATTGTATTTAATGACCAAATGCTTTGGTGGCAACATTAGTCCCACCCGGTCACAAAGTGTTCGAATGCAAAGATTAAATTTTGACATCATGAATTAGAGGGGGGAAGTGATAGCCTTTAGAAATATATCACAATTTTAAAGTTTGTTGGGAAGCCATCCTAAAAACAAAACCATTCCGAAAATCCTTAATAAGTGGGAAGTATATCACCAAACATAATTATACGATTAAAAATGATGGGAAACGGGTTGGTTTATAGAAAATATTAAGGAAGTGAAGAACATTTTGAAGATTTGGTTCCATCTATAGAAAACCATTTTCCCGAAAGTCAGATCTCTTCCACATACGGCGATCATTTTTACCCCTCGGGCAAATTTTGCCCGAAGGGTATTGTCGTTGCCTCCGTCGTCCGTCTGTCCGTCTGTCCATTGGTCCTTGTAAACACATTATCTAAAAAAGTCTTTAACTTACAACTTTGAAACTTAACACATTTGTTTAATACAGCAAGTACAAGAAGCCTATTGAAAATCAACGCACTCGGATGTTTTTTTCCAAGAGTTATGCCCCTTACATTACCGCTGCTATAAAAAGCCTTGTAAACACATTATCTAAAAAAGTCTTTAACTTACAACTTTGAAACTTCACACATTTATTTAATACACCAGGTGCAAGAAGCCTATTGAAAATCAACGCGCTCGGATGTTTTTTTTCAAGAGTTATGCCCCTTACATTACCCCTGCTATAAAAAGCCTTGTAAACACATTATCTAAAAAAGTCTTTAACTTACAACTTTGAAACTTCACACATTTGTTTAATACAGCAAGTACAAGAAGCCTATTTAAAATCGACGCGCAACAAATTGTCTGGGAAATAAATATATCTTCGGTTTCTTTGGCCCAGACCCGAGGGGTCCTGATGGCGACAGCCACTTATTTATTTTGTCTGAGTAGGATGAGAACCCACGCCGCGTCGATGGAAGGTCTATGTTGTTTCTATGTGAATTAGTTTTGTCAAATGAGCATATCTGACTTCCTGATAGTGTGACAGTTCAATAAGTACTTACTGTAATGTTGTAATGTATATCCCACCAACGCCTCAAGCTCGGGATAACTTTCTATGAATGCCAGATAACTGCCAGGGTGTAGATTTGAGCATGCTTCTTTTGCTGACGAATATGACGATACTTTCTCCTTGTCTTCGAAGTAATAACACCTGTCGCTGATAGACACCCAATTGTCTGGACACGAAGTAATAACACCTGTCGCTGATAGACACCCAATTGTCTGGACACGATCCACGGGCTATAACAATGAAACATGTTCATGTAAACTTTGTTGTAAAGAACAAGTAAATTAACGTGAAATGTGAACAACATATACTGTCATAACTCTGTATCAAACGTGACTACAATGACAAGATATCGCCTAATTAGGAAGATAGCGTCACAATGAAAAAATGATCCCTGATAAAAAGTACCACATAAAATCCATGGTATAAAATACCACAGAAAGAAGTTCCACAGAAAACAACATGTTATAAAAATACCACAGAAAAGCATGACAAAGAGGTACCAGAAAATCTATGGTAACGGTGAAGATGTACAACAGAAAATCCATGGTTAAGAAGTACCACAGAAACTCCGTGTTAAAGAATTACCACAAAAAATCAACCGCAAAGAAGTACCACAAAAAATCAACCGTAAAGAAGTACCACGGAAAATCAATGGAAAACCTGTACATGTACGATGACAGTTTACATTAGATTTTCCACTGTTTTCAATTCTCGGACGGGGGGCGGTGTGGTTTTTGCCATAGCCATTTTCGCCTACCTAGCATGGAGGGAAATTAAGTATGCCAAATACACTAGCCTTCCTGACGTTCATATGGTCTGTGGTGGTTTTAATGTTAAAATTTAGGTGGGGTGGCTAAGATTTTTTGATCAGTTGGTACTTTTGTCGCCATAAAACCTTAGCTGTTGAGTGCGACGTTAAGCCTAGGGCAGACGAGAGGCGCCGGCTGAGCTACAAGGCACGCGTGGCCAAGGGAGCAGCTACAGATTTCAGTGCAGACGATGAGCTCTCGGCTGAGGCAAGTTCTTGGTCACCCAAGTTCACTGACACAAGTAGTGTTATTCCGAAAAACGAAAACTTTGACTCAATATTTCGACTTTTATTCAGTCATCATCAGGAGTAAGGTACATAAGCAACAACATTGGTATATATACAGGTAAAAAAAAAACAAAGAAAAAACAAACAGATTAAGCAGTGATATAACAATATTAGGAATGGCCTTACAGATTTACAAACTTATTATCATTATTACATATGCACGTTGACAAAACAGATAAAGAAAACAGATTAGGGGAACAGCAGTTCACTGATCTACACAAGTGTCACTACCCGTGTTACGTAATATTCTAAGTGGTCACATGATTTAATAGGCACACGCGATTGGACTATCCCTCCTCTCAGCTCAGCCGGCAGCTTACGTTATGCGCACACGGTGAGATTCTTGCCACGAGAGGCAGAAAATATCAAACATGCTAAATACTTTCCTCACCGCCTCGAGAGGCGAAAATCTCACCAAAATTTACGCGCACACGGGGGAAACAGCTTAGCTCTCAGCCACGCGTAGCCGGCAGCTCAGCCGGCGCCTCTCGTGTGCGCTAGGCTTTAAGCCCCAATCAATCAATCAACCACAGTTTTCAAAAGATTACACTACTTAAACATAACCTCAGGATACAGTTGGGTAAATACAAGTGTATTAATTCCCTCCCAGACTGGAGGCATTGCTGTTTTGTTTTAACCATGTTCCCTGATCAAGCAGCAAAGAGCATTACGTTTGTAAAATACGTTAGTCCTCCTAAAACTCTATGGTCTATAGAGCCGAATGTCAAAACTTAGATGAGGATGGAAAGGGTGGTCTTTTGGTCGGTTGGTACTTTTGACTGCATATGACCCCAATAAATCAATGGTCGACAGTAAAGTAAGGAAACCACGATAGTAATGTTAGGTAATCTGAAGTAAAATAATGATACAGGAAATTAAATCTGGTAAATCCATGATAAACAATACACAGAGGTAAATTGGCCCGAAACTGCAAACACCCTGCCCTTACCGTTCTTTTTTATACCAGGGATTGCATCTCTTTTTTAAACAAACATGCGCAAATAATTATGTTGCATTAGGGGACATTTTGTATTTATTAATCGGGCATGCTCAGTGAGTTATGCTTTTTTGGATTAATGTAACACCATGGCATAATAAAGACATCTATTTTAATGTTAAGTTAAATGCAAATCACGTTATGTCTCCTTAGTGTGCAATTTCTGTGAACTGAACTTGCTCCACTAGACGTGACAACCGTTTGAAACAGTCTCCTCTTAGTCCCTTCTAAGAAGTTAAATTACTTAAGAATTTTTAGACCACTGTAGAAGCCAATTGTGTCGCAACGGCCAATTGTGTCGCAATGCGACATAATTGGCCTCTACTGTCGACCAATTGTGTCGCAACGGGAATTGCGACATAATTGGCCTCTGTTGTCGATATTTTGATACAAACTTTTTTCCTGTATTTTTACTGACATACGTTTATTTTGATCCAACATCACATTAGAACACTGCTGATGCATTTTACCCCTACGTGGGCGAAATTTTCCTCCTTCAAGTAAATTCCCCGTCCTGAAACTACTGCTTTGTTTATTATCGTGCGTTTATTCCTGAAGTTGTTAACCTAAAAAACTTTTGTACAAATTTGTGCTTTGATATCGATCCATTTCATTTTTATTTCTTAATTTTGTTATGAGTAATATATCGTTGCGACACAATTGGCTTTCTCTCACAGCCAATTATGTCGCAACGGCCAGTTGTGTCGCACACAAATTCTTACGGTTGTTTGCAGTTTATCAACACGCGCTATTCACCGTATGTCCAGTGACGGGTGCAGACTATATTAAACGTTTTCCTCAACTTCGACTTCTACCAATGGGCCCAAGTTCGAATCCACCTTAGACTTGTTAAAAGAAAAGGGATATGATAACTTTTGACGGAATTCAATAAATTGAGCTTCTTGCCAAGTGTATAGGTCTATGAAATGGGATTTTCCTCTTGAAATATAATGTCACGGTTTTCGTCACCGAAAAATCAGATAACGCTGTCAAATGAACGAAATCATCTGGATTTTTTCTTTCTGAGAGGGGGATAAGTTTTTATCTGTTTAGTTTTTATTTTGTTGGAATATTTTTGGTTTGTTTTGGCTTTAATTTTTTTCAGTCTGCAGTTAGTATTTTTCACCCAGATGAAGATCCATTTAATCTAATATCGGTTTCAAGAGAGACACGAGAGAAATTCTGTGATAAATTCTGGTTCAGGAAGTATTATTGAGTGTCCGTTAACTTGAAGTTCATTTTTTTTCCTGTCATATGTATACGAGACTATCGAACACTTCTATTTGTAAGCCGAACGATAAAACTGTACCCAGAAGAAGGTCAAAATAATAGGCTGATGTCGCATTGTTAAAACATAGTCGCACTCCGTCAACACTGTTGCATTGCTTACGCCAGGTCAATTTTGTGCTTTTGGATAAACCTCTCGCATATTGAGAGTCGTTGGTCATCCTCTTAATATTATTATTGTTAATCCTATTAATTTTCACCTGGGTGCAGAGCTCCTCCAAAAATAGAAAAACGCTTAAAATCAGAAAAGTCAAAACCCGACAAAAAACTTAAACCACTCTAGGCCTAAAATCTACTTCTTCGATTTTACACAAACATGCAAATTCATTACATATTTGTTTGTTGACGTTCTTTCTTTTTATTCATCCACAGCATCACAATGAATGCATAGTAGGTAAACTGCCTCACAATTGGCCACCTCTAGTAGCCAATTAAACAAGCCTTGAAACTATCCTATATGTGTAAAAATCAGCAAAACAAAAGGTTTAAATTAACATAATGTGTCTTGTTTTTACAGAATTTCTTATTTATTTGTTGGTTTTCTTAGGATTTGGTTATATACCTTATCATGTAATTGTTGCGACACAATTGGTCAACTCTGGTAGCCAATTATGTCGCAACAGCCAATTGTGTCGCAATACTTATAAATGCCTTGAAAGTTTATTTTTTTGTGTAAAACAAAACAAAATAACGTTTGAATGAACGTCATGTTTCTTGTTTTGACAACATTTCTCATCTATTTGATGATTTGAGTGGGATTTGGTCTTATACCTTATCATTTCATTGTTGCGACACAATTGGTCAACTCTGGTAGCCAATTATGTCGCAACGGCCAATTGTGTCGCAATACTTAAACAAGCCTTGAAACTATCCTATACGTGTAAAAATCAGCAAAACAAAACGTTTAAATTAACATAATGTGTCTTGTTTTTACAGCATTTCTTACTTATTTGTTGGTTTTCTTAGGATTTGGTTATATACCTTATCATGTAATTGTTGCGACACAATTGGTCAACTCTGGTAGCCAATTATGTCGCAACGGCCAATTGTGTCGCAATACTTAAACAAGCCTTGAAACTATCCTATACGTGTAAAAATCAGCAAAACAAAACGTTTGAATTAACATAATGTGTCTTGTTTTTACAGCATTTCTTATTTATTTGTTGGTTTTCTTTAGGATTTGGTTATATACCTTATCATTTCATTGTTGCGACACAATTTGTCACCTCTGGTAGCCAATTGTGTCGCAATGGCCAATTGTGTTGCAATGACCAATTATGTCGCAATGGCCAATTGTGTCGCAATGACCAATTATGTCGCAATGGCCAATTGTGTCGCACTTAACCTATCAGTATTTTAGTAGATTGAAATTAAAAAGAACACAAAACACCGACAAGTTAGGCAGATTATATTTCTTTGGTTTATCCTACATTTGCTATATGTTTGTTGATTTCGCCGTAAAGGGAAACGTACATTGTGTGTTGCGATTTGTATCGCTTATGTAACAATAACATGCCATTAAGTTTTCGTCATGAAACTATGAATTATGAAAACTATGAAAATTGCTTTCACAGCTCTGTAGTCTGGCGGCGCGTGCACGTTCCATGGTGATTGTCTTATGATCACTGCAAGGCTCTTTACACGTATAGGATAGTTTCAAGGCTTGTTTAAGTATTGCGACACAATTGGCCGTTGCGACATAATTGGCTACCAGAGTTGACCAATTGTGTCGCAACAATAAAATGATAAGGTATAAAACCAAATCCCAATCAAATCATCAAATAGATGAGAAATGTTGTCAAAACAAGAAACATGACGTTCATTCAAACGTTATTTTGTTTTGTTTTACACAAAAAATAAACTTTCAAGGCATTTATAAGGATTGCGACACAATTGGCCGTTGCGACATAATTGGCTACCAGAGTTGACCAATTGTGTCGCAACAATGAAATGATAAGGTATAAAACCAAATCCCAATCAAATCATCAAATAGATGAGAAATGTTGTCAAAACAAGAAACATGACGTTCATTCAAACGTTATTTTGTTTTGTTTTACACAAAAAATAAACTTTCAAGGCATTTATAAGTATTGCGACACAATTGGCCGTTGCGACATAATTGGCTACCAGAGTTGACCAATTGTGTCGCAACAATGAAATGATAAGGTATAAAACCAAATCCCAAGCAAATCATCAAATAGATGAGAAATATTGTCAAAACAAGAAACATTACGTTCAACAAAGTTATTTTGTTTTGTTTTGCTGTGTTTTACACATGTAGTATACCTCCAAGGCATGTATAAGTATTGCGACGCAATTGGCCGTTGCGAGATAATAAAAAATCAGAACAAATAAGATACACCAAACGTTTTTCTTCTGCACGTATGATATACTTTCAAGACACGTTTAAGTATTGCGACACAATTGACAATTGATACATGGGCCTAAGCTAATTGACGGCTAGAAAAAACAAAACTAAGCAATGATGTCGTATATTGCAAACGAAATCTAAAAGGAGATAAGAAATGTTGTTGAAAAGTGAATAAATAACATCCGCCAAACGTTTTTGTTTTGTTATGTTTCTCTTTACACCATACTTTTAAGGCATGTGTGAGTATTGCGACACAATTGGCTGTTGCGACATAATTGGAGTTATTTCGTTAAAATGCATTGATTTCGTACATGATCAAGACGAGACAAGCAAGGAAAAAAGAAATGCAACTGAGATTGAATAAAATCAAAAGAGCTGTTTTTTTTGGGACTGCCTGGGATTCGAACCCGCGACCAATTGGTGGAAAGCTGTTCCGATTAAGCGTCCAACACTCTACTGAGCCCCGGAGGCCCCGTCATGAGTTTGAACGACAACATCACTGAATGCCAAAATGTATCTGACAAAGTAAGATCCTATAACAAGTATTATATAACTCAAAAGGATGTTCGATTTCAATATACTAAGATTAAAATGAAGAATGCTTCGATTTGAATTCTGATATAGTATACAGGGGTTAACATGCGTAACAAAAATTTACGAAGATCCTTTCACTGCTTTATGAGAACATTGACAAAAAGAAGAAAAACAAAATGGCCAGCGGCCACCAAAAGTGCATACCGGTAGTGCACAATAACAAGATCATAAAGTTAACCTGCATATACAATTTTACGGAGAATCTTTCATTATTTAGGAAAACAGTGATAAAAAGAAGAAAACGAAAAATGGCCATTTTAACATGCAAGTGGGCAAAGGAATAGATGTTGCACAACTAGACCATAGGGAGAATGTGCGTGTGAAATTTAAAGAAGATCCGACCAGCAGTTGACTTGGAATAGCGATCACAAGAGAGAAAAGTGATAAAAAGAAGAAAAACAAAATGAGATCATGGTAGTCTAAAAACGTATTAGTGTCTCCAAAAGGCTGCTTTTATTGTTTTCAGTCAATTTTAATGGTTACAAAGGGTAAATCGGCTAAATTTTATAGCAATATATAAGTGGTGGTAGTGTTTTCATAACATCCTACTTTCTTTCGTTATTAATTGATTGTTATTTCACAAACACAACATTGTAGGCTGGAGTATAATAGCATTGAATAAATGACTTATGACTTATTCTGCTAATTCATCAATAGTGACAGACTTATGGAACGATTATGATTTCTACGACATAATCACTTAAATTCGTTTACAGGAGCGACATGGATCGACTATTCACAGCTTTGAAATAAGAAAAAAGAAAATGAATTTTGAAGAAAAACATTCTGAAAATGTGTATACTTTCTTAAGTCTTCATATACGATTACTAGTCGGCCTACATGGTTTTCAACTATGTATCATATTATAATGTATTGCGACATAATTGGCCTCTTGTACCCATATTTTGGGGTTGCGACATAATTGGCCAGACGTAGAAGCCAATTGTGTCGCAATTGACCAATAGTGTCGCATTGCGACACAATTGGCCGTTGCGACACAATTGGCTTCTACAGACCACCGTGATCTGATGGTGGTCGTATCAAATCGCTTTTTGTCCGTGGTCCGTGGTCCGGTGTCTGTAAACTTTTCCTGTGATCGCGATTCCAAGAGAACTACTGGTCGGATCTTCAACAAATTCCACAGACATGTTTCCCTTATGGTTTAGTTGTGCAACATCTATTTTGTTTGCTCATTTGCATATCAAAATGGCCGCTGGCTAAAAAATTACCTACATAGATTGTGAACGCGGAATCTAGAAAACCACCAGGCCGATCTTGATGAAATGTTTTTGTGTTCGTTCCCCATATGGTCTAGTTTTGCAACATTTATGTCTAGGGTCATTTGCATATTAAAATGGCCGCTAGGCGACCATTTTGTTTTTCTATTTTTTATCACTTTTCTCTCTTGTGATCGAGATACCAAGAGAACTGCTAGTCGGATCTTCTTTAAATTTCACACGCACGTTCCTCCTATGGTCTAGTTGTGCAACATTTATTTCTTTCGCTCATTTGTATATTAAAATGGCCGCTAGGCGACCATTTTGTTTTTCTTCTTTTTATAATTTTTCTCCTAAAGTAATGAGAGGATCTTCGTAAAACTTTGTACACAGGTTAACCATATGGCCTCGTTGCGTACTTTGTACTTTTTTGCTCATTTACATATTAAAATGGCCGCTGGGCGACCCTTTTGTTTTTCTTCTTTTTGTCACTTTTCTCCTAAAGTAATGAAAGTTTAGGATCTTCGTAAAATGTTGTACTCAAGTTAACCTAATGGTCTCGTTGCGCACTATACACTCGTTGCTCATTTACATATTCAAAATGGCGGCCGGTAGCTATTTCTGCGATTTCTACCTACATAGTTTGTGATCGGGGAATCAAGAAAACTACCAGGCGGATCTTGATGATTTTTTTTGTGCTGCTTCCCCATATGGTCAAGTTATGCAACATGTATTTTTGTCGTCGTTGATGTTTTCATTTAACTCATTCGGTATCGCTGTCGCCCTATGGCGTTAGAGTGCTAGCCTGCTTCATTACGGAAGACATCGTATGGCGACAGCAGAAAAGTCGGCTAAAACCCCACTGACGCTGTATAATTATTTTTTCTTAGAACTTCAACTAATTTTGAAAAAGAACAAATAAAATCACATGTTGCATCTGTTGGTTGCTTTGTGTTTTGTCTTTTTCGATCTTCGAATACGGTAAAAGAGGTTTAATTTACTTTAACGCACGCGTAATTCACTGATATCTTCCAAGTTAGTCCAAGTTAGAACGGAAACTTCAAACATACGTATATAACAAGAAAACGTTAAATTTGACAATAAAAGCTTGTGGAATTCCTTATATTTACAGCTCCAGATCTTAATATATATTTTCCTTGTCTTCAATATACTGACAGTGAGTAAGATATTTAAATATCTATGATTAAAAAGTGCTAAAATCGGGTGGTGAAAATAGTTCGCGAGAGCGAGTTCCCGCTGTCAATCACGCGGCCCCTACAAATGCATTTTAAAGGGCTTCTCAGGCATGACCCAGTTAAAGACAAATAATTTATTTTTGGCACTGAGGACGTTATTTGGAATTTCGGAGTCCATTGTAGTGAAAAAAAGACATTTATCGGAGCATTACTAAACCTCAGAGTGAAATTGCAATCCTCGGGTCATTTTAAAAGTATGTAAATCGACTCCTTTCAGATTTCCAAGGGCGACCATAAGAAATAGTTTATCTATACGTGTTGCCGGCATCCACGGCTTGTTCAAAGTAGGTAAAATGTCCTTCTCGAATTTGGATTTTAAACGCCTAAATTCTTTCCAAAAATGTAACAATAATAAATATTTTTAAAGGATAGTGTTGCCTAAGACACTTAAGAAGATCCATATTGTCTTTTTCCGAGCTTGAAAGGAAGGAATATTTAAAAATAAAATGAAATCCACGGCAACGTACAATCACTATTTTGCCGATCGAATTTGCGTTCAGGCAGCTATGTACAGCAACTGACTTCGCAATTGTAAATGCTTTTTACCAATAAAGTAAAGTAAAATGTTTTTATTCAATCATATATTTATATCAAATCGTGCATTAAGATTTTTTTTATAAGAGTTCACTAATTTCTGAACGAATCGGGACATTTTTGCCATTAATTTTTAAACTTTCGTGATGTTTAAATTTTTACTTCAGTGATACGTCGCCCATTCTTCACTTTTCACGGGCTATTTTTGACCGATATACATTATTTTTTGATTTGTAAACAAACACTAAATTCATCTTAGTGACATGTGTACAATCGTTTTGGATTTTGTAAATTGTAATGGTGTACAGGACTTAAACAAACGATATCACTGACTGGCCTGTGTGTAAGTACAAGTACATGTAACTCCGGGAAGTAGCTTTAATGTGAGGCCTCATTTAGGAAAGTTGATTTGGAGTTTTCAGATAACAGCCACTTTCTACCGAAGAAACTTTGTTCTTGTCCAGCCAGCCACCAACTGAAGAAATAAATTTCACATATCAAGTTTGCGAGCCTCACTTTCTGATAGTGTTTTTATGGTGGTCGCCAAGATCATTTCACTGATCTCTTGTTTGGAAGTTTACATCAAGAGCATCCTTTAAACAAATATTGACAGAAACACGAACACAACAAGGCATTTGTTTGGTGCACACATTGACTCGTGTTTTACGTCGCATTCAAGGTTAAATACATAAAATACGGCATTGTCAGGTTTAGTGAGGTAGGAAAATACGCTCTGTTTGTTGTTGGATTCGATGGAAGGCCTGTGTCGAACTGGGGAACTATCACTCTAACTGACTGAGTCACCGAGCCCCCCCCCATGGAGTATAAATAACTTGATATATCCCAATCATCCCTAAAACAACAATTTTCAACATATTTGTATGTCCTAGAAATATAAATAAAAGCCCAATTAGCAACGCCCAATTAGCTCAGTAACATCATTCACTGTGTGTTCCGATTGAGGGTACCTAGCATAGAGAATTTCAATCAGGTTCGCGATCCGTTTCAGGCCTTTGATTTGATCACGGTTTCCTGTACTCAAGTATAGAACTCTTTAGGATTTCCACACAAATGTTAACTCAAATTGGAGGTGGCGTAGGCGTATTCATTATGGCCTGGTACTTGACCGGGTTTCCTACAGGACAAACTCAGTTTCAGGGTTTAAGAGCCTCAATTGACAGTCCGTTTCTTCTTCAATCTAATCTGCATGATGATGCCAATTTAAATCACCTTAGTGCCGCGAAAAAATCTATCAATACCAACTAGAAGCTAGAATTGATGAATACAGAATGGATGCCAGTGAGAAAAAATATTAATACAGGTGGAAAATCAGTGGCTTATGACAGTATACAGAAACAACATATGCTGAAATTGAGAAAGAAACATTCAATATTTATCCGAAAGATGGTAATTTGGACATTTGTTTGATGGTTCAGCCAACCTTCTTTTGAACAGGAAGACTGAATTTCCCATTGAAGCAACCACAAGTTGCCTTTTAACTCCATGGCCAATCTGTTTCTAGGTAGAATTAAGAAACACTCCCAAGAGTTGGAAATAATCTGAAATAGTCTGTCGCCCATACAAAAATATCTTTTCTCCCAATCGCATTTACATTTCAAAAGGCACACTTGTAGCTTAAATACAGAATAATGCTCACTTTTAAAAACAGTGGATGGATTTCTTTAAGACAGAAGTGAGGAACTTGTTTTTGCCATAGAATGATTTTAGGCGTCATTTTGAATTTTCAATTTGAAATTAAGAATTTGATTAGTAAACAAACCACAAACAGTCAATTCCGAGGTCGAAAATTCGGATATTGTCATTAGTTGTGGCTTGTTTGTATAATATCTCCTGAACCGCTAGTCTGAATTTTATGAAATTTCGTTTTTAGCTTTTTGTTGCTGATCTTTGAAGTTTTAGTGCCTGTAAAAGCCGGAATACACTGAGGTTAGCGACCATACGCTTGAGTTTGAATTACGTCAGGTCGTAGAACGGTAAACACGTCACGGAACTGAAGTCATCGGGAGATATTATTATGTTATTATTATGTTATTATCTTAGCTAGGTAAAAAGAACTTTTGTTTCACGGCCGGTATACTGTGGGAGTTTTTCGCGTCGCGGGTCTTACGAAGAGATTTGTAGAAAGCGATCGCCCCTTAGTCCAACACAGACCGTCCATCGATGCGATGCGGGTTCGAATCACACTCAAACCAAATAAAAATCGATTTTTCACATGGTCGCCGTATGTGGAAGAGTTGCCAGGTCCTCGCCGAAGGTCGCAAGTTTCCTCCTGGCAATGAGCCCGGTTTTCTACTCCGTTAAACCTGGCAACGCCGCCATATAAGTGAAATAATCTTGAGTGCGGCGTAAATTATCAATTAATTAAACGTCCTGTCACCCGATGACTGCTGTTCCGTGCAGTGTATACTGTTTTCCACGACGACTGTCGCAAGCATAGATACACTATCTGACGAGACCCTACTCAAACCGATTCTTGAACACAATACCTGGCTCGTATGGATCACATCCGACCCAAACTAGCCAATGATGTATACAAGTGGGTCTTGTGATGATATTCAGCTAACAATGCAGCCATTCAATTTCAAATTTACTTATCGGGAATAAACATCTGTCATAGAGTGCATGTACGCTAACCGTGTCTGTTTAGAGGCAGCTTAAGTTTTACATGCTGCGAAATTCATGTCATGTTTACGTGCTACCGAATAGATGCTGAGGCCGTACTCACAACGTACCTCATGCAACATGTTTTGTTTGCATTTTGGTACAAGCACATGTAAGTACAGCGGGCGGTGACTGCCGCTTAAAAGAGGTTGGCATTACCTTAGATTAAACTCTAAACAATGCTTGAATGTTAGGAACCTTTGAGCTTCATACACAGCAAACGCCCGTTCTTTCTAACACAAACATTCGTAGTGTTGATTTTGTATGTCATCAACAGACCATTGCCAAGAACAGACGAGTGCCAAGAACAGACGAGTGCCAAGAACAGACGAGTGCCAAGAACAGACGAGTGCCAAGACACAAACCGATGACAGGTGTAGTAATGGTGGTTAACTTTACAAGTGTGGAAATTTAACCCTGGCGCCAAACGATTCATGATCTCCACCACCCCCATCCCCTCCACCACCCCATCCCCTCCACCACCCCCACCCCTCCACCACCCCCATCCCTTCCACCCCCCATCCCCTCCACCACCCCCCATCCCCTCCACCACCCCCCATCCCCTCCCCTGGTTTAATAAAAGCTAACAAGGTCATGACTACACCGAGCGTTTAAACTTAGATAATAATTTTAAGCAGATAAAGTTGAAAAATACAATACCAGGTATTTCTGTTGTTATCGATCCTGACACGGTGACTGATTCATCGTCATCGTCGAATGTACACTTGTCAGAGAGAGTTAAAATTAGAGGAAAAAAAGCAATATTAAGTCTGATTTATAAACAAAAATTTAGTCATTTTTATTTTTACTTCAGGGTAAATGTTTTGGAAAGTTTGTGTGGTACATCAAAGCACAATCCATTGAAGCTGTTGACAATGTCTGGCTAACACATTGATTGACTGGTCTTTTTGACAATGTCTGGCTAACACATTGATTGACTGGTCTTTATTTTATTAACATCGATATGTCTTTGTATGAGATTCCTATTCATGGTGTTTTCCTTGTGATTGTCAATTCGACATTTCACATGCTTCTTTCAGAGTGCACAAGTTTGGCTTGGATATTTTTCTCATGTTTGAGACATGAAAGAACTTTCACCAAGGTACAAAAGCACCACCATTTTACATCTTTTTAAGAGAATGGTCTTCACCATATAGGGCCTACTTCTAACAGAAGCTATTTTGGAAATAATATTAATCTTTTATGTCCTTTAAAATAGTTAAATATATCCCTAAAACCATGTATTGAGTTCCAGTATACCTTGGTGCAGCCCAAGCGTTTATTCTTACAAAGCTGCTGGGTCTCACTAAGATATAATTGACCATTTTTTGCCGACTCTGAAAACATAACATTTGACGAAATATCTAAGTGGATAAAACTGACTACACAAAAGACGGAAGTGTAGTTAACGCATTTCAATTTTAAGTCCGGTTGGATAGGTGAATTGGATATTAGACATTTATTAAATCATTGAAAAATTCAGTTTTATAACCCGCGGGTTTGGGGCATTATGACTTTGCTTAAGCCACGGTTCCTGACTCAACAAATAGGAAAATAGGGTATGCCAAATACATAGGCCTTCTTTACCTTTTTTGGTCTGTGGAACCTTATGTTTCACATGGGATATATTAGTCGGTTGATACTTTCATCGCGGACTCAGCTGAGCTCAGAAACGAATATAAACGTTTTATGAAAACTGAGTTTTGAGATGAGCACAGAAATGCCTTGTACCGGGACATTCTCTTTTTTATTTGATGTTGTCATAATTAGGATAAAGTAATTGACTCACCAACTTCTTCCCTTCTGACAGACCGCTCACTGTTACTTAACGATACAAAGGTGTCCAGCACAACCAGGATAAGAAGATACTTCATCATGTAAAGTAGCAGTTTGATAAAAAAGGGCAAATGCAGCTTTGGTTTTATATTGTTTTGAACCATCTGTTTCCATTTCAATTAAAACATTCCATTTAAAAAGCACTTGTCAAAATCAATATTTCATGCCACAGGAATATTTTTTATAAAACAAATTTCTAAAGAATTTTGTGTTATAGGGAACTGCTTATGTTACCTGACAATCGCTTTCACCGCCGGCAACAAATTAAAATATTTTAAAACGTCAAACATCTGAGATGCCAGAAGCACAAAGCTTCGGCGAGTACCTGGCAACTCTTCCACATATGGCGACTGAGTGAAAACTTCACTCAGACCTTTTTTCAATTTTATTTGATTCAAATTCTGTTAACACAAAGGATTAAACTGTGTACTTATCATGCTTTCTATAGGCAAAATTGTATTCGTTTTCTCTGAGATTTCAATTGGGATATTTATTTTTCCATTGGCGGTAGGGTTGAAAGTTCATAAGCATTTTTATACACCCTGACGAAAAGGCTTAACTTTTTCCTTTCATGTGTCTGCTTTCATGTCCGCGCTATAATTTTAATTTTTGATATATGAATAAATGCATTGATGATGATGCCAGGATTGCTTATATGTGTTGTTACTATGGTTACAATTTATCTTATTACCATATCACAGCTTGTTCTTAAGTAGGTGTTTGTGTCCCACCTGTAATTGTTATTTTATTATCGATACACCTTTGGTTCTTCGGATGAACATGTGTTATGAATGTGTCTACGATCAATTGTTTCAATGTCAGTATTCTGTTAACTTGTTTTTCTAATGTCAGCTTTCTAACAGTTGTTTTAAAGTGGCATGAGTGATGTTTTTATTTTATAAATCCTGATTGCCACGACAGGCCTTGATGGTCATCAAAAAAATAATTATTGGCGTTGGAATGACAGAAATCCATTTGATTTTCAGCCTGTACAAACCAAAATAGTATCCAAATTTAAATAACCCGGACGAACGTTCTTTCATTTTTAGTCAAAGTTACCTCACATCAATACTTCATCGTATCTTACGACTAGTAGACCTAAAAAGCTTCTGAATTGTCTTGAGAAAAAAATAGCCGATAATTTCGATATTCTGTTTAAAAGGAAAAAATTGGGCAGCGCATCCAACTTAAAAGGTGAAGTTATAATGTTTGGTTTATGACTTGGTTTTCTGATAACGATGTGTTATGACACATATAGATTTTTAAACACTAAAACACTCGGACACAGGGGAAATCTTCTTGTTAAAAATAACCACGGAGAAAAGTTTCTTATTATGTTAAAAAGGGCATATCATTTAGACGTTTATACCCAATCATAAGTTTGTTATAACAAACCACAACCCATGATATTTCTTTGGGTTGACGACAGGCTGCTAGGAGTTTGGCCTTAGACTGTAGAATGTTCTGGAAAAAGTAATTTGGCTACAAATCTATATAAGGAGTTAGCATGATCATATCATGTCAGAGCTTGTTCTTGAAATCAAGACATCAAAAGTTACCAAGAAACCAACCTTTTATCAGAAGACACACAGATAGAAGCTCATCTTTCCCCATATACATGTAGGTTCATAGTTGTGTTGAACTAAAAGCCTCCATTCCTCTACTTACAAATGTCAACACTTATGAGAGGTTTCGATGGATGTTGATGAGTTCCCATTAACACTTGTAGATTTAGTAGTAGAAAACCGCCTTAAATTCCTGGTTAGTCAATGAAACTCTGCAATAATGCCAATCCCAGAAGCCCATCTAGATCCAATGTCAGTGGTTGTAAGATACAGGGAAAGATCATAGCATCAATATGATCTAAACCTAAAACTTCTCTCAGATGTTTTTGCTGCATCATCCAATAACAGGAGCGTGTGCTCTTGCACTGGTTGATATACATGCACTAGCATGGAACGCTTATTTCCGTCCATGAATATGGCCTGGACATAGCCAGGGAGCCAATTAAACTCTTTGATGTAGTTTCTGAAATAAAATCAGTGAATTTTCAAAATTCTGCGGTATATCTGACAATAAGGAATGAATTTGGCATATATATTAACCATTTTAAAAACATGCAATATTAATGGCTTCTTTTAAAAGTACCTGTATATACAAATATTTTTTGAAGATTTACCTTTTTTAATTCCTGGTTAAGAAATGGAATAAAGCTTTTAATACCTACTATTTAGTCACAAGAAAAGGAAATGTCTCTTTTAGGACATCTGCTATTAATTCAAGAAGCATATGTGTTAGCCGAAGACAATTGTCAAAGCGAATGGGACAGAAAGACTCTTTGTATTCCCTCGTATAAATATAAGTAGAGATTTATCAACAAATTATTTTATTCAAGACAAAAGTACTTAACTCAACTCTAGCTGAGGGCATTGCAGGCTGCTATCTACATGTCAGATATTTGAAGTTTTCATTTCTTGCTGCCGGTGAAGGTGATTGTCATGTAAGATAAGCAGTTGTCTATAACACAGACATATTTAAGGTTTTGTTGTATAAATAAAGCATCCCTGTGACATGAAACCCTCATTTTGAAAAGTGTTTATTTAAATAGAATTTTGAATAGAATTGGAACCAGATTGTCCAGAACAATCCAACTACGACTTTACATGTTGAAGTATCTTCTTATCCTGGTTGTTCTACAAGAAGAGATGTCGAAATGGACAAAACCTTTGATTCCTTAAGTAACAGTGAACGGTCTGTCAGAAGTGCAGAAGTTGGTGAGCAACCGAACAATGAAAGTACCAATCGACTAATGGATACCATCCCCGTGTACACTTTGACATTAGATTCTACATACCATGGTAGGTTAGCTAGGCTTATGTATTTGGCATACCCTATGTTCCTACTTTGTAAGCCAGGAACCGTGGTTTAAGCAAAGTCACAATGCCACAAACCCGATGGTTATAACACCCTGAAATAGATCTAGATATACACAAAGAAAACAATAACCTCCCCCTGGAAAGTCTGCACCGACCGATAAAATCATTGATGTAGGGAGATTGTTCGCAAACTGATGGGGCAGAAACGATTGTGATCATGAAGGGCAACATTCTGACGATAAGAAATCATCATTAATGGCATTAAACTATACAATTTATTCAGGATATCCTCAGCCAAATCAAAAGTGTAAAGAATCTTTTCTATCCTGCTGAGATTTACAGCGTTTGCATCCAGCACTAAGTCATCCAGGTAAACTCATTTTACTTTCAATTGTATTTTGCGGTAAGGCGCAGACAGTACGGTCGGTAGTTGGAGCCAGTACTACTTTGGCTGTACATGGCCATTCCAGCCAGGGAGGGTCATGCTTCAGTCAGCCCCTGCGTCCAGTGCCTGAATGTTCGTTGTTATGCTGTTTGTTAGGTTTTATTTGATGACATTTTATGTACCCACAAATGTCGCACAATCTATTTCTTTATATTTTGAACTAGTTCAACAACGCCGGTGCATTTTTTTCTTCGGGAATTGATTATGTGTAATATGAGTTATTTTAACTAGTAATAGGCCTACAGTATTTAGAACAAGGGTAAACTAATTTGGCATGAGCTGCAAAATATTGGTATTTCATGGATGAAACAATACAGTCACTCGCCCTAAATCGGGACACTTTTCTATTTTTCATCGAAGGATTCAAAATACAAAACAAATAGTTCCCATTTTTATATTCTGAAGTTTATAGACTTTATTAACGATTAAATAATCCAATGATTTTGTCTCTCTAAGCAGCGTACTATTTCAAAAATCGTCTTAAAAAATTTGACTATTTCCCCTAAAACGGGACAACCCTTCCTAAATCGGGACATGGAATTTCATCCACAAAAGTTACGGTTCATAACTAAATGGAATTTCTTTTTCGCAACTTAGAATATTTGCATGAAACCGTAAACATTTCTAATCCATCTAAGAAAGAAATCACCAATAAATTCGAAAAAGTTAGCTTGATCGGCCTCAAAACACCGGGTCTTGTATTTGGCGATTGCATACTTCCAATCACTGCAGAATGCGCCGTTTTACGGCAGTGTCGTATGTTGTAAAGTGGTTGTCCCGATTTAGGAAAAAATCATGTTGCACAAATTTTGCCTGGGTGGTTTTAATTCGGTAGTATTATTCGTAAATGGCTCATGTCTTGGCAGATAAAAGATTAGTAAAGCAATATCTGAAGAAATTCAAGACAAGTTTCGGAAGTTGACAATTTTTTATGAGCACCAACGCTTACACTGTTTACAGACGATAAATCACGTGATTCGACTGCATAACCTCTATTTACTTTGCTTCAGAAAACGGATTACAACGCTAAAAAAACTTGATGCAAAATGTTTTAAATTTTTGAAGATGAAAGTCCAATGTAACAGCAACAAACAGTTGATTTGTAAAGGTAAACAATCAAAATAAAATACTGTAAAAATAAAGTAGAAGTCGTAACTGTCCCGATTTAGGGGTGTCCCGATTTAGGGCGAGTGACTGTACTAGGAAATTACCAGTTATTGTTTCCCGATCGACGGAGACATGGAGTTGTGTTCAAGGATAACCAGTTTCACACACAGTTTACTTTTAAGTAGTTTGTATTCTTCTACTATAATCTTGGCCATAGCGATGCTAGCTTTGTTATACTGAAACACGAATGTTATTATAGTTTTTCACATATACAATGTACGAGATAAAATGTTATAATCTATTACAATCAATGCATATCTCTTCAATTCTAGAGCATTTTTGTTTTCTGTTGATGGTGGGAGAAAGGGTAGTGGGTTCCTTGGGGTAGTTGCTTAGAGTGTCTCACTCCGACGCGTCCCAAGCCTTCCATCCATGGGCCTCCAGTTCGAATCCAACTCAGTTAAAATAATAAAAATGGAGAGAAAAAAAAAATAAAAGGGTTTTCAATATATTTGATCATGCAAGCACCTGAAAGGTCATAGGCTTCCATGAGACGAAAAAAGCCTGGATTCCTCATCAAACACTGCATCTCGCAATAATGAAATTAAATAATCCAGACCGTCATAGAAGTCGAACATCAATCACCAAGTGGAAGGTCAGGATTTCACATTTCTAGCCCCTTAATAATTGAAATAAATCTTGGATTATTGGGTAAGATAAAAATAATTAATTCAATGGCCAATCCACTCAAACTTATTTTACATCTACCTACTGTAACAATAATTTCATTCCGTGTTACTTTTCTACTTCATTTTCATTTATCCTTAACACAAAGTTAAACCCAGTCAATGAAGTACATTTTTGTCAATGTCAATTCGTATTTATGGTGCCAGTTACACTTTAAGTGCTCAAATTACCAACTTTAAGGTCCTATTTGTCAGGCTTACTGAAATTATGAATTTAAAATTTAAATATCTACCTCGATCTTTCCATTCTGATATTTTCTGGCTGTTCAACCAACAGCTGAATACCAGATTATCAATTCTTACTGCAGTGAATTGTGGTACGGTTGGTCTCTTATAATACTCTACTGTCTGCACCTCTGTCTGTCTCACAGACACTTTACACATGTTTAAGAGATCTGTCGAAGTATGTGTCTTTGTACAGCTGACTTAACTCTTGAAAAAGCAGGAACAATTCATAAATCTAAAGTCAGTTACACACATTCTTAGAAATTTAATTTTTTCTAACGGCCTCCGCGTCCAGCGAAAATCTTTATTACACAACCAAGCTACAATATCAACGTAATCGGCTGTCGGTCAAGTGTTTCTTTATAGGTCAAAGAAGTTCTCGCGGCGGTGTGGTGTGGCTGAAATCAATCCACGTACATGGACGCTCCAATATGGCTTCCGTATGGCTGAGAGGTTAAGTCTCGCATGCGAAGATTAACTTCTCTGTTTAGATTGCCAGCATGGTTGGCGGTGTAACGGGGAATATTAACATAGCCAACTCTTTTAATGACCACTTCCAATCCATAGCGGGAAAACTTGAATCTGATATACCCAAGGTTTCCAGTAATTTTAAGAATTATCTTGGCACGCCTATTGACACAAATTTAGAATTTTCTTCTGTATCGCAAAAAGCTGTGCTTGACGTTATATCTGATCTTAAACCAGTATCTGCTGTACTAGATGAAATCCCCATGTCGTTGATTAAACTTGTTGATAAATTTATTTCTGAACCATTAGCTCATATCTTGAATCTATCTTTCTCTACAGGCCTTGTCCCAAATGTCATGAAATCTGCAAAAGTTATTCCGATATTCAAATCCGGCGATAATACAAACTCTGAAAACTATCGCCCAATATCCATCCTTCCATCAATCAGCAAAATATTAGAAAAATTAGCCTTTCATATGATGTCGAATTTCCTTTTTGAGCAGAACATCCTTTCCTCTGAACAATATGGCTTTCGTGCTAACCATTCCACTGCCCATGCAGCATCACCCCTGTACGACCAACTTGTCGCTGCAAGAGAAAATAAAATGTCATCAATTGTTCTCTTTTTAGATCTATCAAAAGCATTTGACACCGTCAACCATACAATGCTGTTATCCAAGCTAGACCATTATGGTTTCAGAGGTAAGGCGAACGCCTGGTTCAGAAGCTATCTCTCTGATCGGACTCAGTGTGTTTCGCACAACAATGTTCTAAGCTAGGAGAAATATATGAACCATGGAGTTCCTCAGGGGTCAATCCTGGGACCTACCCGTTTTTGCTTTACATAAATGACATTATCAAGTCGTCAAAATTATTACATTTCATTTTATTTGCCGACGACACCAGCTGTGTATTGTCCGACAGTGATCCCCAGCTGTGTATTGTCCGACAGTGATCCCCAGCTGTGTGTTGCCCGACAGTGATCCCCAGCTGTGTATTGTCCGACAGTGATCCCCAGCTGTGTATTGTCCGACAGTGATCCCCAGCTGTGTGTTGCCCGACAGTGATCCCCAGCTGTGTATTGTCCGACAGTGATCCCCAGCTGTGTATTGTCCGACAGTGATCCCCAGCTGTGTATTGTCCGACAGTGATCCCCAGCTGTGTATTGTCCGACAGTGATCCCCAGCTGTGTGTTGCCCGACAGTGATTCCCAGCTGTGTGTTGCCCGATAGTGATCCCCAGCTGTGTATTGTCCGACAGTGATCCCCAGCTGTGTGTTGCCCGACAGTGATCCCCAGCTGTGTGTTGCCCGACAGTGATCCCCAGCTGTGTATTGTCCGACAGTGATCCCCAGCTGTGTATTGTCCGACAGTGATCCCCACACGGCGGCTTCACGAATGTCCAAGAACTTGAAAACGTCTACAATTGGCTCTGCGCAAACTGATTATCGTTAAACCAGATAAAAACGAAATACATGTTCGTCCAAGCCAAGAAAGTATCTGGCCCCATACAGGTGTGTTTGCGTAATGAGCCAATTGAATGCGTATCTTCTTTCAAGTTCCTTGGAATATTCTTCAACAATTCTTTCAACTGGAAAACCCATATTCATTACATTGGACAGAATTCCATAAATAAAAAAAACTTTACTTATCTTATATTACTCTCTTATTTTTCCCTACTTTAATTACGGCATTATTTTGTGGGGAAATACATTTCGAACACATCTTAATCCTCTTTTAATTCTCCAAAAACGTATTATCCGAATTATATCATTTTCTCACCGACTCAGTCACACTGCTCCACTTGTCCAGCACCTTAAAATTCTGTCTAATCCACGGTTAACCCTTTACTGCTCAATTCAACATGTGTTTAAGTTTCTTTATATGCCCCACTGCATTATCGGTACACCCGTCATAGTATAACTCAGAAAATATTGTGGAAAGATGAAAATGTCCGTGAATTTTTAGAAGTGATTGCTGGATGTACCAATGATTTTGATGAGATTGTTGCAAAACTTGAACCCAATCCTAAAGCTATTGAGAATTGCATCTTGTCTTTCTCTAATTTATTGCACGAAACTGCGTTCTCAATTTTCGGTAAAACTGTTCCAGCTAAGGGGAGAAAATCTAAGTCAAGATTTAACGCCCCTTGGTTTTCTAAAGAATGTCTGCTAAACGAAAGTTCAAGCAAGCCAGAAAGAGAATGGATAAATACGGCTTAACTTTTAAACCTGATGTCATAGAGGCTAAAAGAGAGTATAACAAAACTAAAAAAAGAGCAAGATCCAATTATTCCTTTGATCAAGGCAAACTGCTTAAAGAAAGTTTAGTCGACTCCCCCTCTAAATTTTGGAAAAACATCAAAGGTATTATAAAGCCAAAAGAGAATAATGTTGCTAATTTAAGGATTGGTGATTTTGCCACTTACTTCGAAAGACTTTTAAATGAAGATGGTAAAGATAGGGAGGAAATAACAAGGGCTAAGACTAACTACAGGATTAACGACGAATTAGATAGATCAATCACCGAATGTGACATCAAGCTAGCTATTAGTAAACTAAAAAAAAATAAAGCATGTGGTTGGGATAAGCTTTGTGCAGAATTTTTTATCTGCGCTGAAAACATTCTCACTTCATATTTACTGTATATTTTCAATTATTTATTTGATTATGGCATATACCCAGATTCATGGTGCAATGGGATTATAGCCCCAATACACAAAAAAGGTGATAAGTCTGATGTGAACAACTATCGTGGGATAACTCTGATAAGTATATTTGCTAAGATCTATTCCTTAATTTTATGTGACAGATTGTATTCTTGGGCGGAAAAAAAACAACAAATTAAGCGAATCTCAGTTTGGTTTTAGAGAGGGTAAGAGTACAATTGATGGTGCATTTAGTCTCTATAACATTGTCTTTGAAACATTGCAGTCAAAACAAAAACTTTATTGTGCATTTGTAGACTTTCAAAAGGCATTCGATTCAATTAGTAGATTGAAGCTGTGGCTGCATCTAAGTGACATTGGCTGCAGTACAAAGTTGGTCCAAGCTATCCAAGCTGTATATACAAGTGTTAGATCATGTATAAAACTGTACGGTGATTTGTCATCTTTTTTTGAGCAATGTAAAGGTCTTAAACAAGGGGAGCCCTTGTCACCTTTTTTTTTTTTCGCTGTTCATAAACGATTTATGTAACGAATTGGCCACCAGTGAGCCCTCGGATCATATTTTGAACGAGTTCCAGATTTTTACATTGTTATTTGCTGATGACGCGGCTGTATTTTCAAAGTCAGCCCAAGGCTTACAGCTTCTACTACATAAACTGAAGGTATTTTGCGACCGATGTGACTTAAAAGTCAATATACCAAAAACTTTTAGTGTTTTAGTGTTTGGAACAAAACGATATAAAGGGGATTTCCAATGGTCATATGATAATGTTTTGTTAGAACCAGTAGATTCATTCTGCTACCTTGGTATTATGTTTAAATATAATTTATCAATGAATGAAGCTGCCAAGCTAGTTTCTGAAAAAGCTAAAAAATCTGTATACATGTTAAAACAATGTTTTAAGCGAATCTTGCTAGATTTTAAATCTGAAACTTAAATTGTTTGACAAAATTGTAAAACCAATCCTATTGTATGGTTCTGAGCTTTGGGGATTCGCCAAAAACCAGAGTATCGAAGTGGTTCACACTCAGTTCCTTAAATATTTACTTGGTGTACCAAAATGCACCCCGAATATTCTGGTTTATAGAGAATTTGCCAGATTCCCACTCATCACCGATTGTAAAACCAGAAAATTTCAAATACTGGTCAAAAGTCCAGAGCTCGCCTGAAAGTTTGGTGTACAGACTATATTTATGTCAAACAAAGGTACATTGTAGATTAAAGTCTATATATAACTGGAGCCACGAACTTAAGATAATGCTAGATAGTTATGGTTACAGTTTGCTATATGTCGATGGATCTAATAAGTGTTCCCACTTGCGATTACAACAGACGGTCCAGGACTGTTTTGTCCAAAACTGGAGGGTTGATTTATTAGCCTCCACAAGGTTTGAAAGTTATGTGGATTTCGCAGAACCTGACTTTATCATATCTCCCTATCTACAATTTAGTCACATAGTTAACTGGAAATTATTTAAAACAGTAAATCGCTTTCGGCTAGGGTACCATGGGCTGGAAATTGAAAATGGTCGTTACCTTAGCATCCCAAAAGCTAACAGAAAATGTACAAAATGCAAGATGGGAGTCACTGAAGACGAATTTCATGTTATGCTTGTTTGCCCAAGATAACGCCATTTAAGAAATAGTTTATTACCCAAAAAGTTTGTTTCATGGCCAAACCTATACAAATTTCAGAATCTGATGAACCCTCGAAATATAAAATCACTAAGGTGCCTCGCAAAATTTATAATAGCAGTGCTCGAGGAAAGAAACGCCGTTAACATTATTTAATATATTTTTGCTAAATTCCCTGTACATTTTGGAATCCAGTTTTTAATATTTCGTCTAAGTGTGATTTAAACTTTTTATTTTCTATTCTTATTTTTATCTATTTATTTATTTATTTATTTCTTTTCTTTGTTGTAATCTTGTCTTACTATGTTTGCATGTATTCTGTCTGGGAGAGAAGCCGGTAGGCTTATCCTGTATCAATAAACTGTAAACTGCATTCCTGCTTCATTTGGTAACTATTTTGATCGGTAGTCTGATATCCATCCAGTTAGAACTAGACATGCCTTGTTCAGTTGGTATAGACCCATCCATCGTTCTAATCTGTCTCTATATAACCTACGCATACTACCTCAATCTCTAAAAACAGAACAAACAATCTCCTTATTTAAAGCAAATCTTATGAAGTATCTCCTTGGGCTAGGGAATGATTCTTTTCCTTAATTTGATATGATGGCAACTTTTAACTATATAAAATACATTCACCATATCATACTTATTTAATAATCTCTCTATAATCTTCATGCCCTCTCAAATTTAAAATATTATTTTGGGATAAAGCAAGTCCACCAGGACTTTATTCCTGCCATTTTATTTTATGTACTATTGTTATTCTTACTATAATGTTATATGGTGAAAAAAAACAAACAAGAGTTTGAAAGACGTACTGTTCAGGCCTAAGCTCCCATGTCTGCCTTCTACCTAGGTTATTCTGGGAAAGGACTGGAGGTGTGTGTGTGTGGGGGGGGGGGGGGGGCGGTCAACTTTTCACTGTTTTTTCCCATGACCCTATAATATATAGTCTGACGATATTCTTACCATAGCTTAAGATGCGTAAGCATTGACAATGTAATACAAAGTGTTCCAGAAAATTCTACTGACTAAGGCCAAGCTCCTGTCAGTCGTCAACCTAATGAAATATCATAGGTTTACTTTATTACAACAATGTATGATGGAGTATAAAGGTATCTTTTTAACAAAAGTAGAAACTTGTCTCCGTGGTTATTTTAGACAAGAAGATTTTTAAATACAGAGTTCAACTAGATGTGCCTTTTCTAAAAGTCCAAGCTGGTTTTAGAAAAAAAACTCTATCTTAGACTATTTTTTTGAGTTTTCAAGCTATAATTGACCTCATGAAAGGTAAAAAAGAAGTTATTTTGTGCTTTCATTAATTAAAGCGACATTTAATAGAACAGCTTTGTTGCTTAAACTCATACGTCGTGGTATACCAGGAAAAGTTCTTAATGTTGTAAAAAGCATGTACAGGCGATATAAATCTTGTTGAAAGGGAGATAACTCTTGTTTAAATATGTTTCCTGTAAACTAGGAATCTGTCTCCTGTTATCTTTTCTATATATCTCAACGATTTAGAAAACTTTTTTGAACTGAACCAATGCAAAGGTATAGAAGTTGGAAATTATAATGAAATTCTATCGATATTTATGAAACTTTTTGTTTATAATATGCAGATGACACAGTTTTTTTTAGTTAATACTGCTATAGAACTAAAATTGTATATATTTAAATGTCTATTCAGAATATTGTAAACAGCGGAAACTCCAAATTAACAGAGATAAACCAACTATTGTTATCTTTGGATGCAGAAATATTCATCAATTTGAATTTTACATAGATGACGGAAAAATGAAATGGTAAAACACGATAAATATTTAGGCAAAACCTTTACCTCAAACAGAATTTTTCCTTTGTATAAATGCCAATATTACCAAAGCTACAAAAGCTACGTACTGTTTGTTGAGAAGGCAAATAAATTTAGATTTGCCAATCGATTGCTTACTCGGAATATTTGATCAAACTGCTATGTCAATACTATTGTACGGTTGTGAAATCTGGGGAGTTGGTAACATCAAGCCAATTATAAAGGCAGAACGAACATTTCTAAAGCTGTTACTTAACCTCCCAAAATCGACAGCTAGTTACATGGTATATGGAGAATTGGGTAGATACCTTGGTGATGTAACTATCTATACTCGTATTATGAACTAATGGAGTAAATTACGAGACTGCAAGGAAATTAAACTGTGTTACATCTTGTACCAAAATTTAGTTAGGCAGCCTGAACATCCTAAATGGCTAACTAAAGTTAAATTTCTTTTGGATAGTTTGGGACTTACATATTTATGGGCCGGTGATTTACTAACATGACTAGTAAAATCATTAAAACAACATTTACAAGATCAGTTTTTACAAAGATGGAGAGGGGAAGTTAAAGGGGGCTTTTCTATGCGAAGATAAACACTACTTTCCGATTTGAAAAAAATATTTATCTGTGTTTCCGGAAAGGCTCATGATCAATCTGCAGCATTTCAGAACTTCTAACCATTCTCTTCCAATCGAAAATGGTAGATGGGCAAATTTGCCAACTTACCTTAGATTATGTGACAAATGCAATTTAGAAGGAGACGAAGTCCACTACTTATTCCATTGCCAATTCTATGAACCACAATGTTTGTTGAAAATATCACACTATTTTTTACGAAATAAGTATTCTGCAATCTTTATTTACGAATAGAAATGTCAGAAATCTAAATAAATTAAACCAATTCATATGACTCCTATAATGATTTTCCCAATTTGTTGGTTGTTGTTTGGCCAATTACTGCCAATGTGTGAATTGTTATGATTATATTATGTATTTCTCCATGCTCGGGAAAGGGCCAAGACAGAATAAAACAAATCCGAAAATCTGAGACGTATGTTAAGACGTATACAAATAAAACAATCCGCTGATACAAGTCTTGGATGTACGTTTGAAGTACCTTTAAGGACTAAAAGATTGACATTGAGATTAAAAATGTTGTTAAAGATACTTGCCAGTACAAACCGAAAATGTGGTAAGAACTGATTAAATCCAAATAGCTGGAATGTAGGAGAGTATTTTCGAGTTTTTTGTTTCTCATAAAAAAACTACCGTACCATATATATCCAAGATTATTTTACGTACATCTTGAAAAGAATGCCGAATAATTAACTAATTCCACTACGTCACTGTCACGTAACTCTGGTACCACGTGAGATAGCACAAGCTAGATAGGCCCGTGTACGGTTAGTATTTGGTCAGTGAGGACGTGTCCAAATAGGCCTACAGCATGAGTACAAAACCGGTTTTGTCAGATATGGAGATGGAGGTTTCTTGGGCTGAGGAAGATAAGTTGTTGGCTTTTAATGTCACTTTTAATGAAACTTCTTTTGACAATTCTCTTTTTATGACTATGATGCTACAAATGCAATCAAAAATGCTTCAAATATCCAATGTGGTCGACAAACCTACTCAGCTTGACTCAGGGAGTAGTTGTCAAACCGGTCCGCCGACTAATCGTACGAGGTTGGCTACAGGGGACGACTCGCCCCCGGACCATGTCCTCAGTTCCTCCGAGGACGATCTTGACCAATTGGTAGAGAAAGCCCACGGAGATAATGATCTTTTATCGGGATTAGCCCAAGAGTATGATGGCAATGAAAAAACAGACTCTATGAAGTTCAAGTTCATTTATTTCGCTCACACCACGCCAGGTGGTAACAGAGGTACATTAAATAGTATATATAGTAACAGGTCAACATGGCGGTTGTCAGACATACGTCATACAATTATTTGGTACATAAAATATATCGTGATAGTCCTTGCTTTATAAACTTAACAAATTTACACAGAGTTGATTTACTTCCATTTAACAACAATTTAAAATGATTTAGATCTTTAAATCTTACATAATAAGGTGGAATGTACATTTCTCTTAAATCATGCAAAATATTACATTCTACAACAAAATGAAACTCGTCACATACTTTTCTTTCGTTACAGAGTTTACAAAATCGTCCTTCGCGAGGAGTATTTGTATATCGACCAGTTTCAATTGGAAGGCAATGGTTGGATACTCTAAATCTGGCTAAGACAAGACTCTGTTTGTATTGAAGATTTTTAATGTACTGTTCCATCTCGAAATCTTGTTTAAAAAGCTTATAGAGATAGCATTTTGGGCTTTCGTTAATTACAGACATCCACTCTTGAATATATTGATCACGGAGTCTTGTCTTTACTGATTTAGTGATCCAAGTGGGGTTCTTGGTTTTCACATCGTACCATAGATGTCTCATGCCACAATTGTTTAAAATATCTTGAACATACAAAAGCCATGGTGAAGAATAAATCCCCTTTTCGTAGAGAGTACATAAATATTTAAACATTAAATGACTGAGTTTAGTTTCACTGTCATTTGCTAATTTACACCAAAACTGAACCATTCTAGTTTTTATTGTTAAAGATAGTGGGTATCGACCCAATTCACCAAGAACCATTGCATTCATTGTAGATGTTTTTACACCAAGCATATGTTTACAAAATGTTAGCTGGACCTTATCTATTACATCTGTGTTAGTATGGCCCCACACTTCACAATTGTATGTAAGGATTGGTAGAACTAAAATGTCAAAAAGATACAACTGGAGCTCAATAGATAGAAGATGTTCTCTGCTCTTTCCAATTAAAGCATACATAGCTTTTTTACCTTGTTCAGAAAGCCTATTTACACAATTTTTAAAGTTTCCATTATATTTGAAATCAATGCCTAGCTATTTAAATGTGTCAACAATTTCTAGTTCTTCCCCTTGGTAATAGAACAGTTTGTTTCTTACTTTTCTTTTGCTTACAATCATAACCTTTGTCTTTGGAACGTTTACTAAAAGCTTCCACTTATTACAGTATTCTGATAAACCATTTAACGACCTTTGTAGACCTTCAGCTGTCTCAGAGAAAATTACCATATCATCAGCATACAATAAAATGAGAAGTTTTAGCATGACATACATATCATCCTGTCTTAACAGTAATCCTTCATTATCGAAATCGATTAAAAAAGTCTCGAGATCATTCACAAACAACGAAAACATAAGAGGTGACAAATTTTCACCTTGCCTTAAACCTTGAAAGCTGGCAAAATATTCAGAAAAGTTTCCGTTTACTCGGACACATGACTTAATATCTTTATACATATTCTGTACAACATTCAGTAATTTGCCATGGATCCCGGCAGTAATTAGCTTTCTCCACAGTCCAATTCTCCAAATTGTGTCAAATGCTTTTTCATAGTCAACAAAAGCACAATATATTTTAGATTTTTTGAAAAGAAAAATATCGATTAAACATTTTAAAACAAAAACATGATCAGTTGTACTATATCCCTTTCCATATAGTAACAACAAAATTGTCGATATGGTTAACCACAGGTGGTTCAATAAATAGGTTGACAAGAAACTAAATGAGATAAAAAGAAACATATTGTCGTCCCCCAAAATCAATCCAGGAATTTGGAACAATCTTTCTCATTTCACCAAGTAGCAAGATCTTAAGATGGCCTCCATACAACAAAACTTGGTTAAAGCTGGTATTGCTGTGGTCAAGTGTACTGTCAGTTTAGTGGAGTCTTTGACCAACCCTTCCAATGAGTCCCTGGACATTCGTGAACTTGTTCGTTGCAACATGGGCCATGCAAACTGTGACATATCCCAGCAAAGGCGTGATCTTATTCGCCCTAATCTGAATAATGATTAAAAGGCACTATGTGCATATCATTAAGGAGAATTGCAGTATCACAGTACGCCCTAACACCATCACTTTTTAACATAAATTGTACATGTTGTTGCAAGATTTTTTTACTTTCATTTTCCAGACACAGTTTAAGACATAAAATAGACAGGCAGTCTCTTTATAACCCACATATATTTGACCTCTCCAAGCCATAGTCACATGGCCAGGCCAAAAGTTAATAAAAACGGTTGGATGATTGCTTTATGATGTTACAATGGCCATTATGTATCGCCACAGAAAAGTTTGCCATGTTTTATATCAACTGATTTCACAAACCTAAAAACGTGATCTTATTGCTTTAAAGGAGGGGAAATCTCTAGAAATACATAGGGATTATCGTCGATAACAACCTTCAAAGTACTTAAAACATTTCACGTCAATTACCTCCAGTGACCCTCAAGCTAATAAAAACAGACAGAAGTATGTCCTTTCAGTGGCTTATCTGTGAAGCCATTTTTTGCGTTTTAGGATGACGTGATGTTGGTGTAGCTATTTTTAGATAAAAAATGACGTATTTTTACCGCTCTCTAATGTATAAGGGTAGACTTAGGTAAAAAAAAACATGGCGACAAACTTGAAGTGGGAAGATTGTCTCCGAATATATGACAGCAGGTCACAGTTTCATTTTCCTTCATTTCCCATTTGCGGTAATGTTAATGTCTGCTCTCATAGCACCTTCCCTAACTTTCGTTGAACCAAATCCTTCGGTGGGGGCCTTGAACAGTCCTTTGGCAGTATTTCAAGCACAATTTTTTTCATACGTTGAAGGTAGAAATTTTGAGATACGAGTAGAATCAGCTGGTAGGGGTGTCTTTGAACATATACCTCCGCATATAAACAAACCTAAGCACCCCCAACTACCAGATCTCCATCCACCTGAACTGGTCCCATTCCACTTCTAAAATCATTTCCAGACAGTAATTCAACCCCTGTTCTTTCATAAAAACTACAAAAATGCCCAGAAAAAAATGCAGGGGGCCAGGAAAAAATAATAAAAAAACACACAAAAATATCTGGAACTTCTTTCGTCCCTAGGAAATTCCGGAAGTGAGAAACTGTGACCTGTATCCTAACAGAGGCACATTATTCCTTCAATCTACTTCTAAATCTAACACATTGGGCTTAAAGGTATTTGTAATGATCTCTCAAAAGGAAAACTAAATGCAATGAAAACTAAGCCTTCTGTAGCCCTCCCATTTACACCCCCCCCCCATTAGAACATAGCAAGGACAATGACAGGTGAGCTAAAAAAAGCTTAAAATTGTCATATCTCAGCTAAGGGGAAACATATTTGAACTCTGTAAACTAGTGTGACTTCTACTAAGAGTGTTCTACCATAAAATACTAACTTAATGAGGACACATATCTTTCTGTTGCTTCCTCAACTAAAATATACTGTGCATTTGTTAAATTTTAAGATTTGTTGGATTTCAAAATGGATAAATTCACTCAAACTCAGTCATACCGTGGCCAAATTTAAACAGCTTGAAAAACAAGTGTTATTCTTGTATCCCAGGTTGATTTTAGGCTCAAAATTGTACTGGAAAGCTTAAAACCAGAGGAAGAAGTCCCCTGCCACACGGCTTATTGTTGGGATCCCCCAACACAAAACTCTGTTCAAAATGACCACAAGTACCCTTGAATATAAACTTAATTATTAGTCTAGCCCAGAGAACAAAACTGCACCCCAAAAAGTCAAACAAGGGTCTAAAAGGATATTTCTGGGAAAATATGATTAGATTTAAGAAAAAATACGCAAAAAAGGGGGGTGGGGTAAATGTAAGGTTGGTTTATTTTTGAAAACAATTGATTCCTGCATTCTTGCAAGTGAAAATTGTGTAAGACACATGCAGGTACTGAATAAAATCAGGAAAGCCCAGGTCATTATATTCTGGGCGGTTTTATGCCAACTTTGAGTGTCATTCCCCATTAGGCATGCTATTTGAGGCGAATTTCTAATATAATGAAGCTGTGAAGCCATGCCCATGGTAAAATTACCTCTGGAAAAAGTAGAAAGACTCTCATTTCCATTCCTTTGATGTGTGAATCAGGAAAATATACTCACAGTAGGGCGAACCACAAAATTTATGGAGAGCTGCTGTTGTAAAACCGTCAAAACATAGTTTGGTTTATTGCTATGAAACGGTAAAATGAATAATTGACAAAAGATAAAGTCGTACCAAGTCAAGATTTTTTGCCCTGTGTCTATCTCTGTCTGTAAGGAAAATGGCGTAAACTCCCGTAAATGACAACAATCACGACAACCGGAAATGGTCTCCTGGAGAACCCAAAAAATAATTAAAAAGGGAAATAACTGAACGCGTGGGACTCGTTTTCAAAGAGGGTCCACTGGAATGGGTGGTTCAAACATTTTTTTTCAAATGAAAATATCACCTGCAAAGGGTACTGATATAGAGTCTATGCAACTGTAATAGTTCTACTGTTCTGAACAGGTCAGGCATGTATAAAAAGTAGCCCTTTATATTTCAAACCTCCTGTGCCAAAGGAGTAGTGTGAGGAAATACGGTACAATATCCGGATTATTTGAAAAAGCTGAATTTAAAAAAAAAAAATTCTATACTTGACATTCGGTAAAATGTTTTTGAGAGTACGCTTAAATAGACAAAAATATACCAACCTGGCATAAAATTAAACGATGAACACTAAACATTTCCAGCCCGGTTCTTATAACGTATGTACAAATCTAGAAAAGTAGAGACAAAAAGGCATGCGGTTAGATATTTCTGGCTGAGTACCTTTGGCCTACATGGTTAAACGGATATAGTATAAAAAGTGATTGTGTCTGGAGAGAAAAACACACCTGTATGTTTCTAATGATTATCCACGAATTTTCTCCTTTCTTTGTACACTATTTACAACAAAATCATAAGACATCTGCCAAAAGAAAAGATAACAATGAAGCAAACTACAAATATAAAACTACAATGTTTGACTTTTACATGCACTGACGGCTTTGTTTACCAAGTCATAGTTTGGAAAACATACAAACTTCTTGTACATTAATTCGTCAAAGGAAGAAATGCAGTTATGCTTGAGTTTAACAATCTGTTGCTTTTCTCTTCAATTCAATGCATAGAATTATACAAACAATTAATACCCTGAATTTTCCGATACTGGACCATAAATTATTTTATTTACAATGTAACGAAACGCCCTTGATTCTGCAAAGAAAGGAAAATTTATATAATTACGTGCATTTTTTCAACTAGTTTAGACAGGCTAAAGTTGACTTATTGTTTAAATAGAAATCATGGTGACAACGTTAATTCTTTGACAGTTAGAGGCTATGTAGGCCTACTCGTTGAATTAAGCTCAGAGAATGCTCCTGATATATACATATATATTTATTCAATATTTGAAATGAATGGTGCCACAACCACCTACTCTCTCCCGCAAAATAAAAACAATGAAGGAAAAAAAAATAAAAAAAGGAGACACAGATACAGCCGGTCAGTAAAAATCAAGGAAAACAGAACTAAAAAAAGGTTTAATTCATTTTTGCAAATATCGATTGTTGAGAAAGTGTCTGTGCTTTAAGGGGACTAATTCGTGAGAAGAGTGACTGGTGATGAAGTGCTTGGGAGAGGATTGAAAACATCAACGTGATTGAAACTTGTAGTTTCTTGTAAAATGTTACCATTTAGGCGGGCTGTTCACAAACGCAAGGTCTCCTCTGTAGAAATCTTTCTCCAAATGAAGAATTAATTCTCCATCCTCTCCGGCATATCGCACTTTAAAAGACCTGTACAAGGCAGCTGTGGCTGAATTATTGTCGTCATCGCCATCAGAGAACGAAGGTTCTACATCCCCAGGACATTCTTTGACCACCCGCCCACAGTACCACCTGTTGACTTTTCCACTTATGTGTAAAGGCCATGCCCACTGGATTTGCTGGGAATTCCGTCAGGGTTTTGCGACCAGTTCGTAGGCTGGCGTTTTCTGTTTTGTTACCGGTAACAGCAACCGCAGAATAGTTGCACGGTACTACCTTCTTCATTTCTGTAATTTTCTTAGCTCTGACTGCTGGTTTGGGGATAACGTGTGCTATGACTTGTGGTTTTGCTTGAGTTAAGTTCTCTGTATGTTTCATAATTATAGATTTTAAATTCGATACAAGAGTGGATGGTCCAAATTGTTTTCCTATTTTACTGAAGTTGTATAATTCCTTTCAAATTCCGGGAGTATTTATTACTGTTTTATAATATCTTATCTGATCTTTCAATCTTTCAATTATGGTTTTTGTAGAGTCACATTTTCCTACCAACTCGTCTACATCTGCCTCTGTCAAACACTGGCCACCAGCTGCAACGACTTGTTCAACATGTTTTTGTTTCATTTCCGATTTTTTTATCGCTTTCATTTCTGTTGTTTGTTTTTTTTCTCCCAGCCGAGCCAGTCGCCCAGCTTGTATCAATTTACGTTTTTCAGACCATATTTCACGGAGATTTGAGGTTTTTTGGCGAGCCGAGACTAAAATGTTATTTGCCTCATCTTTGTTGAGAGAGTCCAACCAATCACCGGTCTTATTGTATATCCACATGATGGTTGCTTCCACGTGTTCAACAGATGCTGTTGGTTTTCCATTGCGGATATTCTTCATTGTGGCAAACTGACTTTCTGATATTGAATTCTACTTTGGTACTGACTTACTCTCCTCTCTTAGATCAAGGTTTCCTGTGTCTCTTTTACCGCCAGGAAAGTGAAGGTGCAGCTGCCTTGACACAACAATTAAGCAATGTGCCGTTATCAAACTGAAAACTTCCATTGCGATATCCAAGTTTTCTTCATTAACATCTTTCGGAAACACACTAAGGAATAAAGCCTTCTGGATGGTTGGTATATCGTCCCAGATATTGAAAGGTGTTTTGTCAAATAAATACCATGGATCAGAACTGAGCTTTTCGAGAGTTTCCCTTAAAACCATGAAATAAGGATTAACATCCAAGATATGGGGAGCTACTGACCTGCTCAGAGCTAATCTCTCATAAGGACAGGTTATGAAGATGTTAAACATCCCCACCCCACGTATACAAGCAAGGAGAATCTCATCTTCCATATGTTTTCTGACAGTTTCAATCAGTTGATTGCTCTGGGTAACAGTTTCCAGAAAAGCCTTAATATCTTTTCTGTGGTGCCATACAGCGGAGGCATTTCGGAATAAAACATTAAACCGGATATGTTTGAATGCAACCAGATATACTGCTCGCGATTTACTCTTCATCCAAGCAGCAAAATCCTCTGGTATACCTGAGTGAACAATATACACTAACCAAGTAGCCTTTATTTACATAAAAAATCATTCAGGATAAAAAGTGTGCAAATCGCCTTATAAATATTGGGAAATCGCCATTATCCAATAGTCATGGCCGGCTCCTGACTACAATAAGGTTTTTTAAAGGTTTTCATTAGATCATTGTTCTTCTCCTTTAAATCGGCGAAATTGGGCTATAGGTTCCAAAGAAACCTTCGCCCTTCGGCCAGTGTACCTGGTAACTGTTCTATTTTAAGGAGCTTTAGTAAAAGCATCGAAGTTTTTCAATCTTTCATTTGACTAAATGTGATTCGAATGGGATTGGAAAGCACAAACTAATAGCATGACTCTTTAGAAGCAGGTCTGCCTAATTTTCTAATAAAATAATGAAAGTATTCTTACCTACAGCCGGATGTCCTAACGGAAATAGAAGTGCGCAGACTGCTTTGATGGCTTCAATGGGAGGGGAGAATTCTTTTCTCCAAGACCATTTCTCTGGTTGTTCAGTTCTTATGTCAATGATTTCCATGTAGCTTTTCAGGGCCTTTTCAGTGGCATCCGATATACCTAACAGCACATGCAACAAGCAGAACCATTGGTTTACTCCTGCCCTTTTCTCTAAGTCCTTGTCTATTGTTCCACTTTGGTTCTTTTTCTGAAGCATGTTTGAGCGTATAGCAATGATCATAGAAACAAAGTTCTTATACCGTACACGATTTCGAGTGATCTAGATTGTTTTACAAAGAAATGACATTCTATGTGCCAGAATTACCTTGTTTACTGAACACTGATCAGTCATCATATTTTTAAAGCTGAGCGTCATTCTCTCCTTCAACTGTTCCCTTTCCTCAGAATCCTCGGAAATCAGGTGAGAAAATTCCGAAATTATATTCTGAAATTCCAGGATGAAGGTGTCCGTATCACTTGACACGGATTCCCGTAACCCCAAACTTAAACCACCATTCTCTGTTGACAATTGATAACCAATGAAATGTTGCTGGTGGTCTGTTGTACCATCAAAATGCAGGTTCGTGTTGGAATTTGACAGCATGGTGTGGGTAGCCTGAAAAATATTTGTCAATAGTGTCTCTCTTGGCTTACCAACATACTAACAAATTCCGTTCTAACTACAAATGTAGGTACCTTAATATTTGTAGCATTCATCAAATGTAGTATACATACTTGAATTTTGCTGACAAGATTTCCTTCCAGCACTATCCGTTGACACGTTGACGCAGATGGGACGGACGGCAACTCAGTATGGTGAAGATTGCGCGATACAGTCTGCATGACAACCCCAATCCATCACCGTCCGGCGTGTTTGATTGTCATATCGTGGCCCCTCCTTCAATTCACCAGCTGCGACATTTCCCAATTGGTCTAAACACTGTCAAATAAGAAAGATGATAAATAATAGGTAGATAGAAAACCGTGGACAATAACGCCACAAGAAACAGATAAGCAAACACAAACACCAGTAATCTTTACCTGTTCTCGAAGTAAGTTAATCTCCGCATCCTTAATCTGGTTTTGATGTTTTTGCTGGTTTTCTCCAATTTTAGCCCTCTTTGTCTCGTGGTGTAACTCTTCACAACGTCGCTGGAATAAAATGTAGGGGAAAATTAAAGTGGCATGAGCTGCCAAAATTCAAACTTTTTCATAATTTCTGATCGTCACGTCACTACAGTTAGAGGGTTTGAAGGCCATCGAAAAACTAAATGATTGGCGTTGGAATGAGGAAAATCCATACAGTATGTGGCGCCGAAAACGTGTTCGAAAGTAAACAAAATTTCAATAACCGGGATGACCATTCATTCATTCTAAGCCATAGTTACTTCAAAGCAATACTTTATCGTACATTTTCGAGACCAGAAGCACTGAAAAAACTTCTGAATTCTACGTCTTGATAAAAATAGCCATTAATTTCAACATTCTGTTTTAACGTCAAAATATCAACATTTTGGCAGTGTGGAAGGGGTGGAGGGGGTGGGGCTATATGCATGGATTTAAATTATTATAGAAAGACTTAGTATATAATTACCTTGTAATAAGTTCTCTGTTTCAAAACCAGTCCTCTGTCTTTTCTAAGTACAGATGTCACGTTCTGTAACTGCCTGCTGGTGGATTGTGCTGATTCAAGTTCTAATGTGACTTGGCTAAGCTGTTTTTTCTGGGCCTCTATTTTTCCGTCCCGTCGAGCTTGTCGTCTTTTGCTGTTTTCGGGGCGATACAGCTGTAGTTGGTGTTTCATTCTTTGTACAACGTCTTTACTTCTTTCAATTTCTTGCAGCATCACATTATTTCTAGTCTCTGTTTGTTTTACCAATGCTGCTTGTTTTTTTAACTGATCTGCTGTTTTCAATCTCTCCTCTTCCATAACTCTCACTTTTTCTCGTAATTCTATTAATTCGGAATCTTGTTTGGAGATTGTTTTTTATAGGAGTTTGTTTTCCTTAACTACGGCGTTTACAGTGCTATTATCATTGTCCTCCTTTCCACCAGTAATTCTGTCATCATTTCCTTCTTTTGTTGGAATAACAAAGGTCTCGACTAGAAAGTCCTCCAACTTTTTGGTTTGATGTTTCCTTCTCAGGCACAAATGCTTTTCGTATAGTCGAACGACTTTCTGACGAATTGCATCGACCGACATAGATTTGCTGCATGATGTTAAAACTGATACCCATTTGGAAAATGTCTGCCACCCACACCCTTGACTCCAATATGCTCTCAATTCCAATATCTGCCCATTAGACAATGAGAAAGAATGTTTGCCTGGGGCATCGTCCAAGAAGGCTACGTAAATGCCACCTGCACTACATAATGGCCCAAGCGTGGTGTTTTCATCTGGTTCTGTCCAAGGAACGGTTTCCTCCAAATCAATTCTGCTCCCAAAAACTTTTCTGCGAATATTGTGGTACGCAGGCATTTTCTTTGAAGGAATTTGTGGCTTTAGGATACCAATTATTTTGAAAAAAAAAAACATCTTTGGGGATGTCCCGCTTGTCAATTTCTTGGATTAGTTCCTTTACAAGCTTGTATTGTATAGGTCGTGAAGGAGACCAGGAACCGGTGAATTTAAATTAGAATTGTGATTCAACAGGAGTATATACTTATAATGTCCACTCTTTCATAACTGCAAACTTTTCTATGTCCAATATTTATCCCATGCTATCGTTGAATTTAAATTACTCAAGTTTAAAAGATTTAAATGAAGGAATATGTATAATTTTCAAAATGCTTGCAATCAAATCGAAAACAATGTGAGTTACTAATATGGCACTTTATTTCCTCAAACGTCATGCAAACTGGTGTTCCCTTAAAACTATTCCTTCAAACCAATGCAATTGAATAAACATCGTGCGACATTCGATTTTTACCCTTGTGCCCCTCATGCTACTTTTACTTATTGAGCAGACGATTTTAGGGAGCCACTTATACGTATCAATATTCATTGCTTGTACACATGAAATCAAACAACTATTTGCTCAAATATAACACCACATATTTACCAGGTATCGGCAGATTATCAACAAGTTCTTTTAGCTCGAGCGCTGTTAGGTTACCTTCCTTCGACATGATCTCTGCCTCTGTAACTATGGACGCCATTACGTCGCCGCGCTTTCGAACATACAACACATCTTGCAAAACATGACGATAATGATAAACAAACAGACGGTCGCAGGGAAATAGCTTCTTTTCTAAAGGTAGAAATGTTCTAATTTTTCGGATCTAACGTACCCCAGACCTCCAAGTCAATGGCACATTTGAACAAAAAACAGATACCAATGTATTTTTAATGTCCCTTTATTGTAATATTTTCAACATCATCTCAATATTACGCTTCCGTCTTATAATCTTAGAATCTACTCCCAGGTCGCCATGTTGGATTTCTCAGTGAAAACACGACACTGGAGGCCGGGTGAGTAAGACCACGTTTAGTGATTTTCATTCATGTTTTATTACAAACTTTATCACTTTTGACAATTTTGTATCATATATTGTAATGTGTGCATAGTTATTGTCCCTTTCCATGAGTTAAAGTCGCACAACGAAGACTGACAGAATTGATTATATCGAACATTTTACATATTGAGTGGAGACAGATTTAGTGACGTCATTGGTCATCCCTACTCACAGGTGGATAAACAATTCCATTCATCTTATACAGGGCCTGAAATTACCTGAAAGAGTACAAAAATATTCAGTTTGATATAAAACAACACTGAAAAAGTTTTTTTTACAAGAAAAGGCATTTGGTCAGACTAAAAAAGGAGGTTATTATGTTTCTCACATGTTGACCATCAAATCAATGTAAGAACTATAGGTTTTTGTCAGAAAGCCAAATAAAATTTAATATGTACACAAAATCAAGTAATGCCCAAATTCTTTACAATTTTTTTTTGGGGGGGGGGGTAGGGTAGTGTTCTGTGTGCTTTGGCAAGGGTAATGAGAAAAGCAACCAGATTGTATGGCATATCATTGCAGAAATATGTAAACTACCATATTGAAAAGTATCATTTACTTACAGGAGAAATTCAACTTATAATCAAGTACATTACTTTGCCCCCCAAAACTATCAAGAAATCAATTTTGCGCAAATATTTGGCTAGAAAAGACATGAAAGATACATTTTCAGCACATCTAGACAGTACTATAGGTCTTATTATGTGTTTCTGACAAGTTTTAAGTCACAAACACAGTGTTGTTGTTGTACAGTGATCTATTTCACAAAATATGTCTTCAACCCATACAGGCAGCAGGTCACAGTTTCATTTTCCTTCATTTCCCATTTGCGGTAATGTTAATGTCTGCTCTCATAGCACCTTCCCTAACTTTCGTTGAACCAAATCCTTCGGTGGGGGTCTTGAACAGTCCTTTGGCAGTATTTTAAGCACAATTTTTTCATACGTTGAAGGTAGAAATTTTGAGATACGAGTAGAATCAGCTGATAGGGGTGTCTTTGAACATATACCTCCGCATATAAACAAACCAAAGCACCCCCAACTACCAGATCTCCATCCACCTGAACTGGTCCCATTCCACTTCTAAAATCATTTCCAGACAGTAATTCAACCCTTGTCCTTTCAAAAAAAACTACAAAAATGCCCAGAAAAAAAATGCAGGGGGCCAGGAAAAAATAATAAAAAAAAAACACACAAAAATATCTGGAACTTCTTTCGTCCCTAGGAAATTCCGGAAGTGAGAAACTGTGACCTGTATTCATATAGGTCAGTATGCGATCGCGCGCCCTAACTTAGCTAAATTGCATCACATGTATTCAACAATAATTGGATAAAACTAATGAAAAAATGGTGGCGGCCTTGCGAATGGCCTGTGGGGCTTATTCTCTATTGTAACGCCACCTTCAAATTTCAATTATTCACTTACGAGGGGATAAAACATACATACATACATGAACTCTACTTTTTCCATCTAAACTAGTCTAAAGCTTAGATTTTCTTTCTCTCTAATATTGTGTTTAAACAGGAAGCCATTTGTTTCCCTGTCTCTGTTGGCATATGAGGTGTTTTTACTCAGTTCGGCAAGCTGGAGGAGTTGCCAAGGTACTGAAGGTAGATACCCTGCCCCCCCCCCCTCACCCCTAGCAACACAGCTATATAACTGAGTCCAGCGTCAAACACCAATCAATCTAATTGGATTATCTGCTCTAGTAAGCATGACTATTCTATTTTGCTAGAAAAAGGTTATGAGATGGAGTTTATGGTTGTTTTGTTCGTTGTGTCAATGTGTTACAAATAGATTCCAGAAATTCTACTGACCAAGGCTAAGCTCTTGTCAGTCGTCAACCTAATGAAATATCATAGGTTTGGTTTGTTACAACAATTTATGGGGTGTAAAGATCAAAATGATTTACCTGTTTTTAACACAATTAGAGACTTGTCTCCGTGGTTATTGTACACAAGAAGAATTTCTCTGTGCCCGTGTGTTTTAGTGATCATAAATATTCTGTTAGGCACCTACATTTTTCGCTAATGATTGAATAAAACTAAGGAAAAAAGGGTGGCCGGCCTTGTGAAGTTTATTCTCAATTGTAACAATACATTCCAATTTCAATTATTCGCTTCTGAGAGAATAATACATACATTGGACAGGTGTTTAAGACTAAATGAACTACCCTTTCCATCTAAACTAGTCTAGCGTTACAATCTTCTTATCTTTTAAGTACTATGGCAAAATTTCCCATCAAATATGAACAAAAATGGCGCTAATAACGACAGAATGCCTCGTGCGTAATGTTTTGTACCATTTAATATCTGATTGCAATTGAAAAAATTATGGTTATTTTTATTCAATTCGTTGTCCGCCATGCCATAAACAACGTACAAACCCGATAACAAGTGATGGTATTGAATATACAAAGACAAAAGATTAGATTATATAAACATATGGACAGTCAGATGTTCCAGCTTTGATGTCCATGTCATACCTCATATCATTGTTAGCATGATGTTCTTCGACTTATTCATATGCCAAATATATATATTTATTTAGTTAGACTAAAATTATTTCCTGATATTCAAACTTTTGCTTCTTTTACATGTACATTGATGGTAGTTGTCTAAAGTAGATATACTTTAAACGTTTAGCAGACCACCCTGTAATTAAAATTCATCGAACAAACGAACGATTCCAGTCTTATTTTATAGTTTAAATTTAAACGGCGTGAAGCCACTAAAATAGCTTGGTCAAGGTTAGTCGAGAAATCTGACCACGGCCATGGTAAAACATTTAACCGACCAGTTAAACTGTGCGGGGCGTCGTGGAAATACGTCACTCATATATATTCGGTAATGACCTACTTCCGCCCTGCACCAGTGAAAGATCTCCATTTTTACAAACGTCATTTGTTCGGCATCCCCAGAGGGAGCTGTGAGGAGCATGCGCATATTAAAATTTAGGTCGAATTTGTCCACTCTCTTGTCCCTTTTGTGGAAGATAGCAAGTATCTTAGGGGGAATCGTTCCTAAAACAACAGTTACGTACAAGCCGTGTGCCTGAACATCTTGTCTACGGTCTCTTCTTTCAATAAAGGTAAATTTCAAGGATTTTGCGTCGCGCAAATTAAAGTGTATCGTTTAAATTAAAACTTATGCCATAAATGGATTGGGAGAGTGGTTCAGGCTAAAGGGTGATTCACATTACCAGCCAAATATAAAATAACTCGCCCTTTAGACAGAAAATTCGAGCTAGGTCAATGTAATACGTTTTGTGAACATAACCATCTGGAAAATAAAAAAAAACATGTTATCAATTAACTCAATAGATAATGTTTGTATTCCGACGTGGGCCATTTGTTTTTTAATACTTATAGCAATAGACATTTTTTTATAAATGTCGATTGTCACGACAGTAAGAGGCTTTAAAAGTCACAAAAACTAATTGATTGACGCAGGTATGAGGAAATTCTTCACAGTCCTTGGCCTAAACGAACAAAGATGGTGTTTGAAAAGTAAACAAAATTTAAATAACCGGGATGAACGTCCATTCATTATAAGCCTAAACATTGTACTTTATCGTACACTCTCAGGGCTACACGCGTTCAAAAGCTTGAAAAGTTTTAGGGAAAATAGCCGATTGTCTCATCTTTCTGTAATAGCGACAAAATATCCACATTATGCCACTCGTATCGTTATCTAGGCACTAGCCGAGAAATCTTGGCTCTGCGGAATTTTTTTTCCCTGTCCGTCATAGCCAAGATCACTTCCTTAGTAAAAAAGGGATATTTGTTAAGGAGACCCGCCGAAAAAATCGGCGGCGCAAATTTCACAACAAATAAGCAAAGAATAAAATATTTACCACTGCATTCCGATAGTATAGACCACGAAGAAGGAGTTTGTCAAACTTACGCCGCTGTAAATTGACTAAAGATATATGATTGAAGTATTTCTACGACGCCCGCACAGTTTAACTGGTCGTTTAAATGTTTTACTATGGCGGTTACGTCAGGTTGAAAGCCAGTGGACTTCGAAACAAATATTGACTGCATAAAGCCCAGCGTACACCGGCCTAAACAACTGGAAGCAACCAGTTGTACACGGTGTTAAATCAGCGCGTACACCGGAAATAGAGACTGCGAGGAACTGAGCAGTCCCGGTTGCCCCCAGTCCCAGTTGCGCACACATCGACAGCGACTGGCAGAGACTGAATTGTAATCAATGAAGAGCACACCAGGAGGCGCTTGAGATCATGTGACCTATTCAAGATGGCTGCGCCCACAGTTAGTCGTATTCACATGCAAATTTTCCACATTTTCACACTTTATCTTGTTATATATGAATAAACTTTAATGACACCGTCGTATGAAGTCGGTGATAAATACGTTCAGCGCTGCATCACACCAGCCACTCGCCATTTTGTTGTGTTCCGGTGTAAAATTGCGTCACATGACCAACACGTACCGGGTCAAAAGGTTACCACTGGTTTTAAGGGCGCGTACATCGGGGTAGGCCAATGCGACTGAGTGGAACCAGTGGCGTGAAAGTAGAACATGTGGAACTGGCAGCAACTGAGCGATCGGCTGAACACTGTCAGTGGTAAGAGGACGCACATCGGCCAGATTCGAGAACTGATCAGATCCCCCCAGTTGCTCTCAGTCGCAGGTAGCTCGCTTACGACTAGTTGCTTCCAGTTCTAAGGCCGATGTACGCCGGGCTTTAGGGAAAGTTTACCACTTTACAGCGGCGTAAGTTTGACAAACTCCTTCTTCGTGGTCTATACTATCGGAATGCAGTGGTAAATATTTTATTCTTTGCTTATTTGTTGTGAAATTTGCGCCGCCGATTTTTTCGGCGGGTCTCCTTAACAAATATCCCTTTTTTACTATGGAAGTGATCTTGGCAATGACGAACACGGAACACGGAAAAAAAAAATTCGGCAGAGCCAAGATTTCTCTGCTATCTAGGCACATGTAAATTGGGGGAGCAACATTCCATTCTCGTATTCTCGTTATTTTAGGATTTCTTTCTTAAAAAAATAGCAGATACTCTTCTACCGCTTTTAGTCGATTCCCGTTTCGAGCGTTGACCAAAATCGGTAGAAGAATAACAAGAATACTGTTTAACTCGCTTTCTAAATTACACCCGTCATTTTCAAGTGACAGCTTTAATGACCAGGCTTAATGCACTCGTATACTGTTCTGTAAAATGATAGGTAATCAACATATAAGATTTGAATCACCTTTTTTTTCAATAACAATTTGAAGATTCTATTCTCCTACGTTATGCACGGACCAAAGCAGAGGACGATTATGATTTTATTTCGTTGTTAGCCTTTAATTCTATTTTAACCTAAATGTACATGTCTGGGAACGGTATTCTCGGAAAGCTCATATTTTAAAGAAAAAATAGTTATCTGCAGACAATCCAATTTATTATAGATTTGTCCATGCATTATAATTTCCATAATCCATGTATGGAAGCCGTTTTTAATCAAGTCAAAATTATGCCAATATGAGACGTTAGTGAAGTTTTTAATATCTTGTAAAGGGAATAGGTAGATTGTTCGTGTCGTTTTTTTATATTTTTTGGCTCTGTTTTTTGTAATTTTATACTGATATGGTAATTAAGTGTGGTAAAGCATTTATATAGTTTGTGGCGCGAATCATTTCTAGGAATGGAGTCGCCAATAATTTAAATGATGATGATGATTATAATTTCCGATTACCCCTTCAGTTCCAGATTGACAATTTTAGTCATATCGGCTTTATTAGGTAGAACGAAAGAAAAAATTTAGATTTATCTATTATATCATCGTTTGTAACAAGTCGTTGTATTTCTCCTTTTACTCTCATGTATCTGTGTCTATCAAGTTGGCAATATCTAGTAACACGATAATAGCCCAGTTTAAAGGGCGCCCAGATTTCTTCCTTTCTCAAATTCTTTTATATATATGAATCGTAAAGCTTGTTTTATCGTCTTACCATTGGGATAGGGACACAGTGGATTTACTTTAGCCGAGTTTGGTTACCAGGGGCCGGTTTCTCGAAAGTTCACTTAGCACAAAAAAACACTTAACTTTATAGTGGCATGAGCAGGCAAAATGTTGATATTTTGACGTTAAAACAGAATGTTGAAATTATTATCTATTTTTCTCAAGACATATAATTCAGAAGCTTTTTAGTGCTTCTAGTCTCGAGAATGTACGATAAAGTATTGTTTTAATCTTACTATGGCTTAGAATGAATGAATGGTTATTTAAATTTTTTTTTACTTTTCGAACACTATTCCGGTTCATATAGGCCGCGTACTCAATAGATTGTCCTCAGTCGAACGCTAATCATTTCGTTTTTCGATGGCCTTCAAAGCCTCTTACTGTCGTGACGATCAAAAAATATGAAAAAAGTGTAAACTTTGGCAGCTCATGCCACTTTAAGGGTAGCCCAAGGTTACTTAAGTGGAAATTAAAATCACCTAGTTACTGAAATCTAAGATGGCGGCAATACGAGCGTTGTAATTACGAGAGAGGCTTATTCAGCGTCGACATCTTCAAATCAGACATTTGAATGATCGTTCAAATCCTCTAGAAGAAGTGGAGAGGAAGTTCGCCAGAGATTTCGATTTAGACCTGAAGCCATTCTATATATTGTTAGTCTTGTAGAGGATCGATTAATGCAACCGACAGGTATAAGTAATCCTCTGCCTCCACTATTACACGCTCTAATCTTTCTGCGATTTATGGCTTCGGGAGCGTTCTACACAGTCATCAGAGATGGCTTTCCTAGAGTCTGCAAAGCCACTGTTTGTAGATTCGTTTGGGATGTAATAAATGCTCTTCTTCGCAACCTTAACACATTTGTTAAATTTCCAAGCGACGAGCATGTGAGGGCAGTCAAGCAAGAGTTTTTTCCATCGCAGGTACGGAAACACAAGAACACCATGCACTTTGTACGGTGGCTGCCATTAATACTTTGACAGCTGCTGCCCCCTATTTCTTCCCTTGTTTAACTGTGATTTAATAAATTTTGAATTGTCTCCCATAAAATATAAATTTGACAAATTTCTGCCTAATAAATATTTTTAGGCCTTCTATCAAAACCGCAGTTTTTGTGTAAATAAAATTTAAATTTTAATCAAATCGACAGATCCAACCATGATTTATAAATAAGCTGAACAAAGAACTGCTTTATTATTTCCATTTTAACAGGTTTTCCAAATGTATTGGGTGTTGTGGATGGGACGCAAATTCCAGTTCAGGCTCCATCAAAAGATGAACACGATTTTGTGAATAGGAAAGGATTCCATTCAATCAACTGCCAGGTTTGTAAACTAAGAATATCAACACCAAACATTGTTTGAAAGCGATAAATAATCAAACCAAAAAATCAATAAAAATTCTCAATGTAAACATGTATTTATATATTAAAACAAATCAAATTAAATCAAATTTTATTTAAAGTCGGGCATTACAAACAATAGAACATTAGCCTGAGGGCTATTTGTGCCGACAAAAGGTTAAAAAGAAAAGGATTGAAATAAAAGACGAATTTATACAATTAAGACATTTAATTATAGACAATCATTGCATAAGAAACATTTACATCCATACCATCCACCTAATAATATTTTAAAATCATTGACATCTCCATCTTGATATGTTGAATTCTTTTTTATGACATTTACTTTTTTACAACAGTATGATAAAGAGCAGCATTTTTTACAAAGGACATTATTAATAATGTCTCAATTTGCTTTCAGATGATCTGTGATCCTTGGTACCGTATTACCAATGTTGTAGCAAAATGGCCTGGATCTGTTCATGACTCAAAGAATTTTCAAAGAAAGTTCATTAGGTCGAGAATTACAAGCAGGTAGTTGGCTTTCTGTATTTGTATGAATTGTTCAGCTATTGAAATAAGAAACACTTTCCAGGTTGCAACAATAATCTGTTCTATCCTTCAACAAATGTAATCCCTAGTAATTGCACTGTAAAATTGCACATTGTTCATTGTTATATTTACGATATCTGTTATCCAGGTGTTCACAAAGGGATGCGCATAGGAGACGGCGGGTATCCTTGTCGTCGCTACCTGATGATGACAGCGGGTATCCTTGTCGCCGCTACCTAATGGTGACAGCGGGTATCCTTGTCGCCGCTACCTGATGGTGACAGCGGGTATCCTTGTCGCCGCTACCTGATGGTGACAGCCGGTATCCTTGTCGCCACTACCTAATGGTGACAGCGGGTATCCTTGTCGCCGCTACCTAATGGAGACAGCGGGTATCCTTGTCGCCGCTACCTAATGGAGACATCGGGTATCCTTGTCGCCGCTACCTGATGGTGACAGCGGGTATCCTTGTCGCCGCTACCTGATGGTGACAGCGGGTATCCTCGCCGCTACCTGATGGTGACAGCGGGTATCCTTGTCGCCGCTACCTGATGGTGACAGCGGGTATCCTTGTCGCCACTACCTGATGGTGACAGCGGGTATCCTTGTCGCCGCTACCTGATGGTGACAGCGGGTATCCTTGTCGCCGCTACCTGATGGTGACAGCGTGTATCCTTGTCGCCGCTACCTGATGGTAACAGTGGGTATCCTTGTCGCCGCTACCTGATGGTGACAGCGGGTATCCTTCTCGCCGCTACCTGATGGTGACAGCGGGTATCCTTGTCGTCGCTACCTGATGGTGACAGCGGATATCCTTGTCGTCGCTACCTGATGGTGACAGCGGATATCCTTGTCGTCGCTACCTGATGGTGACAGCGGGTATCCGTGTCGCCGCTACCTGATGGTGACAGCGGGTATCCTTCTTGCCGCTACCTCATGGTGACAGCGGGTATCCTTGTCGCCGCTACCTGATGGTGACAGCGGGTATCCTTCTCGCCGCTACCTGATGGTGACAGCGGGTATCCTTGTCGCCGCTACCTGATGGTGACAGCGGGTATCCTTGTCGCCGCTACCTGATGGTTACAGCGGGTATCCTTGTCGCCGCTACCTGATGGTGACAGTGGGTATCCTTGTCGCCGCTACCTGATGGTGACAGCGGGTATCCTTGTCGCCGCTACCTGATGGTGACAGCGGGTATCCTTGTCGCCGCTACCTGATGGTGACAGCGGGTATCCTTCTCGCCGCTACCTGATGGTGACAGCGGGTATCCTGGTCGCCGCTACATGATGGTGACAGCGGGTATCCTTGTCGCCGCTACCTGATGGTGACAGCGGTTATCCTTGTCGCCGCTACCTGATGGTAACAGTGGGTATCCTTGTCGCCGTTACCTGATGGTGACAGCCGGTATCCTTGTCGCCGCTACCTGATGGTGACAGCGGGTATCCTTGTCGCCGCTACTTGATGGTGACAGTGGGTATCCTTGTCGCCGCTACCTGATGGTGACAGCGGGTATCCTTGTCGCCGCTACCTGATGGTAACAGTGGGTATCCTTGTCGCCGCTACCTGATGGTTACAGCGGGTATCCTTGTCGCCGCTACCTGATGGTGACAGTGGGTATCCTTGTCGCCGCTACCTGATGGTGACAGCGGGTATCCTTGTCGCCGCTACCTGATGGTGACAGCGGGTATCCTTGTCGCCGCTACCTGATGGTGACAGCGGGTATCCTTCTCGCCGCTACCTGATGGTGACAGCGGGTATCCTGGTCGCCGCTACATGATGGTGACAGCGGGTATCCTTGTCGCCGCTACCTGATGGTGACAGCGGTTATCCTTGTCGCCGCTACCTGATGGTAACAGTGGGTATCCTTGTCGCCGTTACCTGATGGTGACAGCCGGTATCCTTGTCGCCGCTACCTGATGGTGACAGCGGGTATCCTTGTCGCCGCTACTTGATGGTGACAGTGGGTATCCTTGTCGCCGCTACCTGATGGTGACAGCCGGTATCCTTGTCGCCGCTACCTGATGGTGACAGCGGGTATCCTTGTCGCCGCTACTTGATGGTGACAGTGGGTATCCTTGTCGCCGCTACCTGATGGTGACAGCGGGTATCCTTCTCGCCGCTACCTGATGGTGACAGCGGGTATCCTTCTCGCCGCTACCTTATGGTGACAGCCGGTATCCTTGTCGCCGCTACCTGATGGTGACAGCGGGTATCCTTGTCGTCGCTACCTGATGGTGACAGCGGGTATCCTTGTCGCCGCTACCTGATGGTGACAGCCGGTATCCTTGTCGCCGCTACCTGATGGTGACAGCGGTTATCCTTGTCGCCGCTACCTGATGGTAACAGTGGGTATCCTCGTCGCCGCTACCTGATGGTGACAGCCGGTATCCTTCTCGTCGCTACCTGATGGTGACAGCGGGTATCCTTGTCGTCGCTACCTGATGGTGACAGCGGATATCTTTGTCGTCGCTACCTGATGGTGACAGGGGGTATCCTTGTCGTCGCTACCTGATGGTGACAGCGGGTATCCTTGTCGCCGCTACCTGATGAAGACAGCGGGTATCCTTGTCGCCGCTACCTGATGGTGAATGTGGGTATCCTTGTCGCCGCTACCTGATGGTGACAGCGGGTATCCTTGTCGCCGCTACCTGTTGGTGACAGCGGGTATCCTTGTCGCCGCTACCTGATGGTGACAGCGGGTATCCTTCTCGCCGCTACCTGATGGTGACAGCGGGTATCCTTGTCACCGCTACCTGATGGTGACAGCGGGTATCCTTGTCGCGGCTACCTGATGGTGACAGCCGGTATCCGTGTCGCCGCTACCTGATGGTGACAGCGGGTATCCAGTTCGCCGCTACCTGATGGTGACAGCGGGTATCCTTGTCGCCGCTACCTGATGGTGACAGCGGGTATCCTTGTCGCCGCTACCTGATGGTGACAGCGGGTATCCTTGTCGCCGCTACCTGATGGTGACAGGGGGTATCCTTGTCGTCGCTACCTGATGGTGACAGCGGGTATCCTTCTCGCCGCTACCTGATGGTGACAGCGGGTATCCTTGTCGGCGCTACCTGATGGTGACAGCGGATATCCTTGTCGTCGCTACCTGATGGTGACAGCGGATATCCTTGTCGTCGCTACCTGATGGTGACAGCGGGTATCCGTGTCGCCGCTACCTGATGGTGACAGCGGGTATCCTTCTCGCCGCTACCTCATGGTGACAGCGGGTATCCTTGTCGCCGCTACCTGATGGTGACAGCGGGTATCCTTCTCGCTGCTACCTGATGGTGACAGCGGGTATCCTTGTCGCCGCTACCTGATGGTGACAGCGGGTATCCTTGTCGCCGCTACCTGATGGTGACAGCGGGTATCCTTGTCGCTGCTACCTGATGGTGACAGTGGGTATCCTTGTCGCCGCTACCTGATGGTGACAGCGGGTATCCTTGTCGCCGCTACCTGATGGTGACAGCGGGTATCCTTGTCGCCGCTACCTGATGGTGACAGCGGGTATCCTTCTCGCCGCTACCTGATGGTGACAGCGGGTATCCTGGTCGCCGCTACATGATGGTGACAGCGGGTATCCTTGTCGCCGCTACCTGATGGTGACAGCGGTTATCCTTGTCGCCGCTACCTGATGGTAACAGTGGGTATCCTTGTCGCCGTTACCTGATGGTGACAGCCGGTATCCTTGTCGCCGCTACCTGATGGTGACAGCGGGTATCCTTGTCGCCGCTACTTGATGGTGACAGTGGGTATCCTTGTCGCCGCTACCTGATGGTGACAGCGGGTATCCTTGTCGCCGCTACTTGATGGTGACAGTGGGTATCCTTGTCGCCGCTACCTGATGGTGACAGCGGGTATCCTTGTCGCCGCTACCTGATGGTGACAGCGGGTATCCTTGTCGCCGCTACCTGATGGTGACAGCGGGTATCCTTGTCGCCTCTACTTGATGGTAACAGTGGGTATCCTTGTCGCCGCTACTTGATGGTGACAGCGGGTATCCTTGTCGCCGCTACCTGATGGTGACAGCGGGTATCCTTGTCGCCGCTACTTGATGGTGACAGCCGGTATCCGTGTCGCCGCTACCTGATGGTGACAGCAGGTAACCTTGTCGCCGCTACCTGATGGTGACAGCCGGTATCCTTGTCGCCGCTACCTGATGGTGACAGCGGTTATCCTTGTCGCCGCTACCTGATGGTGACAGCCGGTATCCGTGTCGTCGCTACCTGATGGTGACAGCAGGTATCCGTGTCGCCGCTACCTGATGGTGACAGCAGGTATCCGTGTCGTCGCTACCTGATGGTGACAGCAGGTATCCGTGTCGCCGCTACCTGATGGTGACAGCGGGTATCCTTCTCGCACCAGCAGGTATCCGTGTCGCTGCTACCTGTTGGTGCCATACCCAGCCCCAGTACAGAATCTGAAATCAAATTCAACAAATCATTATGTAAAACTAGAGTAATGATTGAGCAAACATTCGGAATACTTAAACGGAAATTTGGATGTTTAAAGGGGCTGCGTGTTGCACCAGAGAAGGCATGTCGTGTGATCACTACTGCAGCTATCTTGCATACTATTGCAGTAGAATTACACGACATGGAGGCTGTTGAGGAAATAGCTCCAGCAGCTGATGATAATGTATATGGTGGTGATGATCGAGAGGAGGGGACAAGATTTAGGGCAGCCATTGCTGCAACTTATTTTTAATCAATATTTTTTTGCTCAGATTAATAGGGAGGGGGAGATATATCAATATTTTTTTTTAATTGACCAGCCAAAAATCATCTTTCAATTGGCCAAATAAGAATACTGTGTCCATCAATTAACTAACTAATTATAATCTACATTCTAAATCTTAATGAAATAAAATGAATGCCTAACTAGGTATTCGGGGCCAACTTAGATGATTAAATACTATTTTCTAGTATCAAACACCAGTCAAAGAACCAATTTAGACAGACTTTTATTGTATGTTTCCTATAATTAATCAGACATTTGGGGGCTGGTTAAGTTTCTGTATCAATGCAAAATTTTGTTTCAAAAAGTTAAAGGCAATTGAAGAAACCAAGTTTGACATTAAGTTAAATTTTCGATTTGATAAACGGAAGTACTGCACAGAGCTTTTTATAAATTCTACTATGGAGTGGTTTTACTAAAGCCAAAACACATAGGACAACTCGTACTCTCAAAAGCTCATATATATATACAACCTCATGTACAATATAGTACGAGTTGTTCTATGTGTTTGGCTTTAGAGCTTTTTATGTTTCCAGTTTAGGACCGTTTTCAAACAAAATGGTCATTGTATGGAGTGACATTAAAACTTATTTAAATACGAGAGATGAAATGATTTAGTTTGTATCTTAAGGGAAAAAAATATTTATTTAAACTTTAAACCAGGCAACAGACCCCATGTTAAAGGAATTATAGGAGACATACAAGATAAAGTCCTACCATCATTTACAAAGTAAAATAACTCAATATTTGTTTTGTTGAGACGTTGTACTTTATTGTTTCATAATCTTATTTTAGGAAGTGAATTATATATTATAATACCCCTCAGAAGAAAACATTGATTTGGCTTTTGTTGAACGTTTGTTGATTTTTGGCAACCTTTTCAGCTTATTTAAGGATTTTTTGGAAAAAATAAGGCAATGCATAGACTTTTGAGTAGTAAGGAACTCATATTGAGTTCGAATCCCACTCAGTCCAAACAATAAATTGGACAATTTTCTGACTGGGTTTTCACTCGAACGACCTATGTGGGATGGTTGCCAGTTACCAACGGAAGGTCGTGGGTTTCCTCCGGGCATAGAGCCCGGTTTCCTCCCACAATAAAACTGGAAACGCCACCATATAAGTGAAATAATCTTGCGCGCGGTGTAAAACACCAAATAATCAAGCAATCATATTAAACAATTTGTACGGGCTAATTTTTCAAATGTATTGTCATATGTTTTGTTCTGCTGAAATAAACAAGAGTACAAAGAGTTTAAAATATATAAATTCAAGGCATACTGTAATATTTAAACTATATTTGGCAATAACAACTGGTCTTGAGAGAAAAATAAACATTCAAGAAATTGAAACAGTTAAAGAAAAGATTGTTTTTTTTAAATATATACAAAAGCTCCTTCTCAGATTCATGTTTGGTTTATTTCAATTTGAAGCCTTACCTGAGCTAATACAATCTCAGCCTTGATTCTAGTCTTTTTCAACTTTAAAATTTCACTTTATCCGCACGTGGCTTCCTGACCTTCTCTGAAGTTTGAAAAGGAAAGAGTCTGGACTGATTTAGCTCAGGTAAGGCTTGTGATGTTGTTGGCTCCGGCATATCTGGTTCAGGATGAAGAGGCGGAACCTCAAATCCATGGTGGTCTTGTATTTCTCCCACTGTAAAGAAAAATCCATTAGATATATACATGTTATCACTGCAGCATGTTGTTCTGGGCGCTTGTATCAGCTCGAGTGATTGGAGGTGGAGTGGAGTAGTTCCACCTCTAATCACGAGAGCTGATACAAGCGCCCAGAACAACACGCTGAAGTGATGACATATTTATCATATACCCCTTTTAAAATCATACTTAGATCGCTCTGTTTTATGTCAGGGAAAGCGTCCGGCTTTGCAAGATTCACTTGTTCGAGGGATCGTTTCTCTACATATTCCTACGCCCTTATTAGAATGTGAGTGACAGATCACTGCACGATAAGCCACACCCCTGACCTACATCATAATATTAAAAAAATATAAGGTACGGCCGTAAGTCTTTATCGTTTTAAATAACAGAAGCAATTGTTAAATGAAAAACGATCCCTTTCAACTGTTTGTGTTTCTTGCATACTGTTTGTAACGTTGTATAAAATATGCAAGATGGACTATATTAACAGTCCGCCAAGGGTTATCTTTTAGTTTCGAGCGGGTTTATTCAAGAAGAGCGGAAAGTAAATTGTAACATGTACTAATACTACAATAGTGTGATTTAAAATGATGTATATACATGTCATTTTCGATCAACCGGCCGCAGACAGTGAACAGACGAAAGCTTTGCATGTGTGATAAAAGATGTGACTTTCTGGTATCCTGACGAAGAACACTTTTAAAATGTTTCATATTGTATATACCTAAAAGACAAAGAGGAAATGGCAAATGGATTAGTACAACATTTAACAAAGACTGAACCAGAGAAAAATGACATTGGAATACATTTAATTTCATGGAGATGGATTCTACTAGTAGGCTATTATGGATAAATGCTTACATCACAGATGTGTGTCAAGAGTGGCAAAGTTAATTTTCAAAGTGCAGTTATTGATTGATTGATTGGTGTTTTACGCCGCGCTCAAGATTATTTCACTTATATGGCGGCGTTGCCAGTTTTATTGTGGGAGGAAACCGGGCTCTATGCCCGGAGGAAACCCACGACCTTCCGTTGGTAACTGGCAACCATCCCACATAGGTCGTTCGAGTGAAAACCCAGTCAGAAAATTTTCCAATTTTTTGGACTGAGTGGGAATCGAACCAGCAACCCATTGGTGGAAGGCTGTTCGGATTGAGCGTCCAACGCTCTACCTACTGAGCCACGGAGGCCCCTGCAGTTATTGAATGTAGCACCCTGGAAAATACCGGCAGTTGTGTTAGAAGCCATAGTGCTATTGACTATTGTGTATAAAGTTTCTTCCATGATTTACCCGTTTAGCTGAAATGTCCACATTCACTGGATTTTCATGGATGGGATTATTATCATGTGTTACCAATGTTGTCCGACTCGATGTGACGACTTGCTACAGGCCGACACACTTGGAGTGACTGACGGTTGTCCGGGCTCAGGATATTGCTCATCTCTCGCTGCTGTTCGAACGAAGCGACGGCATAGTTATTTAGACTGGCAACGTTTTTTGTCCTGTCGGCGCTACCCAGCATTTAAGAGGCGAATGGCAGCTGTTGACCGAGCGCTGTGATTTTTTTCTACCACTTAGTTCACCCTGTTCGGCCATTGTTTTCATGATACTGTTTAACTTTATGGTATTTTTCGCCATGGCTTGGCTTTTGTACCATTTTCGGGATCCTGGTTTTCGACTATGATTTATAATTATAGACCATTTTGATGTTGTTTTTATCCCTTGTCCAATTGTTTAATATTTTTAAGATTTATCGGACGCATTAGAAAATAGCCTTCAGATTACATAATTTATCTTGGGAGAGATCGTTAGCTTAAATTCTATAAATAGATTCGATAGCTGTTTGTATCCAAGAGAGTGTGTTGACATTGACGTCATTATAGAAAAGAAAAAGTAGTTCCGGCTCTAATGATATAGTGTCCTATGCAAGTAGGGTGATACAGACTGCCAGGTTAAACGGTCCTATGCTAGTGTGGTGATATGGATTTGGAAAATCACTGTCCGTATTACCATTGTGATGTAGGGAGGTATATGATAATACCTAATACATTGATATTGTTGTATTTTGACATCCTTTACAAAAATCTGATATGGGTTGTGTGGAACTAGCAAATAAACCATTAAGTCTCTCAATAATAATTATAACAACTTTTACAGTGGCCAGCATACTGTTATGAATGCTAACAAATAAACAAGTTCTATTTGTGATTTCAAAAAGGATAGATCAGACTTCCTTTGTTTGCTTCAACTTACCACCACTTTCCACTCCCTGCAACCCAATCACAGATGGGGTGCCCCCCATTGTGTCCAGGAACACGACTTCAGCCGGAGTTGCTGGCTTTGGAGCAGTTCCTCCTTCAGTTGGGCATATTAACAAGAATGGTCCTTTTAACCATAAAAGCTAAATAGACAAGGAACAATATATATAAATATTATATATATATACATGTAATTACATTTTTTAAAATTCATGCCATATAATTTAACTGGATGACTGCTTGGGGATGACGATGATCCATTCTTGACTTTTACCACCGATGTTGGATGTGATACAGATAGATTATATCAAACGTGTATCAACTTAGATAATTTTTTTGTATCTGTTTATTTTTTGGGCGGATTTGTATAAAATAAAAAAACATTTTTCATTGTTCGTAATTAGGTCAAACGTAACAGTCCTATGTGTTGTGGTTTTAATAAAGTCCCTCCATCTAGAAATCACTATTTTATTAATGAATCAAGAATTTTGTAGATAAAACCAAATCTAACATAGGGACAAAAATGTTATCCAGGTAGAGTAAAAGTTGTTGGAACCCTCTGCACAACAGCAAATTGTCATTTTTACTTCCACATATTCAAGTATAATCCAGTAGCCAATGGTTATCTAGGTACAATAATTTTGTATTTTAGAATTCTCTTAATAACAACTAATTGCTATTGTTTTCCTTCCACACATCCACTGATGCCAATAAATCACTGTTTTAAATAAAGAAGAATTTACTTCGGGATGAAAACTGCTCAATACAGACTATTTGATGATACGGTTTCATTGTGCTTCAATTATAGGTGTCACTTGTCATCTGTTAATAAACTGGGTCTTATTTAGTTTAATACTTCAATGTTGCTTTTGTTGCTTGCGAACAGTCTAGAATCAAAGTTGCTGAATAGGTTGAAAAAAAAAGATTAATAGAACAGTATAAAATATAAAAGATAAAACAGTTCATTTGTTTGTAGATGATAAATATCATGTCAATATGTAAAATTCTTCTTAAACAGTTTCCGGCTTTTAGGCGTCAAATATTTGCTTAATGTTCATTTCAGATCTTGAAACAAGGCTTGATTGATCGATTGCTTGATCCTTAAGGAAGCACTCATGATTATTTGACTTATGTGGCGATGTTGCCAGATTTAGGAAGGAGAAAACCTTTGCCAGCTACCCGGCAACTTCAAGGTGATAGATGGAAAACCCCACATAATTCTTTAGATTTTATTTGGTCTTAGTGGGATTGATCATTCGAAACGGTACTATCAATACATTGATTGCTTGATGTTTTATGCGGCCCTCAAGACTATTTCACTCATATGGCTGCTTTGCCAGGTTTAGGAAGGAATCCCCTCACCTTTGGCGAGTTCCTATTCCACATACGCCGAATCGAGTGAAAAATCCACTCAGAAATTTTTAAACGTTTATTTGGACTGAGTAGGATTCGATCCCACGCCGCGTCGATGAAAGGCCTGTGTCACACTGAGGGACTATCAATCTAACCGACTGACAGGTGATGAAAGTTAGTTTTTAATGCAAATTACAATTTTCAACAATTGAAACATTGCGGCATTTGTTCAATCAGATCTAAACGGTGCTCTGAGGCTAATAATGATCGCTATCTGGACATCAGATCTTCAAAATCAGACCCTCGTGGTCCGCCCCGCTTTAAGTTTCAATTTTCAGATGTCCCAGCAGGACGGGACACTGATAAGAGGCTTTTATTCATCTTTTAATATTTGCCTTCTGGTTTATTGTTAACGAGAATTGATTGATATTTTTCATATTTTGTTCCATCTGTTAGAACTCTCTAGTTTCACAATTCTAATAATCGGATTGTCTAGTGATATGTTTCGAAATAAATGCGAACGAATATTGTCCCTGTAATAAATTATATTGTCTTTATTCTATATTTATTATACATCGTTGGCTTTGGTATTGGAAAACATGTAAACTACTGCCTTATACATTACCAAATAAACTTATTTTGTCTCTGGTTTAAAGGACCGGTGACAAGTTTAATACAAAGCCTATACTTTTTGTAAAAATACATTTATGTAAAAATATATAGTGTATGAACTTACAAAACTAAAGGCATTTTTTTTTCTCTTTTTACAACCTCTCCAGAAATCCATTAGCTTAGTGGCATGGCATCATAGTCGATATTCTATAGGCATATCCTCAGAATGTGACGTCATACACTTCCGGTGTATCATTTTATACCCATTATAAGCATTTAATTTTATTTCTCATACATGTAGCTTATGGGTAGACGATGTGTCTGGTACCAAACTTAAATTGGTGCCTCGATATGTGTATTCAGCAACTCAAGAACTATTGCATGGCTTTTAAGTTATAACTAGCTTATGGGTAGATTGTGTGTCCCTTATCATAATTAAATTGGGGTTCCGATATTTGTGGCGACCAAAACAGTCATGCAGCATTTTAGTATTCAGAAATGGCGGAAACGGCCGTTTAATTCTAACTTTAACCGAAACGATATCATTCTTTTATAAACATGTATATTGCCCGTGTGTTTTAGTGTTCTAGTGTTTTAGTGTTCATAATATATATTATATACAAAGGGTAGTATCCACACTCACCATACACAGATCGCGTGGATGTTTCCATGGGAAGTAATTGTTTAATACAGAAGGATTCTTTCATTTCTACTTTACAAAACCCCCAAATCGCATAGCAGTACATTACAACTGATCTCACCATCTGGTTAAACAATTTCAGTTGACAATCTGTGGGTAACGTGGTTGATTCATATCTCATAGCAAGCAGAGCCAATAAGGAACTGATCTAATAGATAAATTTAGCATCTTTAAAATAACCAGTACATTCAAGTCTAACACCAAGATAACAATAACTATCAAATACATATGAAAACTCGTACGATATTGTACAGGCTGATGTATATTTGTGAGCTGGTGACGAGAGTAGCTACTCTGGAAGCTCATAAATATACACCTAACACACTTAATGGCTAGGACCTTTTACTAAACAAATCTTCTTCAAATTCTAATATTACTGAAGAATGGAACAAATTATAATCAGAATCTACGTGTTAAGTAAAAAAAATAAGTACCACATGTCTTCCATCTACTTTTGTTGACAAATTCCCATCCAACTGTTTGCAAAAAGTGAAGCTGATATTCAATGAGACAAGAAAACCTGCCCCATGAACTGTATAAGATATCTGTCCATAGATATGGGAGAGGGTTATATGTAAATCGCAGACTGTATCGATTTGTTGGAATTGTAAGTAATAGGTTAATGATAGCGGCTCTGTGTGACATTTTCTTTTTCGGGTAGAACATTCAGGAAATTTACTTGAAGTATTTATCTTTTCTATGAAACTCCGCGTTTTGTTTGGAGGATATCCATAGTTTGTGAGGGTTCGTATATTCTTGTGTTGTCTTTACAGAAATCGATTGATTGATCTTTTACACGGCACTCAATATTACTTCACTTATTTGGCGGTGTTGAAAGGTTTGGTGTGTGGGGGACGTGACCCTTAACCCAGAGGAAACCCCCGACACCCGTCGGGGACTAAAATGGGCGTGTCCGGAAGGAATATCCTTAAAATGTGTGCTATCCTACCGTTGTTTATATAAAGATGGGGTTTCCAAGAGGCCGTTGGAAACTTCCCCAGCTCCCACGGATTCCAATGTCTGCTTTGTGGAGGTAAAAAAAATCAGTGAGCAGTAGTTCCCTTTCTGGCTGTGTGTGTTGTCTAATTTAGGATGTTTGTTTACTGACTGTCAGCTACAAAGCATTATCATATACCGCCCTACGTACAAAGGTAATACGGAAAGTGATTTTCCAAATCCATATCACCACACTAGCATAGGACCGTTTAACCTGGCAGTCTGTATCACCCTACTTACATAGGACACTATAACATTAGAACCGGAACTACTTTTTCTGTTCTAGAATGACGTCAATGTCAACACACTCTCTTGGATACAAACAGCTGTCGAATCTATTTATATACTTTAATGGGCCAGTCACAAATCAGTTGCGATGCGTCGGCGATGGGTAAAACCCGGGAAATTTTAACAGATCTCACGATTTTGCACCAGTCGGAGGCGCTCTCCGGACGCCTGCGGCTTGTCGCAGATTTTTTAGGCATCGCGACAGCCGTCGCGGTCCCCAACTTTGAACATACAATTTTAAGATTGCTCGCAAGATTTCACCCTTTTTGGCCATTCCAGACACAATCTCCGATGACCTACGATGCCCTCCGATTAATGGGAGGCGTCCTCCGAATAATCTGAGACTTGTCGCACGATTCTGTATATACCCAGGGTGGGGAAAAATTAAAAGAAAAGACCCTCGCAAATATCGTCTCCGATCGCCTCCGATGCAATCGGAGGTGATCGGAGGCTAATCCCACGATTTTTCGACAAAACGGGGTCAAAATCCTTGAAAAAATCTCAGATAACGTGACTGCTCCACTTTTATTAGGATTATTGATAGGATTATTCAAGGATTCTTTATTTTTTACGACGACCCCCGGCCAAAACTAATCCCCGACAGATCGCCGACATTGTGACTGGGCCATAAGCTAACGATCTCTCCAAAGATTAAATAAATTATGTAATCTGAAGACTTTTTTTATGCGTCCGATAAATTTTCAAAATATTTACAGAACGTAACAATTGGTATATAAAAAGTACAGGTCTCATAGACCATCTGATATGTGTGACATTGGAAGTCCTTTTTATTTGTCTATAAATCATAGCCGAAAACCAGGGTCCTGTTTCACAAAGCGGCGTAGCGTAAGTTTTTACGTAAATGCCTTAGCAACCCATACTATAGAGATACGTTAGTAAGAATGTTACGCAAAAAATACATCTACGCCGCTTTGTGAAACAGGACCCTGGATCCCGAAAATGGTACAAACCCCAAGCCATGGGGAAAAACACCTTAAACAGAGGCCATGAAAACAATGGCCAGACAGGGTGAACTAAGTCGTAGAAAATCCAATCACAGCGGACACTCGCCTCTTACATGCTGGGGTAGCGCCAACACAATTATGGACACAAAAACGTTGCCAGTCTTAATAACTATGCCGTTGCTTCGTTCCACCAGCAGCGGGAGGTGAGCAATATCCTGAGCTCGGACAACCGTCAGTCACTCCAAGTCCAAGTGTGTCGAGATATATTGATGATGGTTGATGTCCAACTAGTCGGCTTGTAGCAAGCACAAGTCGTCATACCGAGTCGGACAACATTTGTTCTACATTGTAACACACATAATAATCCGATCCATGAAAATCCAGTGAATGTGAAGATTTCTGCTTTATCACTATCGTCGGACACAAATTGCGGCAATCCTGGAAAAAACTTTATACACAATATATGGCTTCAAACACAACTGCCGGTATTTTCCAGGGTGCTACATTCAATAACTGCACTTTGAATATTAACTTTGCCATTCGCGACACACATCTGTGATGTAAACTTGTATCCATAATACTAGAATCCATCTCCATGAAATTAAATCTATTTCAATGTCATTTTTCTCTGATGCTGACTTGTTCTAATCCATTTGACATTTCCTCTTTGTCTTTTTGTATATATAGTATGAAACATTTTAATAGTGTTCCTAATCAGGATACTATTACCAGCAAGGCACATCTTTTATCACACATGCAAAGCTTGGAATAAATTCAGTACTGTTAAACTTTAACCACCTCTTTGGCCTTTGTCCATTATTGTCATATTGATACGTTACAATTTACGTTCTGCTCTTTTTGAATAAACCCGCTCGAAACTAAAAGATAACCCTTGGCGGACTGTTAATATAGTCCATCTTGCATATTTTATACAAGCAGTAGGCATATGCAAGAAGCACAAACAGTTAAAATGGATCGTTTTTCATTTAACAATTGCTTGTGTTATTTTAAGGATAAAGGTGTACGGCTGTACCTTATACTTTTTTCTTTAATATTATGATGTAGGTCAGGGGCGTGGCTTAGCGTGCAGTGATAAGTCACTCACATTCTAATAAGGGCCTAGGAATATGTAGACAAACGACCCTTCGAACAAGTGAATCTTGCATGGCCAGACGCTTTCCCTGACACAAAACAGAGCGATCTAAATATTATTTTAAAAGGGGTATATGATAAATATGTCATCACTACAGCGTGTTGTTCTGGGCGCTTGTATCAGCTCTCGTGATTAGAGGTGGAATTTCGCAGCAACCGAGACCAAAGGTCTCGGTTGCTACTCCACTCCACCTCTAATCACTCGAGCTGATACAAGCGCCCAGAACAACACGCTGTAGTGATAACGTGACTGGGTTCCCGAAAAAAACTCGTTAAATGTACATTTTTGACGGAAAGCTGACTCTTTTATCCGAGATTGATCACGCTGTAGTTTTCTAATGATCTGAATGCCAACGGAGAGGTTCGCTTTGAACTTAAAATTGCTACATATCTATAACGCCTACCAGTTGTTTATTTGTATCAAGTGGTTCTTGGTTGATTTAGAGTACGGATAAGGACTTCATGTCAGATTTTTCTATAACATTTGTACTGTTTGGTTACTAAGTTTGTTGCAAAAAAGTTATTTGTGTATCCAGATCTCCGTTTTGACCAGGTAACAATTCTATCTACATTTTATATTGGCTCTCAACTACTAAAAAGGTGCTCATTGTTTTCAACTGGCTGAAATTTGAACCTGGGATCTGTTGTTGAAAGGTGGGAGAGATCAAACATCTGCCTGATGCTTTTCATTTAAGCTGTCATTGATGGGCTGTGAGCTCCAAGCCAGTCTGATAAAAATTGAAACTGTTTTCTGCGTGTTGTTTAACTCGATTGCCCAATATGGAAGGGATGTCAGGAATCTCTCTAACGAGTGCAGCATGAAGGTTCCTTCTGTGACGACGTATACCATCCCTTGGAACAATACAAAACCATTAATGTCTGACGTTTATGTTTGCCCAAACAACATTTTCCTGGGTTTGTCTACCTTGATTGTCAAACGTCCTGTTCATTGTTCCTTGACTGGAAGAATGGCTCACGAAACACCCATTAATAAAATATTACTGCCACCTCAAGTGTCGAGTAAATTAGTCATGGCTGTTTTTCTTGGGTTATAGATGTATTCATTTAAGCATTAGCTGCCAACTAGATGGAACATTTTGAAACAGAATTAGCTTATTGTTCGTAGTTTGTATCATGCAAGAAGTACAAAACCAGAGCTTTCCTCTGATACCAACAATAAACGAGTATGTTATGGTAGCTTTTATGAAAAACATGGGGCATCGGTAGCTCAGTAGGTTAATGCTAGTCCACCAGTCCGACACATGCTTTCGGCGGGGGATCGAATCCCACTCAGACCAAATATAATTGACATATTTCTGAGGAAGAGTTGCCAAATACTCATCGAAGCTCGCGGGTTTCCACCAGGCAAAGAGCCTGGTTTCAAACCTAGTGTCACATTCTTCCATCGATGTAACTATAGCTACCGAAAAAGTGAAAAACAAATTACAGAAAACAAATTAGTAAAGAAAACGATTAGTTCAGAAAAAAAAATAAGAAAAATTAGACAAAAAAGTAGAATGAAAACAAACTGAAATTAAAGTCCCTTTAGGTAAAATGCAATATACTTCATCTTAAAGACAATATCTACCTGGTCCCAAAATATGGTTTATTTATTTTTATGACTTTCCTACAAGAAGCTATGGTTCATTATTCTCAGATGTCTGGTGACGGATGTCACTGAAACATGTGCACACCTGGTATGCTAACCTGCTATTGGTGTATTTAGGTCAAATAAACCAATCATATTGCCAGTTGTAGGTGTGCACATGTTTTAGTGACATCCAGTCACCTTGCCATCTGAGAATAATGAACTTCTTGTAGGAAAGTCACACTGGCCCTCGAAAACACAAATCCGACGCATTGATGAAGACTTTAAAATTGTACAAAGTTCGACCCTGTAAAGCATGGACCTTGTAATTTCATGATGGTCAACTTAAATCGAAGCATATGCACGTACAGAAAACGACGGGTGTGGCAATCGAAAATCAGAAAATTATAAGGTCAAAACAATCGCGGTTTTAACAATTATGAAACGCTGATATTTAGGACACCATTTTGTTGATATTAAAAGCTGCAATGCCAGACAATCGGAAACAATACATGGTTGGAATAATAAGATTTCAAAGTGGAATAAGGTGCAACAATTCTGGTATTTTTCTCTCAAAATTTTCGACCGCCATCAGCGTATGAAGTACCGTGGGAAACTAAAAGACTGACGTGATAAAATAGATCGGTAAAGCCATAAGAACAGAAAGTGTGTGATAACGGACCTAATTTAAATAACCGGGAAGTACATGTATGAATACATTTTGTACTTAGTGAAACCGCATTGACGAACATACCAAGATTGACATATATATAATTTTTCGTATATTTGAAATTGTCCCTAAATTTGGCAGTTAATGCCGTTAAGCAAAATGGTAAAACCAGGGCTTTAAATTCTAAAGTGATGAGCAGACCGACAATTTTGAGTTATTTTCTTTGCTGCATAACTTAACACTCTGAGAAATTATTCTACAATGAATTTAGTCAATAAAAAGCGATAATATCCTGAATCGAAAAGCATATCATCAGTCACACTAAAGCAATTCATAATCCATCTTAATGGACAAAACAGCTATTTCATTCAATTGAAAAGGAATTTGAGCGCTTCTTTTAGATCGAATACATTTTTTTGTCTTTAAGTACTAGCTGTGTTATCTAACTGGGCAATGCATATTAAATGTCCATGGTGTGTAAAGTACTCTGGGCTAAATACGTTGCTTGAATTTCATCTGATATTTTTTTTTATTTCCGGGCTATCTTCTCGGCCAAATAAATATTTGATTTCCTTTATGGTTCACGCGATAAAGAAGCAATCTCTGGTTAACACGTTGCTAAAGTTCCATCTGGTATTACATTCTATGCAGCTATCTGCTGTTTTGTGTGATCCAGCTTGTACGAAAAGACCGTTCAATTTAATGTCAGTTAAAATTGAATAGATTCTTTGTCCAAATCGGAGAATATCAGTATCCATGAAACAAATTTACAAATCGAACTAACCCGATATCAGTAGGAACAAAAATATATTGAAAAAAAGAACAATAGGCCTACTGAGGAATTAATTAGCGTTGGATCGCAGTTAAGCAAAAGTTTTGATTGATTTAGGTTTTACGCCGCACTCAAGATTATTTCATTTATTTGGCGGCGTTACTAAGTTAAGTGGGGGAGGAAACCGGGTCCATTGCCCGGAAAAACCCGACCCTTCGTGAGTACCTGGCAACTCTTCCACATACGGCGACTGAGCGAAATCTCTACTCATTATTCTTTTCAGTTTGTATTTGGTGCGTATCCGGGGACACTGTTTTAACACAGTATGTTTAAGAAGTCAGCTTTTAATGCTGGGTAGTAAAATCACGCTTTTAACATTCTACTCTGCATGTTAACGTTTTTTAAGCTATTGACCTTAGATAATACTACCACTTGCAAAAAACTTTGTGTAAATATAAACCGTCTGTCCGTCTGTCCATTGGTCCTTGTAAACACATTATCTAAAAAAGTCTTTAACTTACAACTTTGAAACTTTACTTTAGTACAGCAAGTACAAGAAGCCTATTGAAAATCAACGCGCTCGGATTTTTTTTTCATGAGTTATGCCCCTTACATTACCGCTGCTGTCAAAAGCCTTGTAAACACATTACCTAAAAAGTTTTTAACTTACAATTTTGAAACTTCACAGATTTGTTTAATGCAGCAAATACAAGAAGCCTATTGAAAATCAAACGCGCTCGAATGTTTTTTTCAAGAGTTATGCCCCTTACATTACCACTGCTGTAAAAAGCCTTGTAAACACATTATCTAAAACAGTCTTTAAATTACAATTTTGAAACTTCACACATGTGTTATTTACAGCAAATACAAGAAGCCTATGGAAAATCAACGCGCTCGAATGTTTTTTCAAGAGTTATGCCCCTTACATTACCACTGCTGTAAAAAGCCTTGTAAACACATTATCTAAAAAAGTTTTTAACTTACAATTTTGAAACTTACTACATTTGTTCAATACAGCAAGTACAGGAAGCCTAGGAAACCCGCTCGGAGTTATGCCCCTTACATGGCCGTCAGTCAAAAACCTCCTTGAAAATGTGATACATGTATGTGGAGTAGTTTTTCACTCGCAACAAATTGTCTGGAATATAAATGTATCTTCGGTTTCTTTGGCCCAGACCCGAGGGGTCCTGATGTCGACAGCCACTTATTTTAAAATACTATTTATCCGACACCAGCGCAGACACCGCGGGTAGTGTCATGCGGTAAATCTAGAACATTGACTTTGTCCAAAAAGACTGAGTAAACAATTATAATTTATAATCAGCCGACTGAGTAAACAATTATAATTTTTACTTTTAAAATCTTCTGACGGGATCGAACGATCCAGAACGTTCACTTTTAAACATTTAGCGCATCTGCTCCGTCAAACAAATTGACGTCACTGTGAGACGATTTGTTCATGAATGAATAGTTACTTAAAGTGGCATGAGTTGATATTTTGACAATTTCGGTTCGTATAGGCCACGTACTGTATGGATTTTCCTCATTCCAACGCCAATCATTTAGTTTTTCGATGTCCTTCAAAGCCTTTTACTATCGTGACGATCAGACATTATGAAAAAACATGAATTGTGGCAGCTCATGCCACTTTAACGACATTGACGGCTGCGTCAAAATGTGTAACATTGGCCAAGAAAAAAATAAAAAAGCCAACAGCCAATCAAAGCTAAAAGAGAGAATGGCCGGAATAAGCTTACTCAAATGAACTAAAACAAGAGATGAACACCTGCAGTAAGACGAGGAATTTCAAAGTATTAACATTGGAGATGGAAGTTGATACGAATAGAGAAATAAAGACAGCAATCAATCCGATAAAACTATACTCAAAGTATCAAAGAGATTGTGTGGGTAACAAAATAAGTAAATGGGTTTTGGGATTCGTTTAGATAGACAGGAATCTCAATTAAGATAGGTTATTTTTAAAATGGTGAACTTGGCTGCTATTTATTAGAGAAATATTTTTCAAAAGAGCATAAAACAGTTAAAGTGAACTTGACAGATGAAATATTTCATTTCATGTAAGAGACCCTTTCCTCACGATTTGAAGAAAGGTTTTGGTAATTTTTGTTCTTTTCTTTAAATAAGTTGTGTTTGTAAACACATATTTTTGACAGGTATTAGTTGCCGTAAATAACAGGTTCAGATATGGGAATAATGTTTTCTGTGTGTTGGTGACATTAGATTCTGATTTAGATATTAAATTGCTTATGAACATTTAAATTTAATTATCAGCATAACTAAATTACAAAACAGAATTCTTCAATCTGTTAATATGATTAGAAAGAAAAAAAATTCTCAGCCACTTACCGACCACATAAAATAAGTAGGTTTTAGCTTACTTAAAGGCCCACTTGCCGCCGTAGCCGAGAACCGTCCACTGTTTTTAATGTAAACAGTCTTATTGACTTTCAAATGGCTTTTAATAAAAAAAATAGAACAAAATTCAAAGTCTTGGTGTATTTATATAAAAAATGTTGTAAACTGCTTCCCTTCAAAAGATTTATTGAAGTCTGCACATGTTTGCAAAAATTACCTATTTGATAACGTTACTGGCTGGACAATGCTTCAGTTAACAGTTTGCTATTAAAGTTCATTAATAAATCACCAGCCTTACTTTCGCAGTTAAAGAAATGGAAAAAGTCCAAACATTGGTTTGTGGTTTGTAGATATTATATTTTTGGAATCAATCTTCGGAACTCATTTTCTTTAAATTTGCACAGAAAGGCAGCTGATACATTTAATACAAACACCACAGCAGGTGTTTCGAAATACGAAACCGATAGGCTATATTCTTAATCTTCCGGATCTCTATAAGACGTCAGCTCGAAACAGAGTAGAAGACGTAGCTATCCTGCATGGGTTATACCTTTATGCGTACTCATTCACAAAATCCCGCATAACCTTTGTCATGCTTTGTCCGATTTTATAATGAACACAACCATATGTATTTCGGCTCGTTTGACATTATTGCACTATATGTTTTGACCGTTCCAAAAAAAGTATAGAACTAATGTACTTTTTTGATAAACATTGCTTAATTGATAATGTTAGAGTTCAAACGTTTTAGTGTTAAACGTGATATTTAATATGCGTTACTTAAAATAAATAAGAGTTAAGAGGGGTATGTGAAAGAAGATATAGAAAAATGTTTTTGCTATTTGTGTTTTTCTGACAATATCTTGTCACTTGCAGTTTCCCTCCATTCAACCTGTCATACTGACAGAGAGGGTTCTGCTGACTTCACCTTACTGACAATACAAAAGAACCCAGGAGATTGACATTTGACATCATTGATTTCCGACCATGTAGACAGACTTCCTTGTGTTTTTTCACTGCACAAAGACAGAATCTCTTGATGAAGCCTGCGGAGGTACAAATTACGTTTGTGTGTGTTTTTCTTCAGGAACATAGGCAGGAGGTATTGGAATAAAAGTGTTGATGCTGCATGTATTCTAGCAGCTAAAATAATCGGAAAAAAAATATTTTAGTACAATAATAAATTCATTGTGCTTACTTGGATATTTTTCAGCTTTTTTGTATTAGAATCCAAAACGCAAAATATCACAAAAACATTTACATATTAAAGGGGCATGAGCTGCCAAAATGTTGATATTTTGACGTTAAAACAGAATGTTGAAATTATTGGCTATTTTTCTCAAGACGTATAATTCAGAAGCTTTTTAGTGCTTCTAGTCTCGAAAATGTACGATAAAGTATTGTTTTGAACTAACTTTTCCTTGGAATGAATAAATGGTCGTCCCGGTTATTTAAATTGTGTTTACCTTTCGAACACGTTTTCGGTTCGTACAGGCCACATACTGTATGGATTTTCCTCATTCCAACGGCAATCCTTTAGTTTTTCGATGGCATTCAAAGCCTCTTACTGCCGTGACGATCAGAACTTATAAAAAAAGTGTGAATTTTGGCAGCTCATGCCACTTTAAAATACTGTTCAACTGATTTCATAGTTCTGAATGATTCTGTTTATTTTTTACTGATTCTGATCATTTTTACTTTGCAATAAAATAATACCAACAAATTAGTTGAAGTAAAAAGCCTTGGCCAAACTGATATATTATATATTATACTTAAATTGTTAAAAGAAAATATCCTGTAAGCCTTTAGGAGCAGGATATAAAATTATCCCTTCTCGAATTACTTCAAATTACTATAACATTTGATACACTGTCCTCAAAATGTATCTACTCTCGAAGGGTACTTAGAACAATCTTTGTAGTAAGTAGGACAATCATATTTACTGTACATTTTTGGGTATATTAGTTTCCTAAAATGATTTCTGAGTGCAATTAGAGATTCTAGTTTGTCTGACATTTTAGACTTAAGTAAAGGCTGAAAGGTATCATGGAAACATATTCAAAAGGTATATTATATATCTTTTAGAGCTTTTAAAATTTTCTCCGCTGATGTTTTACGCCTGGAGGAAGCCCTCGACGTTCGACGAGTACCTGGCAACTCTCACATGCACTGGAATTGAGTGGAAAACCACTCCGAAGATTTTCAATTTGTATTTGGTTCGAGTGAGGCTCGTGTCGCACAGGTGTGGTATGCCCGTATCGGACGGGCTAACAGTCTAACCTGTTGAGCCAATGAGACCCCTTAAACAGAATTGTAAAAACAAACTAATAAGGCCATAATAAAAACTTAACAAAATATATAAGGTTTGTAAAAAGTTTTATTTCTATGATAGAGATACATCAGTTTCCAAAATTATAGATATCTGTTAGTTTAGGTTGGAAAGGTTATGAATTTTCATTCCACATAAGCATTTATTGTGTACATAAATAAATCCAAGTTTAGTATCAAATAAAGCACATCGATACCCCCCCCCCCCCCAATCCAGACACACAAACACTCTCACCTACCCCCCCCCCTCCCCTCCCTTAATATTAAAAAAAACACTGCTGTCACTTACAAGTGTCATCGCTCTTTGATACCAACAGATGAATCTTCAAATCGTCTGATATTATCGAACACACCTGAGACTCGGAGCATTAAATCCAATCGAGATGTTCACACCTCTTTGCTTAAAGTAGTTCAAACCTTCAGGGGATACTTTGTCTCAGATAATACGCCTCTGTCTTCCTTATCTATAATGTTAAAAGAGTTGTAGGTGTATTAGGATATAGATTGTATGGCTTAGAGAGAGTATGGCAGGGATAATCCCAGCGACATGAGCTAATACGGATATGAGGCGCAGCGACATGAGCTAATACGGAGATGAGGCGCATCGACATGAGCTAATACGGAGATGAGGCGCAGCGACATGAGCTAATACGGAGATGAGGCGCAGCGACATGAGCTAATACGGAGATGAGGCGTATCAAAGACACCTGATCCCAAATGAAAACGAGCCATGGACACCTGGGAGAAATTAAGATAAGGAAGTTCATTTGTAAAAAACTCAAAGTATTAACAAAATGGATTTTTAGTTCACATCATCAAATCCACCAAAGACAACAAACGACTCCATGTTAAAAAAATATGAATAGTGAGAAAGTTCATCCATGCTGGATCATTTTTTTTTTTCGGTAGTTCTAATTTATTGCATATTTCTTAATTATAAAATCCATCTTGGAAAAAGGGTAGATAGGTCGGTAAATCACTAGCGACTAATTTGTATTCAACTTAGGGTCAAAATATCAATGCAATATGCATTTCACAATAGGCAAATCCATGCGCACATCTTTGATTAATAGCTGACTCGCGCCTCAGAAATCGCACACTCCAGATAGCAAAACTGTGTTACCTGGTCAATTTGTGTTATCAGTACAAATCATGTGAAGAAAAAGGTCATTAACAGCACCTTTTCACTTCCGCACGGCGGAGCAGAAAATGTATATCAGCCAGGATAAACAAACAGAAAATGAACAAGTTAATTCTGTAAGCGCTGCCAGTAAGTTGCCAATAATAAATCAGTTAATAATGATAGTTGGTATATATTTACTCATGTAAACCCCCCTTGCGCTGCGAACACAATCTGATGTAAAATTCTACCTCGCTTTAGTTCACTCCGGGATTCCATGAGATTGCGCGAGATCTCACCAGTAGGCATGCGCTAACTTACCTTTGTAGACTGCGGACGTGTTTTTGAGGCCAGCGGTATTTGAATCGTTTTTTGTTTATAACTCACAGTTTCAATAATGGCCGAGCCATCCGGGACAACCTTGGCTCTCGACGACGATCAAGATTTTTTCAGCATCGAGAACTATACTACGAAGCCATCAACGTCGTCGTCTAAGAAATCTGCAAAATCCCGCGACACGCGGTCGCCACGTGCTTATCGTAGCATCCAGAAAAGCTTGACCCAAGCCGAGGTTGATATTGCTACCGAAACGGTAGAACCCTCTTTTAAAACCCCAATAAAAATGCCAGACATGCCAGGTTGTGAGGAAATAAAACTTTTGCAAGGTCAAATGCTTTCGGCTATCACGGGCATGAGCCAGAATATCGGCCCGCTAACTGATGCTATGATGGACAGAGACCACGGTAAATCTAACCAAAGTGCGTGGTCGTCCTCTGGCAGTGGTGACGACCAACCTGTCGAAAAACGGACGAAGCGTGACACACCTGTAAAGTCAAATCTGGATTTGAATTGTTTAATCACCAGTCCTTCGCATGCCGGCGGTTCCGATGTGAACAATCAATCTGCCAGTCACTGGTTGAATGACATAGCTCTAGACTATGGATCACAGGAGAAAACGTCGAGCTCTGTATCCACCAAAGTAGCCGACTTGGTGAGTAAAATAGTGGAAACTAAAATACCGGATGATAAGCTGAAAGAGCTTCTTGAAAAATACCATCGCCCTGAAAATTGTTCAAATTTAGTTGAAACTAGAGTAAATCCAGAAATTTGGAATAGAGTTGACCGACCGGTAAAATCCCGTGACCTTTCTATGCAGGCTATTCAAGTAGACCTAATCAAGGCTATGGCAGCTATAATACCATTACTTTACACTTTGGTTGTGAACAAACCGAACAACTCTGAAAATGAATCTGAAGTTCGTAAAGTAAATATAAGACGAGCTACTAATTATAAGCTTAATTCCCGTCGGCGTGACATGATGAAACCTTACTTAAATCAATGGTATCAATCTATCTGTACAAAGGATGTACCTGTGTCTAGATTGTTATTTGGTGACGACCTTACAAAGCGACTAAAAGATATCAACGAGTCAAATAACTTGGTCGTTCTGTCCAGCAAAGATCGCGCTCTAGACAGCGTTTTTTAGGTCGTCGTTACGGACCAAAAGGCCAATACAACAACAGGCTGACACAGTCCCAAACCGGCCACCGACCCAGGAAGGAACGAACCAGGAACACACGGGCGGATCGCCTCAGTTAAAAGGTGAGGTTAGTATTGATGTTTTTAAGATCAATAGTACTTTGACAGACACTGTCCATTCTTCTGCGGGTAAACTCGTACAACATATTTTTTACTGGGAAAAACTTACATCCGACCCATGGACAATTGATACTGTCAAAGGTTACAAAATTGAATTAGCATCTGATCCTAAGCAATATGTCCTTCGTCGACAAAGCCGTTTGAATGAAACTGAGAAAGCTTTAATCAAGGAAGAAATTTGTAGACTTGAGGAGAAACACGTATTAGAACGATGTGATCATGACATTGGTGAATATTTATCTCCCATTTTTTTGCGGAAAAAGCAGAACGGTACTTACCGTATGATATTAAATTTATCTGAATTTAACAAACATGTTGTGTACCATCACTTTAAGATGGATTCTCTGCAATCCGTTTTGAACCTCATGAAGAGATACTGTTAATTTACTAGCATCGATCTAAAAGATGCGTATTATTCCGTGGCTATAGCGGAACATGATCGAAGGTTTCTCAGATTCCGATGGGAAAACCAGATGTATCAATACACTTCTCTCCCAAATGGACTCTCATCTGCCCCACGTGTTTTTACAAAATTGTTGAAAATTCCTTGTTCAGTCCTGCGTTCTAAAGGTGTCTTACTTGTGGCTTACATTGATGATGTAATACTTATTGGTGACACACCCGAAGACTGTAAACACAGCACTAATTTAACACTGGAGTTGTTAAAATGTTTGGAATATACAATTCACCCTGATAAATCTGCATTGGTTTTCTTATCAATTCAGTTGATATGACAGTTAAAACGTTACCAGATAAAGCAGAAAAGGTGAAAGCTACTTGTAGAGAGCTGTTAAAAGCCAAACGTATTACAATTCGTCGAGTAGCTCAAGCTGTTGGTCTTCTTCTATCCAGTTGCCCGGGGGTAGAATATGGGCGATTATTTTATAAACAGCTAGAAATTGACAAATCTGCTGCCTTAAAACTAGCTCAGGGAAATTTTGACGATTTTATGACCCTCAGCGATACCGCTAAGTTAGATCTAAATTGGTGGATTAATAATGTAGACACCTCAGTACTAAGAATTGTACATCCTGCCCCTACTGTAACATTACAGTCGGACGCTTCATTGAGCGCTTGGGGAGGAGTATATGGTGATAAATGTACAGGTGGCAACTGGTCACAATTGGAAACCACATACATGTATCATATTAACTACCTTGAGTTGTTAGCTGTATTTTTAACGTTGAAATCCTTTTGTTGCAATATGGAAAATACCCATATCTTAGCTCAAGTTGATAATACAACCGCAGTTGCTTATTTGAATAATTTGGGAGGCAAGACAATTGAAAATTTTCATATAGTGTAAGGGGAAAGAATATCTGGTTAACTGCTAGTTACCTCCCTTCTCATAAAAATGTAAAAGCTGACGTTGAATCACGGAAAAATCACAGTTGTAAAGAATGGAAGTTACGTCCTAATATTTTTCGTCAAATTTGTGACGAATTAGGCCCCCCTTCTTTGGACTTGTTTGCCTCTCGCCTTAATTCTCAGATAGAGAGATACGTCTCCTGGAAGCCAGATCCAGGTTCCATTTGGTGTGATGCTTTTACTTTATCATGGAAAAATGAATTTAGCTATATTTTCTGTCCTTTCACTTTGATCTCAGCTGTACTACAGAAATTAGAAAGGGAGGAAGCGGACGCCATCTTGGTAGCACCGGTGTGGCCCACTCAAGTGTGGTTTGCGAAGGTTTTAAGAATGTTGATACATTCACCTCTTCTATTGCCTAGAAACAACAAAATCTTGCACCATCCCAGCGATCTGAACAGAGTTTCCCCCTTCGGAAGATGAGACTCATGGCATGCCACTTATCAGGAAGTCTTTACAAACAGCAGGTTTTTCAAAGCAGTCTACAGAAATTCTTCTTGCATCCTGGAGGCCAGGTACAAGGAAACAATATGCTACCTACCTTCGGCGATGGAGCTTGTTTTGCGCTGAACGACAAATGGATCCCCACAATCCAACTGTGGAACAGGTAGCGTGTTTCCTTACCATACTTTTTGATTCAGGACTAAGCTACAGTGCAATAAATACTGCAAGATCAGCCCTTTCAACTTATGTGATTTTAGATAATCGACCAGCAGGGTCTCATCATTTTGTTATTCGCCTTTTAAAAGGTATGTTTAATTTAAGGCCAACTTTGCCTAAAACTTTTGTAACGTGGGATACAGAGGTTGTTTTAAACTATTTAACCCGGTTATCGCCTGAAAAATCATTGTCCCGCAAACAATTAACTCTGAAAACTGTCACAATACTCGCTCTTTTAAGTGGCCAGCGAATTCAGACTATACATCTCTTGGACTTAACAAATATGACTTTAAAACAATCAGTGTGTAAGTTTCGTATTGGAGAATTGCTGAAACAGTCAACAGCAAGAAACCATTTGGCAGAAGTTGAGTTTGCTGCCTATCCAGCCGATACACACCTTTGTCCTATTACTTACATCAATGCTTATATTCAGAGAACTAAGGCTGTTCGAGATTCTGAAACTAAAATGTTCTTATCATTTATTAAACCATTTCATGCTGTATCTAAAGATTCAATATCTCGCTGGTTAAAAATTGTACTTACACAAGCAGGAATTAATATGGACATATTCACTCCACATAGTACACGCTCAGCTTCTACAAGTAAGGCAATTAAATGTTCTGTGCCTCTAAGCACCATCATGAAAACTGCTGGCTGGAGTCAAAAATCTACTTTCGCTAATTTTTACAAGAAACCAATCCATACACCTGGTGTTTTTGGAAGTGCTTTATTAAAAGACCAGTCATGATATGTAAACAGTGATTATTTGAAGCAAATACATAGTATGTTCCGATAACTGTGTTACTTCTTGAGGGTTTTTTATTTTGTGCCCCAATGCTTGCTTTGAATATCTCATGGAATCCCGGAGTGAACTAAAGCGAGGTAGAATTGAAATTTAAACGAGACTTACCAGTAAGTTGAAGTTTGAAGATAATTCTACCGAGCTTTAAAGTTCACGAAGGGTTAACATGCCCTACCCAAGCAGTTATGTTATTTCCCGCCCTTTTTGTGTAGCATTGGTCCACACATTCTTTGAAATATGCCTACTGGTGAGATCTCGCGCAATCTCATGTTATCCCTTCGTGAATTTTAAAGCTCGGTAGAATTATCTTCAAACTTCAACTTACAGGTAAGTCTCGTTTAAATTTCAATAAATATGCTAAATAAATATTTTTTGTAAACAGCAGCTCGGATGATTGGCAAATTGGGGCAATGTGGCACTGAACAGCTAAGGTTGTATGGCCAAAGATGTTCCAACCGAGCAACAGATCACACACCCCACCCACCTACATCTAAATTTGATGACAGTTCCTACCCACCACTCTTTATGGCCAATATTATAGTACAAACTTCCTCAAAGTAAAATGGCTCGAAGTAAAACAATCATTGCCTATTGAAAGGACAAGTGTTTGAAAGATATACTGGTTATGACTATTCTACCTAAGTTTTTCTTGGGGAACCACACTTTTCACTTTCTTTCCCCACCGTCCCATGGGGCTCAATCTCAGCCTAGTGATATTCTTGCCAAAGCATCGTCAATGTATTACAAAGATTTCAAGAAAATTTTACTGACTAAGACCAACCTCCTGTCTGTCGTCAGCCTAATGCAACAACGTTTTTTTTTTGTTTGTGACAACTTATGATTGGGCACAAAGGTCTAAACGAAATAACTCTTTTTACCACAATTACAAACTTGTTTCGATGGTTATTTTTTAGACAAGAATGCCCCTGTGTGTGTGTGTTTTAGAGTTCATAAATATATGTTCATTTATTTAATTAGGCTCTGCCAACAACACAAGAGTCCTTCAGTAGGATCGATTGATTGATTGTTTGGCGTTTTACGCCGCGCTCAAGAGTATTTTTACTTGTATGACTGCGTTGTCAGTTTTATTGTGGGAGGAAACCGGGCTCTATGCCTGGAGGAAACCCACGACCGTCCGCAGGTAACTGGCAACCACCCCACATAGCAGTAGGATTGAAGACACATTACTGTAAAGGATTACAGCTTTTCAACTTGTCTTCGTTTTCAAGCGGGGAACGGGGAGATTTGAATCGAAACATGCATTTTGGCACGTGATGTAAGTTGTAATTTCTTTTTACAAATCATAAATTACTACTGGCAAAAATGTACATTTTCCCGTTCTATTGAGTATTCCGAATTTGTAAGGGGACGAAGCAGAAGGAAAATAAGTAAATATGTAAAAGCGTTTCTACCACAAATGTTCTCAAATATTCTACTTTCATTTATATTTTCGTTCTCATTTTTCCGACCTAAAAATCATGTAAACCACAATTAATTGGCTAGATAGGTAAGTCTTTTGATACTTTTACCAAACGGGCTATACATGGATTACAAACGCTATTTTCTGAACAAAAGAGATCTCTCAAACAACATTTCTTTAATTTTGATCTCAGAATTTTACAGATATGCAGATTTTATTTCACCTCATCTGAGCGTCTTGGATGTGTAAATTCGTCATGATCTCCTTAATAATAAAATCTACGTGTATAAAATCATAAAAGGAAATGCAGCTCATTGGCAAGGCTACTGCTGAAAGTAATGTTTACATTAACTTAAACTATATGAAAACGGACATCTTTTAACGCCAGAAAATCACACACACATACAATTGATTTCACTTCTATTTTCACCGAGGCCTATGCTAAAAAAAATGCCAGTCTGTAGAGTTCTTTTGTCAAGGTCTGAAGGAACAAATCAAGTAGCGTCAGCTCAGATCGATACAAACGTCTTGCACAATATCTACACTGCCAATTTCGATTATTGATTGTAAAAAATAACAGGCAATCAGATTTAAAAAAAACCCAATCAGTTTCTCCCGAAATATTATTTTTCTCTTTTCAATCCAGAATTTTCAATTCATTATCTCGAAAGTGTTATAAAAAAGAAATAAATTTATTTCCTTCATGTATAAAAACAGCTTTACACAGCGGACAAACTTTGATCCCAAGTACCCAATAAATGTTACCACTCATTGTAACCATATTCGTGCATAAAAGTCCAACACATACAAAGACAATTTGTGAAGAATTCAAAGAATTGCGTCTACATGTAATCGAGTCGAGATAGTGTTGATTCTCTGAAATTTACGTGTACACAACGGCTATTGGTACTGTGGTACGTGATTAAATATAATTCAAAATGAATTGTTACTAGTGGACAAAATTGTATTAAAAACTACTATTGTTGATTGTCTTGTGTGATCACAGTGTTTCGAAAGCAAGATGCAATCATCATCAGGGAACTTACTGAATTAGTAAATAACCAACACTAATTGACCCGGAAAAAATTCCGTGCCAGGGCGAGAATCGAACTCACCACCTAGGGTTACCGTCTCCACCCACAGGTCGGTGGGACGGTAACCCTAGGTTGTGAGTTCGATTCTCGCCCTGGCACGGAATTTTTTCAATTTTAATTTGGTCTGAAGTGTGATTCGAACCCACAGCGCATCGATGAAGGTTTTTGTTGAGCTGAGGGACCATCACTCTAACCCACTAGACAACCAAGACCTCTTCCACTAATGAAAATAACGAACCAAGAGTCAGAGACACGAGAGAACTGAAAACAGACACCGGTGCTTCATGGACTAACCACAAGCGACTTCAGTAGTAAGTTGGAAGTATCTCACTGACAAACAATCCCCCAACGTAAATGTCAGATTAAATAGAGACGGACACGCATGGACGATACGAAATTTGATCTGAATTTGAGGCTAATGAATGACCAGACAGGCATACAGAAGGTAAAATTTGATCAAGCAAATAGCCTGTAAAAATAATTAAAAATATTTAAGATTAAGGGTTGAATGAAGTAGATTTTTGACAATTTATTTTTGGTAATTTGCTTCAAAATTCAACATCAACATTCAAACATTTTCTTATTCATGAATTTCGTCTTCAGTTTAGAGTTATAAAATTGACATTTAATGAACTAAACTGATTGATTGGTGTTTTACTTTGCACACAGATTATTTGATTTATATGGCGGCGCTGTCATTAAAGTTTCATTAAAATTTAACCAAATTTGGCTTTTACAGAAATTTGGCGCCGGACATTTGTGGTGTAAGGATTTCGAGGATCAGTGTGCTAACCCCAACTGATACAGCAGCCGTAGACGGTTTAATCTGTGAGGAGAAGTGATCTGAAATTTTAATAAGCCTAATAAGTCTAGCCAATCTCCATTAGCACTGTGTTGGGTCTACTTTGTCTGATATCTTTTAACTCGGCATGAATTCCACAAGGGTTTCATATAGTATCACCTTCTGTGACCTATACACTGATTACATGGGCTTTTAAATCGCATTCAAGATTATATTACTTATATGACAGCGTTGCCAGGTTTAGTTGGAAGGAAACCGGGCTATTTGCTTAGAGGATAAAATAAATTCAAAATTTTCATATTTTCATTTGGTCCGAGTGGGATTCATCCCCTCCCCCTCCTCGATGGAAGGCCTGTGTCGGGCTGAGAGACTATCACTATAACCGACTGGGCCACCAAGGAACCTATATATACTCTTTGAAAATTACAGCTACGTGTAGTCTGTATTTAAGCTATACTGTATTTACATGAATATATGGAAAGTATCGAAATCAAAAAGAGGACATTACTTCCCGACCTTTTACATGTAATTAGGGTTGACCCGATACACAGTTTTGTCATCAGTCTCAGACTTCAGTATCAATCCAGGGAATTCAGTATGTAAAAGAATTTCGTCAAGGAAATAATATTACCCGACACCTTGCCAAATATTCCGTTTACTGTCCTATATATTTGCGTATCCCTCCCTCAAAGAAAGTCTGTCACAGATTGATCCCATCGAGGACCTAAACTGGTTAACATTCAAACCTTTCCAAAAATTTACTCTTAAAGAAAGAAAGGAGCACAATTTTCTAGTGTATATAGCGTTTGCTGTTTATAGAATGACGATTCTAAACACACTAAGCTAAAACTAAGCCTAAATGTCAGAAACGTAATAAAACATTGTTAATATGTTCAAAAATGGCTCAATTTCTGTAGCTACTACTGAGTCACATTCATCTCGGTCACCAGGTATATCTAGTTTCAAGGCTCCAATTCAACAAGGGACCTGTCAAACTTCATCTGCTTGGACCTTTTCTCGCTTCTCTCGTTTTCAGCAAAGGGACCAGTCAGTCAATGATGTCTTTAAAATTAGATTTGTAGACACTGACACATGACTAACTTCACAAATGGGGAAATGTAAGGCCTTTATTACAAAAGAGTAGATCTTTTTAACTGTTTTCAAGACAGTCTGGTGATAAAATACTCTGCTGACCTTCGATCTTTAAGTGTACAACATTGACAATATGCAAAAGAAGAGCAAATTGGCTAACAATTAGGATGACGACCAAATATTCCAGCTGTAACCTAACTTTACCAAATAGTTCTTGTTCAAATTAATAATACTTACAAATTCGTATTTCACAAGCTAGTCGTTAATTTTTGTTTTGCTTTTTGTGTGGGTGTTTTTTCGGGTGGGAGGGGTGGGGGGGGGGGGGGGGGTGGTGGTGCGAGCTGAATGTTAAGAACCTCAATTAACTGGTCTAATCGAGCGATATTCATCCTAACACAGTGGTTCTAGTTGGATAACCTCAATGTAATTTTTGTTGGTTCTGTTTAAAGAAAAAGAAGGCCTCAGCAGATTTTAACCATGCGGTTCTAAAAATAAAACGAAAACACCAATCAGGCGCATTGATGAAGGCTTATAGAATTGTTAAAGGTTTCCTGGTTAAGCATGGAAAGTCACTTGTAATTACACTGATCGAAGCATGCACATACGGAAAATATTAGATAACTTACATTCTTACAAGACAAAGGAGAAAGGAAACAAATTTATAGGGTCAAATCAATAAATGGAGATTTGATCACTGTGGAAGGATGTTATTTAAGACAACATTTTTTTTACTAAAAGCTGCAATGACAGAAGATCGAACGCAATGCCTTGTTGGAATTATAGAATTATTTTGTTTCTCATACTTTTCGTTGTGATAAAACTAAAAAAAAAACTTACGTGGAAATAAAACATATCGGTAAAGCCAGTACTACCGAAACTGCTCCAATTATTGCTGCTATCCACATTACCGTACATACTCAGTATTGAAATGAAGACGGATTTTTCCTAAGTTCTAAAAAAAATATCAAACAATTAGCTATTTCCGTCAGACAAAATTTTCTCTGTATTTGGCAGCTAATGCCACTTTATACAATATGGTAAAACGGGATATGGTGGTACTCTGATGTGGTGAGCAGAACGGCAATATTGATTTCTTTTCTTTGCTGCAAAGCCTTACTATCTGAGAAATTATTTTATAACTGTTTTACTAAATAAAGACGTAATATCCTAAAGCCAAAAGCATATTATCAATAACATTTAGCCAATTCAGATTCTATCTTGATGCCCCAAATATCTTTTTCATTCAATTTCAAAAGAAATTCGAGAGCTTCTTATTGATTGGATAGTCTGTTACTCCAACTAATTACATTAATTGTTATCTAACTGAACAATACATAGTATATGTCTATGCTGTACAAAGAAGCAATCTGCGCTAAATATGTCGCTTGAATTTCATCTGCTATTTTTTATTCCTCGGCTATCTTGTTGGACAAATACATATTTAATTTCTTTTTATGCTTAGCCAAACAAAGAAGCAATATCTGATTAACAAGTTGCTTGTCTTCAATCTGGTATTACATTTTATCTAGTTATCTGGGACCTGCAGCTGTTTTTGGTGTAATCCAGTTTGTACAAAAAGACCGCTTTTCTATTTAAAGTCAGTCATAATTAAATAGATTCTTAGTCCAAATCGGAGAATATCAGTCTCGCAGAGTCGGATTTCAGTAAAAAAAAGAGATAAGATAATTAAAAAGAAAAAAAAAGGAACCATACTGAGGAATTAATTAGCGTTGGAATGCAGTGCAGCAATAGTTTCGAAAACTTCCTGTTGAAGTCGTTCAATTGCCCAATATCAATCTAAATTTACTAAAGATTTCCTATCTTTTGACATACACGGTAACACTCAATGCGAGTTTTCCTCAATCGGGATTACACAAGAAATCTTAAAGGGTAATATAAAATACATCACGACCAACAAACAACAAGAGTTTGTATCATTTGTGGTTTAAAGCTTAAAAAGTTATCCTTTATAAAAAAAAAAATGAAGGTATTCAGGAATCGATCATTTTTAGAAGTGTGACCAGTTGTATTAAATTGACTTTGATAAAGTTTTACAATCAGCATAAAATTTAAAAGGTTTACCAGCATGAGCATCGCGGTTATTATTTATAAGCAAACTGTTTTATTCATTGTATCACAACCTGTTGACAATGATTCCAATATATTTGGAAATCAGATAATCAAGTATGTTCATTTCATTGTAAGTTTTTTTTATATTTAACAGGTTTCGTCGAGGAGTTGATGAACTTCTTGGGGTTTGTGTTAAATAACTAGAGTGCGCTGTGACTTTAAAATGGGACTATCTGACAGAAGCCATGTCCCAGATGTGAAATTAAAAGAAACATTTGCCAGACTTTGAAGCCTTAACAATTTTGAGAGTAAAACCATAAAGAATGCCACAAAAATAGCAGGATTCGTCGATGGGATTTTGTCATAGAGGGCCGTCTGGGAGGAAGGGGACTGTTACAAAAACAGGCTATTTGTTAAAATCATCATAATATGCTAGAGGGTCATTTCAAAATGTCAAAACATATAGTCGGGCTTTCAACAACAAAATGGGTCAGTGAACATTACTGATTATGCCACAAGCAATATGTTCCAAATACTACCGGGTACTGATAACGGCAGCAGGAATCATATTTAGCAATGTATATTTGGATAAAATTAACGAAGCTAGGCTACCGATGCTGTGTGGGCGGGAGCAAAATATTAACCGAAAATCAGGAAGGCATTCGTTCCTAGTGAAAGCGGGGGAAACGTCAAGGTTTTGGGGGCATTCCAAACCCCTGAAATAATGTATTGTGTTCTTTTTAGTAAGAAAACAGGTTTTATAAGGAAATAAAACCCCAGAATTTGCAATTTGAAATGTTTGCCAGTAAGTGTTTTTTTTTAATTTGGTAAACACGGTTTTAAGGTAGCATATGTAAGAAGTTCGCTAATAATGCTGGGAATTCTACTCTGCATGTTAACGTTTTCATAACTATTGAACTTTGAACCATTTGCTTCAGAAAATCTAAATGGGAAAACTCTTTATTAATGAAAATGTGTTGCTTTCGACAAAAGGCTTTATGGTATAAAGTAAATGAACATCGTTGATGAATTACAGATATTGGTCTTTAACACGTCTACAAAACGTAAATATATTAAATGTAATCAACCTTTATACTAAGAATAACTGACAGTATGAATCACACAGTCAGTGCTTGTTTCTAGCGTTAATTGGGACCTCGGTGGCTCCGGTCAACAGGTCTTCCACGAATAGGGCGCGGGTTCGAATCCCAATCAGAATATATAAAAACTGAAAACCGAGTGGATTTTTCACTAGATCGCCGTATGTGTTAGAGTTCTGATCGAAGGTCGGTGGTTACCCCCGGGTAAGGAGCCCGGTTTCCTCCTCGACTAAACCCACCAACGCTGCCATGTAAGGGAAATAATCTTGAGTTGATTGAAACAACGTCTTCAGAAGATGATGAATGATGCATACACATACCATTTGTTTATAGAGATCTGTTGAATGACATTATAATAGACATTAATGCGATGTTACCCATGGTTCCTTTCCGAATAGCTAATGTGCGTACAGGATTCATTCTTATCAAGAGACTGCCTATTGGTGAATAATAATGACAGTTACAGAAGCCTAAATTAAAGCTTAAGTTGCTTAGTGTTTAATGGCAATTACAGAAACCTAATTTGCTTAATGTTTAGGACAGTTACAGAAGCTTAAATTGCTTGGTGATTAATGGCAGTTACATAAGTTGAAATTGATTGGTGTTTTATGACAGTAACATACGCTTATATTGCTTGAAGTTTACAAAAGCCTAATTAGTTAGGTGTTTTATGACAACTACAGAAGCATAAATTGCTTAATGTTTAATGACAGTTACAGAAGCATAAATTCTTTGATGTTTAATGCCAGTTACTTAAATTGCTTGGTGATTAATAAAAAATTAAAGAAGCCTAATTTGAAGCTTAAATTGCTTGATGTTTTATGATAGTTACAGAAGCTTAAATTGCTTGATGTTTTATGATAGTTACAGAAGCTTAAATTCCTTGATGTTTTATGATATTTACAGAAGCTTAAATTGCTTGATGTTTATTACAGAACTTAAAATCTAAATGTTTTATGACAGTTACAGAAGGTGGAATTGCTTGATGTTTTATGATAGTTACAGAAGCTTAAATTGCTTGATGTTTATTACAGAACTTAAAAGCTAAATGTTTTATGACAGTTACAGAAGGTGGAATTGCTTGATGTTTACTGACAGTTATAGAAGCTTAAATTTATTTTATTTGCTTAATGTTTATTTACAGTACAGCAATTTAAATTGCTTGATGTTTAATGACAATTACATAAGTTAAAATGGAAGCCCAAATAGCTTGATGTTTTAAGACAGTTACATAAGTTTAAATTGCTTGGTGATTAATGACACGTTTAATATAGGAGCTTAAATTGAAGCCTAAATTGCTTCATGTTTTAAGACAGTTACAGAAGCTTAAAGTGATTGACCGTTATATCAGCTTACATTGCTTGTTGATTAATAGCGGTTACATAGGCTTAAATTGAAGCTTAAATTGCTTGATGTTATATGGTAGTTACAGAAGCTTAAAGTGATTGATGTTTAATGCCAGTTACATAAGTTTCAATTGTTTTATGATTTGGACAGTTACAGAAACCTAAATTACTTGGTGTTTAACGACCGTTACAGAAGCTTAAATTACTTGATGTTTTAAGACAGTTACATAAGCTTAAATTGCTTGATGTTTTAAGACAGTTACAGAGGTTTAAATTGCTTGATGATTAATGACAGTTACAGAAGATTAAATTGCTTAGTGCTTAATGACAAAGAAGCTTAATTTGCAACTTAAATTGCTTGATGTTCAATGATAGGTACAGAAACTTTGAATAGCTTAGGGATTAATGACAATTAAAAAAGGCTAAATTGAAGCTTAATGTTTAAAGACAATTGCAGCAGCCTAAAGTGCTTGATGTTTTAAGACAGTTACATCAGCTTAAATGGAAGTCTAAATTACGTCGTGTTTTATGTTAGTTACAGCTTAAGTTAGAAGCATCACATTACACTGGAATATGGCAGACTGGTTGTTTAAGACTTTAAAGTTCATTCAAATGTAAAAGATTATCACATTAAAGTTCATAGCGCTCAGATGACGTCACTGCAACGTCAATATCTGTTGTGCCCACCATTAACCTGTAACACAGCACGAACCCGTCCGGCATAGACACAATCAATCGACGAATACGGTTTTGCCGAATTCTCCTCCATTCTTGCTCAAGAGCCTGCTGCAGTTCTTGCAGAGTTTGCGGCGCTGGATGACGACTGCGCATGCGTCTATCCAACTCATCCCAAAAATGCTATATTGGGTTCAAATCTGGTGATTTGGACGGCCAGGGGACTCTGTTACGTTCTGGTTGGCTAGAAATTCAACAGGAGCACGAGCTTTGTGCGGCCGAGCGTTGTCGTGCTGAAAAGTTTCCCTACGGAGGTCCATTACTGGCAGCATATGTGGTGTCAAAACCTCATCTGTGTTTCGAACGGCGTTAAGGTTGCCGGGAATGTGCACCAGTTGAGTTTTTCGGGCACAGGGTATGGCACCCCAAACCATCGCACTTCCTCCGCCGAAATTGTCGACTCCAAGGACGCAGTTCCTTGCGAACCTCTCGTTCCGGAGTCTGTAAACTCGTGTACGACCATCTCTTCTCTGCAGCTGGAATCTTGATTCATCGCTGAACCAGAATCGCCTCCAGTTTCGCAGAATCTAGTCCCTTAACCTGTTGCACCATCGGACCCTTGAAAGTCGAGGCTGGCGTCTCAGTACTACGCCAAAGTAAGGACGTCTGGGGCGTAAGCCGTTTTGACGGAGACGGTTTCTGACTGTCTGTGCCGATATTCGACGGAGACCTGGGATATTTGATGCTGTTTCTGTTGTTGTTTTGGTCCGGTTTCGCAGGTGAAGTAACCGGATGTAGCGATCTTGGGCTGCTGATGTGATCCTAGGTCGGCCAGAACGTTGACGATCAGCCGTTGAACCGAATTGCTGGTGCCGTTGCAACAGTCTGCAAATCTGGAAATCGCTCCGGTGAACATTATAAAGTCTAGCGACAGCATTCTGTGATTCGCCGGCCAAGAGACGACCAATGACGACGTTCTGATTCTTGGCATATTGTAGGAAACAATTTAACGACTGAATTCAATTGAACGGTTATGAGTCTATTATATCCATTAAACCCGCATAAAGATAAGACGTGATTCGCACGTGCAACTGCCCTACGTTTTTCCCTACGCCTTCCTCGTGTAGCGTTACTCAAAGGCTGACCCGAAAGTCTCGTGTGATCAACAGCCACTATCAGGGGCTTAAATTCAATTATCGGACATTTACATGATCCTGTTGTCATGTATCAATCATGCATTTTGGAAAAATTCATGTTTGAAAAAAACATTGGATGTTGAGTTTCTTTTTTGGGAGAGTATATATTAAAGTTTATGTTTGGGCTGGCACACGCCAATAATTAAAAAGCCACCGCTATATGACAGTTAAATGACATGTATGAGCTGCTAAAAATCATATATTTTTAATTAATAAAGCAAATTAACTAGATATTTCATAAAAACAGTAAAAAAATTTAAAGGGAGTTACAACTTAACTTTGTTATGAAATTAAACCTCATTGGAAGGGTTGAAAGTTTATTTACTGTGTAATTAATCCCAGGGTTTTTAAAAAAGAATTTCCTTTTGCTATTCGTGTTCATGACTAGCCTAGTAGGCCATCCTATTAATTTAGATTCATAACAATAACATGTCAGATAGGGAAAGGAAACATTCCTTTCACTCATTTTCAGACTATCTCCTTATAAATTTTTCATTTCAAAATGAATATTTTTCTTCTTGATGAATTGAAGGAAAAAGTCTGAATTTTGGCAACTCATACCACTTTACCTATTTTAGGCTAGTAAAGTGGGTTGAGCTGCCAAAATGTTGATATTTTTTCTGTTAAAACGAAATATTGAAATCATTTACTATATTTCTTAAAAAGTACAAATTAGAAACTTTTTAGTGATACTGAACTTATTGGTAGATTCAGGCTGACCCGAAAGTCTCGTGTGATCAACAGCCACTATCAGGGGCTTAAATTCAATTATCGGACATTTACATGATCCTGTTGTCATGTATCAATCAGGCATTTTGGAAAAATTCATGTTTGAAAAAAACATTGGATGTTGAGTTTCTTTTTTGGGAGAGTATATATTAAAGTTTATGTTTGGGCTGGCACACGCCAATAATTAAAAAGCCACCGCTATACGACAGTTAAATGACATGTATGAGCTGCTAAAAATCATATATTTTTAATTAATAAAGCAAATTAACTAGATATTTCATAAAAACAGTAAAAAATTTTAAAGGGAGTTACAACTTAACTTTGTTATGAAATTAAACCTCATTGGAAGGGTTGAAAGTTTATTTACTGTGTAATTAATCCCAGGGTTTTTAAAAAAGAATTTCCTTTTGCTATTCGTGTTCATGACTAGCCTAGTAGGCCATCCTATTAATTTAGATTCATAACAATAACATGTCAGATAGGGAAAGGAAACATTCATTTCACTCATTTTCAGACTATCTCCTTATAAATTTTTCATTTCAAAATGAATATTTTTCTTCTTGATGAATTGAAGGAAAAAGTCTGAATTTTGGCAACTCATACCACTTTACCTATTTTAGGCTAGTAAAGTGGGTTGAGCTGCCAAAATGTTGATATTTTTTCTGTTAAAACGAAATATTAAAATCATTTACTATATTTCTTAAAAAGTACAAATTAGAAACTTTTTAGTGATACTGAACTTATTGGTAGATTCAGGCTGACCCGAAAGTCTCGTGTGATCAACAGCCACTATCAGGGGCTTAAATTCAATTATCGGACATTTACATGATCCTGTTGTCATGTATCAATCAGGCATTTTGGAAAAATTCATGTTTGAAAAAAACATTGGATGTTGAGTTTCTTTTTTGGGAGAGTATATATTAAAGTTTATGTTTGGGCTGGCACACGCCAATAATTAAAAAGCCACCGCTATATGACAGTTAAATGACATGTATGAGCTGCTAAAAATCATATATTTTTAATTAATAAAGCAAATTAACTAGATATTTCATAAAAACAGTAAAAAAATTTAAAGGGAGTTACAACTTAACTTTGTTATGAAATTAAACCTCATTGGAAGGGTTGAAAGTTTATTTACTGTGTAATTAATCCCAGGGTTTTTAAAAAAGAATTTCCTTTTGCTATTCGTGTTCATGACTAGCCTAGTAGGCCATCCTATTAATTTAGATTCATAACAATAACATGTCAGATAGGGAAAGGAAACATTCATTTCACTCATTTTCAGACTATCTCCTTTTCTAAATGAATATTTTTCTTCTTGATGAATTGAAGGAAAAAGTCTGAATTTTGGCAACTCATACCACTTTACCTATTTTAGGCTAGTAAAGTGGGTTGAGCTGCCAAAATATTGATATTTTTTCTGTTAAAACGAAATATTGAAATCATTTACTATATTTCTTAAAAAGTACAAATTAGAAACTTTTTAGTGATACTGAACTTATTGGTAGATTCATGATATTTATGTCACACTCAAAATCATTTCACTTAAGATATACTTTTCCACATATGGCGATGAAGTCAAAATTTTGTCAATTATAGTTGGTCTGAGCGAGATTTGAACATGCACTGCATCAATGGAAGGCCTGTGTCGACTGTGGCTCACCTACCCCCCTTTCTTTTAATGTAATATATTTTATCAATTATTCCATCATAAAACCGCACGTAAATGTGGTATGTTATTAGTAACATAACACTTTCAATGAAGAAATTGACCCCAGAGGATCCTTTCTAACTACATGTATATCAATTGAGCCAGTCAAAATGGGACTGTAAGTTACTTCCGAGATTTCACGATATCCTTTGATTGAATGCACTTTAAAGAACGTTTTGGTGAAGTTGCAAACTCCATTTGGGCTGAGTACAAATAGCGACAGGAAATACATGTCTTATTCCAGACGAAAATAGAAGAAAATAAGCGTCGTGGTGGTGGTGGTAAATCACATCTTGTATAACGCGGAGAAAGACGCAGTTTCGGTGCATATGTGACTTCCTCTCAATTACAACTGATTACGGGTGAAAGTTAACAACTGTAGTGTTTCTGTTACTTATGATATCACTATCACTTCGAGGGCGTAAATTCCATTGAGCTTTAGTAAAACTTGTATTTGTGAAAGGAATAAAAGCACACCCACAGCGACCATATCAGTAGAAACTGGGGCCGGTTTCTTTTAGTGAGTTTTATTTTTCCCTAAGTGGGTTTCACAAAAAATTACTTAGGGTGCTAACACCCTTAACTTTAACGGTAGTCGCAGGTTACCTAAGTGGGAATCAAGTCCACTTTGCTGCAAAACAAAATGGCTACCACACATGCAGACTCTGTCCATCGAGATCTAAAAATAACCAGAGAGATCATTGGCCTCACAAGCTGACGCCAGACAGGCGCCATTTTCAACCACCCCAGTTACCCGTAATCGTCAGCACAGAGTAATGGAGTAAGGCCAGTAAAATGTCTTTCGGATGCTTCCCACTTCGCTTTTTTGTGACTCTTAATTAATTAGACGCTTATGTATTAATACGATAATTCAAATTCGTTTTATTTGACATTAAATTATTGTAGATTAGGTTATATTTCTTTCTCAGACGGACTTCATTTAGCTATATCTACTAATAGTAATACTATACTTTAGTTTTGGTAAAACTGAAATAACATTAGCAATATATCGAGTAAATATAGAAAATGGTCATTTCACTCATTTTCAGACTGTCTATCTCCTTACAAATTTTTAATTTCAAAATGAATATTTTTTTTCTTGATGTATTGAAGGAAGTTTTGGCAACTCATGCCACTTTACCTATTTTAGGCTAAAAAGTAGGGTAAAGTGGGTTGATCTGCCAAAATGTTGATATTTTTTCTGTTAAAACAATATTGAAATCATTCACTGTATTAGAAACTTTTTAGTGATACTTGTCTCAATAATGTACTAAACTAGACCAGAAAATGAGGGTAGGGGTCCGCCGGATGTAAATAGACCAAAGCACGCCTAACTACCAGATCTCCACCCACCTGAACTGGTCCCATTCCACTTCTAAAATCATTCCCAGACAGTAACTCATCGCCTGTCCTTTCATAAAAACTACAGGGGGCCAGGAAAAAAATATGAAAAAAAAAATCTGATCCGGAAGTCAGAAACTGTGACCTGTATCTATATGGACTGTATTCCTGCCTTCACTGAAAATGCGTAAGCATTATCAATGCATTACAAAGTATTCCAGAAAATTATACTGAGTAATGCCAAGCTTCTGTCTGCCGTCAACCTAATGACATATCATGGGTTTTAATTTTACTTTATGACAACAAATTATCATTAGGTATAAAGGTCTAAATGACATACTTCTATTTAGCACAATTAGAAATTTGTCTCATACATGTAGGTTATTTTAGACAAGAAGGTTTTCACGGTGCCCTTGTGCTTTAGTGTCGTTTGACTCTATATATTCAAACTATTGTAACAGGATAAAACAAAGCATTAAAACCACACAAACTCCGGTGAACATAAACTCAATTGGGACACTATATTTATAACTCTTTTTTTAGACAAGTCGTGGCAATTTAAACAGTTTAGAAATATAAGTGGTGATTTTAAATGATTGACCTATTACTTATGAAATGTGGAACACTCTATTGACATGTGGTGTAAAGGATTTCCATTTTATAAAAAATACAATTAAGCATGATCCGACTTACAAAGTGGTAATGCTTTTTATTTAAGTGACATGAGCTGCCAAAATTGATATATTTAATAATAATAATAACCTTTATTTCAGCACTGACAGACCATCAGTTACCCTGGTTTTCATGGTAGCCGTGGGCTAAAACAAACGCAAAGGTGAACAATACAACATAAAAGCATCATAATATTTAAAAAGCAGAATAAATAATAATTTTAAACACTAATAATTAGCACAATATAAAAATAATGAAATGCAAAAAGAAAATGAAATTAATAACTAAATAGATTTTAAAAAAAATAGAAAAAAACAGCAACACCTATAAAAAAAATAAATAGAGATAAAATGTAAAAAATCATAAGAAAAAGGTTTAGTTAAGCTGAGGTAGAAATATCCATAAAATGAATGGCACATTTGCGTTTAAAAACAGGTAATGTTAAGGACTGTCCGATATTATGTGGTAACCCATTCCAAAGCGTAGGACCCGATATACCAAGTAATTTGTCATAAGAACGAGTTCTAGTAACATTGGTCTGTGATCTTTCTAGGCGCAAAACATCAGCAGCAGTAACATTTTTGATGAAATCTTCTTACAAACTTCATTTACTTGGTGAGACCACGATAAGTTTTCTGAGATAAAAACACCAAGTAGCTTTTCACAAGTACATGTAGTTGATAGAAGAGCATTGCCATAATCAGAAATGTCTAATTAAGTTTGGTCGAGACGTGTTCTCTTTTGAGTAGTGGTTACAGGCATAGATTTAGATTTCTGTATGTTTACCATCATCGAGCTGTCAGTTAATATTAGAAAATCCCCTTGACAAAGATTCACTGATTTGCTGGACTGATTTTCCTTGAGAGTAAATGGTACAATCATCAGCGAATAAATTGCTCTCACAATCAGTGATATACAATAGTAAATCATTAATATACATGTAGAATAAAATTGGTCCAAGTATAGAGCCCTGAGCCTGAGGGACACCCGTTAATACCGATAGCTTATTAGGCGACGATGCATTTGGAGAAACTAACTGACATCTGTTAAACATATATGAAGATAAAAGTTGGGTAACAGGCTTATCAAAACGATAGATCTCAAGTTTCTTAAGTAAAATATCATGAGATACAAGATCAAAAGCTTTTCTAAAATCAATTAAAATTGTGCCAATCATAAATTTGTTATCAATAGCGCCAGTCCAAGAATTTAACATGGCTGTGAGGGCAGATTGACATGAATGCCGGTTTCTAAAACCAGATTGACTAGCATGTGAGAGACTAAAATCGTCAAGTTATTTAGTTATGTGGAGATGAATATGCCGTTAAAAAATCTTAGATAAAACCGGTAGAATACTTGTAGGTCTATAATTACCAATATCATTTACATCACCTTTTTAAAAAGGGGAACAACCTTGTTGAAAAGTACATGTTGAAATGCAAATATTGAATAACTTAGTGAGACTATGGGCAATGCTACTGGCCGCAAATTTCAAAAACTTTGAATGGAGACCATCAAGGCCGGCTGATCCCGTAACTTTCAGGTTACGTAGTTGATCACACACAAATTGCTCCTCAACTAGTGAAAGATTAAAACACTGTTGTTGGTAACCTGGCCCTGAACAAAATTTTTGAGCTGACTAAAGTCAGTAGAAGCATGGTTGTCAGAGGCAGCAATACTGTTTGCAATGTTAACAAATTAGGAGTTAAAAGCCTCGGCAGTAACTCCAAAAGTCCTTAATGGCAGCGTTACTATTGCTAAGCACAGTTTGATAGTAAGAACTTTTTACGTCTTCAATAAGTTTGTTCCCTTTATTGCGCCAAGAGCGATAATCAACAGATGTATTTTGTCGTTTGGCACAATCGCGTTCGTGAATCGCATTGGCGATCTCGTCTGTCCACCATTCAGGAATCACACGTCGTTTGACACACCGATGTTTAAGAGACGCATGAAGATTTACGACATCAACAAAGAGGTCAATCCAACATGCCAAAATGTCGTTTACATGACAATCCAGATTGTCAAGAGAAATGGTGAATGGGCAGCTCATTCAAAAACTAAACCAGTCACACCGAATACAAATGATTCAACGCACCTTTTTTTTTATTAACTAGTTGAAATTTATCGCTGCTTGTTTTGAAACTGAACCCTTTTGTTTCTTCGATATGGCTGATTACCAAGCAGTTTCGCCTACCGCTCTCTTGTCTAAACTGGAGAGCGCACCGAGAATATTTCCGTATATCCTGGACCATTTACCTCCTATTTCCTACTGAAATCCTGTTTTTGTCGAATGACTGGACTGACTTAATTGCTGGTGACGTTGTGATGTTACAGGTGGTCGACCCGAGCGTGGTCGGTCTTTTACAGCACCAGTTTCACCGTGTTTTCTCAACTATCTGCTTGTCGCTGTATAATGGTAGCCTAATTGACGCCCAACAGCTTTGTACGACTTCACTGCGGAGTGCATACTGACAATTTGTCAGTTTTGCCTCTGATATCCTCCTTCGTGCCATATTAACAGAAGATGAGCCTACGTTGTACAAAAAAGGCTTTAAGTACAAAACATTTAAGAGGAAGCATACTTAATTTGCACAAAAAAAAAATTTCATGTCGCATTACATGTAGTTTTTACGTTACTGTCACAAATAAATAGCCATAATTGTTCAATAAAACATCATTCTTATCATCACCATAACTGGCATTATACAGTTAACGTTAATGCAGATTTATAATAATTAATTTCAGTATGGGGTGCTTAATTGTTTTCCTTGTGTATACAACGAATGTCCATGTGTACCATAACTACATGTATAACACTCTGTTTATAATTGGCATTATAAACGTTTTCGTTTTTGATTTTATGTCAGTTTTAAAGGAAAATCTTGGTGCAAGATTTTCGGTAAGGTCTTTTTAAAGGCACACTTGCCGCGAAAATCAGGAATGTTGTTTACATTAAAAAAGAAAGACCGTTTTCTGTATTTTCCCCAGACAATATAAGTTAGGAACTTTCTATTTTTACCAAAATTTAAAAGTTTGAACGTCATTTTGTATTTTTAATTTGAATTTGAAAATTTGAATTGTTAGGTACCCGGAACGTAAACAAACTGAACTGCTCGCACAAGCGAATGTTATGTTTCAGTCGAGTGAGTCTAACGGCAAAGTGTAATTTTACATAGGCCTATTTATCTGAGAAATACAGACTGACGATCGGTTAACAGCGATTGGAAAAGCCTGCTGATAATTGTTTCAGTGTAAACCACAGATACAAAGGCCTGAAAGAAGGGTAATCCAACACGAAAGTTGACCGACACTGATCGTTGTTGTTGTAATCAGGCTTCAATTCTTCGTTTGTTTTTCACCCCATTTCTACATTCTAAAGCTAACTAGACATGTTTTATGTGTCCTATGTTTATGTTTAGTGGTATTAGTCGTAGTAAGCTCATGTAAATTGGTTTTCTTAGCAAATTTAAACAGGCTACGGCGGCAAGTGTGCTTTTAAGGTTGGAAATAAAGTTATGTACTATCTCGTATCATCACTTCGACAACGGCAAAGGGTCTAATTAATAACCAGTATCCATTAAGCCGAATACAGGGTTAATTTGACTCGCGGAATGCGTGCCTGATTTGACTGACATCTGAATACGGGCATGTAGACTGATTAGGCATATATTTCAACAGCCTCTCCCTACTGATCCAATCACACATTTCAATTCTCACGGTTTTTTGTATGGCTTGTCGAATTTCCCCAGCTAGTAACATAACGTTAATAATTGGCTAGATCAGCGATTGGATTAAGAGAGTGGTTTAGTCGGGTTTTTCTCTCTGAGCTGAATGGGCACTTCCTGTAATTAACCACAGTCAAACACTGTTAATCTTATCTTAAGAAAACTGGAAGTTATGAAAACACAGACGGGGATTTCTCTCCGTTATCAGTACACAATACACATCCTAGTTTCGTATGGGTGAGTGACTTAAAATTTATATTTTATTTCAAGATTATTCATTTAGTTTTTCGATATACACTTCCATCAATCAACTTCGCTTGACAATTAAAATTTCATTTATAAAATGATTGTTACTTTTCGATAGTGTTTTTATGGACAAATAGATCGGGATACAGATACGTTTTCACAAGGAATTTTCTTTGCATTTTTGTACCGCCGACAAGGAAGTTATGAGGGGGGTTGGGTCAATCTGTCTAATTATCTGTCTGTCTGTCTGTAGAGGCACTCTAGACTTCTGGACTACTTCCACGATTGCTTATGCATGTTGTCCATGACGTGCACTTATGCCAAATTATGCATTCATTGTTGTTGAAAATTTTACTAATCTTGGTCATTGTCCTGCCATCTGTAAATTATGCATATATGTATCCTCCGGTGTCACCCTGAGTGATTGTGAGTGTAATAAAGAATTGAATTGAAGGCGAATTGATATTCTTTTTACATACACTCTTCATCTTTTTTAAGGAAGTCAGGATTGATTAAAGTGGTTTGATTTGCCGTAAAGTGGACATTTTCGCTTTGAAAATAAATTGACTATTTTTCTCAATTAATACAAATAAGAGACACTAGCCTCACGAATGTATGAATAAGTAGTGTTTTGAACTATCTTATCCCTAAAACGAATGAACGTTCATTCCGGTTATTGAAATTCTGTTTACTTTCTTATCACTGTTTTGGTTCGTACAGCCCACAGGCTGTATGGACTTTTCTTTTTTCAACCTCAGCCATTTAGTTTTTGGATGAAATCCCAACGAAATTATGAAAAAAGTTTGCATTCTGACAGCTAATGGCACTTTCAGAAGTAGTTGAAGTTCTTCAAACTCTGTTGCCAAAAGATATTGATGATGGGTGGCAAACAGAGTTGAAAGACCAGCCATATTGGAAAACATGTAACTCTATTGTTCGCGGATTTTCTTTCAATTTCTCCTAATTTAAGTAACCCAACCGGCCCCAACTTTACACACATTCAGTTCGATCCTTTAGTTCGCCGTTCCGCCAAAACAGCGTTCAAACACTCACATCTCTGTTGCGTACATTTACGAAGTTCATTTTGACGGAATCGAGGAGGCCAGCAGGAGATTCGGGCTGTCCTTCGAAAAACGACGAGGATGCAACACAAATGTGAGTGAACGCTTTTTTGGTGGAACGGCGAACTAAAAGATCGAACTGAATGTGTATTAAGTTTGTCCCGGTTGCGTTGCTTAAATTAGTGTTGATTCTCAGTTTTATATGTTTTCCAATATGGCCGGTCCTTCAACACTGCTTGATAAGAAAGTAAACATCATCAATATCTTTTGGCAACAGAGTTTGAAGAACTTCAACTATTTCAGAAGGAGACTGGGTATAGGAGTCCTGTTGTTTACATAAGCAAGTAAGCTCAAATCTGCTCTGGGGGGAACAACTTTGTTTGAATGGGATTTATATGCGAGTAGACACACTCATTCTATTTGATGGTTCAATATTAAGCGAAATATTTCATCTTGTCAAGTACTGCTGTTCGTTTCTTTGAATAATAACTACAATATGCTGATATTTAGAAAACGTATGTAGACACGGATTAATCAATTTATTACAGCTTCATTTCTTTAGATATTACTTTTCACAGTCACGTATTCCAAAAAAAGCGGAAAATTTATTCGAGACGCATTGTATTAGGTGACTGACTTGGTTAATTAAAGTAAAGCTTAACTCTTACTATACATGCCTCGGGGATCAATTCCCGCTCGAAACCTTTGGCAAATTAGGTAAGACGTCAGCTTTCTTCATCGATAATCTCGAGAAATTCATAAATGTCCCAAAAGGGTTTTCAGTTCGGTGATATTTGCGCTGATAATTATTAACGAGTAGTTCCAAATATTCCTCGACTTGTTTCTTAAGTGGTATTTAGACAGTTTGAGGAAACTGATTGGGTTTACATCAAAATGATAGTTAGGCTTTCTGATTCGGGTCTATTAATACCGAAAAAAATGGCAAAACATAAAAGCGAACACGAATTTTAAGAATGGTACTACTCGCGTGTACTTTACTTATTTAGCTGCATCTGACTGGCTATGCACGCACTATCACCAGTCAAATGTCTTTTTTTCACAATCGGCCAAACAGTCATACGAGATTAATGTCGTATTTTTCATGAGTTAAGTATACAGTCTACTCAACTGAGTAGGTTATAACTATTGAGTTAGCTGTCAAGTCAGATTAAACCCAGGCTTGTCTGGGACACAGAGTTTTCACCCGTCGGAACATTCCCCATATTAGATAAACAGATCTCAAGAAAAAAACAGACAATTTTATTAGGTTTCTTCAACACTGAGATAGATTGGCTAAGTAATTTAGGCTATTGCCAAAATGTTGATATTTTGTGGTCAAATTGTATAAATACTTGCTCATACCAAGTTTACCTTATTGCTTGAACCAAGTCTATAAACTTTCTCATGGCTGTTTTCCAAGTGTAGACTAAATAGTCAGTTTACAGATATTCTTCACATAGCTGAAGAAGTGTAATTACAAGGAGTTCCACAAAATTTTACTGACTAAAGTCAAACTCCTGTCTGTCGTCAACCTAATGAAGTATCATCTTGGTCATTCCCAACTGATTTTCTGTATGGTGGATATTCACGTATTATAACTCAATTTACTGCCAATTTAAAGTGAAGCCATATCCGTCAGAGAATCTATAAAGTGCAGCCAGAAATATCCCACGACGCTACAGATAGAGTTTTTTCTGTTAAGACAAATCCGTTCAGACAAAAATTTACTATACTCCAATATTCTTACGAGTTCATCTTGACACGATGATGTGAAAAAGAAATAAAAAAAAAAGGATGCATGTTTCTTTGGTCCACATTGGCCAGACTATCAGCAATTGTATGCTATTTAAATCGGCCGCTTGGGTTTGCGCGTTAATCCTATGAAAAAAAAACTTCGATGAAAACAAGTCACAATACTTATTTTTTGCACCAAGGAAAATTTATCTCCCTTGCTGTGTTCTTTACTGAAATGAGAAATCATTGTTCCACGCACGTGAGATATCTGGGACATGCGTATTGTTTAACGGATTGGAAATTCTACAGAAAACTATAATCAGGTAAAGTAGTAATCTCTTTTGGCAAAGTCGAAGTAATCACTTCGACTTTGATCTAAATGCCGGCTGGATAAGGCAGCCGGCATTTAGTGCTGGCGATAGGTGCCATACTCTGGGACCCGGGTTCGATTCCTGTTTCGGGTTTCACCCAAAATCGGTAGAAGAATTTCTGCCATTTTTCAAGAAAGTGTATTCCCAAAAATAACGAGTACGCTGTTATACTCACTTTCTAAAAGACACTAATTAATTAAACTTTGATCTAGGCCTACTCATAATCCTCCTGACGATGCGTTTGGATTAACGTGATTATAAAATATACAGAATGGGATTTTGATTACCCTACTTTACAATGGCAAAATTCGTGTCGCCTGCCGTATAGTCATGTAAATGTGATATGGTGTTAAAACGAAGAATACTTTCGGAATTGAAAGATAGGTAGGGGATCGTTAAATCAGAATAATAAACTGCCAATATTTCGTGTGTAAAATCACACAGAGAATTCAAAGTGTAGGTTTATACATTTTGTACTTAAAAACTATCCGTCTCCTAGTAATGGCGGCATTCGGGGCAAATTAAATACCACGTGCCCAGAAAAAAATGCAGGGGGCCAGGACAAAATAATATAAAAAACACACACAAATATCTTGAACTTAAGAAACTGTGACCTGTATCCTATCAGAGGCAAAGAATGGCTTCAATCTCGTTCAAACTGTGACACATTGAGGTATTTGGAGGTATTTGGAATGATCTTGCGAGAGGAAAACTAAATGCAATGAAAACTCTGTCATATCTTTCTATGGCTTCCTCAACTAAAATATACTGTGCTTTTGTTAAATTTTAAGATTGGTTGGATTACAAAATGGATCAATTCTACTCAAAGTCAGTCATACTGTGGCCAAATTTAAAACAGCTTGAAAAAGCAAGTGTTATTCTTGTATCCCAGGTTGATTTTAGGCTCAAAATTGTACTGGGAAGCTTAAAACCAGAGGAGAAAATCCCCTGCCACATGGCTTACTTGTAGGGGTCCCACAACACCAAAACCCTGTTAAAAACTGTCCACAGGTATCCTTGTATATAAACTTAATTATTAGTCTAGCACTGCGCTTTAAAAAGTCCAACAAGGGTCCAAAAGGATATTTCTGGGAAAAAAGTATTAGATTTAATTTAAAAGATATAGAAAAAATAGGGGGGGGGGGTAAATGTAAGGTCGGTTTATTTTTAAAAACAATGGATTCCTGCATATTGCAAGTGAAAATTGTGTAAGACACATGCAGGATTCTGAAAAAAATCAGGAAAGCCCAGGTCATGATATTCTGAGCGGTGTTATGCCAACTTTGAGTGTCATTAGTGAATTTCGAATGTAATGAAGCTGTGAAGCCATGCCAATAGTAAAATTACTTTTGAAAAAAGTAGAAAGTCTCAATCCTATGCCTTTGCTGTGTGAATCACAAAAACTACTCACAGGTGGATAAGCAATTCCATTCATCTTATACAGGACCTGAAATTACCTGAAAGAGTACAAAAATATTCAGTTTGACATAAAACACTGAAAAAGATATTTTGTTACACAAAAAGGCATTTGGTAAGACTAAAAAGGGGGTTACTAAGTTTCTAATATGCTGACAAATCAATGTAAGAATTATAGCTTTTTGTCGGAAAGTATTCTGTGTCTTTTGGCAAGAGAATGAGAAAAACAACCAGATTGTATGGCCTTTTCATTGCAGAAAAAGGTAAACTACTATATTGAAAAGTATCATTTACTTACAGGAGAAATTTAACTCATAATCATGTACATTACTTTGCCCCCCCCCCCCATTTTTTGCAAATATATTGCTAGAAAAGACATGAAAGATACATTTTCAACACATCAAAACAGTACTCTAGGTCTTATAATGTGTTTCTAACAAGTTAAAAGTCACAAACAGTGTTGTTGTAAACTGTTCTATTTCACAAAATATGTCTTCAGCCCATACAGGCAGCAGGTCACAGTTTCATTTTCCTTCATTTCCGGTAATGTTAATGTCTGCTCTCATAGCACCTTTCCTAACTTTCGTTGAACCAAATCCTTCGGTGGGGGGCTTGAACAGTCCTTCTGCAGTATTTTAAGCACAATTTGTTCATACGAGTAGAATCAGCTGATAGGGGTCTCTTTGAACATATACCTCCGCATGTAAACAAACCAAAGCACCCCCAACTACCAGATCTCCATCCACCTGAACTGGTCCCATTCCACTTCTAAAACCATTCCAGACAGTAATTCAACCCCTGTCCTTTCATAAAAACTACAAAAATGCCCAGAAAAAAAATGCAGGGGCCAGGAAAAAATAATTTAAAAAAAACACACACAAAAATATCTGGAACTTCTTTCGTCCCTAGGAAGTGAGAAACTGTGACCTGTATCCATATAGTTCAATAATAAAATCGCTGACCTACCAGTGCGCATTTAGTGTTAACAATAATTTGATTGGTGAAAACTAATTTAAAAGCTGTCATTGATTGTTTTATTAAGAAAGTGTGAATAATGAATTTCGAAATCAGAAACTGTGAATTTCAAAATCTGAAATTCGAATGAGCCCACTGGGCTTTCGTACATTACAGCTGAAACGAAAACGTCAGGTTGAATTTGAAACCCTCTGTAACGTGCGAAAGCCCAGAGAGCTCATTCGAATTTCGAGTTTGAACATTTGAAATTCGGAATTAGGATATTGACTTATTAATTTCGAACAAATTAATTGCGAGTTTACAAAACATGGCAGCAGAAGGTGAAATGATTGTTTGATGTCGTGACAGCCATCTTAAATGTGACGATTTTGTTTTGAAACCTCGAAACTCACGTTCCAATTTTCAAATATTGAAATTTGAAACTCATTTTCCAATTTCCAATTTCAATTTTTGCAATTCCAAATTCGACACACATCTTCCGATTTCCAATTTCGAATTTCAAAATGTAAAACTGAGTTTCCAAGTAATTGAAATTCAATAATGAAATCGCTGAAATCCTTACCAGTGTACCTATTTATTGTTAACAAGAATTTGATTGGTGAAAACTAATTTTAAAAAGGTGTCAGTGATTGTTTAATTAACTAAGTGTGAATATTGAATTTCAAAATATGGAAATGTGAATTTCGAATTTCAAAATATGGAAATGTGAATTTCGAATTTTAAAATCTGAAATTCGAAATCTGAATGAGCCCTCTGGGCTTTCGTAGTAAAATACCAGGACTGAATATTGTTAAAATATGTGCTATTCTGTCGTTTATATAAAAATGAGGTTTCCAGATGGCCATTGGTAACTTACCCAGCTCCCACGGACCACTGGATAGGGAGTTTTATTTGAGGATTCCAATGTCTGGTTTGTTGTGGTAAAACGAGTGCCCTGTAGAACCGTTTGTGGCTTGAGTTTGCTCTACTTTTGACTGTTTGTTTACTGACTGTCAGACACAAAACAATAGCGACACTGGATTCCTTAAAGTGGCATGAGCTGTCAAAATGTTCATATTTTGACGTTGAAACAGAATGTTGAAATTATCATCTATCTTTCTCAAGACGTATAATTCAGAAGATTTTTAGTGCTTCCTGTCTCGAGAATGTACGATAAAGTATTGTATTTTGAACTAACTTTGGCTTAGAATGAATGAATGGTCGTCCCGGTTATTTAAATTTTGTTTACTTTTCGAATACTATTCCGGTTCGTATAGGCCACATACTGTATGGATTTCCCCTATCCAAAGCCAATCATTTAGTTTTTCGATGCCCTTCAAAGCCATTCACGGTCGTGACGATCCGAAACTATGAAAAAAAAGTGTGAATTTTGGCAGCTCATGTCTCTTTAAATAATTCGTTCAATGGATATGTTGTGGCTGAAGGGCGACATGCATCCTTTTACCCAAGATTGATCACTCGAATAATCTGATGGTCAACAGAAGCACAACTTAAGCGAGGTCTCCTTTTAATGACTTAAGCCGACTCACTCCAAAGAAACACAACAAAAATGTGAGTAAGTTTTGATTATAGTGCAATAAATGGTTGTCAGGTACAGTTCACAGTGGTTGGTTTCCTTTTAATTGGTAATTATGAATCTAATTATTTTGAAATGATGGGCCTGTGCAAGAAACCTAAAAAATCCAACAATTTGTATTGCTAAATTACAGCAAAACTATCCTGATAAAAAAGTTAATTAATCAATTAATTAGCCCCATAAATGGTTGATAGCAGTAGTGATCGAAGCGCTGTATTATCTCATAAAAATGCTCCAACAGATCCATCAAAAGCCAAAAAATACATGCAACAATTAGGCCTAACTCATGATTTCCCGATACTTTTCCTTGATTTCACGATAAAATTTAAATTTCACATCTTAAGTTGCATGAGCTGCCAAAATCCACACTATTGTCGTAATTTCTGATCGTCACGACAGTAAGAAGCTTTGAAGGCCATCGGAAAACTAAATGATTGGCGTTGGAATGGGGAAAATCCATATAGTATGTGGCCTGTACGAACCGAAAACGTGTTCGAAATGTAAACAAAATTTAAACAACCGGGACGACCATTTATTCATTCTAAGCCAAAGTTAGTTCAAAACAATACTTCATCGTACATTCTCCAGACTAAGAGCATTAAAAAGCTTCTGAATTATACGTCTTGAGAGACATAACCAATAATTTGAACATTATGTTTTAACATGAAAATATCAACATATTGGCAGCTCATGCCACTTTAATGAAATTTCGTTTTACGACACATCTGACACAGTACCATTTATACGGCGACGTTACAAGGTTTAGTTGGTGTGGAAACCGGGTTCTTTGTATGGAATAAACCCTCGAACACATTGCAACTCCAAGATAAGGCAATTGAGTGAAACCTCATTTAGTTTTTTTTTCAATTTTTTATTTTTTTTTGGGGGGGGGGGGGGGTCGGTTGATTTATTCGTGTTTTACGCCCTACTCAATATTGTTCGCTTATTTGGCATCGTTCGCAGGACGTAATCAGTATTTAAAAAAACAAAATAGACAGTGACAATTGCACTCATGAAATACAGTTAAATGGACAGAAATTGTACAAAACATATATATCAAGAGACATACAGAGGTTACGATGCAGATACAACTTTCAAGAATGTGCATAAACTCCCATCAAAAACACGAAAAAGTGCCACCAAATATTATTCAATTTGGCATAGGTAGGTTAGGCCCAATTTAAACCATAAAATGGTCGACATGATTTCACCCAGGCGTCGGAATAATCCACCATGACTTCAGTTCAAACATCATTTATATAGTGAAAATAAACATGAGAAAAAGCACACGTGATACTGCACACGGACAAAAATCACAGTAAAGAAAATCATGCATCGTACAACCAAGAAAAAAGAAAGAAAAGATTTGACACGAAATACCCTTCATAAACAACGACATGAAAATATCAGGCAAACTACCTGGGTTAATAGAGCAATCATTGCTTATCATAGAGATATCATTTAAGGGATCTCTTAAATAACATTGTCATTCATAAGGCAGCTAACGGTAATCAGATTACAGACAAATATAACTTATTTTAGCAAACCAACCGTATGATGGTTACAGCTCCTCCAATAAGAAGAGCTCTAATAATGAAAATAAAGTGCATTTCCTTTTCCGTCCGGGCCACGCGGTCACACCAAACCGTCAAAGAGAGTATAGACACATGCATTGATATACGGTTCAATGACGTTACGACATTTGCAACGTCACAACGCCGTTTTGCTGCATTTGCCATCTCGTTGAACGTTTGACGTAAATACGTGGAGCTGGATGAGAGGTCAATAAGCCCACTGATCGAGATCTCGTGCCATTCTACGAGATCTTAAACACGGGACATGGCTCGAGAGCCATCGCCCTTCAGTTCACGCATAGTGCACTGCAAGCAACTTACTGAGAATTAACAATGTGTAGGATATTAATTTCTCTGTTAAATACTGTTTGCAAACATGTTATAATATTATCAATTAGGATATTGCCTATTGGCATTGTTACAGGGCTGAGGATAGTCGTATTTCATTTATGTAATGATATTTGTTTTTCTTTAACTGTGCATTGACTATTTTCTTTTTTTCTGTTGGTGATTTAAAGAAAAATGGCATTGGGATTTTGAAGTGATAGCAATGACACGATCGCCATGTTAGATCTCGTATTGGCCCACATTCTCTGTATTTTGCCAATAAAATTAAAAGTCAATTAATAATAACCTGTAACACGTTATATGATATTTATTTCTCTGTCCAATACTGTTCCAAAACATGCAACCATACAGTAAGAGTTTGTAACGCAAGACCTTCGGGCAGGTTCTACTTGTTAAAATGAAAAAAAAAAATAATCGGCACGACATCAGCTCATATATACATTCTAAAACACGATGTCAGGGCTCATGGATGTCATGGCAAAACATGATATGGATGCGGGAATACGTTTCCAGATATTTTATATGTATTCCCAGAATAGTAAACAATATAACAAAACAGATCATCAGAGGAGCAAATCTTAACCACCAGAAATATATCGGATCTCTCTACACAGGCTTCATGGTGTCACTGTCTGCGTCTTGTGTCGTTGTTTATAATTTGCCGAAAGTAGTCTGTTTAAGGACGTCCTCAGTAGTGGCCTCCCTTTAAGTCCAAGTAACACGACACTCGTTGGTTTTAGAGGTTGATATCTCAACGAATGGCAGTAGGGTCAATCCCTATCTTAGATTGTTAGCACATTTCGAGTCAATCCCACGATATCACGCGAGACCAGTGTTTATGGGTATAACTTTCACCAATCGGCTGTACGATTGACCCTATTAGTGCTTCTTTGAGTGGCATTTAGAAGTTGGTGGTATAACAAGTCAACGAGTTACTTATGGACAACAACTTATTAATGATCCAAATATAAACGTAAGCCGTGACTTTGTATCTAGAAAATGTGATGATTGAGCTTATCCTGGAAACCAACATAACCTCACTTAATCAGAACGTCTTGCATTAAGTAAGCTAATGGGACATCAAAGCATATATACCTGCGGCTCGGAAATAATTATTACATGTATGTCTAGGCAGCTAAACAACCCCCTTTTTACCAAAAGCTTGACACGGAAATTGAAAATGACCCAAACTTTCAATGCCCTCAGTCCTATTATTTCAAATTTTGGTAGTGAACGTTAAAGAATATCAGAGCTGATTGATTACTATCTTAATTTATAGCAAATAGGCGTGTTAGCTTTACCAATATACTGATGATTTGTAGCCAAATTACCTTTAAGTCTACTGACCAAGGCCAAACCCCTGTCTGTCGTCAACCTAAAGAGATAGCATGGGTTGTGGTTTATTATAACAAACTTATGATTGGGTATAAACTGTTACCCTGTTGTTTTTTTGTGTGATTCTCAGCCTGATATCCAAGCAAAGTCTTTTTCTCAAACATATCAATATATTTACAAAGCAAATTTAAGCCACGAAGTGACTTTTTTTGGAGGAGAGGAAATATTATTTCAAGTTAAAAATAAGACATCCCAGGTGTGTTTCCCCTTTGGCTTTAACCACAGCCAAGATACGAGGCATTAATATTTTTAATGAAGGTCACTGGAAGCTTACGATATATATCTTGGTGCGTTTCACTAAAAAAAATGATAGAAGGACTAATTCTGATGTAATGAATTAAAGACAAAGCGACATGGCTACCATCGATCTCCATAAACGCTAATGTTTAAAGTGGCATGAGCTGCCAAAATGTTGATATTTTGACGTTAAAACAGAATGTTGAAACTATTGGCTATTTTTCTCAAGACGAATAATTCAGAAGCTTATTGGTGCTTTTAGTCTCCAAAACGCACGATAAAGTATTGTTTTGAACTAACTTTGACGTAGAATGAATGAATGGTCGTCCCGGTTATTTAAATTTTGTTTACTTTTAGAAGACGTTTTCGGTTCGTACAGGCCACATACTGTATGGATTTTCCTCATTCCAACGCCAATCATTTAGTTTTTCGATGGCATACAAAGCCTGTTACTGTCGTGACCATCGGAAATTATGAAAAAAGTATGAATTTTGGCAGCTCATGCCACTTTAAGGATTGGCTAGTCGGTAAAAGTTTACTGTGGCAGACACAGGTTGGAAGTGGAAGGCCTTTCCCTGCGAGTGTCACGGTAACCGAACAAGTTGCCGAGTAGAATTAGGATCAGTTGGTATTCCTTGAGGGCTTCGATAATTTCTCAGCATTAGTCTTGAATCGCCCAGGTCTCGGTGGACAAAAATGTAGCGAAAGACGAAAAACAAAAACTACAAAATAAATGTTATTATACTACCTCTCACCTTACATATGTAGGTTTGAACCCCACTCTATTTTAAACAGAAAATCTGACGGGGTTAATTATCACGCCCTATGTGAAATTGTTGCTTGGACGGAAGACTGGGGATTTCCTATGGTTTTATTCATTATCTTTCCCCTTAAAGTTGCAAAGTAACCAATAAGTTTCGCAATCTGAGTAGGCATACGGTGTGATAAAAATACAATAATAGATCACTACAAAAAATTAAGAACATGTATAGTGATGATAATTGCTGACAAAGGATTTTTAAAAAAAGCACACACACAAACTCGAGGATGCTTTAAGACAGTTTTCCATGGCAACAAACGCAACCGAGCGAGGAATGAACGGAAATTAAAATCGCATGATACGTGCCAGGAGACCTATTTAATGCGCATTAAAACGCTTCACGTAGTTAGGACAACCGCTTTGACAATCTAGAAAAAGAAAAGACAGAATTGAAAAGTGAGGTCTTTCGGACTCAGCTTATTTCAGAGGTTCGAATTAACCAGAAACGTGCAGCTTAACTTCGCCATGGAAAAAAATTCTGACAATGTACGAGTTTGTGTACCATGTTTTCGTAATAAGATATATCAAGTGCAGAAATCCAATTGATAGCAGAATAAGCATTTCTGATTGATAGCAGAATAAGCATTTCTGATTGATAACATTAGAACAATTTCTGATTGATAACATTAGAACCATTTCTGCTTGATAACATAAGAACCATTTCTGATTGATAACAGAATAACCATTTCTGATTGATAACATTAGAACAATTTCTGATTGATATTAGAAGAACTATTTCTGATCGATAACAGAAGAACTATTTCTGATTCATAACAGAATAACCATTTCTGATTGATAACATAAAAACCATTTCTGATTGATAACATAATAACCATTTCTGATTAATAAAAGAATAACCATTTCTGATTGATAACATAATAACCATTTCTGATTGATAACAGAATAACCATTTCTGATTGATAACATTAGAACCATTTCTGATTGATAACATTAGAACCATTTCTGATTGATAACATTAGAACCATTTCTGATTGATAACAGAATAATCATTTCTGATTGATATCATAATAACCATTTCTGATTGATAACATAATAACCATTTCTGATTGATAACAGTATAACCATTTCTGATTGATAACATAATAACCATTTCTGATTGATAACAGAATAACCAATTTTGATTGATAACATTAGAACCATTTCTGATTGATAACATTAGAACCATTTCTGATTGATAACAGAATAACCATTTCTGATTGATAACATTAGAACCATTTCTGATTGATAACATTAGAACCATTTCTGCTTGATAACAGAATAACCATTTCTGCTTGATAACATAATAACCATTTCTGATTGATAACAGTATAACCATTTCTGATTGATAACATTAGAACCATTTCTGCTTGATAACATAAGAACCATTTCTGATTGATAACAGAATAACCATTTCTGATTGATAACAGAAGAACTATTTCTGATTCATAACAGAATAACCATTTCTGATTCATAACAAAATAACCATTTCTGATTGATAACTTAATAACCATTTCTGATTGATAACAGAATAACTATTTCTGATTGATAACATTAGAACAATTTCTGATTGATAATATTAGAACCATTTCTGATTGATAACATTAGAACCATTTCTGATTGATAACAGAATAACCATTTCTGATTGATAACATAATAACCATTTCTGATTGATAACTTAATAACCATTTCTGATTGATAACAGTATAACCATTTCTGATTGATAACATAATAACCATTTCTGATTGATAACAGAATAACCATTTTTGATTGATAACATTAGAACCATTTCTGATTGATAACATTAGAACCATTTCTGCTTGATAACATTAGAACCATTTCTGCTTGATAACAGAATAACCATTTCTGATTGATAACATTAGAACCATTTCTGCTTGATAACATGAGAACCATTTCTGATTGATAACATAATAACCATTTCTGATTGATAACAGAATAACCATTTTTGATTGATAACAGAATAACCATTTTTGATTGATAACATTAGAACCATTTCTGATTGATAATATTAGAACCATTTCTGCTTGATAACATTAGTACCATTTCTGCTTGATAACAGAATAACCATTTCTGATTCATAACATTAGAACAATTTCTGATTGATAACAGAATAACTATTTCTGATTGATAACAGAAGAACTATTTCTGATTGATAACAGAAAAACTATTTCTAATTGATAACAGAAGAACTATTTCTGATTGATAACAGAAGAACTATTTCTGATTGATAACAGAAGAACTATTTCTGATTCATAACAGAATAACCATTCTGATTCATAACAAAATAACCATTTCTGATTGATAACTTAATAACCATTTCTGATTGATAACAGAATAACTATTTCTGATTGATAACAGAACAATTTCTGATTGATAATATTAGAACCATTTCTGATTGATAACATTAGAACCATTTCTGATTGATAACAGAATAACCATTTCTGATTCATAACAGAATAACCATTTCTGATTGATAACATAATAACCATTTCTGATTGATAACATAATAACCATTTCTGATTGAAAACAGAATAACCATTTCTGATTGATAACATAATAACCATTTCTGATTGATAACAGAATAACCATTTCTGATTGATAACATTAGAACAATTTCTGATTGATAACATTAGAACCATTTCTGATTGATAACATTAGAACCATTTCTGATTGATAACAGAATAATCATTTCTGATTGATATCATAATAACCATTTCTGATTGATAACATAATAACCATTTCTGATTGATAACAGTATAACCATTTCTGATTGATAACATAATAACCATTTCTGATTGATAACAGAATAACCAATTTTGATTGATAACATTAGAACCATTTCTGATTGATAACATTAGAACAATTTCTGATTGATAACAGAATAACCATTTCTGATTGATAACATTACAACAATTTCTGATTGATAACAGAAGAACTATTTCTGATTCATAACAGAATAACCATTTCTGATTCATAACAAAATAACCATTTCTGATTGATAACTTAATAACCATTTCTGATTGATAACAGAATAACTATTTCTGATTGATAACATTAGAACAATTTCTGATTGATAATATTAGAACCATTTCTGATTGATAACATTAGAATCATTTCTGATTGATAACAGAATAACCATTTCTGATTGATAACATAATAACCATTTCTGATTGATAACTTAATAACCATTTCTGATTGATAACAGTATAACCATTTCTGATTGATAACATGATAACCATTTCTGATTGATAACAGAATAACCATTTTTGATTGATAACATTAGAACCATTTCTGATTGATAACATTAGAACCATTTCTGCTTGATAACATTAGAACCATTTCTGCTTGATAACAGAATAACCATTTCTGATTGATAACATTAGAACCATTTCTGCTTGATAACATGAGAACCATTTCTGATTGATAACATAATAACCATTTCTGATTGATAACAGAATAACCATTTCTGATTGATAACAGAATAACTATTTCTGATTGATAACATTAGAACAATTTCTGATTGATAATATTAGAACCATTTCTGATTGATAACATTAGAACCATTTCTGATTGATAACAGAATAACCATTTCTGATTGATAACATAATAACCATTTCTGATTGATAACTTAATAACCATTTCTGATTGATAACAGTATAACCATTTCTGATTGATAACATAATAACCATTTCTGATTGATAACAGAATAACCATTTTTGATTGATAACATTAGAACCATTTCTGATTTATAACATTAGAACCATTTCTGCTTGATAACATTAGAACCATTTCTGCTTGATAACAGAATAACCATTTCTGATTGATAACATTAGAACCATTTCTGCTTGATAACATGAGAACCATTTCTGATTGATAACATAATAACCATTTCTGATTGATAACAGAATAACCATTTTTGATTGATAACAGAATAACCATTTTTGATTGATAACATTAGAACCATTTCTGATTGATAATATTAGAACCATTTCTGCTTGATAACATTAGTACCATTTCTGCTTGATAACAGAATAACCATTTCTGATTCATAACATTAGAACAATTTCTGATTGATAACAGAATAACTATTTCTGATTGATAACAGAAGAACTATTTCTGATTGATAACAGAAAAACTATTTCTAATTGATAACAGAAGAACTATTTCTGATTGATAACAGAAGAACTATTTCTGATTGATAACAGAAGAACTATTTCTGATTCATAACAGAATAACCATTCTGATTCATAACAAAATAACCATTTCTGATTGATAACTTAATAACCATTTCTGATTGATAACAGAATAACTATTTCTGATTGATAACAGAACAATTTCTGATTGATAATATTAGAACCATTTCTGATTGATAACATTAGAACCATTTCTGATTGATAACAGAATAACCATTTCTGATTCATAACAGAATAACCATTTCTGATTGATAACATAATAACCATTTCTGATTGATAACATAATAACCATTTCTGATTGAAAACAGAATAACCATTTCTGATTGATAACATAATAACCATTTCTGCTTGATAACATTAGAACCATTTCTGCTTGATAACAGAATAACCATTTCTGATTGATAACATTAGAACCATTTCTGCTTGATAACATGAGAACCATTTCTGATTGATAACATAATAACCATTTCTGATTGATAACATTAGAACAATTTCTGATTGATAACATTAGAACCATTTCTGCTTGATAACATAAGAACCATTTCTGATTGATAACAGAATAACCATTTCTGATTGATAACATTAGAACAATTTCTGATTGATATTAGAAGAACTATTTCTGATCGATAACAGAAGAACTATTTCTGATTCATAACAGAATAACCATTTCTGATTGATAACATAAAAACCATTTCTGATTGATAACATAATAACCATTTCTGATTAATAAAAGAATAACCATTTCTGATTGATAACATAATAACCATTTCTGATTGATAACAGAATAACCATTTCTGATTGATAACATTAGAACCATTTCTGATTGATAACATTAGAACCATTTCTGATTGATAACATTAGAACCATTTCTGATTGATAACAGAATAATCATTTCTGATTGATATCATAATAACCATTTCTGATTGATAACATAATAACCATTTCTGATTGATAACAGAATAATCATTTCTGATTGATATCATAATAACCATTTCTGATTGATAACATAATAACCATTTCTGATTGATATCATAATAACCATTTCTGATTGATAACATAATAACCATTTCTGATTGATAACAGTATAACCATTTCTGATTGATAACATAATAACCATTTCTGATTGATAACAGAATAACCAATTTTGATTGATAACATTAGAACCATTTCTGATTGATAACATTAGAACAATTTCTGATTGATAACAGAATAACCATTTCTGATTGATAACATTAGAACCATTTCAGATTGATAACATTAGAACCATTTCTGCTCGATAACAGAATAACCATTTCTGCTTGATAACATAATAACCATTTCTGATTAATAGCAGTATAACCATTTCTGATTGATAACATTAGAACCATTTCTGCTTGATAACATAAGAACCATTTCTGATTGATAACAGAATAACCATTTCTGATTGATAACATTAGAACAATTTCTGATTGATAACAGAAGAACTATTTCTGATTCATAACAGAATAACCATTTCTGATTCATAACAAAATAACCATTTCTGATTGATAACTTAATAACCATTTCTGATTGATAACAGAATAACTATTTCTGATTGATAACATTAGAACAATTTCTGATTGATAATATTAGAACCATTTCTGATTGATAACATTAGAACCATTTCTGATTGATAACAGAATAACCATTTCTGATTGATACCATAATAACCATTTCTGATTGATAACTTAATAACCATTTCTGATTGATAACAGTATAACCATTTCTGATTGATAACATAATAACCATTTCTGATTGATAACAGAATAACCATTTTTGATTGATAACATTAGAACCATTTCTGATTGATAACATTAGAACCATTTCTGCTTGATAACATTAAAACCATTTCTGCTTGATAACAGAATAACCATTTCTGATTGATAACATTAGAACAATTTCTGATTGATAACATTAGAACCATTTCTGCTTGATAACATGAGAACCATTTCTGATTGATAACATAATAACCATTTCTGATTGATAACAGAATAACCATTTTTGATTGATAACATTAGAACCATTTCTGATTGATAATATTAGAACCATTTCTGCTTGATAACATTAGAACCATTTCTGCTTGATAACAGAATAACCATTTCTGATTCATAACATTAGAACAATTTCTGATTGATAACAGGATAACTATTTCGGATTGATAACAGAAGAACTATTTCTGATTGATAACAGAAAAACTATTTCTAATTGATAACAGAAGAACTATTTCTGATTGATAACAGAAGAACTATTTCTGATTGATAATATAAGAACCATTTCTGATTGATAACATAATAACTATTTCTGATTGATAACAGAATAACCATTTCTGATTGATAACAGAATAACCATTTCTGATTGATAACAAAATAATCATTTCTGATTGATAACATTAGAACCATTTCTGATTGATAACATAAGAACAATTTCTGATTGATAACATAAGAACCACTTCTGATTGATAACAGAAGAACCATTTCTGATTGATAACAGAAGAACCATTTCTGATTGATAACATAAGAACCACTTCTGATTGATAACAGAAGAACTATTTCTGATTGATAACATTAGAACAATTTCTGATTGATAACATAAAAAACATTTCTGATTGATAATATAAGAACCATTTCTGATTGATAACATAAGAACCATTTCTGATTGATAACATAATAACCATTTCTGATTGATAACATAAGAACCATTTCTCATTGATAACAGAATAACTATTTCTGATTGATAACATAAGAACCATTTCTGATTGATAACAGAAGAACCATTTTTGATTGATAACAGAAGAACCATTTTTGATTGATAACATAAGAACCATTTCTCATTGATAACAGAATAACTATTTCTGATTGATAACAGAAGAACCATTTCTGATTGATAATATAAGAACCATTTCTGATTGATAGCAGAATAAACATTTCTGGTTGATAACATAAATACTATTTCTGATTGATAACAGAATAATGGTTGACGTTTGAATAAAGAAAATCCATACAGTATGAGGCATGTACGAACCAAAATAGTGTAGGGAAGGTAAACAGAATTTAACCCCGACGAATGCTCATTAATATTCATTAGGTCCAAATTAGTTAAAACCGCTACTTTTACGTCATCGAAGCTTTTATTTTGTACTTTTTAAGGAAGGAAACACCGATAATTTCGATATAAATATCAAGGAAAAAATATCAACAACCAGGAAGCTCATGTCACTTTAACTTGGTATAGGGACTGTTTTCTTGTCAAAAGTCACACGTTTTTGCAAATACAACGTTCCAGAAAATACAAGAATTTGAAGAAAAAACACCAAAAATTATGTTTGAGGTCTAAACATAAACATAATTGCTGAATATTTGGTCAGTAAGAATTGACGTGATAAAAGTGGACAAAACTTTATTCATCAAGAACCAAAATAAAATCATTCAAGTTAGGCTTAGATTATTTCTAAGCGCTGTATTAAAGTGAACACTTTAAATAAAATCGATATTTAGCTTATTGGGCTGCGACGTAAGTATTTTTACGTATTTCTACGTCGTAGCCCAATAGACTAAGACGTTGTAATCCATACAGTTTTGTTTCCTGTTTATATCTTCAACTTCTAAATGTCACTAAAACAATATATTTAGCTATTTACCAAACAAGTTTGAATGATTTTTGTCTTTTATTTTCGACCAGTAGCTGAGTCATTTAGTGTTACCAGTCAGGCGAAATGATGACGTCGGGTTGCTCGTCGATAACCTGCAGAAGCAAAAGGATTCGTTATAATATTACAGCTGTTGTTCACGTTGTTTTGATAGTGAGCTAAACGATAACAAAACTGTATATTTTCAGAAGAAATTTAATATTCAAAGCCCAACTATTTTGTGTACCAGCATAACATTTATTCATTTTTATACCCGTGCATTTTATTTTTAATAGAGCAACTCTATGTCATAAATATACCTGATCATAACTATATGTTTAATCTTTAAAAAACAGAAAACAATCATAAGATTTTTTCAATTCAAAGGGAATTCTAAAGTAAAATGTCACGTATTGTTTCTAAAGTATTTTTCACGTACATGTTCGAGACTGGAAGTCTTAATTGCTACTCATTTGCATAAGGAAAAATAACCGAAAAATTCCTAAGTTTGTTTTAATATGGACAGGTTTTGCCCATGGTTTTTGACAAGTATAAGTCAAAATAGAATGGTTACCGTAGTCAGAATTTGCTGCATATTTTTTCCTGATATCCTAAATATTATCAAATTAGTAACTATCTCATTTAAATGTACGAGATACTGGATCAGTAATTAATGAAGAGTTTGGAAATATGCATATATAATGTATCCAATACTAATAAATCCGCTTTGCCATCCTACTTTTTTTTGCTATTAAAAAAATGGATGGAAAAAGAGACGAATACACATGTTCTAAACGTAAGTTGAAGTGGCATGAGCTGCCAAAATTTGCATTCCCCCCCCCCCTGAATTCTGATTGCCAAGACAAACAGAAGCTTGCGAGGTTATCGAGAAGGTAAAGGCACTATTTCGCATACTTTCTTTATACCAAAAGCACTAAAAACCTAGCTGATAATTCTAATATTCTGTTTTAAGAGTAAAGTATACAAATTCTAACAGCTCATGTCACTTTAAGAAGAAAATAGATCCAATATTAATGTCTTAAGGAAATCCCCTCTGGTATCAGAGAATAAATCCCTTTTTAATAGTATTGCTATTAAATCAGACACAATCTGAATATGCTTAGCCGTTTTAGCTTATTGGCGCGTATATTCAACGACCTGATTTTAGATGCTGACAAAATACCATGGATATGTAGATACAGAGTATGGATAGCCCTGGGATTTTCTTTTAAATCTTACGTGGATAAACTTGATAATTATGGGACTGAGGATTTCTTTGACTATTGTATTAAGATGTGAGTGGAAAAAATCAAAAAGATATCGGACATCGAGATGTTGATATCGATATACAATAACTGATAAGAGCTGACAGATAACACGAGAACCCACAGGTACGACGTGTTTCTTCTTCTGAAGGTATCAGATGGACGCGCTCCAGGTGACACATGACCTTAATACCCCACCACTCATCCAAAGATAACAGTTGTTGCTCGAAGCCTTCTGTTATACGGGCTGAAAAATATAGGTCAGTTCGTGGCCTGAATATCAGCGATTACAACTGGACCGTGACGCCTATCTCTCGCTCGTTATTTTTTGCAACGTTATTCAAGTCACTGTATACGGCTTCGCAAAAGGCCTACCATCACGCTTCACATACTTGTAGTAGGTTGCTTAGCCGGTGTACACTCATCAAATTATCTCTTGCTGTATCCTTACTCCGGGAAGAAAGCTCAAAGAATGCCTGTTGTATGTTCGTTTTAAAAGGAAAGAACGGCGCATCAATCACCGACGAAGAAAGCTTTCATTGCTCGTTAGAAACGGACAAAATGTTGGCTTAACCTCACACGTTGAAGTGGATGAGAGTACCAAGCAGCAGAAAGTAATTATACCTACGTACTGTGTTTTAACACGAATCTTTTTGTTGATACTGATATACAAACAACAAACTTTACTGGATACCATATTGTCGCCGAGTACAGTTTTGGAAAACTGGCAAAAAAAATGTCAGGTAGGCTTCACAATTCCTATCCTATACCAATTTATTTCAAGTAACATGTTCGCATGCAACCTTCAAATGTTTTATAGCTATATTTTCAACCTTAAGATAAACAAGTTCCTTCAGTCAATTCAATTTTTATGAAAAAGGTGTGAGGAAACGTGTTTTACAATAAAAGACACATCGTGGTGTGAATTAGTGAAGCGCAACAGTAACAAAATGAAGAAGTGATTTTTTTCTAAAACAAATCCTCCTGAACCGCCTGAAGTAATCCGCCAAAAGAAAACTTCATCCGCTGATCAATTCAGAATGTATGTTTTGGGACCCCACAAGCGTCTTATAGTTTTCCACATAGATTTACTCATTTGCTAAGAAAGCCAATTTACACGAGCTTACTACAGGTAAATTCACTAAAATTAAACATAAACCACATCATTCATGCCCAGTTAGGTTTAAAATGTATAAATATAGGTGTATAGCATATGAAGAATTACCGCCGAGCCTGATGACGTCACATAGAATTACGCAAAGCTTTCTGGGTAAAATGTACCTCAGTTCGCCATTTTGTTTAGCAAGGTGTTATTTTTTTGGAAAACATTGAAGTCAAAACCTGTTTTTATCCACACATTTTCTCTGGTAAATTTACGCCTTTTACGTCTTCTGTTCGATACAGTATTATTTCTTCCGCCATATTTTAAAATTATTTTAACATCCCTCAATCTCCCGAAATGCTTTGCCCGTAATTTCCAAGTGACGTCATCAATCAATCGGTCAATTGAAGGTGAATTCAACAAACGCGATCAATCGGGAGGCTTTTGGTGTTTCATAAAACAGATGGTCTGTCTGTATTTTTCAGATAAAGTTCGTTATATAATACTGTACCTGCAGATCGCTTACAGGGTTCAAATCAGTAGGGCGTTTGTGCGCATGCCCAGGCTTAGATTTTGTTTACATTGCAGATACGAAACAAATTCAATTCAAATTACAAACACAAAAATAGACAATTCCTAACTTCTTCTGTCTGGGGAAAGTACCGAAACTAGTCCAATGTTTCAATGTAAACCTTATTCTTGGTTTACTGTGCTTTACATTACAGTTCCTAGCAGTTTATCCCGGTGTTGTTGATAACCCTATAATCTTACAGATTGACAATTGTAAGACACACGAACAAATACATAATCAATAAAGACAATAAACGACTGGACAAGAATATGAGTATAGTTGATTATATAAAGGGTTCGTAATGCTATTCAATTGTTTATCTTAGTGACCACAAAGTATGTATATGTTTGTAAACATTTCAAGCAATTAAATAATTCATTTTTAAGTTATATGTATTTTTAAAAACTTAGTCACTTTGGCACGGGCACATTAGCAGCACTGATCTACAGATAAACATATAAAAACTCATAACACAAAGCAAATTTCATCAATCAGGTTTAAACCATTTGCCTCTGTTTTAGTGTAGTGTAAAACGCGAGTCATTCAAAATCGTCGACATTGCCAACATAGCTTATTGGAGTAGCATCAACAGAAGAAAACAACCGAGCGTCGCGAGGCAACTGCCCATGGCCAGACTATCGCTCATGTCATTCATCGTAATCCACAACATAAAATGGGAATAATGCTATTAGGTCAGATTTTGTCCAGACATTTGTAGGATAAACAAGGAGTTTATTTTTTGTTTATCCGACATCGGTCCTACTCGGTTATCTACGTTCAACTTTGTTTGTTGGGCTGTATTGCCACATATGTAGATGTAACCTGAAAAAAAATACATTGGTCAACATTTGTTTGAATTGTTTCTGAATGGTTTAGTGGGGGGGGGGGGATGTGCTCTTTACCAGGATGCAACAGTACCTCCGATCGTCCGCAGGTACTCGGCAAGCCTTCCACCTAGTGTTAGGTACCTGTGTACGTAGGTAGACAAATAACTCCATTTGTTTTTTCAACTGTCGAGCAATGTCTAAGCCCGAAAAAATGCCTCCTTTGATAAAATAAAATGCCCTGAAAAAATGATTAATAAACTAACGTTTGGGGGTTGTATTATATACCATCTATTTAAAGAAAGTATGATGTTTCAAGTTTGATAAATGCTTTCCTATATATATACACGTTTTAATCAGCTGGAATTAATCGATATGTTTAACTTCAATATATGGCATAAAAGCCCTAAGCATTTGAAATTCCCCTGAAAAACTCATTTTCTCTCTTTTGAAACAAGGACAGGGACGAACTTACAGATCCGACTTGTGTAATATTGAAGCAAAAATACAGAAAAGCATACCAATACATATACTGTATCAAGTAAAGTACGAATAATGCTACGGTTAATTTAACTCTACTGCTATAATATATGCCGGACAGTTTAGTTTACATAAAGGCTGTCTATCTAAGACATTGGGGAAAGATGACATTTTGTGGTTGGATGTCTCCCTGCTTCTGGTTAGCTGGCTCTCATTTTAAGGTCTGGGATATGAAGTGACATATGAGGTGTCAAATTCGGAGGGGTGAAGCATTTCTAGAAACTAAATGATTGACATTGAAATAAAAAATATCATTCAAGAACCTATCGGACAAAATTCAAATAGCCGGGATAAATGAGTACTGTTAGGCTTTTTTTTACTTAGAAACGATCTAAACGTATCTCTCGAAGATGGATATGAATGAAAAGCTTTGCCCTTTCCGAAAAAAGTTAATATTTAGAAATCTGTTCCTACAGAACTTTCCCTATATTTGCCAACTAATACAAACAGTGTTCTTGTTATTTTTTGGGATTAGACTTTCTAGAAAAATGGCAGAAATTCTTCTACCGATTTTGGGTGAAAGCCGAAACGGGAATCGAACCCGGGTCCCAGAGTATGGCAACTATCACCAGCACTAAATGCCGGATATGATCCATTCAGCCAACTCATGCAAAATTAATCTTGTTTAAAAAAAGTTTTAAAAGACAGAGATTAGGCACCCAGTGGAGGGGGGGGGGGGTTATCTCTGAGCTATCAATGACAGATGAGTTGCTGGCGTCAAGAACCTTACACACTCTTTCTTGCTGCTGTTCACTTCTATTTGGCTTCATACGAACAACTGGGGCTAATATGGTGAAAGCAACAGCTCGCATGCTATGCCCATCTGGAGATGCAAATTACCGTCAAAATACAATAATAAGATATGAATGACATTCTACAAGTTTTTTGCGATCTATTAAAAAAAATTCACGCATCGGGGTACATCCAAGCAACATGATATGCGAAGAAACTCACCAACGGCTGCATTTGAGCAATTGACTTTTTTATTTAACAAAACCAGATGCTTATGTGAATGTTTTTATTTAGCATAAAAATAGATTTCCTTATGTTGAAATGTTCGTCTCATCTTACCTCCTTTTTCAAATAAAATAATAAGTTATGCTCTATTTACAATGAGTGCTTATGGCTTAAATCATCAACAATAGCAAAGCTGTTGCTTCAGTGGCGGATCAATAGGCTTTAATTTCACTTTGAAAAGTAGCCTTTTCTGCTTCAAGGTCACAATCTGCCTATTAAATGATGCAGTAAAGATAGGGTCAAAACATTAAAATTTGCCAGATGTTTTATCCTATACAGGTATATATACCCGCGTTGTCTTTTTGCTTACCATTCTTTGGTTACCATTTCTTTTTCTGCTTTTATTTTATCTTTATGATAAAACGACCATAGTTGTTTTATTTGAGGCTACATCTCTACACAATAACAAAATTATTGCTGTTGTCCATTGAAAGAGCTTCTACGGTTGACCGATCTCCAATTTTCTACATTTGCTTGGCTGCGCATATCATTTTACTTAAAGCAGAAAGCCTTTGATCCTAAAATAAGTCACAAACAAAATATAGGAAACATCTAACATTTACAAAAAATCATTTTCAAGATCGTTTACCAAACGGATGGATACCATAAAATTAAGAAGAAAGAAATTACATATCTTTAAATTGATTGATTGATTGTTTGGTGTTTTACGCCGCGCTCAAGATTATTTCACTTATATGGCAGCTGTGCCAGTTTTATTGTGGGAGGAAACCGGGCTCTATGCCCGGAGGAAACCCTCGACCTTCCGGTGGTAACTGGCAACCATCCAACATAGGTCGTTCAAGTGAAAACCCAGTCAAAAATCACCCTATTTATTCAGGGACTGAGTGGGATTCGAACCGGTCACCCATGGGTAGATGACTGTCATACCTTTAAAGGAAATAGAAAAAATTATAATTCGCCCAGTTTTGGAACGGTTGTCATGTAGCTTTCAAAAGTTTACCCCCTAATGAAAGTTATCAACTAAACGTATCGTACTGAGAGAGTGTAACTCTACCTACTGAGACCCTCTTCAAGTAAAATGTTCTTGAGTGTGAAACAAAACATCAATCAATTTCTGTTTAATTTATATATCAAACCAGGACTCATTGGCATGATTGATTTGAAATGTACAGGTTGTCGTTAAGACACACACACGATCACAAAAACAATCGGAAATCTCACGTTATGTTTTCTGTATTGCGTGGAGATTAATTACGTTACTATGGATACACTGATCATTGACTCAATTATAATAAACCACTGAAATTATACTGGATACAGTTGCATTATATTTTAGAGGATTGTTTAAAGTTTGTACCACCTGTGAGTTTTAATGATAGTCGGTACATTTGTATCAAAGCTGTCCATCTCGATCCTCTGGGATAAATCAAGTTTTTTTTACCATTTTCTATATATAGAGAAAAGTCCTTTTTGACTTACATAGCGGTCGAAATTTATCAAGGCTCTAGACTAGGTGCAAGTTGAAATTTGTTAGCTTAAAAGCAGGTACCAACACAATTTAAATGCCAAGAAAAACTGTGATCGTTCTAGAGTATGAGTTGGACTAAATACACATTTGACTATAGTACATAAAATACGAATTCAATCCACCAAATATAAAAAAATATGATCACAGCATATTTTCTGAAAGATGTATTCATGTCTTAATAGTTTCAGTTTCCAAAACGCGTTAATTTCAACAAAGTACTGCATTTACTACCTTGATTGTATATAGCTAAAACAAATACGGATCTTTTGCTCGTCTACGTCAGAACAAATTTAACCGTATGCTCTCCAAAAATATCCAGACCACAACGTTGGGAACTAGCTCTATACCTATACCTTTAAAGTGACATGAGCTAGCAGCATTCGAATTTATTACTCATAAATTCCGACTGTGAAGGGACACATAGCGTGTGATGGGGTTAAAATAAAAAAAAATATCGGCACGGCCTAAATGATTAGCTTTGGAATTCAGACAGTATGTGGCATGTACCGAAAACGTGAAAACGTGTTCGAAAAGTAAACAAAATTTAAATAACCGGGACGACCATTCATTCATTCTAAGCGAAAGTTAGTTCAAAACAATACTTTATCGTACATTTTCGGGACTGGAAGCACTAAAAAGCTTCTGAATTATACGTCTTGAGAAAAATAGCCAATAATTTCAACATTCTGTTTTAACGTCAAAATATCAACATTTTGGCAGCTCATACCACTTTAATATTACATTACCCTACAGTTAGCACCAGTCACTGTTTTAACAATACATTTCTAACTTATAAAAAGGTCTAAATGATATACCTCTTTTTAATACAATTAGAAACGTGTCTCCATGGTTATTTTAGACAAGAAGATTTTCCCTGTGCCCGTGTGTTTTAGTGATCATACATATAAAATCGGCTGTGAGTATAAACTGAAGATTGACTGTCACTTTCAACATTATTCCTGTTGCGACCTCTGTACACCAATTTGCAGGTTTATTTTGGTTAATTTGAACCGAGTTCGTAGACTTTTGATATATTGTTGTTACACCGTTTTTTTTTAATTCAGAACATTGCATCTGGGCTTAATAAATCCAGTCGTGTTTGGGAGACAGCAGTGGCCGTGGTAAATTCAAAGCCTATGCTTGCTGGTGTGTGACATGTTGTATCGTCAGTGTGCGTTAGTCTATGTAGTGTTAATAACACCTTTCAATATATGTATATGTAGTTCTACCAGGTCTTGTATACAGATCGGTATGCTTAAAATATATTATATGGCTTAGATCTGCAAAGAAAAGGGGACTACAAAAAATATGATGTTGAGGCATGACTATTATAGGCGTATCTCTGGCCAGAGGGTTAGAAGGCGAATTACAAACTGCCATTTTAATTACCACATATAACAGTTGCCCCCGGCCCTTTTTAATATTTGCACCTCTCTAAAACGTTAATGTTTATTGTTATAATAGCATGTTTGTGCTATTGCTGAAAAGGGACTCTGGTTTAGTTATTCAAACCAATGCAGACTGTTCTCTGATTCTAAGCATATGGGAAAGTCCAAGGTTGCCTGTTGCCGTATAGTCCGGTTTGCTCTCCATTAAACATTTATGTAATAATGCAATATAAGCTAACTGACCAAAAAGCAATATGTTGGAAGAATATATACACCAAATGAATATGTAGATAACCGAAAGAACATAACTCGATTCTCTAAAAAATATATAAGTCAAACAACCTGGATAGCTGTATAGAACGTAAAGCAATTAATCTAAAACAAGAGAAATAATTAAACGTTAGGTGAAGGAATGATTAATACATTAGAGTGGTGTAAAATATTACTGCGGAAACTATGAAACACTTTTTTATTTCTTAATATACATCTTGACATCTTAAAGCACGTGGGATTTGGTCAACCCATTGTTCCAGGTTCCAGACGTCAACTATAAGCTGCCAACATAAAACAGCTTTAACAATTGGTATTTATACTTTTCAAGTCAAGAAGATGTTTGCTAAATGGCAAAGTGATTTTATTTTCCAAAGATAATATAATCTATATTTAGGATCGAAATAAAGTGTTTTGTTGCCGCCAACTCAAACCATAATAAACCGCATCATGTAAGCTTGACAGAAAATGTAATTTGGCCTACGCGATATTCATAAGCTGTTTTATCTTAACATGTGTGACAGTACATGCATATGACAGTCTTAAGACTTTTTATAAACTTCAAATACGTTAGCGTTGAAACAAAAAAGGCACACGAGTTCCTTCCCCTTGGGCCCGGTACCGGCATACTGATTGTTGTGCTTTTAACGTAACAGGCAAAATGAATCGCACACGCAATGCAATGTTTATTTAGAATGAAAGAACTATTTTTAGATTGATCAGTGAATGTTTCTGGCCGCTCTCAAGATTATTTCACTTATATGGCGGCGTTACCAGGTTAAGTGGGTGAGGAAACCGGGCTCTTTGTCCCGAGGAAACCCCGACTTTCGGCGAGTACCTGGCAACTCTCCCACATACAACAATCGAGTGAAAAATCTACTCAGAATCCATCCCGCGCCGCATGGGAGGCCCTTGTCGGGCTGATGGACTATCACTCAAACGACTGAGCCACAGAGAACCTCCTACTGTTTTCTTAGAAGGTTTGTCATTACCGGGATAAATATTAATAATCCATTCTAAATGATGTCAATATTCGTCATGGATCCTACAAAATGTATTGTGAATGGCCATGCAAGTTCAATCTACGAACATGTGTACAGTCAAAAGTATGTCTCGTTTCAATGAACTCAAACAAAGCTAATTTATATTCTTGGCAAATCAGGTCAATTTCTTAATAACTGACCTAAGCGGAGCATAAGAATCATATTGTTTGCAATGATGAAGTCCATACATTAGACTTGCCCTTGACAATATCAGCTACGTCTGGTTGAAGTTTCATTTACTTAAAAATATCCAAGTGCATGTAATTATAGCAGAGAAATCACGAAATCTAAAGAAGACTGTTAAAAGTAAAAATTTAATTTACCAGGTCTCTAAAAGTATTTATCGAACGCGTTTGATCTTGCGAAATACATCAATTACTAGTATCTTGATATTGCATTCGTTTGGTAGGTCGTTTTAATCTTACATCGTGGTGCAACATTACATAGGGATTTTATAAATTATTTTTCGTGTTGACAATCTACCAATGTTTTAGAAATTATATAGGATCATTGGAAAACTATATTAAACAACGGAGAAAAATGTTATCGTAATACAACTCTAAATGTTTAAATCAAGCAGATAGTATATTGTAGCCGGAGGCAAGATAACGGACACGTTAAAGAACAAGTCCGGGTGAACTCAGGAAAGGTTATTAGGCTTGAAGGTATAGCTGTTTAACGGGAAAATGCTAGTAACAAGATATTACTACGTCATCCCTTGTTTTATAAGACAGAACTTACAAAACAAAGCTGTAAAAAAATGTAGAGTTTTGGCGTCATATGAGTTATCTTCGGAAAACCGATAACGGACGCACGCACGAACGGACGCTGGCAATAGATATATATACAACCTATGACTGGGTTTTAAAGATCTAAATAGCATACCCTCTTTCAACACAATTAGAAGCGGCTGATTATCCCTGTGCCGGTATGTTTAGTGTATACATATTTATACACATATCAGGCAGGATATTGCTTATAATCTCTTAGCTCGTAGCTTAGCTGTCAGATCTGAAAAGTAAAAAATAATAAAGAGATATTGTGCCACCTGTGATGAGACGCATATACTGATTAAAAAGAAAAGCGTGCGGTAGAAAGCATTTCAAAAATTCTTAATATTTGACGCAAGCAAACCACCTAGCATACATTTTATTGTCATAAAATATTGTTTTTTGTAGTAATTTTCCTGTTCAAACATTCTGCATAATAAAGTGTGACTATCGATCTAGATAAAATTCATCTGTGTATGTGAATTTATAGAAAAATTTCAATACGTCATTACCAGAGATACACAAGAGATGCTAGGGCTCTAATTATTTGAGTCAGTATTTAGCCTGGCTGAAAAAACTATGTTCTCTCAAGAAAAAGTGACAATAAAATCGCATTTCCAGCGGATTGATTTCGAATTTGTTCAAAGGTGAATCACGTTTCTTGCTGTTATACTAACGATTTGTCTTTCTATGTAATGATTTCCATGGGATCAACATAGACGTGATGATATGTTGTGCAAAATCTGAATCCAGGTTTGCACCTGCGCTTTTAACACGTCTGACATCCAATGTTATTTGTGTAAAACCAGGTCTTTGAAATACGTGGGAATTCGGCCAAAGGATTTGGGGAAATGAGGCCATATATGGGGGAGGGGGACATACATTTTCACTGTCTTTTCCCATGATCCTATGGGGTTCAATCTCAGTCTGACGATATTTTGCCATAGATTAAGACGCGTAAGGATTGCCAATGTATTACAAAGTGTTACATAAAATTCTACGGAATAAGGCCAAGCTCCTGTCAGTCGTCAACCTAATGACACATCATAGGTTTAGTTTATTACAACAATTTATGATGGGGTATAAAGGTCTAAATGATATACCTCTTTTTAACACAATTAGAAACTTGTCTCCGTGGTTATTTTAGACAAGAATATTTCCCCTGTGTCCGTGTGTTTTAGTGATCATAAATATATATATATTCAGTATACCTCCCTTATTATGAATTGCACCACCCCCAGTACACAAGTACTTAAGCTAGCATTATACTTGGGGAAAACAAGGCTTCATACAGTAGTGGGATTTAAATACTTCTTCAAATACTTATAACTTTTCACGTGATCTTCCCATTGCGGTATCCAGATATCGGGCTACTGTATTTAACCAATTTCTACATCATTGTTTTTGTCCCTCCCATCAGATGGGAGATTCCATGCCAATGGACTTTCTTGTTTGTTTTTTGTGTGATTTTTTTATGTGTTGCATGACCCAATTTTTGGATTTAATAATGATTAGAGTAGACCTCGATACCGCGGATCTTACAGAATTCACCGTGATGAATAGCTGCGGAGAATGTTAACAATAAGCCAATCAATACAAGCTAAAATAAGAGTAGGAGTCTGTAGGTTATGGAGTGAAGCTGAAGCGATTCAGGCAGACCGCTCTCGATCTGTTGGCTGCCTACCCATCGGAAACATCTGCCTCAGACAGTACAGAGCATTTCTCTTGAACGAGTGTAGAAGTGCCGTAACATTTGTTTGCTTAAGACGGAATTACCGGTGATTTAAACGATGGAAAGATTCATAATAGACACAAAGTGGATAGACGCTGGAGCCGTTGTTGGCTATACACGTGTAATAGGATAAACAGACCGGTGTACTGAATTGGTAAATAACTGACAGACAGGAATATATGAACGAACTTCAGTGACCCGAACAGGTATGGTAATACATGTACGTTGATAAATGATTACCTTTTACGCTGCTATAGAATAGGGGTAACATATGTACGTTGATAAAATGAGTATGTTTTGTACTGCTATAGAATACGTGTAATACATGTACGTTGATAAAATGATTACGTTTTATGCTGCTATAGAATACGTGTAATACATGTACGTTGATAAAATGATTATGTATTGTACTGCTATAGAATACGTGTAATACATGTATGTTGATAAAATGATTACGTTTTATGCTGCTATAGAATAGGGGTAACGCATGTACGTTGACAAAACGATTACGTTGTATGCGGCTATGGAATACGTGCAATACGCTGATAAAATTATTACGTTTTATGCTGCTATAGAATACGTGTAATACATGTACGTTGATAAAATGATTACGTTTTATGCTGCTATAGAATACGTGTAATACATGCACGTTGATAAAATGATTACTTTTTATGCGGCTATAGAATACTTGTAATATATGTACGTTGATAGAATGATTACGTTGTATGCGGCTATGGAATACGTGTTAATTGTTACATTTTTGTATTCCGTTTATCCTCTCTCATATAAGAAGATATCAAAGTGAGCTGTTTACGTTACTAATTTATTCTCTACCGTATTTCGTTTTCGCTGTCAAAGGGGGTATCTAATTTCTCTGAAATATATAAGCGCTTTCAAACAGAATTTCTAATTTTTTCGAAATACCTATATAAGCACTGTCAAGGTGGGATGGAGGGGGGGGGGGTCTAATTTTTCAGTATTTATTTAATTATTTTAATAAGTACTGTAAATCCTTGAATTATTCTGTTTCTTCAAAAATGCATTGCTAGTTTTAAATCAGTGCTAAATTTAGTACCGGGTATGTCTTTGGAACTTCTTCGTTTTGGGAAGATATTTCTCAGTAAAAAAGACTTTTCAAATATAACGTATAACAATGTACTAGGCTTCTCAAGACCGTATCAAGTTTGTTTTATAAATGCATCAGAGTTGTGAACACTATACAATATTTAAGGCCTTTTAAGACGTTCTTTTTACAAGTCTTTTGTGAGATATCTTATCGCTGTGAAAAGCATATGTTAATGTACTTTCTTATGTAAAAGGGTTAAGGTCTTTAAACTTGACACCTTCTCCGATATATCCAGGTTTAAATACAGTCCTTTTCAGTTCTCGTGAAAAGGGTTTTGTTGTGTGTAGTTCGACTTTTGGGCCTGGCTGTTCATATATCTTTCCAAAAAATACCAAAAGTTTTTATCCTCAATTGAGCTGTTCAGGATCCACTTCAGCGTGTTGATTTTACTTAAGCCTTTGATTTCTGAAGTCAGTTGTCAAGTTGATAGGGTATTTAAGTCCCTAAATAGTTAAAATGAATTTTAAATCTGTTTGGCTTCCCAACAACAAGCGTTTATAATTTTACACAGTCTTAGTTTAACTCTGTCACAGTGTAAATCCAAAAACTGTTTAAAATTCTATTTAAACAAATGTTTTGCAGAGAACTTAATTCGTGAAGATGCCTTATTTTTTTCTCATTAATACATGTACTTCATTTAATTCAGAAAAATATTATAAGTTAGACTTATCTTACATGAAAAATGTATATATTTTTTCAACTACTATGACAGCTTCATGGTTGAACAAATAGTTCACTCACTTCTGTAAAAGATTTATTCTAACACTTCTACAAATCATTCATTCACTTATAAAAACGATTCATTTGCTTCTAAGATGATTCATTTGCTTCTAAAATGATTCATTTGCTTTATAAACGAGTCGTTTGCTTCTAAAATGATTCGTTTGCTTCTTAAACGAGTCGTTTGCTTTTAACATGATTCGTTTGCTTCTAAAATGATCACTACCTTTTGAAGAAGACACCACGTCAGTGTTGAAAATAGATGTACATGTTAAAACAAATACCTCGGGAGTGCAGACTATTTGCTTACTTAAATCAAGACGATGGCTAAAAAAATGGACTCAACAACCATAGAATATTATTATCAAACATATATTATTTCTTAACTTATAATACGTTTGTTAATTAAAAAATGGACGCTTAGTGAATACCTCGAACAAACCTTTTCCATTCTTTAGGTCGTAACAAGTGTTGATATGTGATACAACAACAAGATTCATATCACCAAAAAACGCACTAAACACTCTAGTTCTTATTATGTTACGGTATAGACAAATGTTTGATATGATACAAGAAAAATACCTCTAAACCCACCGCTGTGACAAATAACCTAGTTTTTAATAGGTTCTTGTTTTCACTTATGCATGTGGTTTATAGGCTATGTGAATAAACATATCGATGAGTAGCGTACATAGATATATATTCTATAGCGAGTTAGCAATTGGTAATTCGGAGGCTCTGAGAATCAATCGAATTGTCATTGAATCAACCACTTTCATGTTATCGGCAACTAGGTCAGACATTCACCTCACGCAAGGCTATTTCAGGAGATTTAGTGGAGTAAATAGTTACCCAGTTACAAGTACCTTAGCATGTTGAGTCAAATAAACAATCAATAGAGGAAAAGCCTAATTACTGGGAAAATATGGGATAGAAGGGGGATCTTGTTTTAAATAACCGCTTTGTTATGTTCTTTGCAGCGACACTCATGACTGCAGGCCTATTTTCTGAGCAGATGGATTTCTATGCACCGGTTTATCCCTTCTTTGGCATCATCAAGCAGCGCTATATGTCCATAACAGAGGAACTGTTTAGCGTTGGCCTTTCAATGCCCCTACTCATTTTGTTTTGGGTGAATGTATGTCTAAGAGTGTGTTATTTTAAAGTTTCCATTTTGAAATTTGTCAAATAAATAAAAAGCCCAGTACAAAGTGAAGCATGAGATATCTGTTGCTGGTAACAGTATACAAAATATATAATGTGACTTTTAGCCTTCAAATGAAATACATTGTAGCCTAAGGTTTCAATATACTAACAACATAAACACAACCTGCAAATGCTTCACTCGAATTGTCTAGGGGTTTTCACATTCCTGTAAACATCCACTGTACCATTAGTCTAATTCAAGACATGTCTGCTTCCGGTAATCAAATCACGCCTCTTTAAAAATTATCCGTTATCGTCTAGAGAAGGGTTCACTAGTCCGAAAAACGGGTTCACTAGTAAGAAGGTTCACTAGTCCGAAGGTCCACTAGTCAGAAGGTTCACTAGTCCGAACGAGAGGATTCACTGGTTCGAAGGTTCACTAGTCCGAAGGTCCACTAGTCCGAAGGTCCACTAGTCCGAAGAACAGTACCGGTACCGATATCATCCTCTAAACGATAATATAGCCCAAAGGGCATAGGCCTACCCAGACCCAATGATAGTTTCCATCATTTTCCCACGAGACAGTATCCCTTAGTCTTTGCTGGACTGTAGTCGAGACAGTGTAAAGTTAGGTATTTATGATCCCTCCAAAGAATTTTATGCACAGCCACGGGCGTACATCCCGGTAGCAGCGGGGGGGGGGGGGGGGGGGGGGGGGCATTATTAAAAAGATTACATTATACTTATATCTAGAAAGACACGTGGTGTCGACTTTGTAAACGTTCATATATATATATTTATGGACACTAAAACACACGGGCACAGGGAAAATCTTCTTGTCTAAAATAACCACGGAGACAAGTTTCTAATTGTGTTAAAAAGAGGTATATCATTTAGACCTTTATACCCCATCATAAATTGTTGTAATAAAGTAAACCTATGATATTTCATTAGGTTGACGACTGACAGGAGCTTGGCCTTAGTCAGTAGAATTTTCTGGAACACTTTGTATTACATTGACAATGCTTACGCATCTTAAGCTATGGTAAGAATATCGTCAGACTATATATTATGCCCCCCCCCCCCCCCCCCCATACCCTTTCCCAGAAAACCTAGGTAGAAGGCAGACAGGGGAGTTTAGCCCTGACCAATATGTCTTTCAAACTAGATTGTTCTTTTTATAAGCAATGACTGGCCTTTGGGTCAGAGGTCGAGCAAGTTTACTTTGAAGTAGTTTGTATTCTTCTACTATAATCTTGGCCATAGCGATGCTAGCTTTGTTATACTGAAACACATGGTATTATAGTTTTTTCACGACATCTTCCGGGGTCCAAGTTCAAACCCAAAGGATAAATAGTTTGTAATGTTTGAATCCAAAAACTTTCCCTTTCCAAACGTTTGTGCTTCGTATCTGCAGCGGAAGTGAGAAATGGGATTTTCTCAATAGGCATGATTTCAAAATGGTCCTTGACCGAATGACCTTGAGTATTAAAATGTTGTGCCACGGGTACATCATGTTTAAGTCTTATACTAGATAAATGGTTGGCTGCTCTTTGTCGTAGATATTGATGATCACTAAAACACACGGGCACAGGGAAAATCTTCTTGTCTTAAATAACCATAGAGACAAGTTTTTAATTGTGTTAAAGAGGTATATCATTTAGACCTTTATACCCCATAAATTGTTGTAACAAACCATGAAGAATACTTTTTTTTCACATCTGTTCAAGTATACGTACCGCTACTCAGATTTTTTTAATTGTTTCAATAAAATGTCTATCAGTACAACTGTTCGGTTGTTCTCATCCAAATAGTGGATGGTCTTATTTGAGATATAGCGCATTATGTCTGGGATGTTCGGACTAGGGAACCTTCGGACTAGTGAACCTTCGGACTAGTGAACCTTCAGACCAGTGAACCTTCGGACCAGTGGACCTTCGGACCGGTGAACCTTCGGACTATTGAACCTTCGGACTAGTGGACCTTCGGACTAGTGAACCGTCGGACTAGTGAACCTTCGGACTAGTGAGCAGTTCCCATCGTCTAAAAGATAAGGTTGGGAAGTGCTCAATTTAAACTTTGACTTTCTATATATATTTTGCTAGTTATTTTTGAATTTGGGAAATCATTTGGAGGCGAAAACACGCTGGACATTTCTCCGATATAAAATCTTTGTACCATTTCTGATACTGGTTTATTTGTTTGTGCTGTTCGTAGTTTTAAAAGAAATTACTTGCCATAGTGTAGAAGTTAATTCCAAAGCCCTTATACATGTACACACGAACTAGTCTTTGTCAAATTTAAATCAACATGATAATTCAATCAACATGTAAGCCGGCGATAGTGCTAGTTCTTCAGTTCGACACAGGTCTGGCATCCATGGGTCGCGGATTCGAATCCCGCTCAAGCCAAAACAAAAATCTGATTGGATTTTTCTTTCGATCGCCAGGTGGAAGAGTTGTAAGGCTGTCACCAATGGTCTGGGGTATCTTCCGGGAAAACAGTTCCAAAGTTTTGAATGTTAGATATTCATCATAACCTATGAGGAAAAACGAGTGCGAATACTTTTCGCTTGTTGAAACAATAAACATAACGGTTGACGTTGAAATGAGGAAATCGCACACAACCTCACCCTGTGGCTTAAACAACCGAACACTGTTTTGATAGTGAAGAAAGAGGAAAGATCTTCCATTCTTTTTCTATGTTACATGTACTTCTAAACGCTACAATGACGTACAATGACTAAACGAGATTTTTTATTTACACTTCCTGAAAAAAATAGGCGATAACTTCCAGCTCCAGTTCGATATAGAACATACAGATTGATTGATTGTTTGGTGTTTTACGCTGCGCTCAAGATTATACAACTTATATGGCGGCGTTGCCAGTTTTATTGTGCGAGGAAACCGGGCTCTATGCCCTGAGGAAACCCCATGACCTTCCGATGGTAACTGGCAACCATCCCACATAGGTCGTTTAAGTGAAAACACAGTCAGAAGATTTTCCAATTTTTTTGGACTGAGTGGAATTCGAACCCTGGTGGAAGGCTGTCCGGGTTGAGCGTCCAACGCTCTGCCTACTGAGCCACGGAGGGCTTATAACATACAGCGTACAAATATAGAAATTTACTTGTTTGTAGAAGATATGACGCCTTTAAAGAATTCCTTCATTAATTTGCTTAGGGGCTGTTTGTTGGGATTTTATCGACCAGCTCTGAATGTATAATTATAATATGACAACAATGGCATAGATCTTATTTCAGCTTAAAGACAAGACATATCCATTTATTTTGCTAATAGACCTGACCTTTAATGACATCACTCAAGAGATTATTAAATACAAAAGGGATTCGACTCATATATATTAACGTACCTTAATCTACCAAAACACTTTGCGAGAAAGTTGACCTTATTGAAAGTGACGTCATCCAGCAATGGGTTTATTTATACTATACGCCATTACCTATTTGGATTTTGGATACGATATCAAATTACCAATAGAAAATTTGGACCTTCATTAAAAAAGTTCGATGAACAGCTATTTGATAAAAAAATGTGACATAAGTTGTGGATATTTTTGTTTAAAACAGAATGTTGAAGTTAGTGGTTATTTTGCTCAAGACGTAAAATTGGGAGGTCTTTTGGGGTTCCAGTCTCAAGAATGTGAATGTATTGTTTTGAACTAAATCAGACTTGGAATGAATGATATCTTCCCGAACTTTTCGGACATTATTTCGGTTCGTAGGCCTGCATGTCTGTATGGACTTTTTTCGTTCCAAGGTCTGTCGTTTAGTTTTCCGATGACCCTCAAAGACTTTCGTTGTTGTGGCAATCGTTATCCAGGAAAAGGTGCGAATTTTAGCCGACTGTCACTTAAAGTCAAAAGCTTCATATTTCTAAGTTCAATAATGCTGGAATACCCTCTAACTAATCGACACTTCAGAAAACACTCAAAATGGTACAAGTTACAATTTCCTGTGAACGAATGAATATTTATAGACTAAGTCCCAATGTCTAGCCTCTTTATTCTAGATGAACTTACGCTACATGGCGTGACCCAATAATCACCCGCTATACACGTATATTGACTTAGCCAACAGAATGACCCAATTTATTGATTGCTCATGGGATTAGCCCATTGAAGAATCTTGCAGTCTCGCGAAAGTTCCATTGATCATCTGTCGATGTTGAGCCATGCTGATACGATCAGTACCATTAAGGAAATGAATATAATTGTGCTATTTTTTAAGGAACAGAACCCTAAATATGTACTCATACATCCCGGTTATTTCAATTTTCTTAATTCAACATCAAGCCGTTAGTTTTTCAAGGTATTTAAACGCTTAATTTCTCTTGGCAATCAGAATTTTGGCAGCTTATATCACTATAATGGGGGATGATAACTATGATGTGTAGGAATTTATTAACACGTTATATGTAGTATTACCGGAGACGATTGATTGTGTGCTCTTCGAGAACATATATATATATGTACATGTTGTCCCTCCAAGGTAGTTATGTACTAAAGCACGTCATTTGAAGTACGAAAAACTACCTCAAGTTACATACATTCTTTTTTAAATGTCGAAAAGACAACCTAACATTTTGATGTCATACTTGATCTATATTTAACTTATCCGTCTTAAAAAGTAACCGTAGGTATAAACATCTCATCATAACATTTTTTTTATCTACATGATGATTATTTAAGTAAACTTGTCAAAAACCTGCATGATTCGAAAGAAAGGTTCTATTGGTTAAAATTCTGACTATTTACATAAATTCAGATTGTGGAGAAACTTTTAACATTGAAAACTACCTTAACGATTAACCGGTAGGAGCGGAAGATGTTATCAACGGACAGGGTTGTAATGACTACTACTTTATTATTTTCACATTGCTACCTTCGTGGTCATCTTCAAGGTTGGTATGAGCGAAAAGCTCCAATTTAGTACATATTGATAAAATTACGAACAATTAGCGAATTCTGTTTCAACGGCAGCTTATGTCACGTGAACAAAGTCATGCAATAATTGTCCATGCTATGATAGGCAGAAATGGTTTTATCCTCAGTCGCCATAAAGTACATGATGCAAGATGATGTAACATTGAGTCTCTCTTGGGAATCTCAAACAATATCCGTTTGGCATTGACGTGAAAAAGAGACACTTAGGATGGGCTGAAAGTAACTAAGATGGAAGTTAAAATAACGTTTTTATGAAATCGATTATGACAGTGTAACCTCAAATTTCATGTGACTCAAGGTTTATTTTAAGCACCGTACTTTGCCAAAGAGAGCATGCTTCGTCGATAGTTACAGTTTACTAGTCTTTTCGCGTTGGTAACGATACTATATATATTTATGATCACTAAAACACACGGGCACAGGGAAAATCTTCTTGTCTAAAATAACCATGGAGACAAGTTTCTATTTGTGTTAAAAAGAGGTATATCATTTAGACCTTTACACCCCATAAATTGTTGTAACAAACCAAACCTATGATATTTGATTAGGTTGACGACTGACAAGAGTATATATGAAAATGTTCTTAGTCGCTTTGAATGTATAATCAACTTGTTTTTTTTGTAATTGAAAATAACCAATTGCATTGCATATACGGATATCCAAAAAACACCCACAAACACCCAAAGTAATGCAATGTGTTACCTTCTACAAATAACAAATCTTATCATGCAAAGGATGCGACTTCCTCTCACATTAAGTTCCATTCGGATGATGACCTTTCTTCAGTCCTGCACATATATATTCCACGTGGCAATTTCAGGAAAGGGAATACATGTAAGTTTGAATTAAGCTAAATTGGTTAACCAATGATAGTCTCTCAGTTAGTTATAAGCCTCCCATCGACGTGCCACGTCTTCTATGTGGGAGAGTTGCCAGGAACTCGCCAAAGGTCGAAGGTTTTCTCTGACAAAGAGCCATGTCTCCTCCCCCACTTAACCTGACAACGCCGCTACATAAGTGAAATCCGGAGTGCGACGAAAAACGCCAATGTACATTCCACATGGGAAGATTGATAATTGACCTCAACTTTGTGTAAATTGCGTTTTTGTTCAGTGATTAACATTGATGATTGTGTTAATTGTCCATCAATTTACAAAGGCACTGTCAAAACCGATTAACGTGACCATCAACCATCAACGTCGATTCTCCCTTAATTGAATTGCGTCAACCTACATGACAAGTGTTCATGGCTGGCCGATCAATTTTACTTGAATAAATTCCCTGGCCCATTTATTTATATAATGAAGGTACCGACGAAAATCATATGCCTTCGTTATGAAGTCAGATACACTTTGCACGCCCCACACAAATACGTCTGATATACGCCGTGATGAAGTTTACGGGTGCAACGCCACCAAGCGGTCTAAATGGGACACGACAATTACAAGGCCATAGAAGAAAGACACACAAGACATAAAATAAAGTTCGATAGATTGTCACAACATAAAGAAAATATATGCATTGGAAACGAAACCTGAAATAAGTATTATTTACAATCGATTATAAAGCATGAAATGAAACACGGGTATTGTAACATCTAGACCTCATCCCAAAATTGGTAGCGTAGGAAACAGGAGATGTCACATACTGCTGGAAGCGCTGCCTCTCCGTATCCTACAGCTAGTAACGCTGCACTGCCATGAATCTATAGCTAGTAACGCTGTAGCGCCCATTCCACAGCTGGGCACACTGACAACCAACTCCACAGCTGGAAACGCTGTACCGCCGCCTCTACAGTTGGAAACACTGTACCACCAACTCCACAGCTGGAAACGCTGTACCGCCGCCTATACAGTCGGAACACTGTACCACCAACTCCACAGCTGGAAACGCTGTACCGCCGCCTCTACAGTTGGAAACACTGTACCACCAACTCCACAGCTGGAAACGCTGTACCGCCGCCTATACAGTCGGAACACTGTACCACCAACTTCACAGCTGGAAACGCTATACCGCCGCCTATACAGTCGGAACACTGTACCACCAACTCCACAGCTGGAAACGCTGTACCGCCGCCTATACAGTCGGAACACTGTACCACCAACTTCACAGCTGGAAACGCTGTACCGCCGCCTATACAGTCGGAACACTGTACCACCAACTTCACAGCTGGAAGCGTTGTACCGCCAACCCTACAACTGGTTAGGCTGCCTTGTCAGTCCGGCTCTCACTTCTGTCTCAGTAACCCATCTGGACGCCTCAACTTCCTAAACCGGCAAGTTATCCTAATTACTAACAGAGTCCCTCAACCGCGATTCAAACTCAGCTCACCTGGTTCGGAGCACGCACCACGGAAATATGGTTTATACATTGCTCATTCATCACTTCAGCAAGCGTTGACTTTCTTCTAAAAAGCTACTGTTAAAAATGTGGTTCCTATTGTGTTATTAGGTTCATTATATTGCTGTAATTAATGTAGCCAGCTGTATATGAGACAAACAGTTGTATGAGATTTGTTAATGGGCATTTATAAAAGCGTTATGAAAACATTATGAGGGTTCGAAAAACATAGTCCGGGCTTCTGACTCCAAAATCACTATTTTTTTATACTGACGGGCGTATTTTGGAGTCAGGGCTCATTTCAATCAAAAAGTCGGAGTAGACAGCACGCTTTTGATTGGGCAGTTTGCGGTCAGATTTAGATAGTAAATAACAATATAACTAACTCAAATAGTTTCAGTATGACATTCATAAATAATTTAGCCTTTTTTAAAGTGAATTTAACTTCTAAAAACTGAAAAACCGCTATACAGTGTTACGTCATCAATGGCGGAGAGTTTAAGACTTGGAGAAAGCAAAAGTGAATTTAGAGGAACCGATCCTGCTCGTCCATATCAGGCACTGGTAGGTAGCGAAATTATCCGTTTTATGACTATGATTATGACCGTTTAGACACGGTCTGAGTAGGTTATATTGCTATTTCTTTGTCTAAATCAGACCACATACTGCCCGCTCAGAAGCGGGCAGCCAACTCCGGCTTTTTGATTGCAGTGAACCCTTACTCCCAAATACGACTGTCAGTATAAAAAATAGTAATTTTGGAATCAGAAACCCGGACTAGTATATGGGTTAAGATGAATTGACTGACATATTTAAGCATCAGACCTTTTCAAACTTGCTGTCTGAATATATATCGCAATGTCCGTCGTAGTTATAAACATATCACATTAATGTGCTTGGAATTTATTGCATATTAATGAAAGGGCGTGCTGATGTAAATGCACATGATTGGAAATATCCTCTTTTTTTCTTTTAAAGTACTAAACTAGGTTTCTGCTTATGAAACGGGTAGACATATATAATAGTTATTAAAGTCCATAATGTCAATTTCATTAACTAAGTAATTACTAATCACGGCTATTATATATGACATGATTATGTATGCTATTAAGGAAAGGCAAGTCTGTCTTAAAAGAGAAACGCAGTGAAAATGTGCATGTTAAATGTAAAATATATGCGCAAAACATTTAATGGGGCAGCAGAATGAATAAAAAAATGCATTAAGTCTTTTCGAATTTTACGTAGTGTTAGCCATTGTGTGAAAAAGTGAACATTTTTCCTGAAGCATTTCTTTTGCTATTATTTCTGGAGGTCCAGTTATATTTGTTCTATATAGAGCCGGAGTGTTTATTTTTGTGAACTACAAGCCATCCTAAAATTTGTAATCACTATAAATTGAAAACAAAAATATTTTCGTACTAATTTTACGGAGTTAATTATCGAATTATACCACGACCCTGTTGTACTTACGCCTTAGAAGTATATTGGGTGTAGGCAAAGACGTTTGGAAGTTAACCGATAAATGGCGCTTAAACAGCAGAAAAAACTTATTGACTTAAAAGCTACAACGAAACACAATAAATATTTATAGGCCTGGTCACAACTTCCTCAACTGTCCGTTGCATTTGACCTTACCCCCTAATAGTCCGCCATATTGACATTTAGAAGAGTCTCACCTCCTTGAGTTCTAAAGGGATTAGTCGGTTGAGAACTTCTTGTCTCGTTTCCCCTGGCACTGAGTAGTGTGATTACCATTTAGCGGCTATCAATGCCCCCTGACAAAATGAGAATGCATTAAGCAGATAAAGCCGTCTTGAGAATCTCCGAAGCATTTCAAGAATGCCATGCATGGGCTTTAACGGTGTAGAGAATCGCTATTTGGCTAAGCGATTCAACGTTTCCATGAGCCTTAAATTGAAGAAAAAATATGACTAGTGGACCCAATATGTTTCGTTTTCGGACTCAACTCGGATTTTACTTTCGCACCAGTTAAACACTGTGAAGACACGACAAACGGAAAGCCAGTGACTATAAACAGATCTAGAAAGCCAGTGACTATAAACAGATCTAGAGAGCCAGTGACTATAAACAGATCTAGAAAGCCAGTGACTATAAACAGATCTAGAAAGCCAGTGACTATAAACAGATCTAGAGAGCCAGTGACTATAAACAGATCTAGAAAGCCAGTGACTATAAACAGATCTAGAGAGCCAGTGACTATAAACAGATCTAGAGACGAAACAATTCGCTGAATTTAGTTCCTCCCTATCAGATGTCGGAACAATCCGACACAGGTCTTTCATCGTTGGGTCGCGGGTTCCAATCCCACTCAGTTTATTGAGAAATTGAGAGAAAAAAAACATCCGACGTTCAGGGGTTTCCTCAGGGCAAAGAGCCTAGCCCCCCCCCCCCACCCCTCCCAAACTTAGCATGGGTACGCAAGCTTTGAAGAGAAATGTTCTTGACTGCGGTATCATGTTGGCTCATGAGATTTTGCGACCTCGTCTTAAATTCTGTGTCTTAAAAAGTACGTCTACCTAGTGAAAAAACATCTTAAATTTCTTTTGAACTGAGTGGGAATGGAACCGGCGAATGGTCGATATAATCAAGAAGAAAAACAGAAGTTATTTGGGAATGACTGACCAAAAATTTGGGTCAGTTGGCTTTGGAATTATAGCAGTGTTTAAACTATTAAATCCCCGACCATTATTTGTGACCTTCGTTGATAAGCTTACTGTACATTTTATTGTGGTCTGGATAACGAATAATCGACGTCATTTTAGCCACCTACTCTGGTAGCATCCGTCTCAAATGGCTATCTCTTCCGTCAATTGTTCATTTGATAGATTCACATTTAAGAGACAATGTGCTTTATCCATTGTGTGTGCAAAGTCAAAAACGTTGCCTATAAACACTTGACTCTCCGACAGTTAAGAGAAGGCCATCTCTTTTGTTTGTTTGAAGGCCATCCGTTGACACAAGGCATGTCGGTCGACACGGTCACATTTTCTTGCTTAGCTACTGGGAAATCGACACAGCTTTACTGACATAATCCTCTTTCCCATTGATCTGGAATAGGCTTGTATAAAAGCATAAAATCGGTCAAGATTTGAACCATGGAATGACTCAACAATCAATTTCTAATGTTGCGCTAGAAGTTCTCTTATCCTGTAAAAGGTGCATAGAGGTATATTATCACTTGTCCAACGGAAAAATCTGTAATCGTTACGCTAATTGCATGTAAAGTGACTTGAGAAATACACTTACCAAGACAGTGGCCGGTAAATACAGATCGGCAGTCATTCAAACAGTACGAAAACTCCCGACCGATGTCAGAACGAGTGCCGAGAGAAATTCTTGAGTCACCATTAAAAGGTTAAATTATGTACACGTGAGCGAACCAAGTTTTAATATTATCGGTACTTCGAACTCAGATCTCGTTAAAGTGGCATGGGCTGAAAAAATGGATTTTGTTCATAAATTTTGATCGTCTCGTCAGTTAGAGGTTATCAAACAACTGAATGGCCGACGTTGACATTAGGACAACCCATATCCTGTTTATGATGTACGAGTTGATACAGTGTCCGAAAAGATCAGAAAATTTAAATAACCAATACGAACGTTCAGTCATTCTAAGCCTAAGTTAGTTTAAAACACTTCTTCAACGTGCATTTTCGAGAATAGTTAAACTGAAAAGCTTCTATGGCTGTTCTTGAGAAAAAATCCGAATATTTCCACATTCTGTTTTAAAAGGAAAATACATTGGCAGCTCATGCCACTTTAAAGGCGTAAATCGTTGTTTTAAAAGTAGCATCCGTGTGCTTCCAAACTTATATTTGAATAAATGTGTTTTTCAAAATGAATCATGGTAACGGCGAACCGAATGATAAAGTGCGCCATTGACAGTACCGGTACGTTCGAAATAAAATTTGCTGTTTGGTTCATATCAGTAGTTCCTGAAAATGGTTATTATATATATTCATTTTCTGAAAAACAAAGGTCACTTTATGAAGTTCGTTTTTCTGTTGTAAATTATTCTACTCTGAAATGAAATAGGGGGCTCAGTGGCTTATCGTCGACTGGTGCACACATGCGACTGTTCAGGTAATGACTTCAATGACAGCAGAGCAGAGCAAAAGTCTCTTATCAGACGCAAGCCTTCCGTCAAATTGGTCGCGCTTTTAAATTTCACTCCGTGCAAAAATAGCAATTAAAAAGAGTGATTTTTCATTGGGTAACCTTATGTGGAAGTGTTACTAGTTCGACATCGAATGTCGGGGGTTTCCCATGAGAAGATAACCTGACGTCATCCCGACTAAACAGTCGCGCCAGACAAGTGAAAAACCGGTACAAAACATCAATCAATAAATCCAATCGTTCCTGAAACTGTGGTATTTTCTTATGCACCATCATAATTTGGCTAAATCAATCAGACCTGCACGGTTTGAGTAGATAAAGAATGATTTATTTTGACTATTATGGATATTTGTCCTGATTATATGACATTGTGAAACTGTGGAACATTGATTACTGCGCTCATAAAACACATTGTTATTGACAAATATTGATGTTTTATGCCACACTCTAGATTACTTTAATCATATGACGTCGTTGCCGAGTTTAATGGAGGAGGAAACATAGTTCTTTGCTCAGAAGAAATCCCTGGCCAATGTAGAGTACCCGATAAGTCATCTACATAGAGCAGTTAACTGAAAACCCGACTCATTTTTGAGCTTTTATCTTTGTACCGATCAGAAACTGAACCTGCGACCCATCGATAACTTATGCCGGTTTGAGTAACAATTGATCTACCGACTGAGCCACCGAGGCCCCTGACTTTGATTGAAGCCATGGGCTCAAACTTCACATCTTAACTTGTCCAAGATTGGAGTCTGGATATTCTGGACCTTATCGTGCGCGTGATAGTGACCACAATAAATATGTTTTACATTGACCGAAAAACCAAATGATAACCATCCAAAAAAGGGAAGCTGTGCAACACGTGGTCTTTACGAGCCGAAATAGTGTTCGAAAAGTAAAGAAAATACCAACAAAAAAAAACTGGGCGAACGGTCATTCATTTATTAAGGCCTAATTTATATCTTAACACGAAATCTATGTAAATTCTCTGGTCTCTCATCACTCCAAATTTTCTGTTCTTGTCTGTTGATGTCTGTTTTTCTTGATATACACAGTTAATACTTGAGGCTTCGATATAAAACATATCGTCGGAACCCACCATTAAAACTTACGCTTAGGCTCACTTTACACTTTACCCGTAAGACAAGTGGAACCTAATCCGTCGTTTCTAATTTAAAATGCATGTAGACATTGATTGGTTCCGCCACAAAAGTGTGGCGGGAATTTCACCAATCAGAATCGGCGTTACGTAAGCAGCCAGGCAGTGTTCAACACAAAGATGGACGACTTTTCCGTTTACACTTCAATTCGATAAACGTGCCTAAAACTTGAACAGTTCCGACGATTAGAAGATAACTTTTGATTGGTCCGACAGTAAATGGGAGTTCCCAGAAAACGAGGCTTTGAATCGCAGTTGGCCCAGGGGTAAAAGGTGAGCTTGTTGATAAATTAATCCTGGGCATCCGAGGATGTATAAAACAATACCCATTGGCTAAATATATATTTTTAACACACAGGCACAGGGAAAATCTTCTTGTCTAAAATAACCACGGAGACAAGTTTCTTATTTTGTTATAAAGTTGCTATATTAAACCACAACCCATGATATTTCATTAGGTTGACGACAGGCAGGAGTTTGGCCTTAGTCAATATAATTTTCTGGAAAAGATAATTTGGCAACAAATCATCAGTAGTTTTGGTAAAACTAACATGCCTATTTGCTATAGGTTTTAAATAGTAATCAATTAGCTGTGATATTCTTTAACGTTCACTATCAAAATCCGAGATAATAGGACGCCCTGGGCCTGGGGGCTTGGGTTATTTTTTCAATGGGTTTGTGTATTTTCGAAATATAGAGTACCCTGTTTTTAGAATTTTAGGTCAGATTCCAAAGAGCAATACTGCGTTTTATTAATATAGCCTTTTTCTTCAAGGGAACAAAGAATTTTATTGCAATTTCCAACATTTTCAGGCCTTGTTTCCTAATCAAGTTTTTGGTAATAAAGGGTTGTTTAGCTGCCGTTCTACCTCCTCAATCATAATCCTGTCTAGATATAAATGTAATAACTATTGTCGAGTATTTATCAGCAGGTTTTAAAACGATATATGTTTTGATGTCCCATTAGCTTACTATAACCGATGTTGAAGCTGTCTGGACAATGGAATTTTTAGATCTAAAGCTACTATATTATTAAAAATCACCCATGGCGGTTAACTTAAAAGCAGTTTCCGGTCTTTGTTTATCAAACAAAAATTATTTTTCTGTACATGACCTTTATATTCGAAATCACCCATGGCGGTTAACAGTTTCCAATCTTTGCTTATCAAACAAAAATTCCTTTCGTGTACAGGACTATTGTATTCCCCAGGAATAAAGGGCAATTTTAACATAGGAAAGCATGTATACTATTTCATATTATGTCACGTTGCTGAGAATGTGATATTATTTTATTTCTATCATTATACTTTTGCTGTGTATGTCCAGCAGAAATGTGTTATGATTAATGCGCTCATAATGTACGCTATTATAGACACAGGATAACTTGTCTGGATCAATATGGATATATTTCAGGATTATATACGATATTAAGATTCGATAATTACACTATCGTGTATAGTGTCTCAACGGCCACTCAGTGATCGAGGCGTACAAGGCCATTTCGTATTAGTGTGGAACCAACGCTTTAAGAGAGTTTCGGTGTCTATTTGCGAAGTTTCTCTCATGGTAGTCAGAATTTCTCTCTTATAGCAAGATAGCGCCATGTGTTAAGCCCTTTACTCCTGAGTTTTGCCCGAGTTTGAATCGAATTGCATATGTATCCCAACTAAAACAATTACTAGACCGATAGCTTAAGGACCTAATCAGCTTCTAGCGCATACTGCTATGGGTGTTAGGAAGGGTTCATCTTAGCAGGTAGAAAGTGTTCCGGACGGAAACGTATTGGCGTGCTTTCATACAGGAACTTACACCAAGGGGTTCACATCAATACAAATCATCTGTATTTGCCCAAAATGCAGTTTATTCTTTTCGAGTAAGGGTTTCATATTTGTACGGAGAAATATCAAGGGAGCCATCCTTTTGTCTTACGTAACTCAAACAGAACCGCTTGGAAAATTCATTATTAACCCTATGTCATCTAGCTAAAATATCGCTTCAGATTGAGTCTGTTGCTATAAGGAGTAAACTGTTCATATTTGTTCGCTTTAAAATATTTCGGCTGTTCTCTAAGATGTGAAAATTGCTATGAAAACTACGAAGGTCTAATAAGTTGTACTGACACGAGTCTCTAGAATATATGCTAAATGAATGTACAGACGTGTATGGCCTAGATCCAGAATGAATGTACAGACGTGTATGGCCTAGATCCAGAATGAATGTACAGACGTGTATGGCCTAGATCCAGAATGAATGTACAGACGTGTATGGCCTAGATCCAGAATGAATGTACAGACGTGTATGGCCTAGATCCAGAATGAATGTACAGACGTGTATGGCCTAGATCCAGAATGAATGTACAGACGTGTATGGCCTAGATCCAGAATGAATGTACAGACGTGTATGGCCTAGATCCAGAATGAATGTACAGACGTGTATGGCCTAGATCCAGAATGAATGAACCGAACTCGTCAATGTTATTAAAAATGTGTTTAATTTTTCGAATACATCGTGATTCTCACAGACAATATACAAAGTCAATGATTTAAATTTTCGATAACCTCCAAACGTTCTGTTTCTATAAATCAAAAATTAAAAAAAAATCGCCAAATTTTAATCAAAATATCCGAAACTGCTGAGCGATTAAAGTTAAAGCTAAAGGAATTTTCTATATTTGTTTCGTAACATAAAAAATCGTTTTCCACAGGAACAAAGGCAAAACTATATAAAGGTCTGTCGTTGTTTCATATTTTATTTTCTGTTTCATAATAATGACCTTTCGCATTTTTGCACGTTGCTGAAAATGTGATGCTTGAAGTATTCCACTTCAGCTGATTATGTGCCTTAAATAAAGCAGACTTGTCTAAGGCTTAATGAGCTCATATAGTATTTGAGTTATTGACAAGGGATAATTTGTCCCGGCTTCTATGGCTATATGTCATGATTTTATATTAGTGAAATACGAGAAGTATGCTGTCCGTGTGGTCTATCGTCCAAAGCTGACAAAGCTCTATATTTCACGTAACTTCGTGTACTAGGACAACGCACCTCTCAAGTATTGTGCCGCCATGTTAAATATGTATGACGTATAATTCGACTGCAACATAACGTTTTCACCAACATAACGTTTTCGCGCAAAATGGAATCGGTACGCATTACACAAACGTCCGATAAAAGCGCATGCGACGTTTAATTTTTTTCTGGACAGTTCACTATTTTTGGAAAACCATTTTGCAAGTGTAAGGTCAAGTTACGTTAATGACGATTTGAAAGTGAAAGTAAGTGCACTAAGGTATAAGCTGGAGAGATATTCGGGACACAGCAACAAGCACGATACCGGTCCTTTCGATATAGTTTATTTATCGGTTAGTATTTTACGCCTTGCTCAAAATGATTTCATTTCTTTGATGGCAACAGTTTTGTCAAGTGGAAAATTGAATTTAAACAAGAATTTTAGATTTGCCCGAACATGAAATCATCAGACTGAAAAATTCGCAGAGTCGGCAAATGTCACTGCATTGGACAATCGAATCAAAGACTGACTCGAAATATTTCTGTCAACTTTCGAACCCGCGATAGCTCGACGGAAGACCTGTGTTGAACTAAGAGACTATCGATTTGTGACTGAGCCACCAATTCCCCCCTCCCCCCCCCCCACACACATGCTTTTGGGAGAGCTGGATGCTCCCTGGCTGATTGCTGCGGATCGCGTGGTCTCACATCGCTCGATGGACACTATTACATACAGTTATGTAATATTGACAGGTGATCTGTTAGTTCACTATGTGAGGTCAAATACTCTAAGCACGTTACTCTCCCAAAGGCCGCCCTTGGGGTTAACGATGAGTATATACGATCTTTCAATGTGCATAATTCTGTGTGATCTCCCAGCCATGCAAGTCTTTCAAAGAGTCTTAAAAGATGAAAACGTACTAATCCTTTGGCAATGTTGGCAATGTTCAACACTGTTTATTCAATATAATTAAACTGTAAATAAAAACATCGATATGATGAAAATCAAACCTCTTTTTATTTAAAAACATTTCATAATGGACTTAAATGTACTTTAAATGATTTATGAAAAACGTTGAGGAATATTTTCTAATTTACATTAAATGTACTTCACAAGTCCATACAAAAAGAAACGCATGTGAAATGCCATGCTTTATTTACCCTTATACAATGATTGCTTTAGTTAAAGAGGCATGAGCTGCCAAAATTCACACTTTTTTCCATACAGTATGTGGCCTGTACGAACCGAAAACGTGTTCGAAAAGTAAACAAAATTTAGATAACCGGAACGACCATTCATTCATTCTAAGCGAAAGTTAGTTCAAAACAATACTATATCATACGTTTTCGAGACTAGAAGCACTAAAAAGCTCCTGAATTATACGTTTTGAGAAAAATAGCCAATAATTTCAACATTCTGTTTTAACGTTAAAATATCAACATTTTGGCAGCTCATGCCACTTTAATAAAGTCAGTGATATAATGTCTAAACACACCCTCCAGAATGTACATACGCTTGGGGTGATGATGTCATAGACCGCCTCTTGTGTGCCAGTGCGGGTTTGTGGCAGCTTGTATATATCGGACATCGCGTAGGACGTCACTTGATTTTCCAAAGTATTCAAGGAAAATATATAAATTTTCTTCTTGCTTTTTCTTTTATTATTTGGAAGTTTGTGTTTCATCCTATATTTTGAATATATACACCAAGTCCAAATATCGACTTCTAGATCTGATAAAATAAGTGTTCACAAACCCTTTAATGCATTTTGGAATCACCATTACGAAAATGTCATACTGATAATACTTTGAAGGGAATACCTACGTAAGAGAACCCTAGTCTGCTGCTTAACCGGAGTCACGATTCGGTGAATATAGTTCGTAAAATCTCTGGAGACTAAGCGAAATACATGATTTAATCCAGCCAATATTTTACAAAATAGAATAAGTTTTACGTTTTCAAGTTTAAAGCAAATAAAATATTTACACACATTTAACCGCTTTTAATAGCAGTTATGTTTTTGGTTCGCTCTTATCGTTTTGACAATTATATATTTCTTCGTCTAAAAAAGGGTATACATGTATTGGGATTACACTTTCTTGAAAAATGGCAGAAATTCTTCTACCTATTTTGGGTGAAATCCGAAACGGGAATTGAACCCGGGTCCCAGAGAATGGCACCTTTCACCAGCACTAAATGTCGGCTGCCTTATCCATTCAGCCGGCCGGTGTAATCCCAAAAAATAACGAGAATACTGTTATAGTCCCTTTCTAAAATACACTAATTAAACTGGTGTACATGTACTTCGGCTTGTTTTAAATATATTCCAAATGTCTAAAGCGACAATGATTTTATTTAAAAGTTAAGATGATGGAAGTCACCAAATGCATCGCCCGTTTTGAGACGAAAGTGTGGCGTGAGAAAAATCGAAATGATGGTTCTTTTTCGAAAATCTATGGATAAATATGTTCTTTAAAGGGATCTATAAACAACCTTGGGCAATATTTTCAAATTTGCATATAGAGGTACTTTACACGTCAGATTAAAACGAAAATTAAATCCCAGCCGTAGCAGATACAAAAATCTATCCTAACTTTACTGCTCCACGATCGTCATGAAAGTTAATTACCTCAGTAACATATGTCGTTAAATACGACCCCCCCCCCCCCTTTGCACTTACCCTCAGGGTGGTTCTGCAAGTTCTGCTACTCCAAGCCTCTTTATGGTAGTTTGTACGCAATGGAGGTCGTATATGACGTCACTTTTGACAATGTGCATACATGCATTTCCTAATCGCCGTTTTGTTTGACTGCCATAGAACCAAAGCGAAGATGTTTCCTTTCAATTATGTTTTTCAAAGATACATTTAAAACCATTAAAATGACATGTTGTCCGTATAATCGGAAATGCCGAACAAATTGCGATTATCGACACTTGAATATTTGTGCAGATTATTTCAAGGTAGCTCATGTCTTAATTAAGACGAAGTTGTTAATTTGTTACCTCAATCATAGGCACTCAACGATATAATCTAAGACTTCCTACAATTGGATTCTATATCACCAAATTGACGGCTGACAAATGATTTCACAACCGGTTTTGATATGACTTATTTGTCTATTTTCCCTTTTTTGTGGCAGCTATTTGCTATTAAGATAAGACAAAGCGGGTCTTGTTTCCCATGTATATTTTGCGTGAATTAGATGCATCGTTCCAAGGTGGAATATGCTATATACGTTTCTATTATAAGATATATATGTATGTAATAAATAAGCATCTAACGTCTTTTTTTTTCTTATCAAATATCTTGTCACACTTTCCACAGTGGTTCGTATATACGTGTGAGATGTGAGATATCCCAAGGTTTATAGGCGGACAAAAGAGGCAAGAGCTGCCAAATATAATGACAATTTCGTAGAAACAGAACTAGCTTATGTTTCGTTATTTTATTAAGAAATGTATAATAAGCGCCTTCCTCTGATACCAATCTTGGAGATGTACAATTAAGTGGCCTGACCTAACAAAATGTTGAAATTTATGCGTGAAAAGAAAAGTGTGCAGTTATTCTTTTTATGCACAACTTGTAAGAATTTTTGTGCTACAGACCTCCAGAATGTACGTGCCTATAGTATTTTAAACTAACTGAATTAATTTCGATTCTATTTACTTTTCGAACACAGTTACGCTTCGTACTGACCATAGAGAGTAAGGGTTTTACTCATTCTTACGCCAACCATTCAGTTTATCAGGGATCACAGTTATTGTCTATGTTCTGCACTCTCCTTTGGTTCGTATGGGACACTGCCTGGTCTTGCCGACAAGCTTTTTTACGACTGACAATCCGTTAATACTTCAAACGCCCAACTTCTCTTTGAATTCGGAATTTATGAAAAAGTCTGAATTTTGGTTATATTTTGAATTCCAACATTACTATTTCAAAATACTGGACATTGCACAAGTAAGTGACGAGCATGTGTTAAAATCAGAAAATGATTAATTTTATTGATAACAAGTTTGTTTTTAAGGTTTATCATATCTTCGGAAAAATGTTAAAACGCAGCTAAAATCGTTGAAACCTCGGACAAGAAAGATGTAACATTTAATGTGACCTATGTGAACCGTTTCCGAACTCCATAAAATAGAGTTAGTACAGAGTGTAAACATGTGAACTCTTCCATTTATTCAAGGAGTCATCCATTGGCGTTTGTTATAAAGCCCCAATATTCCCAAAAGAAAGGGGTGTGAATTAACAGTGTGAACCGGTAGTCTGGTCCACATTTTGGTGTTTGCTGCTTCAATTCGGCAACCTAATGTTTAACTGGTTGGAATCAACTTCAGAAAAATACTTTGCCCCTCAAAAGATGCTTGACAACACTTCAAGAGTGGTTAGAGTGTTAAAGTGGCATGAGCTGCCAAATTCACACATTCAAACGAAATAGTGTTCGAAAAGTAAAGCTTCTGAATTATACGTCTTGAGAAAAATAGCCGATAATTTCAACATTCTGTTTTTACGTTAATATGTCAACATTTTGGCAGCTCATTCCACTTTAATGAAATAAAAGTTTAGCAATTCATTGACCCTAATGATCAATAAATGGTTTCCATCGATGCTGCGTGGGTTCGAATTAAAATGGAACATTTTCTGAGTGAATGTTTTTTTCCGGACAAAGAACCCGGTTTCCTCCCCACTAAACCTGGCAAGGCCGCCATATAAGTGACATAATCTTGATTGTGGCGTAAAACACCAATCAATCACAGCAAAATCTTTTGATTATGTATTATCGAAAATAATCAGGAAGCATTATTTGAGTGGCCTGAAAAAAGAGTAACACAAATAAAACGTTTTATTAGACAAATTTCCGTATTATTCGATGTTTCCAGGTGGCTCTATCCTTCTTTACATAGTGAGAAGTGTTGATGGTATTAACTGAATACCAGGTTGATAATCACCATCTCTTTTCAGAACGCATGCGCTATTCTTACAGAGCGCGCTTTTGTTCACCTGTCTGATGTATACTGCTTCAGTTGTTAACAAGGTAGCCACTGAGACAACATAGGCTCGATAACTATTTTAACCATATAGTGTCTGATAAGGTTGTAAGTCTACATAAGTAAGATTGGAGAAAAAAACATATTACTTTCTTTTCAGGAGTATACAAACTTCTTTGAAACATACATTATTTACCTTTTTCTGTTTACTTTTCAGCTTGGAGCTTTCCTTGAATGGTCTTATAGCCAGCCAGATAACACAGGAACGATGAAACCAGAGAAAGGCCTATGTTCAGCGGGCAAGTGTACCACGAATAGACAACTGCCTTAATGTACCATGAAGCTTAAGTCCACGTTTGTGGTATCGTTTGTTAGTGTTGTTTTTGGATGGTTTACGAGTTACGTGGCGTCAACGCGCGCCGATGGAGTGTTCACGGACTGTTCTGCTGTTCTAGATGCCCCAAGAGGAATTATCCAGACGCCAAACTTCCCCGGACCTTATCCTTCACCGATATCATGTACGTGGCTGATTAAAACACCACCTAACAAAAAGCTGATTTTATACTTTACCCAGTTTTATGTACGTTTATCGTTTCACGTGGCCGAGTTTGATTTTTACGAAAGCGAAAGGAATTACAGTGGCTTGAACGAACTTGGGGAAATCAGTTTTGTTGATATATTGACCAGCTTAGTGGCCTACAAGCCTTACGTTGTGGTTAGTTTTATGACACCTGCCGATGTCAGTAATATCCATCTGCGGGTGGACGAGTACTTATTGGATGTGTATGGATTTAATATTACCTACGAGGTGGTGGACAGAGGGGAGAGCGTTCGTAAACACACCTGCTCTGTCCACGATTGTTCTTTTCTTGGCAACTGTTTAGTGGATGCCGATTTCTCCAATTACACCTGTCATTGTTTTGACGGTTACTTCGGAGATCAGTGCCAATATGGGCCCTATTGCCAACCACAAAAGAACATCAATATGTGTAAAAATGGGGGACAATGCAGGTAAGTTGTTTTGAATTATTAATCATCAGTGTAATGTGATCAGTTGAAAACATAGTATACCCATTAAGCTCACACGTTTTAAGAGAACGCATCTGGTGGATTTTGGAGACGTCAACAAGCAAATGCTCTAATTGCACTAAACACTCCCTCCTGTCTCTCTCCCCACTCACCTCCTACTCACAATATAATGGTCCCAGCTGATTTATAAACAAAGGTCATTCCTGAGTCGATATTTAACGGTCTTAATCAAGAAAAGTTGCATACAAATACTGATTTTAAACCAAAAGCGAGATGAAGGTATACTGTTTCAAACCTTTTTGTTTGTTTAATCGGTATTTAAGGACAACCCAACTTAATTCGGACACTGTCGTAATAGGAAAATAATTTCATACGCGACACAACGCCCTAGCCAATTAAAAAAAAACAAGAAACTGTTTTTATGACCTTCAAATGCCAACGTTCTCTTGACGGTAGGAATTCGTGAAATGAGTGTTTTGTGAAAACCGATGGAGACTAACACGGAAATTGGTCTAAGGATATAAGAAATTGTTTAATCTTTTTGGAAATGCGAACCTTTTGCTCTGCTGGTACGAATTTTAGAGCGATATATCAGTTTACTTGTTGTTTTAAATCAGACAAAAATTACGCGCATAGCGCTTCTAGGTCAGCGGGTCATAAAAACGGTTATGATGTAAAATAAAGCTTTTTGGTTATCCTTTCTAGGGATGAAGGTACTGTTGTTAAATCTGTCATCTCGCTGAATACATTTCCCCCCAGAACTGTGAAACTTTTACAAGATGTGTTTATACTCGACTTTCTTATGTGTGTCCTATTATTTCGACGTTATTTCACGCTACCAAAAATTGAAAATAAACGTGATTTGAACACACCTTGTAAAGATCAACAATCACTGAATCACGAATAGTTATAATAACTCGTCAGAATCACTTTAAGGACATCGTAAATTTAGCAGCATTATAGTTGAACAGCTGTCTCTAAAAGGTAACGGTATTCCCATGGTGAGCATTTCATATTATTATTAAATTCTTGACACATCCCACCTGGTATATTGATTTGATGGCTTGCTCTCCATGCCTTTCCGGAAGAGCGCTGTGAATTGTCGGAGATAATATCGCTAAATAGAGAACAGAGATTACGCCAAGATGCGTGCTTGTCCGGATTGTTTTACCCACCAAGGGCGTTTGTGTTTGCAGCATGGCCTTTCTGTGATTTGCATGAAGCGGTCAGCATATTATTTAAACAGTAATGCGTTTACTATTATTCTATAAAGTAAAGTGAGTTAAGTTACTTTGGAGGTTGCGTAACTGTCATGGCCACCCATACTCGTTGCTATAATACTTACGCAAAAAATAAAACTACGCCGTTTTTCAGTTATCACAGCAAAAGCGCAGATAATCACTCCATTATTTGTTAATTTTCACAAGGTTTATATATATACAGCCATCGGAAAACACCTGTTAGTCAGTCCGCATTGCAGGGCCCGTTTGAATTTTACTGATGGGGAAATCTAATGAATTACATATCATCATACACAATCTAATTTGAGGAGTACAGGCAGAGAAAGAATCTGGTAACAGTAGCAGGTTGAATCGTGTTCGACAGCAGTCGTTCGTCTTAGTATGAGACAATTGAGACATCCGCTGAAGAAAGTCTTTTTTCACAAGTTTAATTTCCGGAATGGAGATACCCCCTGTCATCGTTAAGTCATCTTTATAAATAAGATTCATGACCGAGTTAGTAAAGTGATACGATAACGTCTGTTTTTGTTCCGATTCCTTTTGCGACGTAAGTGAATCGCGTTAGTAACAACACTCATTGACGACCTGAAGACAATTATAGAGACTTGTCTTTATAAGGTTTGTTCGAGTTAAAAAGGCTATTCTTGTTATAAAATCCTTGTGACTTTGTTTAAAAAATATAACATAGTTCTTTTCTGGTATAGTCTTATTCAGTCTTAATAAACGTCACTTAGAGTTTAGTACATTTGATTGGTGAACGGCGTGAATTTTTAATTTGATAACGTTTAGCAGCTAGTTTTTTTTCTTAATTGGAATATTAATTCTTGGTTAATACCGGTATGAATCTAATGCAATATATGGTAATCCTAAAATCCAGGTTGATTGATTGACTGGTTAATGTTTTACGACGTACTCAAGAGTATTTCACTAACGAGTCGGCGTTGTCAGGTTTAGTTCTTTACAAAATTAACTTAAGTTTCTCGAGACATTTTCAAAAGGTTCAGGTTAAATATAGAAAAGCCTTATTTTGTTAGTATGATCAATTTGCGACATGTTTGCGTTCAGTGTGCAACTGCACAATATTCTAATTCTCTATAAATATATAATAATACATTCTGTAGAGTTCCACAAAACGAAATCCTTAATGTTATAGTATTAATAAAGTTTTACGAACGTGAATGATCATAAGGAAGTCTCAAGAATGCAATTCAAATTGAAGGAATTCCATACATTGGCTTCAAAATTTCCTAGCTGCATTTCAAATTATGGTTAACGACAATACCCCTAAATCAAGGACACAAAAGCATTAACCTCACAAGGCTTCATTAAGGATGTAACGTGATCACTTCTGATTTCTCCCAACAGCTATATTTGTTTCAAATTTGCGAATGCGGCTTTTTCCTGTAACACATTAGCATTTATAGAGCCATAGCTGAACTATAGCGAATTTGGAGAACATTTCAATTGATTGAACTTGAGTGGCAAGATAATGAAGTTTTTTGAATAAATAAATAGCTGGCGTTTGATCAAGGGAAATCCATACAGCGTATGACCTGTACAAAAGTCGATGTTACTATTATTGGAACCAGTGTTCTGAATCCTGGATCGCAACTATTTAAAAAATTACACCAGCAATATTAATAGATAGATTTGAACCTAAAACCTATCTCTTTGAAAAGAAATCTCATTTCTTATTCACCCAATACAATTCACAGGAATATAATTATAATGGAACGAATTTAACGTCATCAATAAAAAAAAAAGCTCCTGTCAGTCGTCAACCTAATGAAATATCATAGGTTTACTTTATTACAACAATTTATGATGGGGTATAAAGGTCTAAATGATATACCTCTTTTTAACACAATTAGAAACTTGTCTCCGTGGTTATTTTAGACAAGAAGATTTTCCCTGTGCCCGTGTGTTTTAGTGCTCATAAATAAAAAAATACTTAGAATGTTATCCATCATTGAGAAAGCACGCTGTTGATAATACCGGAACATTAAGTCATTAACCTTGCATGGAACTTCCATGGCTTCTGTAACATAATGACTTTCCAATTGACGTATTTTGGAATCTCCTATAGCGCAAATTGTCCGTGAGTGTGTATAAACCGATTTGCACTTTTATTTTAAGAATCGTATTTTTGTAAAATTCAAAATTGTTGCTTAACAGCTTGAGTTCAGTTGTGCTTTCTAGCTTGAGTTCAGTTGTTAAATAAGCGCATGAATTAAAAATTAATTTGAATTTTAACGGGAATAGATGTATTAGCTGTACTCCGCACCGATTAAATTTAATATCTGTGCTCCGCGACCGATTGGTTTAAGCTCAGCCCACCTGTACTTAGTGACCCAGTTTTATCCGGAAACTCTTTCTGCATTCTTTTCTTTGCCTTCAAATACCTTTAAAAATCAACTTGAAGAAATGAAATGAAATACTTCATGATATGAATGTTAAACAGGTATGAGCTGTCAAACAATTTTTTTCCTAAATTCCGATTGTCAAGAGAAGCTCAGTGTAGAAGTACCCAAATTATCTGAAGTAACCAAAGTGTCTGAAGTAACCAAAGTGTCTGAAGTAACCAAAGTGTCTGAAGTAACCAAAGTGTCTGAAGTAACCAAAGGATTGGCATTGGCAGATCAAATAGCCAGGATGTAGGAGTATATTTTTTGAAAGATTTACTGCTTATAAAACTACCTAAACGTACATTCGCAAGATCGGCATCAACGGAAAGCTCTTATTTTGTACTTTTTGATTGACGATCAATCAGCTAAATCTGTTTTAACGAAATTTTCTATTTTGACAGCCTATGTCAGTTTAAAGATTTTGCCTAGTACAATTTTAAGGAATAAGTGTTCCTGGTCATTGCGGAGAACATTTTCAGGGCTATTTTACTTTCCGAAAAAATGTATATTTTAACAACGCTATAAACACCATCCATTAGTGTTACAACCAGTCGTAAAGTTACGCTGGGTGTTCTATGTGCGGATTGAACCATCATTATCTACCATGGTAAAACACAGAATGGCTATGGAAATTTTACCTTGGCTCTATATATAACGTTAAAGTAGCCAGTAACATCAATATACTTTGACCGCATCTTCTCCAGCCAAGATAAAACCTACATGTCTCCATTCCGCGTTTTACCTTGGCGGACTACTCCACTCAAACCCGTAAATCGAGCAGCTCGTTTTGATTGGATGCGAGTAAAACTTCTCGCAGCTAATCAAAACCTCGGACACTTACACTGAAAATAACGTAATGGCGGCTGTGTTCACCTTGAACTTTTGTGTAACAAGTGCTGATTGGCCAAGACTCTGTAAGTATAGGAAAGACAAGTCTTACATTCCCACCAGTGGGCGCTGTTCGATTTACGGGTTAGAGTGGAGTAGTCCGCCAAGGTAAAACACGGAATGGGGACATGCAGAAGATGACTTTGACCGTAGAGTTTGGGTATTTACAACTAAGAGGGGTATAGGTATAATAAAGGTACGAGTCTGACAAGTTGTCTTGGGGACAAGTATGAGGCATGCTTTATGTAACTCATAGTGTCTCATAGTGAACACAAATAATGTGTATACCTACCCCAAACATTCATAAAACAAAAGGTACATATAAGGGAGTAGTAATTCCGTTGTTATTTGCATTTAAAAAGTAAAAGTGTTAAAAGCCACTTTAGCTAACGATTTTGTAAAGGTCAACGTTAATATGCGCCATAAACATTCAATAATACATTGATATTGTTTAACCCACTCTCGTTCGACCTCTGCCTGCAAATAAGCCGAGTCACTATCTTGTTTTAGTCGCAGGTTTGATATGGGGTTCAAATTTCAAGTTTGTACTATAAATATGTATATTTTGACAGACCTTCCAGACCATAACCAATCTATTCAGTGACGTAAATTTTTGTCAACTAATAATATCAACTCAAAATTTTAACCCCATGTATTTAAAGGCCCGTTCACACGGTTTCCTACCTTGTAGCATGCGAATGGAATGGGGCTTTTAATTGGTTGATACGATTTATCAACCAATCAAATACATCCAATTTTGTTGCATGCTACAAGTCGGTATGACAAATCACACCGAGTGAACGGGCTCCTGTATGAAAAAGATAATTCAATTTAAAACAAATTTCAAACCTTTCGAACTCGGGTTTAATTAATAAACGAAACGAACTATAAATATAAATCAAAGAATTGTCAATATTTTCGGTCTTGCTTTGATGTGTTGGTTTTTATTAACATTGTATTACATGTAAATTATAAATAAGGTTTCAGGAAGATCTACAACAAAATCGACAGTGGTTAATTGTATTGGACGGGTTTACCTCTAGAAAGTATTAGATAATTAGAAACTATTAGCGACCCAAATTAAACTAACATATCAGGTTCTCCGCGAAATATAGTAAAGTATGAAGAGGTGAAGATACCAACAAAAATAGCTGCCGGAATTCGGACTTTTTCATAAATTCTCAATGTCAAGCGTAGCTGAGTGTCTCAAGTAACTTGAAAATAAAAATAACGGATTGACGGTGAAATATCAGTAAAGCCGCTAACCCATATGAACAAATGATATGTCAGCCCTTGTATCGCAATGCCGTTTTAGATTGCATTGTCAAAGATTTACCTATGTGGGATGGTTGCCTTTTACCATTGGAAAGTCGTGGATTCCCTCCGGACATAGAGCCCGGTTTCCTCCCACAATAAAACTGGCAACGCCGCCATATAAGTCAAATAATCTTGAGCGCGGCGTAAAACACCAAACAATCAATCAATCAACCAAATATTTAACTATTTGCCCTAAGATAATCTGTAGTTCCCTTTAACAAATATGTCACATCTAATAAATGTGTTTAACATGCTTTGATATAATAGCGTACAATGTACGTTAACATTTGTTAAAAATCTTCTTTTTTTTTGCAAAAAAAAAGTGAAACGTGTTTAAAAGCACACACGCCCCTGGTGCCTGGCGTTTACAGCACACATTCCAACATCAATCATTTAGTTTGACGTTTTCAAAATTTATGATTCTCTGAATTTGGCAGACCATGCCTTTAAACGAAGCACAGAACAGGTGTATTTCCTATGACCCACTCAAGTTGGTCGTCTTAGCTAACAAGGTTCTGCTTATCTGGACAATATAATTATATCCTTCCAAAATATATTTAGAACTAAGGGGTTGGTTTGAAACCATGTTTGAAGGCGTAATTATGTGACATAAAAGTATGATATATCACGTCGATATGCATTGTTCCTTGACAAGGTCGTTATTGAAATCGAGGGGTCTTTGAAACGAATAAAACTATCGTCAATCACACCTTGGAATTGATCAGTAATTCTTTTTCTCTCGTGTGAACTAATTTTGATTATTTCATACCTTAAATTTATTAATTTATGAACACTAAATAACACGGGCACAGGGAAAGTCTTCTTCTCTAAAATAATCATGGAGACCAGTTTCTTATTGTGTTAAAAATGGGTATAGTATTCCTTAAATAGAAGTAATGGCATTAAGAAGAATATCGTTGTAAAGTCCTGAGATAAACAGCCAGAAAATCTATTTAATAATTGTGGTTTGCGCCGCTCTGAAAACAAAATCTCCAAAAAAAAAACACCGATTGCTTATGGGGTTAGTACAAGAACACAAAACAAGGCACCGATTGCTTATGGGGTTAGTACAAGAACACAAAACAAGGCACCGATTGCTTATGGGGTTAGTACAAGAACACAAAACAAGGCATACACTCAGAAAAAATTAAAATGCATGAGGTAAAGCTGTTTTATGGGCCTTAATGTGTATTTTGAAATAGAAATCCTATCTCTTCTTTCATTTAATTCGTTTAGATATTGGGTTATGAAACAAAATTTGCGTTTCTTAAATAAAAACGCATTCTGGGAGGCGGGTTAGTCTTTATTTTATTTTTTTTTTTAACATGCTTTATTTTGATTGCGGACCAGTTTTAAGCAAAGCTTATAACACTGGTCCGCTTACATACAGAAAATACATATGGCATAGGCAATTAGAAGTATTTACAATATGTACAACAATCCTATTCCTAGTTTCTAAAGAAAAGTTTGGTGGGATGGGATACATACATTTCGTGATATAAATGCACAATATTAAGTTAAAGTTCAGGCTGTCATGACAGCGATTTAGGTTTTTGGAAAATAAATAGATATTAAATAAGTAAAGATAAATAGATAGATAAATATCATAAATAAATAAACAACTACACACACAAAAACAAACAGTCAAACTAGAGGGGGAAAAAAAAAAAACTACTCATTTTCTTGAAAATCGTTAAAAGAAACGTTTCGAGCGTTCTATGTAGTTAGTCTTCTAAAACATAGTCATGCCTTTTCTGTCCCACAAATATTTGTAAATATTATAGATTTTCGACTAACACTAATAACATGCTATGAACAACAAAAAAAACACAGCTATACAAATTCTTGTTATATAATTGAGATATTAAGATAAATGTGAACTGTCAATTCTTATACCTTGCATGACTTGTTTTCAAATGTAATTTGCTTATGCGACATTTATTTCGGATTTAGGCCATATTTTTTTAGAACAATATTTAATTCAGGCCCTAGGCTATCTTCAAGATTCTGTAACTCATTTATTTTCAGAATTAACAACACAAAAGGGAAGTTAGAGCATTGCTTTATGATTTAAAATACCTCCAGATTATATAACATGCTTTAGAGGTTCCACGTGTTATTCAAATAATATGCGGGGTATCCGTGGCTCAGTAGGTAGAATGTTGGACGCTCAATCCGAACAGCCTTCCACAAATGGTTCGCGGGTTCGAATCCCACTCAGTCCAAACAATTGGAAAATTTTCTGACTGGGTTTCCCCTCGGACGACCTATTTGGGGTGGTTGCCAGTTACCACCGTAAGGTCGTGGCTTTCCTCCGGGCATAGAGCCCGGTTTCCTTCCACAATGAAACTATCAACGCCGCCATATAAGTGAGATAATATTGAGCTCGGCGTAAAACACCAAACAACCAATCAATCAAATAGCATGCCCTTGTTCCTTATTTTGATAGATTGTATATGGTCTTACGCAAACGCAGCCTGTGTTAAAATTTAAATACACAGATGGATAGACTACAGCTGCGTAAATAAATATGATCCTGGTTCGAGTAGATTCACTCGAAATCTTTTTAATGAAAATACGTCAGCTAATTATAAAATTAGCAACAATGTACATGTTCAAATTACTTATAGAATCCCACTCAGTCCCCCAAAATTGGAAAATTTTCTGACTGGGTTTTCACTCGAACGACTTATGTGGGATGGTTGCCAGTTACCAACGGAAGGTCGTGGGTTTCCTCCGGGCATAGAGCCCGTTTTCTCCCACAGTAAAAACTGGCAACGCCGCCATATAAGTGAAATAATCTTGAGCGCGGCGTCAATTAATCAATCAAATTACTTATAAAGCACATGCTCTAAAACAGATTTAACGCAACATAGGTTATATCAAATGTCTATGGATATATTTAGATAATTACTCGTTCTAGTTATAAAAAGTACAAAATAAGAGGTTTTCATTAGTTCTACATTCTTCTATTTGATTTGTGTCCGTTATGTGCACACTTATTCCGCCCTTACGCGTTACTTGCTTTACCATTATTTCCTACGTCATCGTCAATCCTTTAGTTTTCCAAGGTACTTCAACACTGAAAACTACGAATGTTGGCAGCTCAGGCAACTCTGAGTTGTGGACATGTATGGGACAGTCTGCACTTCGGTATATGGCAAGTCGCCATATGTCTGGGCTGGATACAAAAGTTTATTGCAATAAAAATTTTGACACACGCTGTTTCGGTACATATCTGAATTTCTTAAGTGTTTCATTTATAAATAGTAAAGACTGAACGTTGTTGCAACGAGTTTTGTCTCAACGTACGAGTTTTATTCCAACTCACGAGTTTTGTCACAAGGTCGACGAGTTTTGTCACAACTCACGAGTTTTGTTCCAATCTTGACCAGTTTTGTTCTAAACACGTCACGTGTTTTGATACAAACAGTCGACAGCTTTTGTGCCAAATTTTACATGTCACGAGTTTTGGTACAAACAGTCGACAGGATTTGTAACAAATGTTGGCTGATGTTTATAACCTTTTTTAATAAGTAGATGGAGTTAGGAGTAAATTAGATTACCATAATTTATTTTGGAAAGGTAGTTAAATCAACACAAAGAAAAAAATTAAATGCTGAATTACCAACACGAAGACAACTTTTCACCAAAAGAACGAACAAATCCTTCCCATGAATTGAACTCGAAGCCGCGATGTGTAGGCCGACCTTGTTTGCCGGTATTAGTATGCTGAATTTCCAAATAAAGCCAAGCCAAATTAACAGTAGGGGACAATTGTGATTGGCATACCTACAATAGTTGCCCTATAAACCACAAAGCGGCTTCTAATTCCACTTCAGTACGTCAATATATGTTTCTGGTTAAAATTATGGGATTGAACGGTTACTAAGAACGGCCTGGCTAGGGAAAGGGTGAACGGTGAAATATCCCTGATAAAGCCTTGGGAACGCCATGATGAAGAATAAATGATTTGGGTAAATTCGTCTTCATTTGGGTAATTCGCCATAGGCCTACCTGCACAGGCCAACAGGTTAAGTTCAATCTAAGGCAAAGCTCTTTTTCATTCATTTTGGGTAATTCGACATAATTGTACTTAGTCCGGGTTTCTGACTCCAAAATGACTTTTTTTTTACTGACGGTCGTATTTTGGCAGTCAGTATAAAAAAAAATAGTAAATAGTGTCACGACAGTAATAGGCTTTGAAGACCTTCGAAAAACTAAATGATTGGGGTTGGAATGAGGAAAATCCATACAGTATGTGGCCTGTACGAACTGAAAACGTGTTCGAAAAGTAAACAAAAATTAAATAACAGGGACGACCATTCATTCATTCTAAGCCTAAGTTAGTTCAAAACAATACTCTATCGTACATTTTCGAGACTTGAAGCACTGAAGGGCTTCTGAATTATACGTCTTGAGAAAAATAGCCAATAATTTCAACATTCTGTTTTAACGTCAAAATATCAACATTTTGGCAGCTCATTTAAACTAGTAAAATAATCAGTATTAGTTTGAGAACAGATTATTCCATCTCTTCAAATACTTTGGATTTTTGTTTTGTTTGCAGGGAAACATTAATGTTTCAAATAAGTACATTGCAATTTACATAACTATCTTATCAAACTTGTATCAGTTGAAAGTTACAAAAAAAGTTTATGTCAAGTAAGCAAACGGAACACACTTCGGCTTTCTCCGCTTGCTACCGGTCGGCTTTGACACGCCTCGGACACACTCGGAACATCCTTCGGCTATCTTCGCTCGCTACCGGTCGGCTTTGACACGCCTCGGACAGTCTGCGTTTTTTATACGGCAAATCACCGTATTTTTGGGCTGAATAAAAATGGCGTCGAAAGTAAATATCAAGATGTTTTACTACAGACGAAAACAGAAAATAAAAATAATTATAAATTTATTAAATGCTAATATCATTTAGAAAGATATTTGTTTATATAATATATTTAGCCCGGTAAAGCACATGTTGTGTAACGCAAAGAAGAGACGCAGTTTCGGTACATTCCAGGAATCCTCCAATACTTCAATTATAAAACTGATCGCGCCTGAAAGTTAACAAACAGAGTATTTCGGTCCCTTACATTATCACGAGGACACTTTCGATGGGCCCCCAAGAGGATGTGGAAATTGTACGTTACACGGCTACCTTTTTGGTCGCCACATTCAAAATGACCTGCAGTCTATCAGAGGGTATTTCACGCACGTAAATCCCCGAAGTTTCAGAGTGGCCTCGGACACATAGTCTGATAACTTCGGGGATTTACGTGCGTGAAATACCCTCTGATAGACAGCAGGTCATTTTGAATATGGCGACCAAATAGGTAGCCGTGAAGCGTACAATTCCCAAATCCTCTTGAGGGCCACACAAGAGTGTCCCCGTGATAATGTAAGGGACTGAAACACTCGGTTTGTTAACTTTCAGCCTAGATCAGTTATATAATTGAAGCATTGGAGGATTCCTGATATGTACCGAAACTGCGTCTGTCTACAACATGTTGTTTACCGGGCTAAATGAAATATATAAACAAATATCTTTCTAAATGATATTACCATTTAATAAATTTATAATTATTTTCTTTTTTCGTCTGTAGTAAAACATTTTGATGTTTACTTTTGACGTCATTTTTATTAACACTGGAAAATGAGACATGACACAACTACTGGGTAGTGAGTTTGTACCAGCCAAGTTTCAAAATAATCCTCTAAATATTAAACGAAATATGACCAAAACAAAAAATATCGGCAGAATGTGACCATTGCCACAAAAAGGGCAAAATACCAGCCAAATTCCAAAGCAATCCTCAAATATATTAACCGGGACATGGTCAGGACAAGAAATCATGACGGACGGACAAGGTGGCGACTAAATGTTCCGTCGAAAGTTTTCGGAGAGCAAAGCGATCAAGCACTATAAAATTGCCCACAACTGACATTTTGGGACAAAAACTGTTGACACTTTGTATCAAAACTCGTGTCCTATTAAAATTGTTACAAAAGCGGTTGACGGTTTGTATCAAAACTCGTAACATTGATTTTGTAACAAAACTCGGCAGGATTGGAACAAAACTTGGGACATGTAACAAAAGCTGGCGCTCTTGTGACAAAACTCGTAACCTTTTGTGACAAAACTCGTCAACATTGTAACAAATCTCGTGAGTTGGAATAAAACTCGTACGTTGTGACAAAACTCGTTGCAACAACGTTAGCAAATCGGGTCACTTTTGCTGGGCTTCCAAAAAGATATCGGGACAACGGTGGTCCAGTGGGTTAGATTGATCGCCCCTCAATCCCACACAGACCTTCCATCGCAGCGGCGAGGATTCCAATCACACTCAGACCAAAATAAAACTGAATTGATTTTTCACTAAGTCGCCATAAGTGGATGAATTGTCATGTAGGTCTACTCGCGGAAGGTCGGGAGTTGCCTCCGGGTAATGAACCCGGTTTCCTCCCCAACTATACCTGAAAACGCCGCTATACAAGTTAAATAATTTTGAGTGCGGCGTAAAACATCAATCAGTCGATTAATCCACAAGGATATCGAAATTGTTCGATTAATCGACATATTTTTGGTCACCACGTTAAAAAATAACTGCAGTATGCCGAAGGGTTATTTGACGTTTGTAAATCCCCAAGATTATCCGACTGACTGGTTCAGCAAAGGATTACAAGCTGTTTATAAAAATTCCACTGATGTGCTACATGTTTAATGATAGGTCATCACAACTATGTTCACCAAAAGTTAGTAGTTGAAAATTCAATTATATTGATTTTGGCGGTCAAAAAATGGGAACAAATTGAAAATTATCTTTTTGCCAACTGACACTCTCAGACATGCTGGAACCAGGTACATTGGAGCTATACTGTAATAGACATTAATTCCATTTTTAGAGTGCAGACACTTGTATAACCTTGAGATATTTAGCAAGTATTAAGAAACTAGCTTTCAATTACAGGCTATACATGTATATCACATGTTAAATATCATGATGTGTATTGAAGTGTTACTGTCATGACTTTTGGGTAAATGGTCCCCCTTGTTGGAGAGAGGCCATTTTAGTGAACATCTGTTTAATACTAATTTACTTTCCCCTCTGCTATTGTAGGTACTTGTATGGATCCTTGGTCAATACGTGTGAGTGCCCGCCAGAGTTTGAAGGTCCCCAATGTGGTATAAGGAAAGCACTCATATCTAAAGGTAACGAACTATTGCATTACCCAAATTAAATATCCATGTCCAGATCGAGACTTATCACCTCTCTGTTCCATTGAGCAAACCCAAATCTCAGCTCATACCTATACAAAACAATTAAGAAAAGTCAAAAGGTCATTCCTTATAAGGTCTTAATTTCATGTATATCTAAATTGGGAGAATGATTTTAAGTAAGTAAAGAGAAGTGTTACAAAGGTAAATGGATGAACTTCAATTGCATAGCATTTAATTTGTCAAGAAGTTTTTCATGGTATATCGATATGTCGTTTAACGATCCAATTAAATATTTTCACGAAAATACCCCAGTGCTGACACCAACAAAATATTTAGTATACATCAACTGAACAACCATGCAAGGCAAATGAAAGTTGTTGTGCAATGAATTATTTTGTTTTTATGACGTATGGCTTTTTGGCAAAACGTCAAAAATGTGCTACTGATTAGATTGATTAATTGATTGATTAATATTTTACGCCGCAATCAAAATTATTTCACTTAAATGGCGGCGTTGGCAGGTTTATTGAAGGAGGAAACCGAGCTCATTGTCCAAAGAAAGTCACTGACCTGGCAACATATACTCCGATCCATTTTATTGGATCTGAGTGTGATTTGAACCCTCGCTGTATCGATAGAAGGCCTGTGTAGGACTGAGGGACTATCACTTTAACCGATTGAGACACCCACTGAGGCCCCAGATTAGATATAGAGAGCGAGCAACTATCTGTAATCCAAGTAAAGCTTTTTTTACCTCACCAGAAACATGACGCACGATCTAGACTCAAACTGAGATGAAACTAAACATAAGTATAGCTACTAATTTATTGCATTTATCTACGGTTTGATTTATTCATATGAGTATTTCATCAGGAGTTTACGTTTTTTCGTAGAATGTCAAACATTGGGCTGCACTCATAAATGTGTCAACGATGACAGTGAGCGATTAAAGTGTGGTTGTAAAGATGGCTACAAATTGACAAAAGACAACGTCACATGTGTTGAGGAAGGTAAGGTATTGCATGGGTCAGTTTTTGTATTGATTGATTCATTGGTGTCTTATGCCGCACTCAAGATCATTTCTCTTATATGGCGGTGTTGCCATGTTTAGTGGGGGAGGAAACCGGGCTCATTGTCCAGAGGAAACATCCGACCTTCGGTGAATACCTGTCAACTCTCCCACACACCTTTTTAATTACACATATACCGGATACATGCTCTACTCTTTAAACAAAATGTCAACAGGAGTATAGTTAAGAGAAGTAAAAGCAACTTAAAGGCCTTGAATCCAATCACAAAATTAGATAAAATGCTGAAGGATTTTTTCCTGACTCGCTGACTAAGGAATTGTATATATTTATTTTACGACATATGCTCTAGACTATGCACCAGTGTGCCTTTTACTAACATGTTAACATCTTAAATGTTGCGGACACAAAGGGCGCGGAAGATGATTATTAAATTTGGTCAATGTCACTGTCTTAATCTTTGTTAATATTTGTTCGACAGACTACACAAATCATTTTTATGTTTTCAGATTCATCACGGGTTACAATAACTCGATTTTTGAGATACATATGAGACATGTTTAGGTAAACCTGAGGGCTAGGTCACACTATGTTGCAGTCTAGCCATTGTTGGTCTCGGTCAACTAGATTCTAAAGCAATACTGAAGAAAGACAATCAATCTTCTGTCTTTAGAAATGTATTTTAATTCGCTGATTCAACTCCAGAAGTTAATTAATCCGTCTTACCTAAAAGTTAATGAACAATAATGGTACTGAGATTGTGTCTTGTCTTGGTTTCACAGGCCGACTACGTGTGGTTGTTGGAGTGCTAATTAGGCCGAACAATACGTCAGCCTCGGCAGTGTCTCCGGACGTCTTTACCAGCGATACATTCCTCCTGTCACTCACAAATACTGTAAGTAGTTCTTGATCCACCTTATGCCTTGTTATTTGGTCATTGCATGGCCTGTCATTACATTTGATAAACTGGTTGGTAGGACATTAAAGGGTGTTTTAAGTTTAAAAATAAAGTTGGTTTAACATGGGAGAAGCCTTAGGGCTTTTAATTAATGTAAGTCCGCTCAGCAAAGAAAACCCAACTGAAAGGAAAGATAGAAACGTATTTTATCATTTTATTTTTCTTGCGTCAATGATATTTATATTGCAATTATGGTAAAAATATTGTTAGAATTTCTACCCCTGAAACCAATTTGTATGGCTAACAAATAATGTCTTTAATACCAATGACACACAAACACATTTTAAGGTTTACTTTAACCCAGACTTCTTGCCCGTTTCATCAACCTTCTGAACGAAGTCCATTCTCTCGCTGACTGATCGGTTGATTGATTGATATTTTACACCACAATCAAGGTTATTATATTTTTATGCCGGCCTTGCCAGATTAAGTCTGGGGTGTGGGGGGGGGGGGGGTGTTCATTGCCCGGAGGAAACACCAGACCTTTGGCCAGTACCTGGCAACTATCACACATAAGTGATCGAGTGAAAAATCCACTCAGAATTTGTTCAATTTTTATTTGGTCTAAGTGGAATTCGAACCATCGGCGTGTCGATGGAAAGTCTCGCTGACCGAAAGTTCTAAATAGTAATCCATGAATGATGATTGCTCCTTGGTGTCACCTAAACGTATGGCCGCCTTCAGCAGATGTGTGAGAGGAAAGTCTTATGACATCATTACATCGTTTTCGTTTATTAAATCATCATCTCGATTTCAGATATAATACACCTTCTGTACAAAAAGCGGTAGTTAGCTGGTAGACACGCCAGCAGACAATTAGTAAAAACATGTCGTTTCTGTGCTAAGCTGTGGGTGAATATACCATTAATAAGTTTTTATAGTCAAAACGAAAATGAATATATTGTTGCAAACTTTTTTGCCCCAAAAAATCAAGTGCATTTCTCTCGATTTGGCAAACGAATTCGATCTCTTAAGGGAGGGGAAATCTCTAGAAATACATAGGGATTATCGTCGATAACAACCTTCAAAGTACTTAAAACATTTCACGTCAATTACCTCCAGTAACCCTCAAGCTAATAAAAACAGACAGAAGTATGTCCTTTCAGTGGCTTATCTGTGTAGCCATTTTTCCGTTTTAGGATGACGTGATGTTGATATAGCTATTTTTAGATCAATAATGGCGTATTTTTAAGGCTCCCCAATGTATAATGGTAGATTTAGGTCCAAAAAACATGGCGACAAACTTGAAGTGGGAAGATTGTCTACGAATATATAGGTCAGTATGCAACGGCACACCATTTCTTAGCCAAGCGGCCCCATGCCATTGGCTAAATTTCATCACATGACTACTGTATAACGCACTTAAATTTTTATTGAACAATAATTTGATAAAACTAATGAAAAAATCGTGGCGGCCTTGTGAATGGCCTATGGAGCTTATTCTCTATTGTAACGCCACCTTCAAATTTCAATTATTCACATACGAGGGGATAAAACATACATTGGACAGTTGTTTTGGACTAAATGAACTCTGCTCTTTCCATCTAAACTAGTCTAAAGCTTAGATTTTCTTTCCCTTTAATAAATTCTTTTCGATGTCCTCATTGTTGTCCAATCGGAAGTCGATGGTTCTCTTGGATGGTTTTACTTTTTACGGAAAACCTTAACCTGAGTAATCTTAAATAGCTAACTCGGTTCTGAACGTTTCCAAAAACTCAATATGCTTTTTGTTAGGAGGGTGTCAGCTTACTGTAACACGAACGAGAAAGCCAAAATTAACACATAGATAGGTAACAGATTGAGCGCACTGTGGTGTATGTATGACCTTAAAGGGAAAGAAAATCTAAGCTTTAGACTAGTTTAGATGGAAAGAGTAGAGTTCATTTAGTCCAAAACAACTGTCCAATGTATGTTTTATCCCCTCGTAAGCGAATAATTGAAATTTGAAGGTGGCGTTACAATAGAGAATAAGTTCCATAGGCCATTCACAAGGCCGCCACCATTTTTTCATAAGTTTTATCCAATTATTGTTGAATAAAAATTTAAGTGCGTTATAGAGTAGTCATGTGATGCAATTTAGCCAATGGCTGGCTAAGTAATGGCGCGCGGTTGCATACTGACCTATATATTCGGAGACAATCTTCCCACTTCAAGTTTGTCGCCATGTTTTTTGGGACCTATATCTACCCTTATACATTAGAGAGCTGTTAAAATACGTCATTATTGATCTAAAAATAGCTATACCAACATCACGTCATCCTAAAACGGAAAAATGGCTACACAGATAAGCCACTGAAAGGACATACTTCTGTCTGTTTTTATTAGCTTGAGGGTCACTGGAGGTAATTGACGTGAAATGTTTTAAGTACTTTGAAGGTTGTTATCGACGATAATCCCTATGTATTTCTAGAGATTTCCCCTCCTTTAAAGTCGTGAACGGTAACAAATGTTGGATAATTGTATACTATGACGTTTTTCGAATGTCCTTGCGTTTAACCAATGGTGGACATGGGTTTATGCAGATATTTATCCACGCAATTTTTTTTAAAATAAAAGAATTCAGCAATTTAGCATGGTCAGCCCTAAATAGATAAGTTAGTAATTTTGGACATAATTGTGTAGTTGATTTTTGATATTATTACAAATAGATTGCATATAGCGACAGTCAAACCAAGTCATACTAAATAGACTATCTGTGTTACACACATATGCTTGTTTTACTGGCCACAAGCAAATATTTGTTTTGAAACGTGCATGAATAAATTCACTTCTTCTTTGGCCTTCGTTTTAACCGATTGTTAGAACTTAAAACACACTGACACAGACAAGACCGACATTTCCATTACCTTAATACCATAGATGAATATACTGGATGGGGTTATACCTAAGTAATAATTAATAAGGCTTCAACTGTGGCCGATATATCTACATATTGTAGATCAAAGCTACCACCAGCAGACCCGGACATCCATAGTAATGTGCCTGTTGGTCTGTTCCAATCAATACCCGTGATGGACGTGAAGCGCCCGGGTGTTCCCCTGACCTGTTTTCTCTAAATCGATACGTATAAGGACAGGAGAAAGGAATTGAACTTAAAGCATCACACAAAAGTTTCCACTTCACATGTGTCACCAATGTTACACTTACCGTCACAGTTGTAAACAGAAATTGATATATGCAGCGATTTCTAGAATTTGAGAAACTTGTGGGTCACACTAACATTAATACAACTGATGCTTTCTCCGTCTGTAATTGTCTTTTTTCCTTGTGAGATAGCAAAGGCGGATTCAGGGGGGGGGGGGGGGAGGCGAGACGACCTTCGTAGCCCTTGGACTGTGTGGAATCCTCTTAAAACAAATAAAACATTACAATACACTTGTGTTAATGGCATTTTCTTCTCTGATCCGAGAGCATATATTTGATTGATAGGTTAGAAGGTAAAAAAAAACACGTGGGCAGCCGGGAATAAGTCAATAAGACCATTAGATAGTATACATAGTCTTGTATAATCCTTTTAAATCACTGGTCAACGCAAGATGGTGGTCCAGTCGGTTTAGAGTAATCATCCGTCAGTCCCACACATACCTTCTATCGATGCGGCGCGGGTTCGAATCGCACTCAGACCAAATATAAATTGAAACATTTCGGAGTGGATTTTTCACTCAGTCGCCTAATGGGGAAGAGTTGTTAGGTGCTCGCCGAAGGTCAGGGGTCCCACCCCCTCTTAACCTGGCAACGCCGCCATATAAGTGATATAGTCTTGAGTGCGGTGGTAAAATATCAATCAATCTATAGGTTGCATTGATCTGGAGACGTTTAATGTAGTAGAGAAAAGCTGTTGGAGACATTTTATACTTATTTCTTTAATTTTATAAGCTGCATTGACTACTTTAATCGTTAGTGTCCCCGAAGCATTTCTAATGCCACTCAACTTGCGTATGGATGCCACAAATATTTGTTTTTTTTTCACAGCAAATCACTATTGAAAGACGAGTTTAGTCTAATTAAAATCATGGTAGTTTTATTCTTAATATCCAACGTTCTTAAGCATGCTGTGACAAAACTGTGCAGATTAGACTTCCATTAATTTCTTTAAAAAAGATATTCTATTTCATGACAGTCTGGTGTTCATGCTACACATTTTTTGAGAGATTCAAATAAAAAAATATTAGAATGGTTCGGCCTGCTGAATACGTTTTCAATGTTATGTCAGAAATGTGGCTGTGTACTGTGTACATAAAGCATAACTCGATGTGGCTGTGTACTGTATACAGAAAGCATAACTCGTGCTCAGCTTTCGAAACCAGTTAATATTTCAAACATTTTCGCCTCAAGGTTTTCCTTTCATTCACTTTTTAATCGCACGCGGCTATGTTCTAAAATTCGTTATTCGTCTGTAGCGAGCTGTTTAATGAGTCGCCCATGGCAAACTCCGTTCGATTTAACCCATTTTACTTGTAAGCAGACAGGTTTGCGAAATGGCCTGTTGAACCCAACCGTAAGTATTATGGGGTGAGGTTTTTAAAACGTAGTATAGTATCTCACAGACCCTTAAGCATTGTTGTTGAATCTAGACCATTCTCCCTTTGGATTTCCCTATACAAAACAAACGGAAAGCATACCCCCCAAAATAGGGTTGCATGTCCTAACACAGCTGTTAGCTTTCTGTTTCTGTCAGATTTTCACATAATACCTTGCTATAGCGCTTTTCCAATTCTGTTTCGGTAGATATCATTGATAATTTTTGTTCACTGTACCAATTTTAGATTCTCTTTTTCCATTGTGCGTTATTGTAGTATAACAAGGTAAACCTCCGATATTAGCGTTACTATGGAGACTTGGAGAATATTAAAAATTCATGGTCATCTTTCCTCTCGTGTTTAGGCCATCTGAGTTCTTGCTTCATTTGGTACTTGCTCATTCAAATTCTCAGACCATCAACAAATGTTTCATGTTTTCCTTTTTTATGGAACCTAGGATGGAAACATTCTCTTGAAACCAAATCTTCGACTAGGTTCTGCTCGACGTAAACATGCAATTTAGTGACCTCGTGTTCACTACAGTCCATAGTATAATCTTTCATCGGCAAAACCCATGTAAAGGATGAAATCCCGGTGTGTCAAATTCAAGGAATTTCACTACAGGAACTGAATGCTATTGCAGTGTACCTGGTCCGCTCTTCCAGGGCACAGAATACCACTCACGTTTATCCAGAACTTTAACTGAAAGACGGAATGTATGTTTCTCAATGTATATGGGTCAGTGCAGGTGAAATTCGATGAAACTCGAACTCTTCTGAAATTCGAACCGAGAAACCCGATACCATCTGGTGTACAGTTAAACCCGATAGAACGCAGAGGCGTCACTATGGCAACTGACCAGACTTATAAAGAATATAAACAACAACAAAATCACGACCTCTGTCTTTCATGTCTTAGTCCATTTGAAGTTTCTGAGTGTTTCGTTCGAGCTTAGTGAAATCCTTACATCATGCACGGGAGTTATCTTTTCTGTAATTGTTATCTTTGTTTGTTTCAAAGTATTTCCTAGGGCCTCTGTGCCTCAGTCGGTTAGAGGTATCGTCCCTCAATCCGACAAAGGGTTTCCGTCGATGTGACGCGGGATCAAATCCCACTTAGAGCAAATAGAAATTTTCACTCGATCGCCGTATGAGGAAGAGTCGCCAGGTACTCGCCGAATATCGCGTGTTTCCTCCGAGCAAAGACCGCGGTTTTCTGGCAAGGCCGCGATAATCTTGAGTACGGCGTAAAGCATCAATCTATCAATCAAAGTTATTTAAGGCTGTGTGATGAGTCGAATTAAGAGAACAGCTTCTCAAAGGCTATTATATGTGGCCTCGGTAGTCCGGCGGGTTAGAGTGATCCGTCAGAATCCAATACAGCCCTTCCATCGATGCGACGCGGGTTCGAATCACGCTCAGACCAAAACAAATTGAAAAATTCCTGAGTAGATTTTTCACTCACTCGTGGTATGTGGAAGGGTTTCCAGAGAAGTTTATTGTTTCCTCCATCTTCTCTAACCAAGATAAAACCTACATGTCCCCATTCCGTGTTTTACCTTGGCGGACTACTCCACTCAAACCCGTAAATCAAACAGCTCGTTTTGATTGGATGCGAGTAAAACTTCTCGCAGCTAATCAAAACCTCACGCACTTACACTGAAAATAACGTAATGGCGGCTGTGTTCACCTTGAACTTTTGTGTAACGAGTGCTGATTGGCCAAGACTCTGTAAGTATAGGAAAGACAACTCTTACATTCCAACCAGTGGACGCTGTTTGATTTACGGGTTTGAGTGGATTAGTCCGCCAAGGTAAAACACAGAACACGGAATGCAGATTTTAAAGTGGCATGAGCTACCAAAATTCACACTTTTTTCATAATTCCTGATCGTCACGACGGTAAGAGGCTTTGAAGGCCATCGAAAAACTAAATGATTGGCGTTGGAATGAGGAAAATCCATACAGTACGTTGCCTGTACGAACCGCAAACGTGTTCGAAAAGTAAACAAAATTTAAATAACCGGGACGACCAATCATTCATTCTAAGCCAAAGTTAGTTCAAAACAATACTTTATCGTACATTTTCGAGACTAGAAGCACTTAAAAGGCTCTGAATTATACGTCTTGAGAAAAATAGCCAATAATTTCAACAATCTGTTTTAACGTTAAAATATCAACATTTTGGCAGCTCATGCCACTTTAACCTGGCTTGCGAAGATATGTTCCCTAAGGAAATACAGCTAAGATACGATGTTTTTCCAGAACCCATATTATATCGTATGGCAGTGGACTTTGTATAAAACCAAGATGGTGGATTACCAACGTCACACTTCGGTTTTATTTTGATTAACACGAAATTATGTGTTTTTTTTGTTAAAGGTTGTTAATGCTAGCAAGTTTTGTTTCTGTCCTTGATGACCTCCACGCTTGATAGTTGGCTCTGATGTTTAATTACGCTCAGAGATTACTAGATCTTATTGACCTCGTAATAATTGTTTTAACAAGCGAAATCGTTATCTAAAGTGGTTGGTTAATTAACACTGCCTAAAGAAGCAACCGCACCTCTGTGTTATGTACATCGTCAATTTATAAATCATATTTCTGTGGTGCCATAGGAAACAGTGTGAGGTGATTGCGTAGGGTTCCACCTATTCAACTTTGCTCTGTGTATCATATGTGTTAAATATCTGTCACCAACGGGGTAAAAGACGACGATGAAACATGTGTTATTAGATTATCACTCGGCTTCCCTATGTACATGTATTGTAAAATACAAAACACCGACCTGTATACAGATAGAGATACAAATTGCACCAACGATTTAAAAATAGTTTCATGTTACTGTGAGGAAACGAAAATAAACAAATATAGGCAGTTTTTAAACATGAAAAGGTACACACAGAGAGTTCTATATAAGGATGCGTTTGGATCTTCTCCTATAAAATACATTTCCGTTCAGGATATGTCATAACATATCTCGAAACATTCTTTACCATTTTGTTAACCTATTGATTATTTGTTTTAGACAATTTGGACGTTTTCCAACTTGAATTCATTTGATTTGAACTAAAATCTGTTCTGTAAATACTTTGAGCTTTTGCTAATGAAGTTCCTTATCTGATTGTCTTTCAGGTGTCCAAGGCTTGTTTCCATTGGGGATCAGGTGTTTGTGATACGACACATCTCGGTGTTAGCTCATTTCGGTAAGATTATCTCTGCCTTACTGTCTCTGAAGTTTGTCTGTTCGCATGTTTTATTGTTCCTTTGCCAAGACTATACATATAATTCCAGCAGTAAATTAATCGAGTTTAGACAGAGGGCGCTATTTACGACTCAACAAATCGTCTCCTGATGACTTTGGTCCATCTGGGGGCAAAATGTTCGTCTTCATGTTTGTTTCAACCATTGGCGCCTTCCTAACATAATCCCTGCAAATGGATTTTGTACTGAACGTGATCTATAGTTGTTTTCCTTAGATTGGTTTCGCTGGGAAAGAAAAACAAATCCAATATATATGAGAAATATACAAGAATTCCTAGTGTCAAAAGCCAATGTTTTAGAGTTTTATCATTACTAATGCCGCCAAAAGAAGGGCTGCCGTAATGCGTTTTGTAGCTTTATTACAGACACGATTCTACATAAATGGTACCTTTAATTGTTCTCTTGATTCACATCAATGGTACCTTAATTGTTTTCTTGATTCACATCAATGGTACCTTAATTGTTCTCATGATTCACATCAATGATATCTTTAATTATTCTCTTGATTCACATCAATTGTACCTTAATTGTTCTCATGATTCACACCAATGCTATCCTTACTTGTTCTCTTGATTCACATCAATGGTATATTTAACTGTTCTCATGATTCACACCACTGGTATCCTTAATTGTTCTCTTGATTCACATCAAGGGTACCTTAATTTTTCTCTTGATTCACATCAATGGTATCCTTAATTATTCTCTTGATTCACATCAATTGTACCTTAACTGTTCTCTTGATTCACATCAATTGCTGTTCTCTTGATTCACATCAAGGGTACCCTAATTGTTCTCTTAATTCACATCAATGGTACCCTTAATTACTCTTTTGAATCACATCAATTGTATCCTTAATTGCTCTCTTGATTCACACCAATGCGCTATCCTTAATTGTCCTCTTGATTCACATCAATAGTACCTTAATTGTTCTCTTGATTCACATCAATTGTATCCTTAATTGTTCTCTTGATTCACATCAATGTTACCCTAATTGTTCTCTTGATTCACATCAATGATACCTTTAATTGTTCTCTAGATTCACATCAATGTTACCCTAATTGTTCTCTTGATTCACATCAATGATACCTTTAATTGTTCTCAAGATTCACATCAATGATACCTTTAATTGTTCTCTAGATTCACATCAATGATACCTTTAATTGTTCTCTTGATTCACATCAATGTTACCCTAATTGTTCTCTTGATTCACATCAATGGTACCTTAATTGTTTTCTTGATTCCCAGGAATACTAGCGGTGGTCATATATTGGAATTTTACTTTTACTGTGAAAAGTCTGATATTCAGAAGGTTGAGAATGCCATCAGAACCTTTGTGTCTGGAGGAACCGTAAATCCATTTACCATTAATGAACACTATCTGGAAATGAGAACTGAACCTGGTAAGATCAATTCCTCTTATAAAATATCCATGTTGGCCTTTTACAACAACGGGACAAATACAGGAAAAAATAAGAGAATTGCTGGACACTGGATGTTTAAAATAATTCCCTAATGAGTCATTGACTTGCAGGATCTGGACAACGTCTGTGCGACATCATTTAATTAACAAATAAAATCGAAATATCAAGGAAATAAAATTATCAAAGCAAAATCAAAATCTTAAGACTATATTTGATTATCCGTATAATTTGGGTGCAATTCGATTACATATATCAGTTACATAGAGCTCCTTTAGAGTTACTCGTCTTCATTTCCCTTCACTAGCCCTGCACTTGTTAGATGTGCAGAACTACGACCGAAGCCCTGCCCTTCAGGGAAAGCTATTGACGTTAGTCTGCACAGCCAAGGGATCGAACTCTCTACACTTCCGCTGGTTCAAAGATGGGTACTTGGTAAGAACTACGTTGACGAAGCGTAACGCCTGGGAACAAAGAGTTCCTGCTACAGACCATGAAACTCAGCTGGATATTCTGAATTTGGAGAATGTAGACCCGTTGGATGAAGGTAATTGAGCTTCCAAATGAAGGCAACATGTCGTTGAAAGCAGCACTAAACGGCCTTTCTGTTGATACCAATCTGGATTGATTGATTGGTTGTTTGGTGTTTTACGCCGTGCTCATGATTATTTCGCTTACATGGCGGCGTTGCCAGTTTTATTGTGGGAGGAAACCCACGACCTTCCGCTGGTAACTGACAACCATCCCACATAAGTCGTTCGAGTGAAAACCCAGTCAGAAAATTTTCCATTTTTTTGGCACTGAGTGGGATTCGAACCCGCTACCCATTGGCGGAAGGCTGTTCGGATGGAGCGACCAACGCTCTACCTACTGAGCCACGGAGGCCCCGCGATATCAATCTGGAAGATGTACTTAAGGTAGATTTTGAAAGTAACAAAACCCTGTCAAGTGTATTCCTACACTATTTAAATTTTATCATTTTATAATTTTTTTTATTTCAACGTCAATCCTCGAGTTTTGTATGGTACTTCAAAAGCTTTTAACTTGGCAATTAGAATTAAAGAAACAAAGCCTTTTAATTTTGCAGCTCAAGGTTCTGTACTTCTGTAACTAATCATAAGCACATTTTCAGTACATTTGTCACTTTCATAGTCTGTTCATCCTCGTTCAGAAATTGTGCTTAATGGACTTATTGTATCTTTCGATGTTTGCACAATGTTTAAGTACATATTAAAAGAGATCTTTTGGGTAATATTGCAATTTAACAGTGTTTTCGATCAATATTCTAAAGTTTAGCAGAAACTTATTTTTCCGATTTGTATTCGATAAATCGTGTTAGCAGATACAACCCTTCTTTGTATTACTGCATTATCCAGGCAAGGACTCCGTGGGAGATTGTCTCCTTGGATAGCAAAGTGCATACTGAGTTGAACATTTCCCACACAGCATAGATAAAAGGGCATAAATAGAATTGACAGATGCCATTCAAGAAACATTCTTTGTGAAGATTGCTTCTTTGCATGGTACATTCGATATTTATTGCTCGAGTAGGATCACAGAGTGGAAATAATTAATTTGGAAAAACGAGTGTAGGGAAGGAAGTGATATTTTAACCCATACGGTATGGAATCGTATTGGCTGTGCTTTACATTCAAGCCAAGCATTTAGTAAAAACAATATGTCTACCATATTGATTGATTGATTTATGTTTTACGCCGCACTTATGATTATTTCACTTATGGCGGGGTTGCCAGGTTAAGTGGGGGTGGGGGGGGGGGACCGGGCTCATTGCCCGGAGCAAACCTCCAACTTTCGGCGAGTGAATAACAAGATGTTACCGAATAATAAGATGTTATTCGGTATGAGCTTGATTCGAACCCGCATTGATGGAAGGTCTATGTGGGACTGAGGAACAATCACTCTAACCCACTGAATCATGTCTACTTGAACACCGCCATATGTGCAATAATGTAAAACACTCATCCTCTTTTCTATTATATATGACTAACGCGATCGCCGAACTCTTACATAGATACATAAAATTATCTAAAGAATCTGTGAATTGTAACAAACCCTTTTGATTTATCTCTTATATGTGGAAGAGTTGTCAGGTACTCGCCGATGGTCGGGGGTTTCCTCCGCGGAATGAACACGATCTCCTCTCACACTAAACCTGACAACGCCGCCATATAAATGAAATAATCTTTTCAATCAATTTGAAAAGTTAAAGTGATGATGTGTCTATATGCATCATCGGTTTATCAGTCTCCTTTTAAACGGATGGTCCCTAGCCATCTTAATCTCTATTCCTATTGAGTGGATAAAAGCGAAAAATGTACAATTTCTCCCAAGCAGGCATTTTAATTTAATCTCGCTTCGTTATGAGGTTGAATTCTAGAACGTTTATTAACCCTATAACAGCGAACAAAGATCCCGACAAGCTATATTAATGAGAGATGATAAAGGCATCACCACAAAGTTAGTTGTGAACAACACGAGCTTTCTTATTTATTTCTTTTCTTATAATTTTTTATACCCCCACAGGCTATAGGGATTTCTGTTAACATCTTGATACAGCCTGGGTACAAATATTGATATCAAACAAAGTCAACAAATTCAGAAAATGACAGTATGTGGAATGTTTAATGTATTCTACGGATGCCGCGAAAAACGATGTTCATGCGTTTATCAGGATTAATGAATTTCAAGCTCTGTGTTTCTATGCTATTCAGGAAATTGTATCTCACTTATTCATGTAGTACAAAAGGCGTTGGGTGGTTGCTTTAGCTTATTGGCAGGTCTATTCGTATGAATGATGTACGCCACACTAGTTAGTAATTATTTATTACTTTGAGGGATTAAGAAGACTGGGATGTCTTGGCACAATATATAGAATATCTTTGTACAGGAGTATATGTTAGTACATTTGAGAGCTAAATAACCTACTAAGGGACCTTGTGGAGGATCTGCCTTTTGGGATGAACATGTCATCGATTCGAAATAAAGTTCATTATAATTATTTTTATAAAAGGGCGTTTCCGCTCTTATATTGCATTGCAAAAAACAGCACTTGAAACAGACGCAAATACTTCCGAAGCCAAATATCAGAAAATGTCCATTCCACAACAAAGAGAAAACACAAACATTGATCAGCGTGATCGATGCTATAAGTATTGTGGATGCCATACATTACTTCCGTCAAAGGGTTGTTATTCACTGATTATATATTGCAGGTGTCTATACGTGTGAAGTAACAGACTATAATGAAGCAGAGAATAAATCGATAAAGGTGAACGTTATCCACCTACCTTCCGTAGAAGTCAACACGTTATCAACTTCGGTCCTTTACCACCAGCCACTTAGTTTGACGTGTCTCTCGCCGGAGGATACAAGGGGGTCTTTCAAGTATGTGTGGCATAGAGATGGTCATGTGTTGAAGCCAGATGTGAACGAAGAGATTGTGGAGGACCTATTACCTACAGGAGTTCGACTCACTTTGAAAAATACCAAGGTTCAAGCCAATTACAGTTGTATTGTCGGTAACAAGGCCGGCAACTCTAGCCTTTCAATTCTCGTCTACGTGATTTCAGGTCAGTGAAATTGGAATTAAAATAAATTGATTTTGATTGAGAGATCACTTAACCTAGTTAGAGTACGGAAACTGTCGATGAAGAAATAAAGCGAAGAAATAAATGCAATTCTGTAATGCAAATATATACTTATTGTAAGCATCGTTTTATTGACAAGACTGTAAGGACTACATGGAACCCCCGTCACTCAATCAATCAAGAATTTGCTATCCATAGGCAATTCTTCACATCATTTTATCTGTTCACCTTCTAAATGCCATTGGGAGATTTGATAACCTTCTGGTTTAAATGGACAGGTTACCCTTCGAAGTAAATTCCAAGCATACCATTCCATTGTCTATACTTAGATGGAATTTCTTTTGTCCACTTTTGTTTAATAATTTATACACGGATATATTATATACCCGGATTAACATTTTTTGATAAAATTACCCAATTCGTAAATTTCGACGAAATATTGTTCAGATGATTATTTCTAAAAGCAAAATTACTAACTTTTCTGGTCCCCTATCAGGGACCCCGGAGCAGGGTGGGGGGGGGGCTACCTATTTGTTTTTTTTTGGCAAAATATTTTTTTGCAGTTTTCTTACATTCAAATAGGAACTTGAAATAAAGTGGCCGAAATTCGATGAGTTATACGAAGTGTGGTAGGGGTGAGGTCTTTCCAATCTCCTCAATCTTTTTTAAACTACCAATATTGCATTTGTTACATGCATATAAGATGATTTAAGGGATCAACCGCAATCAATTGACACAAAATACAACACATTCCAAATGAAAGCGTTATTATTGTTTACAATAATTCACAGCAAATATAGAATAGGTCCGTCACCTGGAACTTACAATAAAACACCTAGTTTCCTATAAAATATTCTATATAATACCTTAGGGAACTGCATAATGGGAAAATCAGTCTTTATATGCACAAAAATCGCTCACATTTACTAAATCCGCCTTGCCATATTTGTTTCGTTTAATGCATGAGACAGGACAATTTACGAGCTTTTCTAAATACGAGTCTCTCCGTCTGTGTTCAACTTCAACATACAGCTTATACGGCGATAGGGCTCAACATCAACCCTATCGACCTTTTTATATACTGTGACTTCAGTCTTCAGGGTTATTTATTTTTTAATTTATGTTCGTTATTAAAAATTCATAAAGAAAAAAGAAAACGATTTTAACATATTTACGGTGACCGACCATTTCTCGCCTGTAGGCCTACATGTATTTCCTTTTTCATTTCTTCTTTATTAAAAATTCATTAAAGAAAAGAAAAATAAATCTTGGGGGGGGGGGGGGGGGGGTTCTAGGGGGGCTTGTCTCCCTGACAATCTTAAAATATTTACGATGACCGACCATTTTTTATTGACAGAAGATGTTTACAAAGTATTCTTTATCCTGTCCCGATCTTCAACCCATCTTATGCAGTTTTAGTATTTTTTTTTAGTTATATTTGCTTTCACAAAATATCAAAAGTAAACGAAATGTTGATAAGGTTAGTTTAAACATATTTTATTGCACAAAATTATACAAGAGGGATTGAAAACAAGTTATACAACTTAGTTAATCCTTTCCCTACATTGACATGAATGACATTGAATGCATGATAAAATTATCTCAAAATGAAGTCAATACAAATTGTTGAATTTGAAGAAAGAAAAAAAAAATTAATAAAAATATAAAAAAAAGGTTTCAATGAAAAAGGTTTTGTTATGGTCATATCAATTCATTTGAAAAAGTTAATAGCTGTAAATATATATAAGTTTCAAAGCAGAACGTTAACTTCATTCACCCAACATACAGATTTTTAAGTTAATAAGATTGAATATTGAAACGACATATCAGTGCTTAAACATTTAGCAGTGGAATAGTGAGAAAGAGACTTAAGTGAACCTTTCACTTTTTTTAATGAAGTCTCGAACATGTCTGAACATATTCAGGTTTTCTCCAGCAGTAATGTCAGGATTTCCGAAAAGAATATCATGTAGATTAAATTGATTAGTAAACAGTTCTGCGAGACTCGATAAGGTTCTCGAATAATTCTTCTTGTTTTTTTTTTCGCGGGAAAACTAGGTTTTGGAAAGTGTTTGTAGTTGAGACAACAGGTGTTTGAAATATACATAACCTGTTACCCAGCGAAAGTCTAGAATTGGCTGGTATTTTACAATGAACTTCAGAATAAAGCAGATCAGTACCCTAGCTGCTGTATTCAGTTTACATTGTCCGAGAGGTGTAATCACAGTTAGGTCATTTGAAAGTAATATTCTGTGCAAATTATTGGTCACTGTGATAAACCCTTGAGCTCGTTTTCAAGTCTTAAAATTTTCCGTTTGCATCAAATTGTGACTAAAACATTTAAAGTTTTCTCATGGATGGTGCTGTACAATGTCAAAACGCCACAGTAGGACAATTAACGACTTGTTCCAAGCTAAGAGATAGAAAAAGTTAGTGAAATGTTGTTCTTGTGTTTATTGAGAGATTTTTTTCAGTGAGGTTTGGTGTAGTTCAATTTATCGAACTTATGGTGATATGACATATACCATTGGTGGTATTGGTATATGTACTATCACCATAAGTTCGGTAAATGGAACTAGGCTCGGAGGAGCTTACACAAAGTACTAGTTTTCGGGCTTATGCTAAACCAGGACTCAAACCCACATCGCATTTATAAGCCTGTATCGCCAGCAAGCATGCACGGTCATATCTTCCTGACCGGTAAGTAAGTAACACCGGAAAGAGACACATGAGTGCGGCTGGCATGGTCACTTCCTGACCGGCAACTGGCGGCAAGTATGTAAAACAGGAAGAGTCAAGAGTCAGCAGCAGCAGATGGTAAGGGAGGTCCATTGGCCGAGTGGATAAAGCAAACCATTATTAAAGCACACCTATGATGACACCTTACCAGACCGTATGCCGGGGAAAGTCTTTACACAGTGACCCAAACTTCCAGTGGTGAATGGATATAATGCCAAGTGATAAACTGATAAAAACTTATTTGCATGGGAATCCCGGACCTTGAAGTTGCCCCGCTGCAACTTCAACAACCTCTAGTTAGGGATCCCCTTCTTGGAGCAATAATTCACAGTTTGTGATATATCTCAGTTTTTCATTTCTCCATCAGCGCAAATTGAATAGCGATGGAGGTTGCGGTGTAGTTCGGAAGTGTTTTAACAGGGTGTCTACCATTTTTTAGCTATCAAGTGATGGGGTTTTGGGCTGAATAAGTAATGCCAATGCCTCTGAGCTTTCGGTGCCGAGGCGGTCCCCGGACCACCACTTCTTGAACTGGGGTCGAGTGCCGATATTAGACATTTGTTAACTGAATGTAATGATAAAAACAAAGAGGCAAATCATAATTTTTATGTCCAGAAAATCCTCATAAAGCGTCTCCGGCCGTCTAGCCTCTAGGCGGCCCCTGGACCCTCGCCTGTTGGGCTGTGATAGTTGCCCCCCCCCCCAACACACACACACATGTTATTATACTCCGCGGTCCCTGTCTATTTTGTCATAGGCATTTTTGTTTTATACAACTCCAGGTAATGGAACCGGTCAGATGTGTGAGACGGAATGGGCTGACGGCATTCACTGGGACTATACAGCTTCTGGTGGACTGGACATACGAAGGTGCCCAAGGACAAGCCAAGGTAGGTTTGTCAGCTGTACAAAACATCATTTCATCTTAACACATCGACCAAGATGATACAGATTTAAAATAGAAGAACAGAATCATTGTGAACTTCAGTGTTTTCCATGTTTATTAATATTTGTTTACAGTTATATCAGAGATATATGTTATTGTGTGTGTGTCACTTTTTGAAAATTTATTAATATTAGTTTCAGCATGTAATTTGTCTGTAACTTTTTCCAAGTGTTCCAATTGTTATGCACACGTATTATGTATACGCTCAAACGCATGTACAAATAGAAATAGTTTAAATAACTATGGACGTCAGCAAAGAGTCCAACATTCAAAATAGAGTAAATATATATTTGATTCAAGACCAAAATCACCATGTCAGCCGTCTGAAATGTTTGGGCTGTTTTTACAATTGTCTCTCCGCCTTGTGTCGAGAAGGGTTCACTAGTCCGAAGGTTCACTAGTCCGAAGGTTCACTAGTCCGAAGGTTCACTAGTAAGAAGGTTCACTAGTCCGAAGGTCCACTAGTCAGAAGGTTCACTAGTCCGAACGAGAGGGTTCACTGGTTCAAAGGTTCACTAGTCCGAAGGTCCACTAGTCCGAAGGTACAGTAGTCCGAAGAACAGTACCGATATCATCCTCCAAATAATATAGCCCATATGGCATAGGCCTACCCAGACCCAAGGGTAGTTTCCTCAGCATCATTTTCCCACGAGACAGTATCCCTCAGTCTTTGCTGGTCTGTAGTCGAGACAGTGTAAAGTTAGGAATTTATGATCCCTCTAAAGAAAAAGGAAATATATAATTAGACGATTTTATGCACAGCCACGGGCGTACATCCCGGTAGCAGGGGGGGGGGGGGAGGGGGGTGCAGACTAACAAAGAGAAAGACAATGAATTTCGTGAGGAAATAGGAGGTATGCAGGGTATATAAAACCGTTGAACTAAATATTTTATTTTTCCTTAGGAACTCTAGAGGGTTATACGCATGACATGACATGTTCAATTTTAGATCCTTTTATTTATCAGATAATTTGAAAAGTTGGGAAAACATTATTAAAAAGATGACATTATACTTATATCTAGAAAGACACGTGGTGTCGACTTTGTAAACGTTCATATATATATATTTGTGATCACTAAAACACACGGAAAAATCTTCTTGTCTAAAATAACCATGGAGAAAAGTTTCTAATTGTGTTAAAAAGAGGTATATCATTTAGATCTTTATACCCCATAAATTGAACAAACCGTGAAGAGTACTTTTTATTTTTCATATCTGATCAAGTATACGTACTACTCAGAATTTTTTAATTGCTTGAATAAAATGTCTATCAGTACCACTGTTTAGTTTTTCTCATCCAAATAGTGGATGGTCTTATTTGAGATATAGCGCATTGTGTCTGGCATGTTCGGACTAGGGAACCTTCGGACTAGTGAACCTTCGGACTAGTGAACCTTCGGACCAGTGAACCTTCGGACCAGTGGACCTTCGGACTATTGAACCTTCGGACCGGTGAACCTTCGGACTAGTGAACCTTCGGAATAGTGGACCTTCGGACTAGTGAACCTTCGGACTAGTGAGCAGTTCCCCTTGTGTCAATCATTGGCTAATATAACAATATAGGCAAATAATGAAAACTGTATATAGCAGGAAAACAAAAACATTGATTAGAGTTCACCTTTATACAATATACGTTTATGGTTTTCGGGTACATGTATGTAGGTATATCTGATCGTCAGTTCAACTTTTATAAAGAAAACAATCATATGTAAGGTTTTCCCACTTCAGAAGTCGACTTAAGTTAAACCTGTTATTATTGTATTATTCACAATAAGTAAGAAGTTAACTGATGCTTCTTTGTAGCACTTATATGCGTATGTCTCTGGATTGAGTCGATCAATTTTGGTTATGTTATAATGTATATATGCTAAGACAATATATGGTAATCCAAATAATGTTAATGCAGTATAATACTAATAAAGGGTCTATATATGGATTCCATTAGCGATACATGTCCAAATATCCAAAACGGAAAACATCGGTCAACATAATTTGGTCGCATCCGGTTGTTACAGTCGGCTGACGTTGTGAGTGCTGGAATACCAGGACCTGTCCGAAAATAAGCCAATCATGGACAAAATCTTAAGATTTACTTTTTGGGTTTCCAGATGTTTCCATTATATATTATGGCAAAATCATAGTAAACATTATAAAATTACACTGAAGTTATATTTTCTAATCCTTCAAACATGGGACCAATCGAAGAGACAACAACAACGCTATCATCACAACAGGGATCACATGAAGAGGTGAATGTTACTAACATTGAATTGAAAACATTATTGATGGATATTAACAAAAGTATAAACAAAAGACTAAGTTCTATTGAAAACGAAGTTCGGAGTATCAAATCTGATGTGAAAATCATATCTGATAGAGTATCCTTACTGGAAAACAAAATACCGGACATTGAAAAGTGTCATTTTCTCATGCGATTAGGTTGACCAACTTGAGAAAGATCTACCTAAAGCAGAAGACAAATTACAATCTCAAATATCTGAATTAGAAAAAAAATATCCGCCTTGAGATTCATGATCGTAAATGCAATCTACTCTTTTGTGGTGTCCCAGAAAATGACCAGCATGAGGACACAGAAAAAATTGTTCGTTTTTTTCTGGAAAAGGAAATGGGCCTTAGTCCTGAATGGGCTCAAACTTTTTTGATAGGCAATGTCCATCGACTTCCCAAACCCCAAAACCCTCAGTCTTACAACACAAACTCTCCCCCAGCTATAATAATGAGACTTGTGCATTTTAAAGATAAAGAAATTATTCTTAAAAACACTAGTAATCTCCATGGAAAGAAAATGAGTGTGTGCACGGATTTACCCCCTGAACTCACGAGAGAGCGAGGAAAGCTAGCTAGCTGTGCATACCAACTACGTACATATCAGGGACGACAAACCCGTATCCGTCTCGTCGACACTGCTGTTGTACTAGAGACACGCCCTGGGAATGGAGTGGGACCCTGGCAGGTTTATAGTGACTAATGTGCCGAACTCGGTAGATAGGACAATGCTAAATTTAATCTATCGTGAGTAAGGCATCTAGTTAAGATAGCCCTTAAATGACTTATTGGTCCATGTATAAAGGCTAGCTGTAGACAAAACAATCATTCTTCAAGTCCTTTGTAAGAATCACCTACTCTAATAAGGGACAAATTTCCTATAGCCTTTCAGTGTACAATGTAAACTGTGATAGACAGGTGATGTGTCCCTAAATCCTAAATAGACCTTACACTGTATGAACTAAACAAACTGCATCAATGCATTTCTACACAGTTTTACTTGTGTAAAGTCATAATCCAATACTATATACATGTATAAGTATCTGAACTATAGGTAATGTGTAAATACAATATCTATTCACTCTTATACTTCCATTTTTTCATTATACAATATGTCCGAACTATGAAAAATGTCTGAATACAATATCTGCAAGTGTAACTTACGTAAAATGAAACCTGTTTCATTATATTTTTGTTATATAAAAATATCTCCACAGTTTTACAGTATATCTCATCATACAAAGTGTATGAACTTTACAAAATGTCTAAATTCAATGTTTACTTAGTCTTCAATCTAAATTTAACTCATTACACAAGGTGTCTTAATTATAAGCTATAAAATTAAGTACAATATCTACAAAGTTTTACTAGTATGGAATATCAATTTATTCCATTACACAATCTGTCTGAACTATGGAAAATGTTTAAATATAAAATCTACAAATTTTTGCAAGTGTGGTATATCAATTTATTCCATCACACAATCTGTCTGAACTATAGAAAATGTTTAAATACAATATCTACAAAGTTTTGCAAGTGTGGAATATCAATTTATTCCATAATACAAAGCATCTGAACTATACATGATAAATAAATATAATAACTACACAGTTTTACTTTTATGAATTTATATTCATTACCCAATGTATCTGAACCATCATGATTTCTCTGTGTTGGGCTTTTCGGAGAGCTGGTTATCCCCCTCAACTCAGTCCCTGTATGAATTTCCCGGCTATGAAACAATATCGACCAACAGGTCAGACCGGAGAGCGGGTGGCGTAGCATTATGTGTCAATAAAAACATAAATTCTTACCACATACGGGAAGACTTGAGCTTTACGGACGAATACTGTGAGTGTTTATTCGTAGAGTTAGAGTCTCACGAAACAAAACATGTCGTGGGTAGTTTCTATCGACCTCCTGAAAACGATGGCCATGCTTTTAAGAATAAATTACTCACAATATTGAACAAATGTCAAAGCGACAAAAACAAATGCATAATCATGAGTGATCTTAATATTGATTTATTCAAGACTGACCATCATCCTCCTTCCAAAGTTTTTCTAGAAATAATGAAATCTCACTACTTCTTTCCTTTAATAACCAAACCCACTAGGGTTCACTCTTTCAGCGCCACACTCATTAATAACATCTTTACGAACATACACGATCACAATCTACTATCTGGAATTTTTCTTAAGGACATAACAGACCACTTTCCAATTTTTCATATACAGAACTTATAGAAACAGATTAAATAACACAATACTTCTTGCCAAAAACATTAACAAAAAACTAAATAAATTCAATAATGACACCAAAAATACCTGGAAAGTTATTAATGAACAGAAAAAAGTCAAACCAATTGCCAACCTCTTTTAATATTAATGGATCCGATGTGCTCAAAACCATGATATCTGACACCTTTAACAATCATTTCACAACTGTGGCAATCGAACTTGATAATAATATTCCTACTGTAGATAAACATTTTTCTGGTTGTCTTGGGGTCCCTTTTTTATTCATTCCAACCAAATCTGCTGATATCAAATCAGTTATATATGAGGTTAAATCCTCCTCGGCATCAGGCCATGACAATATTAGACCGTCAATACTCAAACTTGTTGCTGAAATTATTTCCCGACCACTTTCTCATATCATGAATTTATAATTTTCTTCTGGTACAGTTCCCAGCTGTCTCAAATTGGCCAAAGTATCACCAGTCTATAAATCAGGAGACTCAAACATCATTGAAAATTATCGACCCATCTCTGTTCTCCCATCACTGAGCAAAATTCTGGAAAAATAGCCGTTAGGCAAGTGCTACACCATCTTGACAGATTTGATATTATATACCATAACCAATTTGGCTTTCGCAAACATCATTCTACTTCGTTCGCGGCACTGTTTCTTTATGACAAACTTGTAAAAGCCAGAGAGGATAATAAATACAGTGTAGCTACCTTCTTAGATCTTGAAAAAGCGTTTGATACTGTCAATCATAACATACTCTTGAATAAACTTAGTCATTATGGATTCCGAGGTCTATCAAACACCTGATTCGAAAGCTACTTGTCACATCGGTATCAATGTGTTTCATACAATAAAACCTTATCATGTCACCAGGCTGTGAAATATGGCGTACCTCAAGGTTCTGTCTTAGGCCCTATACTATTCCTACTCTATATAAATGACGTATCTCGTGTATCTAGCATCCTAGATCTTATTTTGTTCGCCGACGACACTAGTCTGGTCTGTTCATCAGATAATATCATAGACGTCATTCACGATATGAACATGGAGCTTTGTAAACTGCACACCTGATTTTCGGTCAATCGTCTTTCACTAAATCTTAACAAAACTAAATGTATTTTAATCCCGTCTCATAATAAGAAAAAGGTTTTAGGTATATACCTTAACAATAAGCTAAATTGGATTTCTCATATAAACTTTATTTGTAAAAAAAACTTCCTCGAAATGTTGGCCTGATACAACACCTTAAACATTCATTAAATAAAAATCTGTATATCTCTTATATTACGCTCTTGTTTATCTGGGGCCGGTTGCACAAATGTGTATTAAGCTTAAGTCTGACTTATCTTGGCTACGTCACAATCAAATTCCTTTGTTACGCGATGTATTTAAGCCTGACTTAAGCTTAATACAGCTTTGTGCAACCGGGAACCGTACCTCACTTATGGCAATATATTGTGGGGTTCCACTTACCCGACTCATCTCTCTCCTCTTGCTATTCTACAAAAACGCGCTGTACGAACCATTAACTTATCATCCCGACTTGATCACACTGCACCAATATTTGTAAAACTAAATATTCTACCACTTAACTACATAAATCTTTACTACAACAATATTTTTGTCATTAATTTGTCTACCGACCAACTGAAATTCCATAGTGCTTTTCCAATTATCTTTTGAAACAATCGGTTGTCCATTCACATGTCACAAGAACTCAGTCTTTAATAGGCCTTTCTACAGAACAAACTTGTCATGTTATCTCTTTAAATCTGCTGGACCCAGGTAGTGGAACAATTGCCATTAAAATATTGTATCTTCATCGCTGTTCAAATCCAAATTAAAAACTCATTACATCGATCAGATTGGAAATATTTGATATCAACTGCACTTTTATGATTTATATATTTCTTATACCAATGTCACCCAAATGCAAAGCGCCGTGTAAAGACATTTTTTCTTTGTTTTTAGACCACCATGATCTCATGGTGGTCTTATCAAATCGCTTTTTGTCCGTGGTCCGTCGTCCGTCGTCCGTCGTCCGTCGTCTGTCGTCCGTCGTCTGTCGTCCGGTGTCTGTAAACATTTCTTGTGATCGCGATTCCAAGAGAACTACTGGTCGGATTTTCATCAAATTTTACAGACATGTTCCCCTTATGGTCTAGTTGTGCAACATCTATTTTGTTTGCTCATTTGCATATTAAAATGGCCGCTGGCGGCCATTTTATGATTTTTACCTACATAGTTTGTGATCGCGGAATCTAGAAATCTACCAGGCCGATCTTGATGAAATGTTTTTATATTGGTTCCCCATATAGTCTAGTTGTGCAACATCTATTTTTCTAAGCTCATTTGCATATTAAAATGGCCGCTAGGCGACCATTTTGTTTTTCTATTTTTTATCGCTTTTCTGTCTTGTGGCCGCGATTCCAAGAGAAGTCCTTGTCGGATCTTCTTTAAATTTCACACGCACGTTCCTCCTATGGTCTAGTTTGTTTGCTCATTTGCATATTAAAATGGCCGCTGGCGGCCATTTTGTGATTTTTACCTACATAGTTTGTGATCGCGGAATCTAGAAATCCATCAGGCCGATCTTGATGAAATGTTTTTGTATTGGTTCCCCATATGGTCTAGTTGCGCAACATCTATTTTTCGAAGCTCATTTGCATATTAAAATGGCCGGTAGGCGACCATTTTGTTTTTCTATTTTTTATCGCTTTTCTCTCTTGTGACCGCGATTCCAAGAAGAAGTCCTATTCGGATCTTCTTTAAATTTCACACGCACGTTCCTCCTATGGTCTAGTTGTGCAACATTTATTTCTTTTGCTCATTTGCATATCAAAATGGCCGCTAGGCGACCATTTTGTTTTTCTACTTTTTATCACTTTTCTCCTAAAGTAATGAGAGGATCTTCGTAAAACTTTGTACGCAGGTTAACCCTATGGCCTAGTTGCGTACTATGTACTTTTTTGCTCATTTGCATATTAAAATGGCCGCCGGGCGACCATTTTGTTTTTCTTCTTTTTGTCACTTTTCTCCTAAAGTAAAGAAAGGTTAGGATTTTCGTAAACTAATTTACGCATGTTAGCCCTATGGTCTCGTTGCGCACTATGCACTTTTTTGCTCATTTGCATATTCAAAATGGCGACCACTGGCCATTATTTTTTTATCACTGTTCTAAAGTAATGAAAGGATGTTCATAAAATGTTATACGCAGGTTAACCCTATGGCCTTGTTATGCACTCGCTGCTCATTTGCATATTCAAAATGGCGGCCGGTAGCTTTTTCTGTGATTTCTATCTACATAGTTTGTGATCGCGGACTCAACAAAACTAACAGGCGGATCTTGATGAATTGTTATTTGTGTTGCTTCCTCATATGGTCAAGTTATGCAAGATGTATTTTTTTCGTCGTTGACGTTTTCATTTAACACATTCGGTACCGCTGTCGCCATTTGTGCTAGCCTGCTTCATTACCGAAGACATCGTAGGCCTATGGCGACAGCAGAAAAGTCGGCTAAAACCCCACTGACGCCGTATGGTTATTTTTTCTTACAACTTCAACTGATTTTGAAAATGCACAAATAAAATCATGTTGCATCTGTTGGTTGCTTTGTGTTTTGTTTTGTCAATCTTCGAATACGCTTAAAGAGGTTTAATTTACTTGAACGGACGCGCTGATAACTTCCAACTTGTCTAGGTGAGAACGGATACTTCAAGCATACGTATATATCAAGAAAATGTTAAATTTGACAATAAAAGCTTGTGGAATTCCTTATATTTACAGCTTCAGATCTTAATATATATTTTCCCTGTCTCCAATATACTGACAGTGAGTGAGATATTTAAATATCTATGATTAAAAAGTGCTAAAATCGGGTGGTGAAATTAGCTAGTGCGAGTTCCCGCTGTCAATCACAGGGCCCCTACCAGGCATTTTAAAAGCATGGCCCAGTTAAAGACAAATAAGCTATTTTTGGCACTGAGGACGTTATTTTGGAATTTCCTAGTCCAGGGTAGTGGAAAAAAGGCATTTATCGGAGCTTTATTAAACCTCAGAGTGAAATTGCAATCCTCGTGTCATTTTAAAACGTATCAAAATCGACCCCTTTCAGATTTCCAAGGGCGACTATAAGAAACAGAACTTTATATTATCTATGCATGTTGCCGGCCGTCACGGCTTGTTCGAAGTCGGTAAAATGGCCTTCTCGAATTTGGATTTTAAACGCCTAAATTCTTTCCAAAAATGTAACAATAATGAATATCTTTAAAGGAGAGTGTTTCCTAAGACACTTAAGAAGATCCATATTGTATTTTTCGGAGTTTGAAAGGAAGGAATATTTCAAAATGAAATGAAATACACCCGCAACGTACAATCACTATTTTGCCGATCGAATTTGCATTCAGGCAGCTATGTACAACAACTGACTAAGCAATTGTAAATGCTATTTACCAATAAAGTAACTGGAATGTTTTTATTCAATCATATATTTATATAAAATCGTGCATGAAGATTTTTTTATAAGTTCACTAATTTCTGAACGAATCGGGACATTTTTTGCCATTAATTTTTTAACTGACTTTCGTCAAGTTTAAATTTTTACTCATCAGACGAGTGATACGTCGCCCGTTCTTCACTTTTCACGGGCTATTTTTGACAGATATACATTATCTTTTGATTTGTAAACAAACACTCAATGCATCTTGGTAACGTGTACAATCGTTTTGGATTTTGTAAATTTTAATTGTGTACAGGACTCAAACAAGCGATATCACTGACTGGCCTGTGTGCAAGTACATATAGCTCCGGTAAGTAGCGTTAATATGCGTCCTCCTTGAAGAAAGTTGGTTTTGAGTTTTCAGATAACAGCCACTATCTACCGAAGAAACTTTGTTCTTGTCCAGCCATCCACCAACTGAAGAAATAAATTTCACGAATTTTGCGATCTGTTTATAAGCAGCCTCACTTTCTGATAATGTTCTATGGTGGGCTAAGATCAGCTCCCTGGAGCTTTCTTCACGCCTCAATTATGTATTGTTTTGTCAAATTTCTGTTATTTTCTGAAGTGAATAAATCAAATCAAATCAAATCAGGTGTTACGTTCACTCTAAGAAAATCTTTATATGCTTGTCTTATACCCTTATGATGATGCTTTTTGAAGAAGATTTCACATTGACGTAAATTGTATCTCCGCAGGCTTTATTAAGAGATACTGTCATTGTGCAGTGAAAACCCAAGGAAGTCCATGCTCCTGGTCGGAAATCAATTATGCCGGATGCCAATCCCCAGAGTTCCTTTACATAGCCAATAAGGTAAATTCCCCAGACGGACTGTCTGTTTTTCTCTCACCTAGCTGATACCATAGCATAGTTTTTTTTACATCATAGTTGTCACAGTATCATGTATGACATTCGAGAAGCAGAAAAAAATGCTTGAGATATGGAAAGAATGACGATCCGAAAGAAACGTGTTCGTTATCATCTGGTACACAATACGGACTTTTTTCTCGCACGGACACCTTCAATCCCTTTTTACAATCTACAAAAAGTACACTTTTGATCCATTGATGTTACGTTTTAGAAAGAGAAAGAGAGCTTTCTGCCGAAGATTTAAATGACAACGTAGGCATATAATTTTAACTTAATTATGACTACTCAGAGAGCTCTTGGCTCATTTTGAAATGATGAAAAACATTTTTTCTATTCATGTTTATATAGATACAGTCCTTTGCCTTGGGGTACCAGCTATCTACGTCACCTCAACTATTTGAGCTTCTGCTTAACTTCGTCAACGGAACTGACCATAGGGAATTCAGAGGAGATTTAGCGGGAGTTCTCAACAGAATTTATCGTCTTCTCGATCACCATTTTTCCTTTAAACCCGTCACTGACGAGGATCTTCCTCCAATAAATGTAAGAAAGCCAAGTTGGTTTCGTTGAAATTTTATAAATTTGTGAACCTAATACCCAATACAAAACACTATATCTGCCTAATATCCGTTTAGAAAAATCGTTCACATTGGTTTAATATATGAGTTATTAAATGATCATTTGTAATAGTTAGCTAAATAAACAAAGCAGAAATGAATCCCTCTGACCTAATGAAGTTGAGTTTTTGATAATGGGTATCTATGTAAGGAATAAAAACTTGTTAAGAAAGCCAATTTGCACGAGTTTACTACCAGTAAACCCACTAAACTTAAATATAGGACACAGTATAAAAGTCCAGCTAGGGGTAGAACGTATAAATGGGCGTGGAAAACGTACGAAGGCCAATTGCATCAATAATGGTCATTGTCGACTAACTGAGGTGTTGGGTTAGTCTAATTTCAGACATTTTTGTCTAACATTTTAACATTGACAGGATTTTCAGGTTTAAAGACAATTTTGTCACCCAGACACGAAAGAACCACAAAAATAGTAATAAAATAAAAATTGTAAAAAAAATAATCAGGATATTTGTTTGTTATATTCAGGAGGTCATTTGGGTAATTGGACGTGTTTTAGCAATGTGTCAGAAAGCATCTCCAGAAGAATTGCAGGTAATATTGATATAAATATATTTTCACCCTGACTGTCCCCTTCGGTGTGTATACATCGAATGAAGCATAAACACTCAATCCTGGCTGACCTGACAGCCACGTTAAAGGAAAAGTAAAATGAATTCATTTAAAGTGGCATGAGCTGCCAAAGTGTTGATATTTTTCCGTTAAAACAGATTGTTGAAATTATCCGCTATTTTTCTCAAGACGTACAATTCAGAAGCTCTTCATTGCTTTTGGTCTCGAGAATATATCCCGAAGTAGTGTTTTGAACTTACTTAGGATTCGATTGAATGAACGTTATTTAAAGTTTGTTGACTCTTCGGACACTATTTCGGTTAGCACATGCCACAGACTCTATGAATGTTCCTCATTCTAACGCCAATCATTTAGATTTTCGATGATCTGCAGGGCCTTTTACTGTCGTGAAAATCAGAAATAATGAATCAAACACTCATAAATATGGGGTACACCCTGTTTTCCGAACCATGGTCTTGGCGATGTGTCTTGATTCACCAGATGGGGTAGATCCTGTGCCTTGTCTTACAAAGATGGCGTTAAGATGGACATAGAACTACTGCATGAACCAGTTGTGACCAGCGTATACATGTAGTTTTAACACATTTGCGTACCATATAACCACCCAAGGTGTGTAACACAGGGCCATGTTTTCTGACGTATTAGTTTGTTTTATAAAGAGTGTAATGTTGTTCTGCTTGTGATAAAAATTTCTTACATAAGTAAGATACTGTGTAATCTTCTGATTCCACAAAATGGACAGCAGACACAAGACATTTACACAATCGATCTGTCAAGCATGATATACAATGTACATATATTTGCAATATTCTTTTCTTTTGTTAAGGATTTGAAGATACTTTCCTCATTTTTCGAGATAGTGAAGCTTTTGGCTCGACAAGACAACGAGACATTACTTATTCCGCCGGGAGAAGTCTTCAATAGTGACACTTTCTGTAAGAACAGCCCTTATTTTTGTGCAATACAGCTGTACCTATAAATTACTACGAATATACCACTAAACCTTTCAATGTTTACCTATGTGGGATGGTTGCCACTTACCACCGGAAGGTCGTAGGTTTCCTCTGGACATAGAGCCCGATTTCCTCCCACAATAAAACTGTCAACGCCGCCATATATATGAAATAATCTTGAGCACGGCGTAAAACACCAAACAATCAATCAATCAATTAAATTTTAACAGACTAAGGCCCATGTCAACAAAGCACTATTAATTCAGAGAACTCTTAGTGTAAATCTACAACATGATATGTAAGAGGGTTCGTAAACATTCCATGTTGTAGCAATATGTTGAGAGTCCTATGTTCACATTTTTGTGTATGTGTGCTGTTGTCTTCCCGACGATATAATCAGCTGAAAATTCTGATTCTATCAAGTTCAGATGCATCTAACAATATGTGATTTATTATGTACAGTTTATCCAACCTGCAATATGTATCATTTCATATTAGTTTAATGTTGGTAATTCGGCACTCTTTAAAGATTTTTTCCCTATGCTATCTATTCATTATTGCCTTTTTCAGCTTTCTCTAGATTGGATGTATCACAAGAGTCGGAAATATCCACAACGCCTTCAAAACGTCTTCAGCCAGCATTTGAAGTCGAAAGTATGCATTATTAAATTATGTTTTTAGGATATTTTGGCCAAACTAACTTCGATAGATATTTGATGCGTTTCAGTTTCTTTATTTAAATCTTTTTTTTTTTGTTTTGTTTTGGAGCCCGCATGGAAACTCGTCCTACTCTTTTTCGGTAAAGCCAGTAATGAAAAGACACAGGAAATCTTTTCCAAATTAGGAGTTCTTAGTTGTATTTTTATAGTTGATAATCTTGCAAATTACACGGAAGAATTAACACAAGAGCCCTCTTGTTCATATCTGACCACGGATTTTTAAAGGTTATACCCAGATTAAACTATACCAGCATCCAATTCAGTACAACAAACTCAGTTAGGTGTTATTTCGTTTCAGGTCAATTAGGTCCACCTTCCTCGCCTAATTTATCAGCGTGTGTTGTCCAGCTGCCTAATGGCCTTCTGGGAATAACGAACATGGTCCAAGGGTAAGAAAAACGACTGGCGCCGTGTCGTTCATTCATTAATCTAATTTGCGAAAATTGCCTTCTCCTTCTGATTAAAACTGGGACTTGAGGGACACATGGCTATTTTAGTCTTTTAAACATAACGTGAAGCAGTTCTTGGGCCTTCCCTCTACGCGGAGCGGGTTCGAATCCCATCAAGGCTAAATGAAATTGAAAAACTTCTGAGTGGATTTATAACTGGATCACCTTGCTAAACCTGTCAACCCCGCCATATAACTGAAATAATCTGGGGTGTGGCGTCAAACAACAACCAAGAAATCAAACAGCTCTTATTTTGTTATGTTTAGGATTATTGGCTGAACGCCATTTTGGGGACTGGTCGAAAGCGAAACATTTGTTTAATGGAGACTGAAACGAAGAAGGATCACTTTACATTTGGCTGTAATAACAAATTAATCCCCATATAAGACCTTTGGCTATCACTTCTGCTGACAAATCAGGAACGTTTTCAGAGCTTATGTCAAGGTCGTTTTTTCTCCTTACAGGCCGAAGGCTTACCGTGTGATTTCTAACCTCCAGGCCGTCTTACCCACCAACGCTCATCATCCCTCTTCCATTTTTCAAACGCATGCCAATGACTGGAGAGTTGCCATGACAATCCGCCAAACAGAGCCGGTAAGGCAATTAAAAGTGTCATTTATATTCTTGTTTAACAAGATCGTTTTTCTACTGTTTCTCTGGCATTGTTAATCAGGCACACAATTGGTGCGAACTCCTTGTAATGATGTAGTGGTTTAACTTCTACCTCCTATAGAAGTCTGTATTCTTGTTCTTTCTGAAGCTTGAAACAGCACGGTTTGTTTTGCAAGTTTACTCAATCGCTAGTATATAAGAGAACCCTAAGGAAAACTTGGCTTCACTGATTTTACTTTAATGAGAGGCCTTACGATGCCATCTACAGGGCAACTAATAAGCCAATGCTATGCAACTAAGTGGTACAGCCTTCAAAATAAATGCCTCCTACAAGTTTAATTCGGTTGGGCAAAAGCAATGGTAAAGCGTTAAAAATAAATGATCGTATGAATGTCAATTCTATATTTGTCCCTCAAATCCGTTCTGATAAGTTAATATGGCCCTTCTCGCTTGTATGTTTACAGAACCTTGGTTATCTGCAAGCCGTTCTTGAAAAAAGCCAATCATTTTCGGTTAAATGCGCTGAATGTGATTGAATGGCATGGCTTTTACGCAAAGGAACTATAACATTAATGACTATTGTTTATCACATTAGTTTCGATATTTTACATTGACTTTGATTTTATGGCTTGTCCTTTCACGCAAAGGAACTATAACATTAATGACTACTGTTTATCACATTCTAATCTTTTCTCCTCACAGCTAGCCTCTATTCTCTCACAATGCCAATTTATATATTAGTGTCAATGATTAATTAACTAAGAAGATATAATTGTGTTACAGGTCGACCCAGAATCGCAAAACAGCACGGTTGTCTGTGTAAAGTGGGCGGTCTCTGAGGGGTAGGTGATCAATCAGATTGCTGTTCACTGACAAAATAGCTACTGTAGCTATGGAATATAACACAACTACTTTAATGTGGTTTCATAGATTCGAATTTGTATGGGACTGCATTATTTCGAGATGCACAAGGTGCTGTCCTTTCTTTTCTGACCTTGTAATGGCAGTAGAATAGTGACAAATTTATGGCCTTGAGAAAAGGAGAGACCCCTGGATCAAATCTTGATCATTGACAATTTGAAAAGAAAATATTCCCTTCCTGGCAGATTTATTTCCTTTTCTTGCAACATTAAGCTGGTCTAATGGTCAAGTTAACGACATTGGATGAATAAAATATTGGCGATGCCTGTATGCCATATGTAGTTACGTCTTTTTATTTTAGAGTTTTCCATCTCTTCATCTGAAAAGTAATATTTTAGGTTTGAATTTCAACCAAGGATATACAATTTTAGATTTTCCCCTTCTGGAAGATGGGAGACAGCTGGATGTGAAGTGGTCCAGAGAAGCAGATGGGAAACACGGTGTCATTGTCCTCATTCCTCCTTAATAGCTGTGGCTGTCGGCAAGAAGTTCCCAGAAGTGGTGAGCTTTCGATATATTCCTCACAATTTAAACAAAAACATAGGAATTTCTCATCGATTGAGACAGTATATTACTTTGACAAAAATAGCAATTTTGAGGTAGGATTGTACAGAACATCCATCATAGACCGTTTGAGGTAGGATTGTACAGAACATCCATCATCGACCGTTTGAGGTAGGATTGTACAGAACATCCATCATAGACTGTTTGAGGTAGGATTGTACAGAACATCCATCATAGACCGTTTGAGGTAGGATTGTACAGAACATCCATCATAGACTGTTTGAGGTAGGATTGTACAGAACATCCATCATAGACCGTTTGAGATAGGATTGTACAGAACATCCATCGTAAACCGTTTGAGGTAGGATTGTACAGAACATCCATCATAGACCGTTTGAGGTAGGATTGTACTGAACATCCATCATAGACCGTTTGAGATAGGATTGTACAGAACATCCATCGTAAACCATTTGAGGTAGGATTGTACTGAACATCCATCATAGACCGTTTGAGGTAGGATTGTACTGAACATCCATCATAGACCGTTTGAGATAGGATTGTACAGAACATCCATCGTAAACCGTTTGAGGTAGGATTGTACAGAACATCCATCGTAAACCGTTATAGGTAGGATTGTACAGAACATCCATCGTAAACTGTTTGAGGTAGGATTGTACAGAACATCCATCATTGACCGTTTGAGGTAGGATTGTACAGAACATCCATCGTAAACCGTTTGTGGTAGGATTGTACAGAACATCCATCGTAAACCGTTTGAGGTAGGATCGATTGTACAAAACATCCATCATAGACTGTTTGAGGTAGGATTGTACAGAACATCCATCATAGACCGTTTGAGGTAGGATTGTTCAGAACATCCATCGTAAACCGTTTGAGGTAGGATTGTACAGAACATCCATCGTAAACCGTTAGAGGTAGGATTGTACAGAACATCCATCGTAAACCGTTAGAGGTAGGATTGTACAGAACATCCATCATAGACCGTTTGAGATAGGATTGTACAGAACATCCATCCTAGACCGTTTGAGGTAGGATTGTTCAGAACATCCATCATAGACCGTTTGAGGTAGGATTGTACTGAACATCCATCATAGACTGTTTGAGGTAGGATTGTACTGAACATCCATCATAGATCGTTTGAGGTAGGATTGTACAGAACATCCATCATAGACCGTTTGAGGTAGGATTGTACTGAACATCCATCATAGACCGTTTGAGATAGGATTGTACAGAACATCCATCGTAAACCGTTTGAGGTAGGATTGTACAGAACATCAATCATAGACTGTTTGAGGTAGGATTGTACAGAACATCCATCGTAAACCGTTTGAGGTAGGATTGTACAGAACATCCATCATAGATCGTTTGAGGTAGGATTGTACAGAACATCCATCATAGACCGTTTGAGGTAGGATTGTACAGAACATCCATCATAGACTGTTTGAGGTAGGATTGTACAGAACATCCATCATAGACTGTTTGAGGTAGGATTGTTCAGAACATCCATCATAGACTGTTTGAGGTAGGATTGTACAGAACATCAATCATATACCGTTTGAGGTAGGATTGTACAGAACATCCATCATAGACTGTTTGAGGTAGGATTGTACAGAACATCCATCATAGACTGTTTGAGGTAGGATTGTACAGAACATCCATCATAGACTGTTTGAGGTAGGATTGTACAGAACATCCATCATAGACCGTTTGAGGTAGGATTGTTCAGAACATCCATCATAGAATGTTTGAGGTAGGATTGTACAGAACATCCATCATAGACTGTTTGAGGTAGGATTGTTCAGAACATCCATCATATACTGTTTGAGGTAGGATTGTTCAGAACATCCATCATACATGTAGACTGTTTGAGGTAGGATTGTACAGAACATCCATCATAGACTGTTTGAGGTAGGATTGTACAGAACATCCATCGTAAACCGTTTGAGGTAGGATTGTACAGAACATCAATCATAGACTGTTTGAGGTAGGATTGTACAGAACATCCATCGTAAACTGTTTGAGGTAGGATTGTTCAGAACATCCATCATAGACCGTTTGAGGCAGGATTGTACAGAACATCCATCATAGACTGTTTGAGGTAGGATTGTACAGAACATCCATCGTAAACCGTTTGAGGTAGGATTGTTCAGAACATCCATTGTAAACCGTTTGAGGTAGGATTGTACAGAACATCCATCATAGACTGTTTGAGGTAGGATTGTACAGAACAACCATCGTAAACCGTTTGAGGTAGGATTGTACAGAACATCCATTGTAAACCGTTTGAGGTAGGATTGTTCAGAACATCCATCATAGACCGTTTTAGGTAGGATTGTACAGAACATCCACCATAGACTGTTTGAGGTAGGATTGTACAGAACATCCATCGTAAACCGTTTGAGGTAGGATTGTACAGAACATCCATCGTAAACCGTTTGACTTAGGATTGTTCAGAACATCCATCATAGACCGTTTGAGGTAGGATTGTACAGAACATCCATCATAGGCTGTTTGAGGTAGGATTGTACAGAACATCCATCATAGACCGTTTGAGGTAGGATTGTACAGAACATCCATCATAGACCGTTTGAGGTAGGATTGTACAGAACATCCATCAGACTGTTTGAGGTAGGATTGTTCAGAACATCCATCATAGACTGTTTGAGGTAGGATTGTACAGAACATCCATCATAGACTGTTTGAGGTAGGATTGTACAGAACATCCATCGTAAACCGTTTGAGGTAGGATTGTTCAGAACATCCATCATAGATCGTTTGAGGTAGGATTGTACAGAACATCCATCATAGACTGTTTGAGGTAGGATTGTACAGAACATCCATCGTAAACCGTTAGAGGTAGGATTGTACAGAACATCCATCGTAAACCGTTTGAGGTAGGATTGTTCAGAACATCCATCATAGACCGTTTGAGGTAGGATTGTACAGAACATCCATCATAGACTGTTTGAGGTAGGATTGTACAGAACATCCATTGTAAACCGTTTGAGGTAGGATTTTACAGAACATCCATCGTAAACCGTTTGAGGTAGGATTGTACAGAACATCCATCATATACCTTTTGAGGTAGGATTGTTCAGAACATCCATCATAGACCGTTTGAGGTAGGATTGTACAGAACATCCATCGTAAACCGTTTGAGGTAGGATTGTACAGAACATCTATCAAAAACCGTTCGAGGTAGGATTGTACAGAACATCCATCATAGACCGTTTGATGTAGGATTGTACAGAACATCCATCGTAGACCGTTTGAGGTAGGATCGATTGTACAGAACATCCATCATAGACCGTTTGAGGTAGGATTGTACAGAACATCCATCATAGACTGTTTGAGGTAGGATTGTTCAGAACATCCATCATAGACTGTTTGAGGTAGGATTGTACAGAACATCCATGATATACCGTTTGAGGTAGGATTGTACAGAACATCCATCGTAAACCGTTTGAGGTAGGATTGTTCAGAACATCCATCATAGACCGTTTGAGGTAGGATTGTACAGAACATCCATCATATACTGTTTGAGGTAGGATTGTACAGAACATCCATCATAGACTGTTTGAGGTAGGATTGTAGAGAACATCCATCATAAACCGTTTGAGGTAGGATTGTACAGAACATCCATCATAGACCGTTTGAGGTAGGATTGTACAGAACATCCATCATAGACTGTTTGAGGTAGGATTGTACAGAACATCCATCATAAACCGTTTGTGGTAGGATTGTACAGAACATCCATCGTAAACCGTTTGAGGTAGGATTGTACAGAACATCCATCGTAAACCGTTTGAGGTAGGATTGTTCAGAACATCCATCGTAAACTGTTTGCGGTAGGATTGTTCAGAACATCCATCATAGACTGTTTGAGGTAGGATTGTACAGAACATCCATCGTAAACCGTTTGAGGTAGGATTGTACAGAACATCCATCATAGACTGTTTGAGGTAGGATTGTACAGAACATCCATCGTAAACCGTTTGAGGTAGGATTGTACAGAACATCCATCATAGACCATTTGAGGTAGGATTGTACAGAACATCCATCGTAAACCGTTTGAGGTAGGATTGTTCAGAACATCCATCGTAAACCGTTTGAGGTAGGATTGTACAGAACATCCATCGTAAACCGTTTGAGGTAGGATTGTTCAGAACATCCATCATAGACCGTTTGAGGTAGGATTGTACAGAACATCCATCATAGACTGTTTGAGGTAGGATTGTACAGAACATCCATCATATACTGTTTGAGGTAGGATTGTACAGAACATCCATCATAGACTGTTTGAGGTAGGATTGTACAGAACATCCATCATATACCGTTTGGGGTAGGATTGTACAGAACATCCATCATAGACTGTTTGAGGTAGGATTGTTCAGAACATCCATCATAGACCGTTTGAGGTAGGATTGTACAGAACATCCATCATAGACCGTTTGAGGTAGGATTGTTCAGAACATCCATCATATACCGTTTGGGGTAGGATTGTACAGAACATCCATCATAGACCGTTTGAGGTAGGATTGTTCAGAACATCCATCATATACCGTTTGGGGTAGGATTGTACAGAACATCCATCATAGACCGTTTGAGGTAGGATTGTACAGAACATCCATCATAGACCGTTTGAGGTAGGATTGTTCAGAACATCCATCATATGCTGTTTCCATATAAATTAGTTATATGCTTTCAAAACCTACATGCCTTAATTTACTATGGATACAAAATTATACAACTATGTTATTGAACGTTTAATTTTCTGTTCTAGGGAAAGGGACTTTGTAAGTTTTTGGAACTTGTTCCCAATCCCCTTGCTTTACTTATGCAATAAAATATGTTCAATTCATTCAACCTACATGTAACAACGTTTCATTAGTTTGAAAGAGAGATATTTATCTCCCATCGGCCAAATGCTTATCACTGATGCAATTCTGTTTAGCAATGATTAAGATGTATCCATCTAATAAACTTATGGATCGCGGGTTCGAAAATGTTTTGACTGGGTTTTCACTCCAACGACCTATGTGGGATGGTTGCCAGTTACCAACGGAAAGTCGTGGGTTTCCCCCTGGCATAGAGCCCGGTGTCCTCTCACAATGAAACTGGCAACGCCGCCATATAAGGGAAATAATCTTCGGCGCGGCGTAAAACACCAAACAATCTAATAAAACTGTAGTGCCAGTCTTAACATTTCAACCCAGTTTTTATCTAGAATTATTTTGTTCATTATCCACAGGGTGAATTAGATTCAAGTGCAGAAGTTCAGTTTTTACTGCAGTTGGCGTGCATAATGGCATTGTGTGGGTTGTTTTCCACTTTGATTTGTCATCTCATTTTCTACAGGTATTTATAATCTCACAACATGAATTCTTTTGGCTGGGGCTTGACAAACTGTTAGAAGCTCAAGGTTATTGTAATAATTAACGGCAACCGGTGTCGTTTACATGGGTTGCCATGGTAGTTAATCTCGCCGTCAAAGCGTATGGGTACTGTCATGTATAAGGGCTTGTATATTATTATAGTTTGCGTCATCGTAGTATTTAAAGACTGAAATACAGTTGAAAACGATTTAAAAATTATTCCATCTGACACTTTAAGCTGCGAAGAAAATGTTCCTTCATAGTACAAGTCGGAATCTATGTTTACACCGTGCTTAGACGAAACCAAAACCTATTGTGCTTATTCGAGTTGATAATTGAACATAGTTTCCGTTTTAATGAGGGAAGTTTCGAAATTAAAAAAAAAAAAACTACAGAAATCATTTTTTTCTCTCGTAAGTTTTAAGCTATATCAATTTTAGGACCTCTAATCTTGCAATAAAGCTCAATAGATATACAGGTTTAGCAGGCATATAAACCTATATAAAGGATATTATGTAAAATGCAGCTCAAGACCAAAGCAACATAAGGCTAGTATGTAAGAACAATCCCATGATATGCTACTAGTGGCACTTGCTAATGACCTGCCCGAGTTTTAAGGGGGTGTACTTCATTACCTGCATTTGAAGTAATGAAGTAAAGTTACCCGGTAATTTCTTGGTTATCATCTCTGCTGGAGTCGCTAGAATATGGTAAGCTTTTAGTCGAACCCTGTGTTTTTCATCTTTGCAGGAACTTGCATGGCGACGGCTACGCCATAACCATCAATCTTCTAGTCTCTTTAATTCTTGCAAACGCCATGCTGCTTCTCTGTATCAACGCTCCAGATTTACAGGTATGTTATTCCTAAACTATTAGCACCTGTCACTTAAGGAATAATTTACAAAACACAACTTAATGAAGAAGAAATGCCTTCGCTGGGTATCTAATACACGTCTTTAAAGAGATGGACCAGCCCCGATAGCTCAGTCGGTAGAGCGTCCGCTTCAGGCCTGGGAGATCCGGGTTCCAGCCCGGGTCGAGTCAGACCAAAGACTTTAACAGTGGTAGCTGTTACTACTTCGCTTGGCGCTCAGCAATAGGAGTTAGAGCAGCGACTGGTTGGCCCGGTGTCAGTATACTGTGACTGGGTGAAGGGCTTGCTGGTTGTCTTCGGCAAGTCGTCTCGGTGAGACAGCACCTAAAAGAGCGGTGGAAATCCGCCCTGTCACAAGGAGACAACGTCTTCATATAACCGAAATACTGTTGAGCAGGACGTAAAACCCCAATCACTCACTCACTCACTCAAAGAGATGGATACCATGTAGTAAGTCAGACGACCTAGAATATTTCTTGTCCTGGTACACAAGGCCAGGTTGTTGTTTCTACTTGAACGGCAGGTTTCTGTACAGCCAGACTAAATGCTTATTACCACGCCTTCAGTCCGCCATTAAAAACTAGTAAACTGTTCCTAAGTGAGTGTCTTAAAACGGGTCATGACATTGGATACATTAGTTTTAATTTCCTGCAAAGTTTATTACAAAATTGGAAAAGAGCTCTGAAAATAGATGCAGAACATGTAGATGTTCTATCAATCAAAACTGGTTTACTTTATGATGACGTTAAAGATTAGTTAATTATTATTGCTGGAATGAATGTAATTCCACTGGCACAATTTATCAACCGAGGAACTGAGTGGATTTTGCGATGATAGCCGTAATTGGAAGAGTTGCCAGGTACTCGCGGAAGGTCAGGGGTTTCCTCTCCCTCTAAACATGGCATCGCTGCCATATTAGTAAAATAATACAGTGCGGCGTAAAAATACTAATCAGTCGACGGAGGAAAATTGCTTTCTGTTCATAAACGATATATTGGTTGAACCAGAACCCTGTCAAAAGTCATAACCGTGTCGACACCAGATGATTCGAACTCTCCGGACAGTGGTGGTCAAATTTTGTCGAATATTCAATGAAGTTCCTTACTTACAAGCACTGTATTTTTTTCCTTTTCAGACATTACGTGTTGCCAGTCGAATTCTTCTCTACTTCTTCTACTTAGCAGCCTTCTCATTTCTTTTTGTGGACGCCTTATACATTTGTCTGCTCTTAAATCTTAATATTCCTCGATTTGGATTGGCCTTCCGATACTTCATTATTGGTTGGGGTAAGTTCAGTCTTGTGCGGATTGTGTTTTATCTTTTTAAAAAAATGTGGTATGTTAAAACTAAAAGAACGATAGTGCGCATGCTTGTTAAGGTGTCCTATTAATAAAAAAATAGCTACAGTACAAATGAGAGCAATATTTGTTGTGGAAACTGAATACCATTTACCGGGGGAAAAATTGCCTCTTAAAATAAAATTCTACCTTTAATTTCTTTTATAGACATTTTTTCTAGCAAACTAAATCTGAGTCTTTAATCTTAAGTAAAAGTCTTGTCAATGGCAAGAAAGTTGAAATTCTCTATTTCGATTTTTTTTAATTCAATATTGTGTCTGCGTTTTATTTATTTTTTACCCTTTTAATGTTTGGCAACAGGGTAACTTGATAAAGGTGCAGGTGTACAAAGCTGGTATTGTTCACAATAATACTTACTTCGTGGTGATGCCTTAATTATTTCTAATCAACAGGGCAACTATTTTATGGTCCAGCGTGATGTTACTGCATTGCTATAATTATGCCTTAAGGATGTTCAGGGTTTTGTCATGTCCAAGATATTATCAAAGGCTATTAAAAGTCCTCCAGGGGATATGATAAAAACCTCTTTACCCCATAACTTGGCAAATCAAATAATTGCATTATCACACATGCGTCTTCAACGCCTACAAAGCAAATCGAAAAGCAGGTGTCCTTTGATTTTCTGAAATATCATATGTATTAAAAGCATTAATTTAACATCACTTCACAAACCTGCTTCTTCTGTTTGTATTTTGCCACATACAAATGAAAGCTTCCGTTATCATATATTTCCTGCTAAATTTCAAGAAAAAGGCACAGAAATCCGTTGGATGAGTAACGTCCATTGGAATAAAAAAAAACAGGAATCTGAAGACCTTACCTACCAGGAAATTTGTCAAAATCATCACAATACGAACAATTACTAAACGGTGGACCTGGTTGATTTCTAAATGCCCAAATCTCCCAATCGAGTTTTTAAAAAACTAATCTTTTCTGACAATCGCCAATTGTCGAGTACTGTGATGGATTTGGTGTTTCGGATTTCAATGGTTGTGGGCAACCCTGGAATGTTGTCTAGGGCACTAATCCATGTCTTCTCTGAACGTTTCCTGGAATTATATTCAAATAATCTGAATACCTTCGTCAACCATCCAGACACATAACAATCTAGATGTCGGAGTTGAATGTGATTGTGTGTTTTAGAAAGTGATTATAAGCGTATTTTCGTTATTTTGGGGATTACGCTTTGTTAAAAATGTCTGAAATTCTTGAGATGAATTTAGATGTCATTTGGTGATTTGTTTTCAGGCATCCCATCAGTGCTGATCGTAATTATGGTTGGAGTGTACATAACCGATTATCACGAATACAGTGAGGACTGTGAACACATGTAAGTAATAAGGAGCTTACTTTAGTTTTCCCGGTGCCCCCGTGTGTTAGTATTCATAAATATAATCATTCAGGAGCATTCCGCATTTAAGAAATAAAGGACGCGCTGGTGAGCTGTGTGTTGCTGAATAAAGGGCCAGTTGCGGAAAATACCACTATTTGAGGGCGAGGGGCGAAGCCAGGGAGTCCTTTATTTCTATTCGAATGCATATCATATGTAAATTAATTTAATTTCAGTGTTCCAAACGTAAGAATTTTAATCAGAAAAACAGGCTTTCTAACCTGCATAGGAACATTTAGACCCTCCCTTGGGTAACCAGAGCCAATCAGAAATGTTTTGGACCAACCCATATATAGAACGTATAGCGGGTGAAATCAGTGCTGTCAGCTCAAACGCGATGACTCATAATTCCGGAATGTTGTGACGTTATCCAACACTGCTCTCTCTCTCAAGTGATTTGTCAACGACGCAAGTAATCAAATGACGTCATGCAGTTTAAATCCCATGAGCTGTTAGAACACAGCTGTCACTCAGGGCGTTCGGTCCAAGATTATTCTACACCAACTCACCCCTAATTTATGGCACAACGTGGTTGAAACCAGCAGGAAGCCTTTATTGCATCAGATAATGGGTCCCTGGCTTCCCTATCTCTGTAATGTTAAACGAGTTAGAGCTGTATTAGAATTGTGAATAACAACACAAGCATGATCTGCTGCATTCTATTTTGAATGTTGGCTATGTTATTAGAGAAGTTGGTTTAATACCCATTGATAGTTTGGACACTTTGAAATCAGATTTAAACAGATGGGTTTTTTTTTGTAAATTGACGGACCAAAAGACAAACGTCCCCGACATCCCGTAATCTGATAACTTTCAGAAAGCCCACATTAAGATAACTTTTAAATTTAGAGCAAAAATATATGCATGGTTTTTTTTTGTTTGTTGTTATTGCAAAGTTGACATATTTTATGGTTGCTTTTGATTAAAAGGTGTTGGATAGCTTTCACAAAAGACTCCAGTATAGGACAATTTCTCGCCATGATTATCCCAATCAGTATATTAGTGTTGGTAAGTAAAATCATTTTTTCATCTTATAAATATTTTACAAAGTTCAAATAAAAGCATATATGATATAAAATAATGACCCATTTGATTTGTTTGCGGGTATATCTCTTTAAAAATGTGGGAACTGCTCACTAGTCCGAAGGTTCAGTGGTCCGAAGGTTCACTAGTCCGAAGGTTCACTAGTCCGAAGGTCCACTAGTCCGAAGGTCCAGTAGTCCGAAGGTTCACAAGTCCGAACATACCATATAACTATATTCGGAGCTACTGATTTGCAGGTAGATAAGCATTGAGGCGCATTATAGCAAAATCAAAGGGAGTAATAAACTGACATTTACCATTTTCGAGAAATGAACGGTTGAAGTTTGACAATTTCCCAAAAAGTGAAGCAGAGAAATCGGCAAAAACGTCTGAGACAATATATTTTTTCACAATTGTAAGGACATTTTAATTGCTAGATTCAACAAAGTTCCACTTTGATTATATCGCTACCCTGAATTTTATAAATATGTGAAAAAGTAGAAATCGATCGTTTCGACCACTGACAGGTTATAGATTTTATGATGTTCTCTAGTTTTGTATGAAGGAAACCGTTACGTATGGTTAGAGGAAACCATCGACGTGTTGTGCTATAAGTAGGCTTATCTCTGGCGTTTTTCCCATTTGTTCTGACATGACTATTAGAGCGGAAACTGTTATGTGTAGAGGAGCCCAACTTTCAAGGCTTCCCACTATGTGGGATGGGTGCCAGGCACAAACGGAAGTTTTTCGTCTAGTTTTTGCTATTAATTACCGCCGAGCCTGATGACGTCACATAGATTTACGCAAAGCTTTCTGGGTAAAATGTACCTCAGTTCGCCATTTTGTTTATTGGTACTTAGCAAGATGTCACTTTTTGGAAAACATTGATGACATAATCTTTTTTTATCCACTTTTTTTATACCTTTACGTCTTTTAGGTCTCCTCCTCGATACAGTATTATTTCTTCGCCATGTTTTAAAATTATTTTAACATCCCTCAATCCCCCGGAATGCTTTGCGCGTAAATTCCAAGTGACGTCATCAGGCAATCGGTCAATTCCTTGTATTTTTTCTCGAAAAAGCAACTCGCTTTCATGAACTACTCCCTTTGATTTTGCTATAATGCGCCTAAATGTTTATCTAAGTCAGTAGCACAGAATAACAAGATATGTTCGGATCTGGCTTATATAATGCTTTCCGCTGCTCTCTTAACTGAGTGTCTAATCTTAACAAATATTCTCAATGCTTATCCAATATCTACGGAAGCCTATTAGTGCCATGGGTGAACTTTTTACTTTTCCAGTGTTTTCCCGTCTTTAACAGCATTTTGCACAAGCAGAAACTTGGTTTGGAGACGAGAGATTCTGTATGTCGAAGAAAATCAAGCGTGTATCAGAAGAATCATACTTTTAAGTAAAATGATTTTCAGAGAAAATCGAAAAACGCATGTTAACTCTCATATCAAAAGGGAAACATTTCCACCGCGATGGAAACGTTTTCGCCGTGGTAAAAAGGTTCCCACCGCGGTTGAAATTCAAACTATTTCTAGACATCATGTGATTTATCACCGCGGTGAGAACCTTTCCAACGCGGTGAGAATGTTTCCACAGAGGTGAAAAGGTTCTCAGCGCAGAGGAAACTTTTTCTCCCCGGTGGAAACATTTTCACCCCGTTGAAAAGGTTCCCACCGCGGTGATAAATCACACGATGTCTAGAAATAGTTTGAATTTCAATGCGGTGGGAACCTTTTTACCACGGCGAAAACGTTTCCATCGCGATGGAAATGTTTCCCTTTTGATATGACAGTTAACAAGCGTTTTTCGATTTTCTCTGCAAATCGTTTTACTTAAGGTAGGATTCGACATACAGATTCTTTCGTCTCTAAATCAAGTTTGCAGTTGTGAAGAATGCTGTTCAAGTGGCATGAGCTGCGAAAATTCACACTTTCTGATCGTCACGACAGTAAGAGGCCTCCAAGGCCATCGAAAGACGAAATGATTGGCGTTGGAATGAGGAAAATCCATGCAGCATGTGGCCTATACGAACCGACATAGTGCCCTAAAAGTAAACAAAATTTAATAACCGGAACGATCATTCATTCATTCTAAGCCTAACTTAGTTCAAAACAATTCTATATCGTACATTCTCGAGACTAGAAGCACTAAAAAGCTTCTGAATTATACGTCTTGAGAAAATAGGCAACAATTTCAGTATTCTGTTTTAAAACCAAAATATCAACATTTTGGCAGCTCATGCCACTTTAAAGACGAAAACACTCGAAATGTCAAAATTCCAACCATGGCACCAAAGGGCTCCCGTCCATAGCCGCTGTATAATTCATTTCTAATCGTTTCGCCATGAGTGAACCCACAGACGAAGGGGATAGAAAGCAACACCGGACTCTGCATGAGGGGAGTAGGTTTCAGGGATAATACATAACCCTTCGAACATTTAAAGTGCACACTTTAGATAAAATACTTTATGTTTCGGACAATATCCACCTGATTACAATGTCTAACTATTCTCAGAGGTAAATTAACTGAATGCTACAGAGATTTGTGCGCACCTTTTAATAAGCATTGTGATATCGGTTTATTTGACCGAAACACATTAAAAGAAAAATTAGGCTAAACAAAATCCGTTTCTTGTCCTGTTGGATATTATCTTTAAAATAAAATATTATGTACTTTACCGAATAAGTTCACATTTTTTGTGAATCAATATTCTCGCATCTGTTTAGTCTCGAATTAAATCAACAAGGCGTTGAGAGTATCGTGAACATTTAATCCAACAAGATAAGATAAAATACAGTAAAAGAAATTGACATGCTGATTAAACTATAACGTTGATAACATTTCTTGAAGTCAGACAGAAGGCAAATGTCATAGCTAGCGTGTTACAGAAATTGTCAGAAATGGTACTCAGACCGAAAAGATAACTAACACCAGTACTGAATAGCTGACTATGATGATAAAGGTAATATCAGTAACGAAATTAAAACAGTAAATAATAACAATTAACACTCGTCTTCGTTCCTTCAAAAGTGATGAACCAAATGGGAAACTGCATTCCAATAATTATCCAAGGCCCTGTCACCTCGCACGTACTCTGCCTTGAGTTCTAGGAGTTCAAGACGACGCCAACGTCGAGCACGTCTGGTTGGGTGCCCACCTCGATTCATCGAGCGGATGCTGCTTTCATTTAGAGCTTGGAGGTCTTTCAAATGGCGGATGTATATCCAAATATTTGGGTGTCGCACACCAACCCGATGGTTCCACGCACGACGGAAGGATTCCGCGTTATTGTTGGTCCTGCAATCCAGGTTTCTTTCAAATACATTCCATATCGGTATTCGAAAATTTCCGTTGATGTAGGTATTTTGTACGTATCCGAAAAATTCCATCAGCGATGGGAATCTTCTTACGAGGCGGCGGGTCTGGCGAGCATTTCTCAGGATGGTGAAATTGTTCCGCACCAAAGCAGTTGGTAAAAATCCAAGAGCCATCACTTTCCGCAGAAGCTGTTGAAGTCTGTCGTTATTCCTGTATGCACGTGCTAATCCCAGGTCCTGAATATGACGCCAAAGTGATTGGTTGAAGTGGAAATAACACCCTTCAATGCGTGCACGTGGGATCTCTGTTTCTAGTGAAGTTATAAGGGCTTGTTCAAAATCAACGACTACAGCTCCGGGTTCCCAATCATGTCCTGTGTGTCTTCTCACAGAACGTTTAATTTTATTCAGAACTTGTGTGTAATGTCCAACAGTACGTTGTGTCATGACAGCTGTTATCAAAGGGAGTACTCGGCCATTGTAATCCCCTAAGATGTTAAAATTTTGCTCGAATGGCCGAGTACAATGTCCGACACTGAGCGAGTGTTTGAACATTTTTTCTCGTGGCAAATATAGCTATTCCCCAGTTGTTATCCTGATGCAGCAAAAATTGTGAACCATGCCAGGTCTCTCTCCATACACCCTCAATGTTCAGGTCGTCCACATTTCGAGGGACAGCGGGTACTAAACTTGATTTCGCTCTTGATAACTGTGATCGGATGGATGGAAAATCTGGTACACTGGGTGGTCGATCACCAGCCCCTTGTCGAGCCATTTCTCTGTGATTATCGGCGATTCTTTCGTCATAAAGACGTTTGATGGGCTTTTTTGGGTCCATTGTGATAGCAGTCTTTGTGTCGTTGAGAAATTTGGATTGATCAATGACTTGTTGATCAGTTTCATGGTCGTGATCATCAATGTATAGTAGTTGGATATCAGGGTTGTCGTCGTCAAGGTCAAATAAATTAGTCCTCAGTTTTACTCTACATGCTTTACGCCAACACTGCCAATGGATGGTTGAAGAGGTTTTCTTGTTACATTGGTATTTGAAACCATTGTGAATAAGAACTTTGCCTTTTCCGTGAGCTCCCGTGGTTATTCTTGGCATGATCTGATTTTAACAAATTTGTGCAGAAGTTTGCGCTGCCACGATGGTTATAATCTTTTGGGCCATTCTGGTACAGAAGTAGCAAGATTCAAAAAGCGTTTGTTAAATTCTTTATGTGACCTATTGTGAGTTGGTGTCGTCTTTCATGAAGATTATTAGCAGCTCAAAAAGCCTCGTTATGTTTAAAGGAGAAGAAAACAAAAACATAATTTATGGTTCAGAAGAAGCGCGCTTTTTTCCTTTTCCAATTGTACCAAACACATATTTTTGCATTTTTTCATGGGACATGATGCTGTTTATAAAATACCGGATTATGTTACATACACAAAAGAAATTGGTCAACTTTCAAAATCACCCATTTAAACCCAGGTTAATTTCACTGTCTTGAAAGCATTCCTATCTCCAGAAAATTGTTTTCAGTTTCTCAAAACTTACATTAAATTATAAAGAAAGCTTTGAGGAATATGTGTCTAGCACAAAAATGGTATGCGTGGCATATCGGAGAGTTACGAAGGCCATGAAGAGGATGAATTTAACCTAGGCTTAAATGGGAGATTTTGAAAGTTGACCAATTTGTTTTGCTTATTGGGAACTTTTATTAACTTCACTGTCAGGTGTAAAAAAATCGCATAAATATGTGTTTGGTACCGTTGGAAAGGAAACATTAGCGCGCTTCTTATGAACCCTAAAGTGATTGTTTGTTTTGTTGGTTCCTACTGACATTTCACAAATGGGTGTTACAGTATTCTTTACCAAAGATTTTTTATGCGTATCAGATTGATACTGAATGCGTTAATCAGCTGAAATTAACTTTCATCCTGTAAAGTTGATAAAAGAATTTGGCAAATGCCGTGGATATATATGAGGGGGGAACAGGGAACCTTCCACTGCCTATTAAACGAATAACACTGGCACGCAAGCCCTCATATAAGAATTTCGTCTAGATGTTTACAGTACATCATATGACATCACGTAGATCACAAGGATACCATACAAACGATATTCCTGGAGATTAAGACGCACCACACTGTGTTTCCAAGTGGCCACATGACCTTTATCCACCTCCAGTATATTAAGTTTCTCCGGTTGAAAGTGAAAAAGTTTCACTTTTAAGAAACCTGACGGGTGACATTTATTTCCAAAATAACACCCAGAACGTCATCAGAGCTTCTGTGGTCTGCGCTGCTTCTGGACCCTCGTCAGACCAGTATTGTATCTATCAGGTGGACAAGAAACAAAGAACTGACCCCTTTCTGTTCAGTCGAGAATATCTTAAAACCTAAGCAAATAAATGAGAAATATAATTTAGTACACGTCATCGGCAACTACTTTTGACTGCACTGCAAAACTTTCAGCCAAAATTATGCAGAAACACAGGAACGGTTGGAAGATATGCAAGTCATGTAGAAAAATACAATACCAGGCTTTGACTAACACGTGATGGGTCTAAGTGAACCAAAAGAAGTCATTTTCTAGTCTCTACGAATTTCTGTTATTTTTCAGGACAACGAAAGTAAAAGAATTTTATATTTTCTCGCCGTTTTATGTTTATGCATCTTTTAGCTAAACATTTTACAGAGAGATTAAAATTAGCTGCCTATGACATATGCCAAATTTTATTTACGTACATGGTCCTGCTTTTGGGTTTTGTTGATTGGAAAGGGGACTCAGATCTTTTTTGTCCACCAGATATCATACGCTCTCAAATAAGACCGTAAGCCACTGATTGGATGAAGAAGAAAAAATTAAACCGTGGTACTGATAGACAGTTTATTGCAACAATAAAAAAATCCTAATCCCAAATTATGTCCCTTGGTCATTTACGCAGTAGTTTTGGTTAAAAGAATACTACAGTACACATATGTAAGTTATGGATATACTATATTATTTCTTTCAAGGCATAACTACGGCTGATAGAATGGTAATTTCTGTAAATAAAATTCTAAGGAGGTAATTTGGGTTGTACTCTTTATTTATATGTATTAATGCTTACCATGTCGACATCATTCTAGATATAAGTATAATGTCAACTTTTTAATAAATTTGTTCCCAACTTTCCAAATTATCTAATATATGAAAGGATTTAAATTTAACGTCATGTCATGTGAATAACCTTGTAGAGTAAGTTTCTAATGAAAAATAAAATATTTAGTTCGACTGTTTTATATACCGCGCATACCTCCTACTGCCTTAGGACATTTAATGTCGTTCTATTTAGCAGTCTGCACCCCCTGTTACGTGGGTGTGTATGAAATCGTCAAGTTAAATAAATTCCTAAATGTACACTGTTTCGACACGAGACCAGTAAAGACTAGCAAGAGATACTGTCTCGTGGGAAAACGATGCCGAAGAACTATCATAGGGTCTGGGTAAGCCTATATTGTCGTTTGGAGGATTATATCGTCCTCGGACTAGTGAACCTTCGGACTAGTGAACCTTCGGACTAGTGTACCTTCGAACTAGTGAACCCTCTCATTCGGACTACTGAACCTTCGGACTAGTGAACGTTCGGACTTGTGAACCTTCTTACTAGTGAACCCGTTTTTCGGACTACCGAACCTTCGGACTAGTGAACCTTCGGACTAGTGAACCCCTCTCAAAAATGTTAATTAAATTATTTAAATTCGAATGCAAAGTTATATACGTAGAATATAGTTCTCTTGCAGGATTTGTAACAATTCTAAGAAAACAACCGTAGAGTTTACACCAATCTGTTGAATTCGAACTAAAATAAAAATGGAACATGTTCGAACTTTTAAATACAAATTGAATCTACTTGCGAAAGTTTACACTGGATTCCACAATCACTCATTCAGGCGCATTCCTTTCTTATCTTATAGGTGGATATAGTATTAACCGGTTTCAGTATAAAGGCTGTAACAGGACGGACAGACGAACAACGCCATTTGGAGAAGAAACAAAACATGTGAGTAAACTTTTCCAATATTTAAGAGAAGTTTATCATTCGGTTTTCATAACCTTTGAAGCCATGGGTAAATAGAAAGTAAAACGCTTGCATAGGCTTATCTGGGTTTTCGAGAAGAATGAATGTAGAAAGCAGTGCCTTTTAAAATTTAGTGTAGCCTCGGTGGCTCAGTTAAAGTGACAGTTCTTCAGTCTGGCACAAACTCAGATCAAATAAAAATTTGAAAAAAATCTGAGTAGATTTTCATTCGATCACCGTATGCGGAAAAGTTGGCAGATATTCGCCGAAGGTCGGGGGTTTCCTCCAGGCAAAAAACTGAGTTTCCTCCACCACTAAACCTGGCAGCATCGCTATATAAATGAAATAATATTGAGTGCAGCCTCAAGCATAAAATAATCAATCTGATTCAATAAAAAATTTAGAAAAATTTACTTTGTACCCTTGAAGAATGGCTGACATTTTATGCTTATTTGATTCTATTTGATTGATTGCTTGATTGATTGTTTGGTGTTGCCAGTTTTATTGTGGATAGAGCCCCGAGGAAAGCCACGACCTTCCGCTGGTAACTGGCAACCATCCCACATAGGGATTCTATTTGGAGATGTATTGCTACTGCCTAGCCTGCAGATGATTGAAATTTATTTCCATGTACAAGGCATTATGCCCAAGACTTTCTTGAGCTTTGGTAAAATGGCAGGATCATCATTATGGTTAATATTTTGTAGTGGCCTGGATACCACATTTGGTCCTTGTTTGATCCTAGTGGATTATGCTTTTCTTTATAAGAATGTGAAATTATTTGTCTGCAATTGAGCTGTTTTCCATCAAACATAACTTAGCTGTTATGTACATAAAATAATATGATGGTGTTTATTGTAAACAACTAATATTTACGCTTACCGCCCACAAGCAAAAGTAAAGGAAAACAGGAATATGACATTCGAAAAATCGATAAATTATTGATGATTTGTGGTGATAATAGAATATCAACAAGACCTGTAATCAGTGCCTTTAATGACATTGCAATCAACATGTGTTTATCGTTCTGTTGCAGGTTTCGTATGGGTCATTCGTTGTTTACAATGTCTATTTTATTTGGCATCTGTATAATCATGACTTTTGTAGAAGCCACTGCCCCTTTTCAAAACTTATATGCCTTTATTGGACTCAATTCCCTGCTGGTAAATATTAGTTGATATCTTTATATTTATATATTGTCTTCTTATCTTGCTAGAAGTGGAACTTTCATTGAGTGTTGGATCCTCCGTAGGTAGAGCATTGGACGCTCAATCCGAACAGCCTTCCACCAAAAGGTCGCGAGTTCGATTCCCACTCAGTCCACAAAAAAAAAATGGAAAATTTTCTGACTGGGGTTTCACTGAAACGACCAATGTGGGATGGTTGCCAGTTTCCGCCCACAATAAAACTGGCAACGCCGCCATATAAGTGAAATAATCTTGAGGCAGCGTAAAACACCAAATGAATTCATTTGAGTGTCAATTATATTTGTTATCCTAACCGGATGAGTCAACTGTATATTTTCAAACTTGCCTACAGATAATAACATTAATTAGATATTATTTGAATTTTATTTTATTTCTGTTGCAGGGAATAACGTTATTTGTATTCCGCTGTTTAGGTGATGAACAGGTATGTAACATAGGTCTTGGAAGAAGCTAAGCCTAAGGTGGCTGATTGATGTTTTACGCCGAAATCAAGGTTATTTCAATTATAGATCGGCGTTGTCATGTTTGTGGGGCAGGAAGCTGGAAACGCCCGGACATTCGGTGAGTACCTTCCTACCTCTTCAAAATGTTTCAATTCTTATTTGGTCTCAATGGCAGTCGACCCCGCACCGCATCGACGGAACGCCTTTGCCGGGCTGATGACATTCACTCGAACCAAGCCACCAAGAGCCCTTTTTCATTGGTTGATCAAAGTTAGGTCTATCTGGGGGAAATGTTGTATTGTTTATCTCACTGAATCTCTTCTTGCAGATAAGACGGAAGATATTTTGTTCACCTCAAAGAAAGGAATCTTCAAACCCTACACCATCAGCAGTGGTAGGTTTTATTTATGTTTTTCTGGGTGCATTAGTTTGCAAAATAAATTATACTTTAAAGAGAAGTCACGTAATAGTTCTTTCCGAAAATTCGGTGTAAAGTGTTGAGGTCTGTTGGTCAAGATTAGTAACATGATAGAACAGATGTGTTGCCTGTTAGGCCGCTTCTATAGGCTTTGTAGTCGAGCCGCTTATACAGGCTTTGTAGTCGCGCCGCTTATACAGGCTTTGTAGTCGCGCCGCTTATACAGGCTTTGTAGTCACACAAACTCAAAAATTCGAATACTTTTCGTAAAACCCAAGATAGATTAAGACATTTCTGGTTGCCCCTTCTTCACCAACTGTATCCTGACTGATCAATATAGCCTGTTATCCGTGCTTGTTTCAAAGATTGATATAATATGACCGGCTGATACTTATTTTTGTGTATTTTCAGCCCCTGGTCATTTGCAGATCAAAGGATTCCACTGGTAAGGTCTTTGTTCATTTTGTTTTTCAAGTTCTTGCTGAAAACTTTTCTAAACAGGATATCTCAAAGCAAGCAAGATTACTTCAGGCGACTTGCTCATAGGAATATTGATTTGAAATTAAATTGATATCATATATATTCCTCTGTAAACAAAATGCTGGATGTGCTTATTATATAACAACAAGAATTGATTGATCTGGTTGGAGTCTTCCATGCTGGATGTACCTGGGGATATCAGTAAAAATAATCTTTCTTTTATCAGGTTACAGTAGAGCAGCAAGTGCTTCTGGCAGTGGAAGCCGAAGTGGGCAAATGTCTATAGGCGCATGCTCGCAATCCTCAGATTATTCTAGAAGAAAAGAGCATCTGATGTCCTTATTAGGAACCAGTATCGTATATAACGGCGAAGCTCAAAGGAACATGAATCTGGCTGACGTGTATATGGACAGTGGTATATTTGAAGGTTCTGACCCTGAGAAGTATAGTACAGCATCAAGCAGCCTTAAGGAAAAAGAGAGCCTGTCCTTGTGCGACCGTTCCCTTGGCAAGCGCAGCCCTCGATCCCGTTATGCCATGAGTTCAGAGAATTATCCTCGTAAAAATCTCCACAGACTTTCTAAATCCTCTGATAATTCTTCGTTCTCTAATGAAACTTTGGAACCCTTTTCTCAGAGTGACATTGTCCAAGGTGAGCAGAACCAAGCGCATTCATTCCCGAATCGCTTTCTTGAGAATCCTCTTAACACTAATCAACGAACACCCGTCACACCAAACCTTACAAGGCCTCTATTCCACCATTCCAACGAAAACTCATCACTTTTGTCTGCAAATCCTGAGCTTGAAATCCAAGGCGAATCATCAAAACTATACGAAAACAGCTGTTAACAGTTTAAAGACAACTACTTCTTGATTTTCTTTTCATGAAAGTTATTGTTGACAGCTTTATCAAACTTAGATCTCTAGAATTATATTTCACGGAACAGTTATAAAACAGCTTACTTTGCTCAATAAGATCATACCAATAATCATGTGTAAACAATTGGTCAGTCATTCATGACTCCTGGAATTTCTCCCTTACATGCACTTAGGCCCAAAGATAATCTGTTAGATTCACAATCCCACGTGCAGCTGATTTACAATATGATTAAAGTGTCTACCGTTAGGACAAATACAGGGGGTCGTTGGGTTTATATAACAAAGAGCCAACAGTTCATTTTCATATATTATTAACCACCTCCATATCATTTGAAGTCACAAAATGCACAAAGAATTATTCAGCCAGAAACTTAGCTACTTCCCAAGTATTGAACTGTCACATCGAAGTGACGGCATTTCTGACATAAATAACTTTTTTTAATTTTTATTCACACAATTCCATCTAACATTAGATAAATATCATTCAATAAAATATAAACTGTCAGTTGAATATGCATCCCTGATACTTAAACTCGCATAGTAACTGCTTCCCAACTGTTATTGTAAAAACAAGGAATCTCCATTCTAGATTTTGAGGGTTTACTGGTGGTTACAAAATATGGACGAATCGCGTATTTGTTTAACTGAATAGGCTGAACATTTACAAAGCGATCGCGTATTTGTTTAACTGAATAGGCTGAACATTTACAAAGCGATCGCGTATTTGTTTAACTGAATAGGCTGAACATTTACAAAGCGATCGCGTATTTGTTTAACTGAATAGGCTGGACATTTACAAAGCGATCGCGTATTTGTTTAACTGAATAGGCTGAACATTTACAAAGCGATCGCGTATTTGTTTAACTGAATAGGCTGAACATTTACAAAGCGATCGCGTATTTGTTTAACTGAATAGGCTGAACATTTACAAAGCGATCGCGTATTTGTTTAACTGAATAGGCTGAACATTTACAAAGCGATCGCGTATTTGTTTAACTGAATAGGCTGAACATTTACAAAGCGATCGCGTATTTGTTTAACTGAATAGGCTGAACATTTCAGAGCGATCGCGTATTTGTTTAACTGAATAGGCTGAACATTTACAAAGCGATCGCGTATTTGTTTAACTGAATGGGCTGAACATTTACAAAGCGATCGCGTATTTGTTTAACTGAATAGGCTGAACATTTACAAAGCGATCGCGTATTTGTTTAACTGAATAGGCTGAACATTTACAAAGCGATCGCATATTTGTTTAACTGAATAGGCTGAACATTTACAAAGCGATCGCGTATTTGTTTAACTGAATAGGCTGAACATTTACATATGGACGAATGCGTATTTGTTTAACTGAATAGGCTGAACATTTACAAAGCGATCGCGTATTTGTTTAACTGAATAGGCTGAACATTTACAAAGCGATCGCGTATTTGTTTAACTGAATAGGCTGAACATTTACATATGGACGAATGCGTATTTGTTTAACTGAATAGGCTGAACATTTACAAAGCGTTAATTATTCTCTACTATATTAATCAGCTTTTAATGTTGAACTGAGACATTGGAATGATAAACACTCATGTGGCAGATTCACTATGTACACAAACTAGTCACTGTTTGTCGTGTAAAATAATGACCAGTTCAAATCTGACTTCAGATATGCATCCGATAAAGTTAAGAACGAAAAGTAATGATGTGCCATAAAACTTGCCTTAAACTAGTAGTATTTGAAAAACGCTATCATGACAATGTTATATGTAGTAGTCAATGGTGATTTTGCACGTAGTGAAACGTCTTGTTTGTTCAATAAATAGTGTGTGCTACCTTGATAGCTTGAAATGGATGGTGCAGGCAAATTCAACCCTGAGTTTCCATAAACACTCATGCTTAAAATGTGCATGTATATTTTTAACTTTTAAGACAACAGCGGGATTTCGTGTTAATAGCCTGACGTTCTCCATGACAACTTACCTTAATTGCTTTAATAATAGTTTTGCTCCTTTGTTTTCATCGCCAACTTTATTGTCTACATAAACCTTTTTTAATCATGCATATTGTTAATATTGTTCCTGCCTTTTGTTCATCACCTGACGTTTTGCTCAAGTTTTTCAACCGTTTTGTACTGGAAGACATGGCGATAAAAGCCAGCGAGATTATTGGATATTCCCGGTAAACTTTGTTAATAATTCCTTTTATTCACTTGTGATGTCTCCATCGATGTGTTTAATGAAATTGAAAGTGCCATAGTAGACGATTTTAAAACGTTTCTGAGCTCAGAGAGAGTGGGAGTCTGTGATTTTCATTGTTTGTATATATTTGTGGTTGTGACGGATACATTATCTCAAGTTTATAAATTACAGATTTTAAATATATGGCTGCCTTTTACAAACACTACATGCCTTGTGTCGATCAAAACATAACATCAAAATTACCCAATGGGAACTCTAAAAGTGCTTGAATAGAACCCAGGATGGCTTTTGGAAACCCATGCTTTGCTTTTGATATTTGACTTAATATTTGAGAACACGCTTAGCTCAATCTAATTTACATAAATAATTAGTCCTCCCTAGTGAAATGCTCAGTGCTATTAATTAAGGTCGATGTCATCTACTTATTTATTACTATAATAACACTTCTTGCAGTTGCTTTACAAAGTCTATCCGATCTGGTAACGGCTATCGAACTTAAAGAAAACCAACTAATCGTTTGAGCTGCCCTGTTTGTCAAGAGATCAACACAATCTGCACTCATTCCTGACTAAAACGAGCTTACTCTGGTTTACGGTCAAACGCTGGTTCGGCAGAAAATGGTTGTTTACATCTCTGGCATTTTATACAAAAAATCTGCAAATTACAAACAGTTTTCCTTTGAGGTTGCTTATCCACTCAAAGCAAACAAGTATTTCTTTACACGTGTACGCTTTTTATTCTGAAGTTGAATGAACTTTTTAAAGTTATTTTCAACGGTCTCAAAGATTATGAAAAGTGACGACAATTTCGTCGTAATTTATTATCAGCGTGGGTTCATTCGTTCTATAAAACCGTTACCAGAGTTAATTTTGGTTACTTTCATTTTCTTTCCCCTGGCCCTTTCCAGTTTAATCGCATAGCAGCTGTAGCTCTCAGGACCACTTACAAAAAGCCATGTTAAGTAAGAGTGCTACAAGCGTATATCTGCAACATGGGAGGGCTCGTAAACGTTCCATGTTGTAAATATATGCTAAAAGTCCTTAGGTAAAGAGCGCTTAGTGTAAGTGGGTCAAGGTTTCTGCTATGAAATACCCACACTTCCCAATACATATTACGCAAATTTTGTATAAGGCGATGTTATGTTCTAGTCACTGTAAATAAAACAACATTGTTATTTAATTCGGGATTATCGAACATTTCTGTATATTCTGGTTGGTAAATGTTTTCAAAGATTATAGATTGTTATTGAATAAAAAGTTTTAATTTGTTTTTTGTTATCATATATACGTTCATTCGTACGCACCACAAAGATCGATTGATTGATTGATTGGGGCTTAACGTCGAAATCCACAGGTAAGGTTAAATGGCGACAAAAGTACCAACCGACCAAAAGATCCTCAACTTACCCACCCAGATCTAAATTTTGACATTAGGCTCCACAGACCATAAAACGTCAAGTCTGTGGCATACTTAATGTTCCTCCTCGCTGGGTCAGCATACATGGCTAAAGCAGAGCCCCAATGCCCCAGCCCGAGACCGCACCACAAAGAAATTGCTAGACCGCACTGGTTTACGGCTGGTTAATCTGAAAGAAAAAGATCATTATGAAAAATGCTTGGTTTGTGGTTCCGCCACTCAGGAAAATTTCACATGTTTTGCCTCTGAAATAGCGGATTTTGCTAGTATTCATCTGCTTTTTTACAAACCCAGTCAGCTATATCTCCAGTTTTGCATATATAACTTTAAAAAAGGGTAGGACTCATCTGATAGTTGCTCTTTAAAGTGGCATGAGCTACCAACATGTTGATATTTTGACTTTACAACAGAATGTTGAAATTATTGGCTATTTTTCTCAAGACGTATAACTCAGAAGGTTTTTAGTGCTTCGAGTCTCGAAAATGTACGATAACGTATTGTTTTGAACTAACTTTGGCTAAGGATTAATGAATGGTTATTGTTTACTTTCGAACACGTTTTCGGGTCGTACAGGCCACATACTGTATGGATTTTCCTTATTCCAACGCCAATCATTTAGTTTTTCGATGGCCTTCAAAAGCCCCTTACTGTTGTGACGATCAGAAATTATAAAAAAAAGTGTGAATTTTGGCAGCTCATGCCAATTCAAAATTATACATAATAGAATGGAAGACACCCACGGGTTTTGTTGCAAAACTATCTATAATGAACAATATCACAACAGAAATTACTTTCTCAACGACTTTCTTATGGAACCATCCGAAACATATGTTCACTCTTCACAATTATAACCAGTGCGTTGGTATCTTGCCCAATGCTACAAACAGGGAGAATGAATGAATTGCAATCAACTAACGAGAAATCTTGTAAACGGACATGCCGCAAAAAGAAGGATAAAGCGTGTTTCATTCAAAATTTGTCGATAGCAAAATGAGGTTCCGGAATAACCAATGACACTTTCCTAACTCCAGTGGTCTGTTTAAAATTGAGTTCTATTTGAAAATATCATATTTTCTGTGTTGTACAGGGAATGGAGATGAATCTAGTTTAGCTGGGCTTCTGTGGTCGATTGATTGATTGATGTTTTATGTTTTTCACACATAATTACTTCATTTATATAGCGGCGTTGCCAGGTTTAGTGGGATGGAAACCGGTCCCGTTTGTAGCATCCATGAAAGCAAAACGGTTACAAACCCACATCCCGATTTCATTCCTACCGCTATGAGCGTTTTTGTATATTTGAAAAGGAATACGACACAAAGTTATTGGATGAAACTGGTTTGATTGCTGCCATTCTTCTTTGCTGTCAAAACTTAAGTTGGAGGCGAGGATAACTATCTTTCAAACACACGATGATGGCATCTGCATAATGACGTTTTTTTCAGAACAACAAATGTAAGGACGAGATTAAGGTCGTTGTAGAATAAGACAACATTACGTTAGTTTGTCTCGCATTGGGCCCTTCTTTCCTTTAAAGAAAATTAATATGTTTATAAATATATTCAATGGAGGGCATGGTGTTAAAACCCTAAATGATTACGTTGAAATACACTATCAAGGAGATGGTTAGTAAGCCTGTTTTCTGTGTGAAGCTGAGTTACTTCCAAACACTCTATACCTTTACGGAAGTTGCCGAACCCGGCTTCAATATAAGGGTCCTAATTTGCACTGGACAAATTGCCGATTGTTTCCAGATTTTTAAACGCAAAATGGCCGTCTTATGTTACCGATAATTAAATAAAAGTCCAAACTGAAACAGCAACATACCGGCTTACGTTTGTTTTTTTAATTATTGGCATCACTTGAGAAACGTTTTTTTTAATTATTGATATCACTTGAGAAAAATGATCCTTTAGTGTGGACGAAGCACGGATAAAGTAAACATCACATTATTGGAGAACATAATATATGTAAAAGTGTGATATAAACGCTTACTCTTCATCAATCCTGATTTTCTCAAGTTGTCGAGCAGTGGTTAATCAAATGGAATAGCGGGTGTAAGTTAGCATTAGTGTGCCAGGAACATCATCTTCACCTTTCTAATAGTTTCCTTCAGCCTTCAGATAAATCAGTACCGGTAGGTCACACACTGGTACCAATATATGTGATTTGGTCAATAGTCTGGAATTGCTAAGATATACGCAGAGTCTATCCCAACACATTTAAAGATGTGGACGAAATAAATCCCTTAAGCAGAGAAGACGAAAATCCCGACCCTCGGCGAATGTCTGGCAACTCTTCCACGTACAGCGATTTAGTGAAAAAATATACTCAGAAATCTTTGAGTTTTATTTGGTCTGATTGAGATCAAACCCGCACAGCATTGGTGAAAGGCATGTGACGAACTGAGGGTCTATTACTCTGCCTACAGAGCCCCTAGAAAGATTTCAGAGGTTTCAAACTGCAACCAAGTGCAATCAACTGAAACTGAATTACATGCTTTAAAAAAGGTGGAGAAATGACACTGATGCATCTCTACAGTTGCATTTTGAGGAATACTTGAAGCTGCAATTACTCCCTATTCATATCTTAGAATGCAAATGAACATAAATGATGCCCGTATGACCCAATAATGTCTGGACGGCATGTCAGCGGCGATATATTTGGCAGGGATGCACGAATAACACATTTGACAGGACGACAAATGGGCTGTCAGAACTCAAGCCAAGATTGCGGATTTCCTGGAAAGATATAGACCCCCGTCTATTCCCTGGTAACTTCCTCTTGCCATGAAAATGTCACCTCATGCATCAAATGTTCCGGACAATACCGGTACTCTTAACAAGGTTTATTTGAAAGATAGTGGTTTAGGATGTCTGGAAAAGAAATTTATAGTCAAATCTATCACACGACTTATTTCACGATTCCAAGTTTTCTCGTTCCAAGTTCAGTGACTCGAACTTAAAAATAAGACGGGTTGCACCAGGTCCTTTTAAATTGATCTAAAGTCTAAACGCCCTACATTGACGTTAAAGCTCTTTTTTAAACGGATTTAATAGCTAACTAATAGAAGGTATCCGGCTATTAAAGCTTTAATGTTCAAGCATGGCAAGGCTAACTTCTGTATGATTCTTGGGGATATGTCATAAAACATCTAACGGGTAAGGTTAGCCGGTTACATGACGTATTCGACTAAGTTTTTGATTACACAGTTTCACTACGGTTACAAAAAAATCCGACTGGGGGCTAAACGATTTCTGGCGATATCCTTTAAAAGTCACTTCTTGATCGATTGATTTATGTTTGACACCGAACTCAAAATTATTTCACTTATATGGCGGCGTTGCCAGGTTTATAGAAGGTGGAAATAGGAAACCACAGACGGTGGAATGAAAAATCTTTTCAATTTGACCGCGATTCGAACCCGCGCCACACCCATAGGTTTGTGTTGGGCTGAGGGACTATCACTCTGCCGACTGAGCCACCGCTGTCCCTCTATTGCAAGAACATATGGTATAGGGGCATGGACAAGTTTAGATTGGTCCAATGAAACGAACAGAAAATGACCAAAGAACTACTGACTGAATTTCTAAAAGTAACTATTTTGAATAATATTTCAGTACATAAAAATTGTATAATGAAAACTCAATTGTATTCTGTGATTTGGATAGTGAAATTAGTGTACACTTTATCATGTTCTCTTTTCGAATTAATTAATTATATCGAATTTACAATTTCCACAACAGATTCCATATAATGGTAACATCCAATAAAATAGCATTTATAAACAAGCTCGACATAGTGCATGATTCAAAAGTAATTCTTCCTTACTCTACTATTTACTCCATAGCCTTTGAACTTAAAAACGGATTATAATCTTTTCGAAGTTCTCCTGAGTAAGAGGTGCGAGAAAGTCTTCCGATTAGCTTTAAATACAGAGAATAATTTACGTCTTCTGACATTTTTTGTGTTACTAATTTTTTGATTTATGTTTTACGCCGCAACGCAATCAAGCTTATTTCACGTATATGGCGGCGTGGCTAGGTTTACGGGAGGAGGAAACTTGACTCTCTGCCCCGATGAAACCACCGACCTTCGGCGAGTACCTGACATTTCTTCCACATACAGCTAGCAGATTGTTTTAATGACTACAGAAAATATACATCCGCAGCGATTATCCAGGGACCTACATACAAAAACAAACTTATCGGAAGGATAACTAGCTAAAGACAATGTGCAAATCCCATTAAAATATAGGACAATCTTTAGTTTCAGTAATGTTTATTATATCAATCTCGTGATAATTCACATTGAAATTTATAAATTCATTTATTAATAAAACTTAAAAGCTAAGAGTAGTTTTGACACATACAGCTAGACTGGAATATCAGCTAGCTCTACTTTTGATTTAAATCAGACGATACCTTTTTCTCTCTGGGTAGGCAAAATGGTCAGGAAACACAATTGACTCGAAAGATACCCTCTGATTATTTGTAGGACAATACAATTTGTATACTAAGTTTTAGGTAAAACTGCTGCATTTAAAGACTGGATTGGTTGATTAATTTGTGGTGTACGCCGCACTCATGATTCTTTCATTTATCTGGTGGCGTTCCCAGGCTTAGTGGGGGAGGAATCCGGGCTCATTGCTAGTTCCTGACAACTCTTCCACATAAGGTGACCGAGTGAAAAATCCACGCAGACTTTTTTTGGGTCTGAGCGGGATTCGAACCCACGTCGCATGGATGGAAAGTCTGTGTGGGATTGAGGGACGATGACTCTAACCCACTGGACCACTAAGGCTCCCCCCGAAAGACTATGGGATTGTCTATATTTCAAAATACTAAATAGCAGACGGAGCAATATCGGTTTCATTCCGTAAAGAAAGAACTAGAGGAAAACGCTTCTGGTTATATTTGGGCTCTACAATATGTTGAGAATATATTTATGAACACTAAAACACACGGGCACAGTGAAAAATCTTCTTGTCTAAAATAACCATGGAGACAAGTTTTTGCCCCCCCCCCCCCCCGGGCACAGAAAAACCAATGTAACAAACAACAAACAAAACGGTTATAAACTCCATCACATAACATATAATTAACAAACAATACGGTTATAATCTCCATCTCACAACCTACAATTAACAAAAAACAAGCTTATAAACTCCATCTCACAACCTAAGATTAACAAACAGCACGGTTATGCAGCACAGTTATAACAAACAAACAACGATTAACAAACAACACAGCTATGAACTCTACCTCACAACAAACTACACCTCACAACCTAACATTAACAGACAACATGGTTAAGACAAAACAGCACAGTTACAACACACAACATGGTTCTAAACTCCATCTCACAACCTACAATTGGTTATCAGAAACAACATGGTTCTAAACTACATCTCATAACCTACAATTAACAAACAATACGGTTATAAACTCCATCCCACAACCTACAACGTACAATTAACAAACAATACGGTTATAAACTCCATCCCACAACCTACAACGTACAATTATCAAACAGCAAGGTTATAAACTCCATCTCACAACCTACGAGAATAAAGATGTGTTTGTAAAAAGCTATGCTCAAAATACTAAAAGGCAGTCACTTAGCTGATGTACATAATGAGATAGATCATGCAGTACACTATTTTTAGCATAGAATCTTAAATTTTAAAATAGGCAAATTATATGTAAAATAAAATTATCTTCGCAGGTAGAAATTGAAGCAGACTAGAAAAAAAGATACATTCTGTGTACATGTAAGAATAAGGTTGAGGATGAATTTCATTTCATCCTTGAACGCTCTGCTTATGGTGTAGATTTATGGCAATTAAAAGTATATAAAAATACATTACTATAAAAGACCTACTGTACATGTATGTAAACCGTAGTGCAAATAGAAAATGAAGAAAACGCAGAGGCAATTAGTAATTTACCGTCTTTAAAGAGATGGGGAATATCTAGTCTCGTGTTGTTAAAAACAACTGAGGACGTGGTGATGTCTTTAATTTTTTATCATTAGCTATATCTTTGTCAAATGTTGTATTAACTGTTGTTTGTTGATTTGTGTGTGTGTGTTTTTCCACCCACCATGTAACTGTTTATTGGTGAACTCACGAGAGTAAAAACAATAGCAATACCAATTCATGAATAATAAATGGAAAATACAGAAACCAAAAAGTACTAAATACTAAGGATTAGCAAAAAACTAAATGATAGTAATTTTTTTCAAATTGCCAAAATGGTGATATTTTCCTGTTAAAACAGAACGTGGAAATCATCGGTTGTTTTATTCAAGACGTTCAATTCAGAAGCTTTTTAGTACTACAGGTGTCGATAACGGACATTAAAGTTGTGTTTGACTACCTTAGGCTCGGAATGAACGAAGGGTCATCATGGTTATTTAATTTTTGCTTCGTTTCGGATACTATTTTCGCTCGTACAGCTAACAGAATGTTTAGATTTTCCTCACTCCGACGTAAATATACACAAAGAAAAAAGTTAAGCATCCCGCTGGAAAGTCTGCACTGACCGATAATATCATTGGTGTAGGGAGATTGTTGGCAAACTGATGTTGCAGAAACGATTATGATCATAAAGGGCAACATTCTGGCGATAAGAAATCCCCCATTAATGGCAATAAGCTATACAATTTATTCAGGATATCGTTAGCCAAATCAAAAGTGCATTTTAACAAAATAAAAAGATGCTTGTAAGTATGAAACTTCAGAGTCCATCTGGCTTCACAAGGCGAACGTATTGAAGTAAAAATGTCACTTTGAGTGTGTAGAACACATCCCTAAATCAGAAGGGCAATAGCGCGTATAGCCTCCATTAGCTTTCAACGTGCGTCTCATCCCTCCAGTGAGACGTCGAATCTGTTAAAGGGCTAACTGCCGGCAATACCGATGTAATACGGCTTTCAGTTCCTGCAGATTTTGTACAGGAGGTTCTAGGGTTTGAATGTTTCTGCTCATTCTATCCCAAATGTGCTCTAAAGGATTCAAATCCGTGCAGTCTTTGTGTATAATTTAGCTTTTCGAGGATTCTCAAAGCCTCCAGCTGTCGTCATAATCAGAATTCATAAAAAGTCCCAATTAAGGCAGTTCGTGCCACTTTAATAGTAATGTTTTTTATTTATTTATTTAATCACCAATTCTTCAACATTTTCAAACTGTGACATAAAACTAGATAAGGAGTCTGAAGTTAATGATTGTATTTCATAATTATATCACCTAGTTTAGTGTATTTTGACTTAAAACACGAAGCTGGACAACAAGCAGTTCACCACACATTGGAAAATACACATATTTTCAAATTAACATTAACAAAATAAACATGTAATAACCCAATCAACAGCTACTGGGTACGGCAATATTTGAATTTCCGTAAAGTGGCATGAGCTGCAAAATGTTGATATTTTGACGTAAGAACAGAATGTTGAAATCATCTGTTATTTTTCTCCAGACGTATATTTCAGACGTGTTTTAGTGCTTCTAGTCTCGATAATGTACAATAAAGTATTGTTTTGAACTAACTTTGGTTTAAAATGAATGAATGGTCGTCCCGCTCATTTAAATTTGATTTACTTTTCGAACACTATTCCGGTTCCTATAGGCCACATACTGTACGGATTTTCCTCATTCCAACGCTAATTATTTAGTTTTGCGATGGCCTTCAGAGCCTCCTACTGTCGTGACGATCAGAAATTATGAAAAAAGAGTGAATTTTGGCAGCTCATGCCACTTTAAGAATTTCTAAAGATTTTGACTGCTTAATTTGTATGTATCCCCACAAGTTTCTACGTTGACGTGAATAGTTAGTATGCACATTGTATGACGGTCTGTGAGAAGTTGAAGAAGAATAGTGTCTCCATGGTTATTTTAGACAAGAAGATTTTCCCTGTGCCCGTGTGTTTTATAAGGATGAGGTATGCATAACCATGAAACTCGCTCCATTACTTGCAGATCTTGATCCAGTCCTGAAAAGTAATAGAGCGTTACTAGAACGATTGCTTAATGACGTCATTGGGATATCAGAAGGGAAAACATTGCGAAAAGAAAACGGTCACTGCAAAGCCAGACATCGTCCAACTTCCAATAATTTCTCTAGCGACGTTATTAAGGTACGTTCACACTATACAGCGAATTCGGATCGAGGTACGAACCGGATTTCGGACAGGTCAGCGTATTCGGTGTGTTGTGTTCACACTGCAACGAATAATCGGCCGATTCTATCAAGTCAGTTCATATCCACACAACAACAACACAACTCAACAACAGTTGAGAGCGGTTTGCAAGATAAGAATCGTTTGCTTGAATTTTTGAGGATTGATTGATTGATTGTTTGGTGTTTTAAGCCGCGCTCAAGATTATTTCACTTATATGGCGGCGTTGCCAGTTTTATTGTGGGAGGAAACCGGGCTCTATGCCCGGAGGAAACCCACGACCTTCCGTTGGTAACTGGCAACCATCCCACATAGGTCGTTCGAGTGAAAACCCTGTCAGAAAATTTTCCAATTTTTAATTTTTGAGGAAAAGAGACAACTGTTGTCATATTCCTTCAGAAATCCTGCGAAAATATATTTAGCTCCATCTCTACACGAAACCGCTCGATAGTTTAATCTGCAAACCACGTTGTAGGTCACTGTATTTTTGATTGCCATGTTTTTCACAGGTCGATTCTGATTGGCCAAAGAAGAAAATCGTGGAAGAATTTGATCCCGGACCAAATAAAATGGCTCTGTGAGCCATTTATATTCTTGCTTTCCGAATCCGGTGTCCGTAGCGAATTCGGATCAAGCTAGTGTGAACAAATGTACTGATAAACATTGAAGCCATTTAAGTACGGAAATCGTTTCGGACCCCGAACCGAATTCGGGGTATAGTGTGAACGTACCTTTAGGCTCCATGCCTATTAGAACTTACGTCGTCCAGACAGAGACTCAGAGTTCTTATAATCGATACCAGTTAAGGGGCTTTCACAATTGAGATACGGCGGGTTTACGGCTCATGTGGTCATGAATTTTGGCATTCCGTACGATGGACCGCAGCCTTTCTTGCGGGCAACCGCACCTTACTGCGCGGAATTGTTGTGCCGCAAGAGCCGCAGAAAAGTTTGGTGTGCACATGGAATCTAATTTTCGGCCGTGAGAATTTTTTTATTACCTCTGATACGTGCGGGCGCTAATACGTTCACCGTAAACCGTTGTATCGTGACGCGCGATTTTTTTGTGTGTCGTAAGATGCTCCGTACGGTGAAATTTCTTGTTCCGCCAACCTTGCGGCAGTCGTAAATCGTTGAACGATTCGCAACCTCTGTCTTGCACCGCCTTGTGTTCACCGTGCGAAAAATACCCATTAGGTGTGCTACAGGTATATATTTTGGGGTGCTTCAAAATCTTCCTCAATGGATTGACGTTCTTTTTCTAACGGGTTTTTGGATCTCTGCGCCTTTTACACTGCAATCACGTCTGCGGAGTCCAAAAATCGCCGCACGATTTGACAAAACGCCGTAAGGCGCCCGCTCATTGGTGCGGGGCGAAAAACAATGACGCACGATGCATCTTGCGGCACGCCGTACGTTCCAACCAATCACGTAGCACGTCCGCGTAACTGTCTCACGGAACACGTGCGCTAGACGTGCGTTGCTTGCGTCACTCCGCGCAGTTCGCCGCAAGAGATTCGTGGATTAAAACGTGCGAGAACCTTGTCACGTCCTTACGATGCCCCGCCAATCGTAAAGTGGATTATTTTCTTGCGGTAGTTTTTCCGATTCTACTGCGGCCCGAAAAATTTTATTTCCACCGTGCGATCGATTTCAGTATTTTGACCGTGCGGCGAAAGTCTTAATTGTGAAAGCCTCTTTAGGAAGACACGTCAAGGCGGATGAATTTTCCAGGCTTACATATATGCCCACAGACAGTTTTTGATTGGTTAAGATTATCGCGGACAGCACTGTTCTTTCCGATATTCGAGTTCGAGTTTTCTCTAATTTATACTGTGTTACAGATAAACTTTTCCTTAAGTGTCGGTCACCAGAAAAGTCTAAGCCGTAACAGAAAAAGAGACCCAACAAGAAAGATTAAAATAACAAGTATAATTGTAAATCGAATTAAAGTTTTACACATAAAAAAAGATTCAAGATGTATACCAAATGGTATCGAGGGTCTCTAGTCCTTGGATGAAGAGTCTTGAAGATCCACGGAAAACACAACAGGTAAGTCCAAAGAAAACAATCACAGGTAAGTGATAGCCAGTAGAAAGAAGATCAGGTAAGTAGTCCCAGTAGAAATCAAGAGGAGTTCATAAGTAGGACAGCAGAGATATTAAGGAATGACCAGCATGGTAGAGTGGAGTGAGCAAGTTCTCCCAGTTCACTAACTCAGTCAGGATATATAACACAAAAATCACAAGGGTCTTGGTGTCAGTCGACACCAACTTGTTGACAATAACCTTGGTGTCAGCGGACACGAAACCGGTCACTTCAACACAATATGATTAAGGTTCAGTTAAAGATAGCTTTAGGGCATTCAGGTAATCAAAAGGTGACATACATTTAAGATCACAGCAAAAACAATAATGATTATACATAACACTCTCCCCCTTAAAAAAAAATTAAAGGAGACAAAAAAAACAAAACGTCTCGTACATCAGTTACATTTTGACAGCCCAGGAGCTTAAGTTCTAGAGAGGGCATCGGCACACACATTATCTTTGCCTTTAATGTGTTTTATTACCAGGTTGTATTCATGAAGAGACAAACTCCATCTCATCAATCTCTGATTCCTGTTTTTCATCTTAAAAAGAAAGGTCAGAGGATTATGGTCAGTGAAGATTTCAATTGGATACATAGTTGTACTCAAGTACACCTCAAAATGTTGTAAGGCTAACAAAAGAGACAAGGTCTCCTTTTCAATTGTTGAATAGTTCCTTTGTTGTTTTTCGAACTTTTTGGAAAAATAGGAGACAGGGTGTTCAACTTCGGTTATATTATTTTTTTGAAGGAGTACCGTTCCTGCGCCAATATCACTGGCATCAATTTCCAACTTAAAGGGTTTGGAAAAGTTTGGGGCTTGTAACACTGGAGATGTCATAAGCATTGCCTTGGTTTTGTCAAAGGCAGCCTGACAAAGGTGGTTCCAATTGAATTTGACATTTTTACACAATAAATTTGTTAAAGGAGAAACAACCTCTGACAAATTTAAACAAAACTTACGGTAGTACCCCGCCATACCTAAAAACCTCATAAGTTCTTTCTTTGTGGTTGGCACGGGGTACTCAGCAATGGTCTCAACTTTAGCCTGTATTGGTCGCACCTGGCCTTGACCCACCACGTGACCTAAGAAGATCACATGCGCTTGGGCGAACTCACATTTACCAAGATTTACAGTTAGTTTTGTCTCGGTGAGTCTTTCAAACAACGCTCGAATCATCTTCATGTGTTCCTCCCAATCCATAGAATGACAAACAACATCATCAATGTAGGTTTCAACATCAGGTAGACCGGCGACAACTTTATTGACAAGTCTCTGGAATGTTGCCGGGGCATTCTTAAGACCAAATGACATAACTACATATTGGTAAAGGCCGTATGGGGTAACAAAGGCAGATATTTGCTTGGCACGGTCAGTTAAAGGTACTTGCCAGTACCCCTTTAATAAATCGAACTTGCTCAAATAGGTTGCTGGACCAATACGATCAATGCAGTCATCGATTCTGGGAATCGGGTAAGAGTCAGTCTTTGATAAAGCATTTACCTTTTTTAGATCGGCACAACAACGATAACTACCATCAGGCTTCGGAACAAGAACGCAGGGTGAACTCCATGCAATGTCACTTGGTTCGATGATATCGTTCTCCAACATATAATCGATCTCAGTCTGGAGATGTTGAAGTTTAATTGGGTTCATCCGATATGGATGCTGCTCCACAGGTGTGGAGTCTCCAACGTCAATATCATGAACGACAACATCGGTGCGGCCAGGTACGTCAGGAAACAGGTGAGAAAACTCCTGCATCAGAGCTGAAATTTGAGACCCTTGGTAAGCTGGTAAATGACAAAATTTTTCATTCAAATTAGACAATACATCAGAATTTTTTAATCTCGGACATGTATGGTCCGGTACATCATCAAATTTCACATAAGTATTTTTATCATCAACATCAATAGGGGAGAGTGTGACAACAGGTTGTACAGAATTAGTATTTTCAAAATACCTTTTAATCATGTTTACATGACACAACCTCTTTTGTTTACGACGGCCAGGAGTTTGAACAATATAGTCTGTGTCACTAACTTTTCTCTCAATGATATATGGGCCATGAAACTTTGCTCGTAATGGTTGGCCTGAAATTGGCAGAAACACTAATACCTTATCCCCAGGATTGAAATTCCTTTTAGAGTGTTTGTCATAGTGAATTTTCATTCGAATTTGTGAGGATTTTAAGTTTTCGTTAGCCAATTCAAAAGCCTTCAAAAGCCTCTCCTTGAAAGAAGAGACAAACTCCAATAGATTAAGGTCACATGACTCATTAAGAATCTGTTCTTTTATAAATTGTATTGGCCCCCGGACACTGTGTCCAAATATCAGCTCAAATGGACTAAAACCCAAAGATTCCTGCACAGAGTCTCTTACAGCAAATAACAAAAAATGTATACCTTCGTCCCACTCTCGTTCGGTCTCAAAACAATACTTCTTAATCATAGACTTTAAAGTCTGATGAAACGTTTCTAAGGCCCCCTGGGACTCTGGGTGGTAAGCACTAAATTTTATTTGAGAAATTCCCAACTGATGTACGACTTGCTGAAAAAGGTTAGACATGAAATTGGATCCCTGATCAGATTGTATGACCTTAGGTAAACCAACTAGAGTGAAAAATTTCGTTAAAACTTTAACGATGACAGGAGCAGTTATTTTCCTAAGAGGTATAGCCTCTGGAAACCTGGTTGAGGTACACATAATTGTCAACAGGTATTGGTTCCCAGATCTTGTTTTGGGATGAGGGCCAACGCAATCAACCAGAATCCTACTAAAGTGTTCTTCGAAGGCAGGAATGGGTTTTAGTGGGGCCAGAGGTATTTTCTGGTTGGGCTTACCGACCATTTGACATACGTGACATGTTTTGCAGAATTGGGCAACACTTTTCTTTATTCCAGGCCAAAAGAAATGATGTAAAAAATTTTGAGAAGTTTTATTGATCCCAAAATGACCAGACATTGGTGATTCGTGTGCCAAACTGAGTAAATGTCGAAGATATATTGAGGGAAGTACAATTTGATGCAAGACGTTCCATTCTTCGCTTGCAGGAACATCGGGAGGTCGCCATTTTCTCATAAGAACACCCCCCCTTGACATAATAACATACAGGTACCTTTTGAGCTTCATCTTCAGAGAGAGCTTTACTCAAAAGACTCTGAAGTTCAGAATCTTGACCTTGAAACTCAATTAACTCATTTTTATTCAGAGTAAAACCATCTTCCATTAATGACCCTGCAATACTTAGTGGGGCAAAAGAGTTAGTTGAGTGGTTAATTTTATCATTACTGACTGAATTATCAGATTCGCCTTTTGACATCAAACGAGTAATAGCACATGAGGGAAAAATGCCAGGAAATTCAGCTTCCAAACTTTCAGTTTGCTCAGAGGTGCTTGGAACATTGCTAACATGCGGACACGCAGTTACCTTAGCTCCAGCTATGTCATTTCCGATCAACAAATCTACTCCAGGAACTGGGAGCGACTTCTGAACACCAACTTTCACCAAACCGGACACTAAATCCGATTCCAAATTTACATAGTGGAGAGGAGCGCTTGAAAATCCACCTATACCCTCTAACAACACCTGAGAATGTGCGGACGACTCTTCAGAAAAAGGCAATATACCATCCAACATTAAAGATTGAAGAGCTCCAGTATCTCTCAGTACAGTAACGGGCCGTGGGACAGAATCACTGCCCATAAGGCATAAACTCCTCTCTGACACCAATTTTACAACACCCATTGTCCAAACAATTGACTTTGGACTCCACTTCAGAACAACTATTAGACTTAACACTCACAAATGCATTCGGAGAAAAGTCTGAACGATTTTTCCGCATTAATTTAAAACACTCCGATATTAGGTGCCCAGGCTTGCGACAGTAAGAACATGTTGGTTTGGCAAAATTATCCCGATCAGATCTAGGACTGAATGAGGAAGACGGTGGGTCGTTAGTACCTAAATTAGGCTTGGCTGACGCACACGATGGAGCATCGACCTGTCCAGGTCCTACCCTACTAATTGGTTGATTAGAACGAATGTTAGAAGAGTTCTGCCTAAAGATAGGCTTATGTGTTAGAAAATAATCATCAGTCAAAACTGCTGTCTCCTGAATACCAGCGACTTTCTGCTCATCAAGATAAGTTCTTATATCACCACTAACACATTGTTTAAAATCTTCTAAAATAATTAACTGTCTTAGTTTTTCAAAGTCTTCACCAACTGATTTTGAGGTACACCATCTAGAAAACAAACTCTCCTTTCCCCTAGCAAACTCGACAAATGTTTCATTATCTTTCTTACTTGCTTTTCTGAATTTTTGTCTATAAGCCTCTGGCACTAATTCATGAGATTTAAGAATCAGGTTTTTAACAAAATCGTAATCCAAACTTTGAACTACAGACAGAGCTGAATAGACCTCCTGTGCTTTACCTTTAAGAACCGTCTGCAGTAACATTGTCCAAGACTCCTTAGGCCACCGTAAACTTAGAGCCACCTTTTCGAAATGGAGAAAGTATTTATCAACATCTTTTAATGAAAAAGGTGGTACAAGACGAACATATTTAGTCACATCAAAAGACATATGATTACTGGTTGACGAGCGATTTTGATTTTCAAACTCTAACCTTTTAAGTTCAATTTCCTTTTGGATTTCAAGTTCTCTTAGTCTAAATTCTTCTTTTTGCATTTTGAATTGCAATTCCATTTTTCTTAACTCAATTGTTTCTTTCCCATCCTCTTAAATGGTATCTAAAGCAGAGCTTTCAAAAATATCTTCGTCAACCAGGTGATTCAGTAAAATTTTCAGAATTTCATTTTTACGCATAGAAGATTTTGCTTCGAGTTTATAAAATGAAGATAATTCTAATAAATCCGATTTTCTAAGAGCCAGTATTTCATCCAGAGTTGGGGCTTTGACAAATCCGTCTACACTTAAGACCGTTTTGCTTTAGTAGGTCAGAAAAGAAGAAAAAAATTGGTTCACTATATAAAAAAAAATTGTTTACAAGTTAATAATTTGAAGGGTTCCCGGACAAGCCCCCAATTTCTGTTACGGATAAACTTTTCCTTAAGTGTCGGTCACCAGAAAAGTCTAGGCCGTAAAAGAAAAAGAGACCCAACAAGAAAGATTAAAATAATAAGTATAATTGTAAATCGAATTAAAGTTTTACACATAAAAAAAGATTCAAGATGTATACCAAATGGTATCGAGGGTCTATAGTCCTTGGATGAAGAGTCTTGAAGATCCACGGAAAACACAACAGGTAAGTCCAAAGAAAACAATCACAGGTAAGTAATAGCCAGTAGAAAGAAGATCAGGTAAGTAGTCCCAGTAGAAATCAAGAGGAGTTCATAAGTAGGACAGCAGAGATATTAAGGAATGACCAGCATGGTAGAGTGGAGTGAGCAAGTTCTCCCAGTTCACTAACTCAGTCAGGATATATAACACAAAAATCACAAGGGTCCTTGGTGTCAGTCGACACCAACTTGTTGACAATAACCTTGGTGTCAGCGGACACGAAACCGGTCACTTCAACACAATATGATTAAGGTTCAGTTAAAGATAGCTTTAGGGCATTCAGGTAATCAAAAGGTGACATACATTTAAGATCACAGCAAAAACAATAATGATTATACATAACAACTGGAAATTCGGCTTGATTGATAGTTTGGTGTTTTACGCCGCACTCAAGATTATTCCACTTATATGGCGGCGTTGCCAGTTTTATTGTGGGAGGTAGCCGGGCTCTATGCCCGGGGGAAACCCACGATCTTCCGTGGGTAACTGGCAACCAACCCACATAGGTCGTTCCAATTTGTTTGGACTGAGTGGGATTCGAACCATTGGTGGAAAGCTGTTCGAAATGAGCGTCCAACACTCTACCTGCTGAGCCACGGAGGCCCCCTGAACCTTTGGACTAGTGTAGATTTGGACTACTGGACCTTTGGGTTACGGAACCTTCGGATAAGTGACCCTTCGCTCCAGTGAAGATTTGGATCAGTGGACATTTGCACTAAAAAAACCTTCGGACTAGTGAACTTTCACACCAGTGAACATTTTAACCAGTGAAGAATAAGCTCAGTGAACCTTCGGACTAGTGAACTTTCACACCAGTGAACATTTTAACCAGTGAAGAATAAGCTCAGTGAACCTTCGGACTAGTGAACTTTCACACCAGTGAACATTTTAACCAGTGAAGAATAAGCTCAGTGAACCTTCGGACTAGTGAACTTTCGCACCATTGAAAATTTGGATCAATGAACCTTCGGACTCATGAAGCGTCGGTCATATACAGTATCTAGTTTAAATCAAAAAAAGAACCAGAGCAAATTTCGATCGTCATTTTTTATTTCTTGAAGGGCTAAGATTTTGGTTTAAAAGGTATTCATTTGCGCATGCAATTGATTAAAGTGGCATGAGCTGCCAAAATTCACATTTTTTTCATAATTTCTGATTAACACGACAGTAAAAGACTTTGAAGGCCATTGAAAAACTAAATGATTGTCGTTTGAATGAGGAAAATCCACACAGTATGTGGCCTGTACGAGCCGAAAACGTGTTCGAAAAGTTAACAAAATAAAAAAAACCGGGACGACCATTTATACATTCTGAGCCAAAGTTAGTTAAAAACAATACTTTGTCGTATATTTTCGAGACTAGAAGCACTAAAAAGCCTCTGAATTGTACGGCTTGATAAAAATAGCCAATAATTTCAACATTCTGTTTTAACGTCAAAATATCAACAATTTGGCAGCTCATGTCACTTTAGACACAAAAGGATTGTGAACATGGCGAAATGTAATTCTATATTGAAAAAGACGGTATTCTGTGGGGTTTTTTTTAAAGACAGAAGAACATAGACATCGTCGCTAGAATTTAAAAGTTTTGGCATCATTTGCCATCAAAAAACCAGCGCCTTTATAAATCCTTTTTTGAACCGAAATTATATTTTCTTAACGAGGAATTGGTAGACCGATTTTAGAGACTTGATCTGAGATATACATTTAAGGGTTTACCTTGACGGACAGAAAGCATACTGTTTACAAAGTTTAGGTGGTTAACAGAAGACAAAACAAGAAAGGCGTTACGCTGCTACATATTCATTAGTAAGTGTTTGAATATTTGCACTTTATTTTACAGTTCGATTGCTTAACAAGTTTATTTAGTGGTTTTGTGGTTTTCGCAAATCTATCAAAGGCAACAGCGGTGTGTGTAACTTTAAAGTGACATAAACCGCCCAAATTCGATTCTTTTTGTAGATTCTGATTGTTACGTCAGCAAGAGGTCTTGAACATCATCGAACAACTGTATGAGTGACGTTGGAATGAGAAAAATATATACAGTCTGTGCGGTGTATGAGCTGAACTGCACAGAAGTATAAGAGAAATACCGAGGCAGCGGGTATTCCTGAAAAATAATGTCCGAGGCGCGAAGCGCCGGGGATATTATTGTTTCTGGAATACCCGCTGACAAGGTGTTTCTCTGACGTAAACGATTTGGACTTGCTGGAGTTTCTCATTGACTTCTGTTATTAATGTTATGCAAATGCAGTACTAATTAACATCCCGTTTACAGTTGTGTATTCAAGGTTTGCAAATGTATTCTTCGTGTACGCCAACACGGATACATACAAATTCAGCTCATAAAAAGGTTGACACAAGTAACATACTGACTGGAAGGATTATATGCAGCCCTGTAATTTGAATTAATACAGTCTGTTGTAATATCCTCAGCTTTTTATCATGGTGTCGTCTTAAATAGAGCTTCACTTAATTGGGCGACTTTCCTAAGAAATAATGTCTTGTTGGAACAATAGCGTGACGTCACAACTATCGTTTACTAGCCGATAATTTCCATATTATAAGTTACAGGGTTTGTTCGAGGGGGGATACGGAAATATATGGGGCCCGTAAACGAATATTGGGCGAGGCGTCAGCGGAGCTCAATATACTGTTTACTGACCCCATATATTTCCGTATCCCCCCTCGAACAAACCCTGTAACGAATTTATGCCACAGAAGACCTAAACTGTACGAAATTCAAGCCTTCTTTCTAAAAAATTGGCTTTCATAAAAGGCAGAAAGTGAACTCGGAAAGCTATTTTCTAATATGTATGGCACGAGCAGACACGACTGGCAAGTGTCTAGACAAGACGTCACAAGCTATATTTGGTAAGCGCCCTGCATGGATCAGCACCGCCACGTAATATGGAGATATACAGGGTCTCCACGTGACTAGTTTTGACCAATGAACAGGAAGTATTCAGCTTGAGGTGGGATAATCTATTTTACGGAAAAGCATCAAGATTTTTGCAGGTCATGATGATGGCACTTTCAGATAACGGTGGCATGTAAACCATCGATGGCAAATGGTTTGACGGAACGGACGCTCAATTCAAGAAACAATTTGTATTACATTTGCGCACAGGTGAAGCTCGTCCTATCTTACAACAAGCCAACAGAAAATCTTCCATATGATTTAATATAAATGGGTGTGTGTTTATGCAAGTATTCAATAAAAACTGTAATACAATGATGAAGTGATAACGAAAAACAAAAACAGCGAAGTTCTGCTTTCTTTGAGTCCATCTGTGACTTCAGTGTGCCCCAAAACTGCTGTTGTTTTTAATTTCTGCATTTAAAATGGCATGAGCTGCCAAAATTCACACTTTTTTCATGATTTCTGATCGTCAGGACAGTAAGAGGCTTTGAAGCCATCGAAAAACTAAATGATTGACGTTGGAATGAGGGAAATCCATAAAGTCTACGGCCTATACAATCGGAAATAGTGTCCGAAAATATAAAAATAAAAAATAAAAATAACCGCGACGACCCAATAATTTTAACATTCTGTTTTAATGTCAAAATATCAACATTTTGGCAGCTCATGTCACTTTAAATGACCTGAATATAAAGTGTGATATATTATGTTTTTCATATAAAGAATTCTTGATAAAGTATGACCATAACATCTGAATGGTGCCATACAACAGTAGAGTAACTTAAAAACTGTGGCATTTTTTGCCATCATAAGTTTACATGTTTTCCTTACTATTCTAATTCAATTTTTTTAACGGAAAATTAAAAAAAAATATCAGTTATAGTCGGACTCCGGGCCTGGCGTCGAATCTGAACTCACAACGTATCTCTTTCCTCGTTCAGATGATTGTCAGTTGATTAATGCTTGATTAATACATTGTACTACCTGTGAGTATATCTGTTGACAATTTGGTTTTCAGTGGAATCGGGCCAAAAATATCCGATGGCGTTGTAATAATAACCCAACATTAAGCCGAGAAAATAACATAGTGTATGCATTATTTCACGGGCGAAAATACATGAATGACAGCATCGCCAATCAGCAAAGAGAGCCCCCTAGCGTTCCCCGTAAAGTTTACTCAGAACGTCAACTAATGGGATCAACTGAACTGTTTGGTGTTTGTAGGATATGGTTGTAGGATATGGTTGTAGTGTTTGTAGGATATGGTTGTAGCTGGAGTGCGCTACACTTCTAAATGCTATGTGGATCACCTCGTGAAGCTAGTGTTGCTGTGTTATTGTCGACTACATCGTTGATGATTGATTGATTGCGATTTTACGTCACTCTCAAGGGTCGAGGAAGGGTCGAGGAAGTCTATGAACATACCCCAAACTATGGAGTAAAGTAAAATCCTAAGGCTTAATATCGGGGAATACCTTAAAATAAAAAAAGAAATAATATAGATGAAATAATATATATTTATGTATAAGACAATTATTTAACTATGCCTACTTGTTGCTATTTGAAGTGATCCGATGTGTTTACATGTATATTGGGCCTTGGCTCATGATCCGATGTGTTTACATGTATATTGGGCCTTGGCTCATGATCCGATGTGTTTACATGTATATTGGGCCTTGGCTCATGATCCGATGTGTTTACATGTATATTGGGCCTTGGCTCATGATCCGATGTGTTTACATGTATATTGGGCCTTGGCTCATGATCCGATGTGTTTACATGTATATTGGGCCTTGGCTCATGATCCGATGTGTTTACATGTATATTGGGCCTTGGCTCATGATCCGATGTGTTTACATGTATATTGGGCCTTGGCTCATGATCCGATGTGTTTACATGTATATTGGGCCTTGGCTCATGATCCGATGTGTTTACATGTATATTGGGCCTTGGCTCATGATCCGATGTGTTTACATGTATATTGGGCCTTGGCTCATCTTGGAAATGTTCAAATCTGGTAAGGAGCTTCAACTGTTTACAATGGCATAGTACCCCAGGTGCCATTTATTCGTTATACTAGGTGTAACGGATATCCAGTAATTTTAAACCCACTAATCATTTTTCGGAAACCCGCATGATTTATAACCCTGGTATACAATATCGATATTATATTTCTAGTATAACCTTATCGTTTTTCAGTCACATTACACTCTGTGACTAAGCAGTAGGCAAATAGTATTTAATAGCAATGACCTGTGCACGGACAATGACACCCAGCTTCCAGAAAAATACTAAGGTTAAATGTAAATTACCGTGAGTGATGAAGCGTCATTCAAATGTCTCTTATCCATTAGGGTCCAATAACATTTCATTAGCGCGTGATAGATATTTAATGACACAATACTCACCTGTCTTACTTTGTATCTTTGACGACTTCAAGGTTTTATATGAGAGTGCCAGCTAAAATTTCAAAATGTTTTCGTTTAAACAATATTATGATTGATTGATTGTATGGTGCTTTACGCCGCTCTCAAGATTATTTCACTTATATGGCGGCGTTGCCAGTTGATTGTGGGAGGAAACCGGGCTCTATGCCCGGAGGAAACCCATGACCTTCCGTTTGTAACTGGCAACCATCCCACATAGGCCGTTCGAGTGAAAACCCAGTCAGAAAATGTTACAATCTTTTTTGGGACTGAGTGGGATTCGAACCCGCGATCCATTGGTGGAAGGCTGTTCGGATTGAACGTTCAACGCTCTACCTACTGAGCCCCCTAAACAATATGTATAGGATAAATGCCGAGCTTCTGCCTATTCTTAAAAAATAATCGGCGGAGCGCCGAGCCGACTATTTTTTTAAGAATCGGCAGTGGCGAGGCGTTTATCCGGCTTAAACGTCAGTCTCTTTGTTTTGCCCCTCCCGATTATTTTTTAAGAATCGTCTGGTGCAATCTTACACGAAGTTCACTTCAAGTAAGCTCTGATATGGTATGACTTGAGCTGTAAATATTGGGAAATAATTTTCCAAAAATGCAACCTGCTCTACCCATTTCGCTATGATTTCGTTTACAACCATTACGGTACAACCATTTTTTTTTTATCGAAGGAAAGCATTTAAGTGAGGTTTTAATTTGACCAAAAAGTTAGATGCCCTTTCCCTGCATAAATCAGATTTTCTTCCGATAATACAGTCTTTGTTCCGCTACACACCATATAAAACAAGTCTGCTTTGTTTTGAATTTGACTTAAATCTGCACGTATAGTTATATTGGCTTATCTTCACTGAGCGATTTGATAAAATACGGTAATTTAAACGTTTTTCTATTGTATTAAAAATATCTATTGTATTAAAAACATCTACAAATTGTGTCTCCAATTGCAAACAATCCGCATTTATTTACTCGTTTATTTAAAATCGTATATATCCAACAAACTGACTCCTTAAAGCGCTCCATTAAGACAAACCGGCTGTGATCCCCCTTTTTTAGGCAAACAATACTCTCTAATATGAAGTAGCTATTGTTCGTTTCCAATGCGCATGTGTGGTAAATCAATAACAATTGAAGGACTGTGTTGCTTGGAAGAGTCTGCAGACGATTCGTGAAAACTAATCGTCCGCTTGAACAAAAGGGTGACGTCACAGGAGACGTTTAAGAAAGGGATATGAAACGCCTTTGTGTTATAGCCAATCTACTAGCAGCCTGTTGATTGTGTATCCCAACACCCCATGACGGCATTCCGATCCTCCCTGAGAATAGCTGAAACCCGTGTTGTGTATTCCGAACCTTGCGGATCTCGTGAATATATGGACTGCGCATGCCTATTTGTAAGCTAGCAACTGAAAACAATCGCCATTTTGAATATTTTGACACTTCGATCAATTATCTCCGGTCCACGATATCGGTAAGGTTTGGAATGAATCGGAATACACAACAAGGGTTTCGGCTATTCTCGGGGCGAATCGGAATGCCGTCAGGGGATGTCTGGCACAAACAATAGCGAGCCAAACAGGCTGCTAGTAGACTGACTATAACACAAAGGCGTTTCATACCCCTTTCATATCCCAAGATTGACCAATCACAAATAACGTTACTTAAACACATGTCCGTAATGAATAAAACAAATATGGACGACTTATTAAAAGCCTTGCTGGAGAAAACAACTTCTGAACGTTTAAAGACCGAGACGACTATGTTGTGCCGGTTGTCACGTGGTCTTATGCAGATATTGCATGTCGTATCGGGAGCCAAATATTTGCTTAATTTTACGGTTTATTCTGGAAAGTATGCGAAGTTAGTAATGTGCAAGTCTTTAGTAAGCAGTGCTTTCAGTTATTCCTCAGCCTAAAACTATAATATGGATGGTAAAGACCAAGGGAAACGTGAGAGAAGTTCAGAAGGTGAGACTCCCATAGCGAAGAAATCCAACAACATGGCGGACTCGGGCGAAAACATTTGTCAACCTGCTATACTAAATCGATCGGAAGAATATCTAGACTTGATGAAAGAACTAAAAGGTATTCGTTCATCTATTGACTCTAAATTGGATAAAATATGTCAGTTTTACAAAAGCTCTCAGAGGTGAGATAAATAAAATTAGCGAGGAATTCACTCTGGAAATAGCCTCCCTTAGGTCTCGCAAAGAAAGTATGGAAAACAAATGGATATCGGTAGATGAAGTCCACAGTGTCACTACAGGGTGAAGGCACTGATGTAATAGTACCGACATTATCACTGTGTGCGATTGAGCGTCAAGTATCATAATTACAAGAGTCAATACAAATATGGGCGGCCATCCATGTCAAAAATACAAACTTCGAATCAAAAGCTAACTTCAAATCAACGAACGTAAAACTTTAAACCAGAAGCAGTTTCGTTAAATCAAGAGCTAACTTCAAATCAACGAACGTAAACTTTTAATCAGAAGCAGTTTTGTCAAATCAAAAGCTAACTTCAAACCAGAAGCTATCTTCGAATTAACACCAGCGGGCGCTTCGAACGGTACTCTACTTTTAATCAGAAGCAGTTTCGTTAAATCAAAAGCTAACTTCGAATTAACGCCACGGGGCGCCTAAACTAAGGGAAGATAATACGACGAAAAAAGAAGCGAAAGGCAACCTTTTCAAAACATGTAAATTGTAACCTCTCATGCCACCCTGAGTGGTTTTAGAGTGAATAAAATGAACTTGAACTCAAAACCACAGATGGCGACAATCCAAAATTGAGATTGATCCTACTGCCATTCGTTGAGATATTAACTCTAAAACAATTGAGTGACATGTTGCTTGAACACAAAGGGAGGCCACTGTTGTCGACGTCCTTAAAATTGTTGACTCGATTGTGCAGAGAGATGTTGGATACAATTCTGGTAGGTAACGTTTAAGCCGCCGATGATCGGTTTTGTTATATTGATTACTACTCTCCTAATACATGTAAAATACTTTGAAACTTATTCCCTCGTCCATATCATATTTTGCTTTGACATCCATGGGCGCTGCCATCTTGGTATAGAATGTATTTGTGAGGTGATGTAGTGCCGATTATATTTTAGATTTTTAACAAGTATTTCTGCCCAAAGGTCTTGCGATACATATTATTATTGTAGGCTTACGTGTTTGGGAACAGTCTAGAACAGAGAATTAAATATCAAGCACATTATAAATTCTCAGTAGGTTTCTTACAGTTCATTATGCGCGAAAATGAAGGGCGACGGCTCTCGAGCCATGTCTCGTGTTGAAGATCTCGTAGAATGGCACGAGATCTCGATTGAAATGGCGAGTAACGGAGGTGCCAGCAGAGAGGAATCCCTTCAAATGTGTGCGAAAAAGCTAGATCGCACACAGCAATTACTGCAGCGTCTGCTGGAGAGTCAGGGGTTAACCAATCCCACTCCCAGAGTTGACCCGGTTGCTGAACATCAGCGTTTATTTAGACTACCTGTACAACTGCCACCACATCAACAAGGACTCCTATTTTTTTAGCTCTACTGGCACTACCAGCACTACTACGAGACTTACAGCAGTAACGTTTACATCTCGACCAAGGCCTGGGGTGTCCGGGATACATACATGTTACCACCACAGCGTGTTGTTCTGGGCGCTTGTATCAGCTCGAGTGATTGGAGGTGGAGTGGAGTAGCAACCGAGACCGAAGGTCGAGGCTACTGCGAAATTCCACCTCTAATCACGAGAGCTGATACAAGCGCCCAGAACAACACGCTGAAGTGATGACATGTTTATCATATACCCCTTTGAAAATTATATTTAGATCGCTCTGTTTTGTGTCCGGGAAAGCGTCTGGCCATGCAAGATTCACTTGTTCGAAGGGTCGTTTGTCTACATATTCCTACGCCCTTATTAGAATGCGAGTGACAGATCACTGCACGATAAGCCACGCCCCTGACCTACATCATAATATTTAAAAAAAGTATAAGGTACAGCCGTAAATCTTTATCCTTTTAAAGGGGCATGAGCTGCCAAAATGTTGATATTTTGACGTTAAAACAGAATGCTGAAATTATTGGCTATTTTTCTCAAGAGGTAGAATTCAGAAGCTTTTTAATGCTTCAAGTCTCGAAAATGTACGATAAAGTACTGTTTTAAACAAACTTTGGCTTAGAATGAATGAATGGTCGTCCCGGTTATTTAAATTTTGTTTACTTTTGAACACGTTTTCGGTTCATACAGGCCACATACTGTATGGATTTTTCTCATTCCAACGCCAATCATTTAGTTTTTCGATAGCCTTCAAAGCCTCTTACTGTCGTGACGATCAGAAGTTATGAAAAAACTGTGAATTTTGGCAGCTCATGCCCCTTTAATAACACAAGCAATTGTTAAATGAAAAACGGTCCCTTTTAACTGTTTGTGTTTCTTGCATAGGCCTACTCCTTGTATAAAACATGCAAGATGGACTATATGAACAGTCCGCCAAGAGTTATGTTTTAGTTTCGAGCGGGTTTATTCAAAAAGAGCAGAACGTAAATTGTAACGTATCAATATGACAATAATGTTATTATAAATGATGTATGTCAATTTCGATCAACCGGGCGCAGACAGTGAACAGACGAAGGCCAAACAGATGGTTAAAGTTTAACAGTACTGAGTTTATTCCAAGCTTTGCATGTGTGATAAAAGATGTGACTTGCTGGTATCCTGATGAGGAACACTTTTAAAAGGTTTCATATTATCTATACAAAAAGACAAAGAGGAAATGTCAAATGGATTAGTACAAGTCAGCATCAGAGAAAAATGACATTGAATTACATTTAATTTCATGGAGATGGATTCTTGTATTATGGATACAAGCTCACATCACAGATGTGTGTCGCAAGTGGCAAAGTTAATATTCAAAGTGCAGTTATTGAATGTAGCACCCTTGAAAATACCGGCAGTTGTGTTAGAAGCCTTATATTGTGTATAACGTTTCTTCACATTCACTGGATTTTCATGGATCGGATTATTATGTGTGTTACCAATGTTGTCCGACTCGGTGTGACTTGCTACAGGCCAACTAGTTGGAGATCACCCATCATCAATATACTTTGGCCACAGAGTTTGGAGATCTCCAACTACAGGCCGACACACTTGGACTTGGAGTGACTGACGGTTGTCCGAGCTCAGGATATTACTCACCTCTCGCTGCTGGTGGAACGAAGCAACGGCACAGTTATTTAGACTGGCAACGTTTTGTGTCCATAAATGTTGTCGGCGCTACCCCAGCATGTAAGAGGCGAGTGCCCGCTGTCGACCAAGCGCTGTGATTGGATTTTCTACCACTCAGTTCACCCTGTTTGGCCATTGTTTTCATGATACTGTTTAAGGTATTTTTCCCCATGGCTTGGCGTTTGTACCATTTTCGGGATCCTGGTTTTTCGGCTATGATTTATAGACAAATAAAAAGAACTTTCAATGTTGCACATATCAGATGGTCTATCAGACCTGTACTTTTTATATACCAATTGTTACGTTCTGTAAATATTTTGAAAATTTATCGGACGCATAAAAAAAGTCTGCAGATTACATAATGTATTTAATCTTGGGAGAGATCGTTAGCTTGAATTCTATAAATAGATTCAACAGCTGTTTGTATCCAAGAGAGTGTGTTGACATTGACGTCATTATAGAACAGAAAAAGTAGTTCCGGCTCTAATGTTATACTGTCCTATGCAAGTAGGGTGATACAGACTGCCAGGTTAAACGGTCCTATGCTAGTGTGGTGATATGGATTTGGAAAATCACTGTCCGTATTACCATTGTGACGTAGGGAGGTATATGATAAAGTTAGCATCCCCGACAGTGCCAACCTCTACTTCTTTGGGAGGAATCGAAATCACAGTGTAAATGCAATGTTTTATTAATTTCATTGTTATTATTAACATTAATTAAACTAGGTATCCTGTAGACTGTAGTTGAATCTACTTAACAGTAGTGCTTATTTTCACTTTGCTATTTTCTGGTTTGGCAGAGATAATTTGACGATCCCTATATACTTTGCTTTAAATTAAACTTAAAGGGGCACATTGCAGAGAGTTGTACAGATGCGATGCAGGTAAAAACTTTCTGGATACAGTCTGTACATAATAATGAGTTGCCACCCTCACCAGATCATTTTTGTTCATGTTTTGATGTAGACCTACTTTCTCCTCTTTTGTACAGCCTTCCAGATTTGTTCCATACAGACGAAATGTTAGACCCGTTGCATCCAGATCTGCGACTGGTTCCAGTAAGTTTGATATGTTATTGACATGAAGTCGTAAATTTCCTAGATATCAAGTTAACTTCCGAGAAAAAAAAGATTTATATGTAAATATTGGTTATGTTCACTTTCCTCCAGAACCTTTTTTGTTTTCAGCCTGTACCATTGAGACCATACTGACATATTCACTTCTTCTACCAGACAATAAAGACTTAACATTGATACACAGCTCAGTTTCCCACAAATCACAATATTGCCTAAAAAATGTATATCATTTAGACCTTTATAACCCATCATAAATTGTTGTAATAAACTAAACCTAAGACATTTCATTAGGTTTTGTTAGTTTTTGTTTTGTTTTATTTACATCAAATCCAACAGGTCCAATGGACCCAATTACAGGACCGATAACAATTACATATGAGTAACACAAACAAAATGACAGATGATGTAATGAATAATAAGTAAGATTAGAGTGATAACTACTTGATAGACATAAATACAAATAAATACAGATATTTTCTCTTTATGCTAAAACAAACACCTTTTACACTGGGATTTAAAAGTAGAGATTGGTCCGAATATTTCTTAATTTGACTGATTATTTAAATCGTCAAAGCACGATTGAGACCTAATACAAACACTATTTAACCGTACTTTAATTCGTCCGAAATCAGGATAAAACAATTTTTTTGACGTGTTTGCCTACATGGGGCATTATATGACACAACGTACGTCAGGTAATTACAGTCATAAACACTATTTACAACTTTGTATAAAAACAATAAGTCGCGATATTTCCGTCGACTTTCTAATGATGGAATTTTTAATGACTGACAAAGGTCATTATAGTTGGCTTTCTGATAGGATTCTGTTGATTTGAAGGATAAAAATTTCACAAATTTGTGTTGAACCTTTTCAATTCTATCAGAAAGAGTTTTTTGGTGGGGGGACCATACCTCAGAACAAAATTTTAATTTACTCCTCACGAAAGCAAAGTAAAGAGATTTGATCGATGATATACAAAATGATATACAAAATGATCTACTAGTCATTTTGATAGGGGGTCGAGCTGGGTCGTCCAACATGGTGGACGTGTTTTTCGTATGCTCCTCGGATTTTTGGGTCGGCCTACTGTAAACATTTTTGAGCAAGCTGTATTGAAGCTAGTATGGCTTCTTCGCAGAGTGCATGGCGTAGATCTGAGAATAATTATAGTAAGGAATTATCCATTGCAGTGAATGTGGGAGATACAACGAAAATTTCAGCTGACAAAGTGATCAATGTTATAGAGGAGACGTGTGGACTAAGTACACTGCTGGCCTGTGTACCTGTGGCAGGTGGCCGCTATGAAATAACATTGAGTGACCAGGGGTCAGTTGAACTTTTGTCAGATGGGATCGAAATCGACAACCAGTTCTGTACGTGCACAGCTTTGTCTACTAGAGTGGTGATGGTTTCATTTCTACATTTATCGGCTTATGTCCCAAACCAAGAAATAATTGATCGACTAGAGGATCTTAATATAGAGATTTTATCTCCCATAAAAAGGCGATTTTACCCCGGGACAACTGTGGCGGATGGAACCAGGTATGTTCGAGTGAAATTCCCACCCAACATTACAAGTCTTCCTTATGCGATGAGATTTTCATCAGGTACAGGATATGATTACTATCGTGTAGTGCACAATAACCAGCGCAAGGTGTGCTCCCTGTGCCTCTCGGAGGATCATATTTTTCGCAACTGTTCTCAGTTTAAATGTTTCCGTTGTAATGGCGTCGGGCATTTTAGTCGGGCCTGTCAAGCTGAGAGATGTGAGGAATGTCTAGAATTCCAGTGTTCTTGTGTATTATGTGATACATGTGGATCAAAGGAATGTGTCTGTAAGAGAAGTGATATCATATGTTCATTATGTGGAAAGTTAGAATGTGAATGTTCAGATGATGCTGGTGATATTTTGATTGAGCAGGAAATCGACGTGAATAAAATAAAAAGCAATGAAAGAGTAGAAGTGAGTAATATTGATAATGACTATGCCATATCAGAAGGCACATCAAGGGAGGTAACCGTGCCTTTGTTACCAACTTCAGAAGGCACATCAAGGGAGGTAACCGTGCCTTTGTTACCAAATTCAGAAGACACATCAAGGGAGGTAACTGTGTCCAGTTCTGATGCAGAAGGCACATCGACTGAGATTACCGTACCGTGTGTGACAGGATTACAGTTACCAGAAACACAGACGATGAGTGGGAATAGTGAAGTAGAGGAAGATATGGTCCAAACAACGGATATGTCATCTTCACAACAGAAATGGGAACAAGTAGGCCGGGGAAGAAAGAAGCGTGTTACGGTTCAAACTTCCACCAGACAGACAAGACAAAACAGGAAGACTCCGTACTTAAAGCCATCCAATGGAGAGCAAAGCAAGTAACATTTTTCTTTTTCTGATGGTCAGAATTGCTACATTAAATTGCAATGGCTGTATGGACATTGATAGACTGAACTATATAATAGAGACAGAAAAGGTTGATATTATGTGTCTCCAAGAGACACACTGGTCAAATGATTTTATTGAAAAGCATGAGAAACTTATAAATGGTAAAGCAATGTATAGTAATGCAACGGATGGATATAAAGGGGTTGCGTTTGTAATAAGCAAACGATTTTCTGATAATATCCAATATTTTGAATCTGATGATGAAGGTCGGCTAATAAAAGTAGGTATTGATTTTGAGGGCCATGTTATTAATATTGTAAATGTATATTCCCCAAACAAAGTCAATGAAAAAGTCTTATTTTTTGAGAAGTTGTCTCAAACTGTAACAGATGAAAACACAATACTTGTCGGAGACTTTAATACTACACTACATGCTTCAGATTGTGTAACAGGAAAGTTACCGAATGACAGGTCACGTGATAAATTAGGCAAGCTCATATCTAACTTCAATTTTAAAGATATTTGGAACATAAAATATCCAGATAAATCCTGTTTTACATGGTGAAGAATCATTCAGGGTATTTTACACCAAAGCCGAATTGATTATTTCTTAGTATCCAGGAGCTTTATGACGTATTGTGATAAAATGTATAATAAGTATACTAGCTATAGTGATCATTCTCTGATATCCTTACACTGTAACTTCATGAAGGTCGAACGTGGACCTGGTCTGTATATTTTTAACAATAGTTTGCTAGATGATGAGGAATATTGTGTCAAAGTTATAAAACTTATAGAACAGGAATATTTAAACCCTCTGTACATTGATGATATATGCATATTTAGGGACAATCTAAAGTATAAGATTAAAAAGTTTTCACAATCATATGGTAAAAAGGTACAGCAACAGAAATATGAAAAGATAAATAATATTCAGAGGCAACTAAATAATGAGTACAGAAGGGCGACAAAAGTGAGTGATTATGACACTAATAAGATTGTGGATTTAGAACGGGAATTGGAAGATTATGAATTGGAGCGCTGTAGGGGGGCAGTTCTGAGATCTGGAGCTAGGTGGACTCACGAAAGTGACAGAAATACAAGTTATTTTTTAAGACAGGAGAAGTATAGACAAGAAAATAAATTAATAAGGCACTTACTTACTGATAAAGGGGAAAAGGTAACTCATTGTAAAGATATATTGTCAGAAACAGTTAAATTTTATTCTAATCTATATAAGTATGATGAAATAGATAGTAAGGCTTTAGATGATACGTTCGCAGCTATTGATGGTGTTTCTTTAAGTAATGAAGATGTACAAATATGTGATAAGCCTCTTTCAATGGATGACCTCACTGAAGCTTTAAAAGGTATGAATAGAAATAGGTCACCAGGTAATGATTCACTAACAGTCTCGTTCTACCTTAAATTTTGGCCCGAGCTTGGACCTGTATTGTTTGAAGTTGTTAAAGACATTTTTGAAAATAACAAACTCACTAGAACGATGAAAAGCGGTGTAATTTCCCTCATATATAAAAACAAGGGAGATAAGTCAATGCTAAAAAATTGGCGCCCGATTAGTCTTTTAAACGTAGACTATAAGGTGATATCCCGTTGTCTGGCTAATAAACTAAAGCAAGTTATAGGATCTGTCATTAATGAATGTCAAACATGTTGTGTGCCAGGCCGGGATATTGCTGATACAATATGCAGCCTACGAGATGTAATGTCTTATGTTGAAATCGATAATGTTAATGCCTTTTTTCTTAAGTTAGACCAAGAAAAGGCGTTTGACAGAGTTTCACATAAATTTTTACACGAAGTGCTAAATAAACTTGGTTTTGGTCCATCTTTTCGGAGATGGATAGAAATATTGTATCGTGATATACGTAGTGCAGTTAAAGTAAATGGTCATGTAACAAGCTATTTTCCAGTGGAAAAGTCTATTAGACAAGGCTGTCCTATCTCCGCCCTGTTATACGTAATAAGTGTTGAACCTCTTGGGGCGTTAATAAGAAATAATCAATACATCAGGGGATTGTCTATTCCGGGTTTCTGCTGCAGAGAGACCTCGAGATCTGATTCTTGAGTTCAGTCGTGATGTAGCTAAGGAAAGCTGTAAAGATGATAATGTTGTTTGGTGTGGATCTTGACGAAGCAGTTCGGATTCGAGTTCTTGGATTGCTCGCTCCGCAACGGGATTCTTGTTGATGTTTTTGGTCCGACCAAGCTCTAAGGTGATGTTGTACTTTCGCAGTAGGGAGTCATTTACCAAAGATTTGAAACCCGGCGCTGAATCCGTTCTGACCACTACTGGAACTCCATCGATGTATTTAAGATCCAAGATGAGCTTGAGGATATTATCCTTTAGGGTCTCTGACCGCTCGTTTTCGATGAAGGTTGTCTTAGTAAAAGATGTTACAGTTTCCCTGAGGACAAGAATAAGCTGTTTAGATCTTTTCAGAACGTCGACAGCATATGATACGCCCACAGACTCTGGAGATGGCATGCAGCTCTGAGTAACAACTTGTCCAGGTACCTTCCGCAAAGAAGCGCACCGGTGGCATCCAGATGTGGTTCTTTCCAACGCTGTGTCAAGGTCTAAAGCGAAGAAAGATCGTCGGAAGACTTGCCGTAACTGGTGTTTGGAAGGATGGTCTAAACGAGTATGTAAGGCGGTTAGAAGGCCTTCAAGGACTTGTCGAGGTACTACAATGCAATCACGAGTGGGGCGGAAAGGATCTTGGCTGCGCGTAACAAGTAATCCATCCTTTGCTATTGTCACAGAGTTTAAATATCTCTTGATATCTTTTATCCTGGTTAGTTTTCTTGATGGGCGAGTACCCTGTTTTAAGTGAGCACAGGTGCGACGAAGGTCGGGACAATCAGCTTGTAACGCCAACCACGCTAACCGGTTGGCAAAAGGCAATCTTTCAGTCCCATTTAACACATTCTCCAGGAAAGAAGCTCGCACAACACAGTCTTCTAATCTGTCAACAAACGAGCATATTTGACATGCTTGAACTTGGCATGCGGGGGCATTTCGACTGGCAAAGTCTGAAGGGACATTAGCAGTTCCCTTTAAATGGCGGATAGAGACTTGGTATCGACTAATTGTGGCTAAAAAACTAGAAACACGAGGGCTTGCAGAAAACTCACCACGGCACAGTTTTTCGTACGCTTGGACACATGGTTTACTGTCCGTCAAGACGCATCCTTTGAGATCTGACTGAATCAAGTATGGACTGAAGTGCTTAGTCGCAGTAGCTATGGATAATGCTTCTACTTCACACGGAAGCCATTTTTGTTGGTGTCCCCTGAGTTTAGCGCTGAAGAAGCCAGCTAGGTGTTGGTCATGATCACGAGTGATATATAATGTAGCTCCAATTCCCTTTTCTTTGACAGACCCATCGGTTACTATCCATAGCTGATCGTCTGGGCGAGGAAGAAAAATGGTTTTCGTTAATGACAAATTAGATTTGGCTTGAGTAAAAGCATGCTGTAGTTGTTCCGTCCAAATTACTTTGTCAGATCCTGAGAGGCCAGCAGTGGCGTCATCAAGTGGGGCCATTGTTTTGGAACATTCAGGCATGACACGAGACAACACTTTGTATGCCCCGATGAAGGATCGCAGGCCTGAAACTGTGTTGGGTCTGCAACAGGACTTTAATGTGGCGACGCGATGTGGGGAAGCAGATAAAGTACCTTGGCGCCAAATCCATCCTAGCACGGTTGTAGACGCTGGTGTAATTATAGTTTTGTTGGCTGAAAGGTGAAGACCATTATTACGTAATGCTTGTAGTACTCTCTGCCAGATAGATATCAGGTCTTCAATGGAGTTTGCACCACAGTAAAGATCGTCGGCCAGCTTAACAAGGGACCCTTCAGTCAGAAGATCCCCAAATACCCGGCAGGTGAGTTCCTCGAGTGCGGTCTCTGATCCAGGCATGCCCATGGCAGATCTCGTGTAAACGCGTACACCTTTAAAGGGTGTGGCTACGCCACAGTATTTCATAGAGCACTTTGATAACGGAATTTGATAAAATGCGTTGGTCAGATCCGTTGTTATGATATACTTCCATTTTCCAATTTGGCGCAGGATTGAGTCTACATCTGGTAATAAGGATGGTTGAGGCTTACTATACCTCCCAACGTCTGCGAACGCAGTAACTAGGCGGAAGCCTCCGTTAGGTTTTTTCACAAGAAATGACGGGTTAAGATACTCCACATTAATTCCGACGTCCTCTGGTCGGGCAAAAACGCCTAGAGCTTCTAAGTCATCAAACCTTTGCTGTAATTCCGAGAGATGTGATCGGGAATAGAGGGGGAGGCGACCTTTGCGTTGTGGGGGTTGTACGGGTCCCATATTTACCACAGACTGAAATGGTCCAGAAGACCCATTGTAACCTTTAAAGCTGGGGTCAAATACATCATCATACTCTGTCAACAGAGATTTGAACTTAGAAAGGTGAGTCGTAGGAAGTGTTTTATCGGGGTCAAGGTTGACGAAAGCCGAATGGCAGACAGGCGTTTTGGTAGTCGGGGATACAGTTTTTGCCGCAGGGGTATCATTGTCCAAGGGTGTAGGTGTATAAATAGGTAGGATCTGGCAAAAATGTTCATTAGGTCTTAAAATTTGGGGTGAGTTAGTGTCATTGTGAATCCGAATCTTCCTTGCTACGCTAGACACGATGGTAGGGGATGGCCAAAGTTGAGGAGATAAACTTGGGGACCGGTTATCACATCGAGGTTCCACTGCGTAGGATCCATCTCTAAAATCCGTAGGTAAGTTCATTTCAACAAAGTCACCTGGCCATAAAGTTGTTTTACACCCATTTGACCGAAGTAGATGTGCTCTGCGGACAGAATGGTTATTTGGTTCATTACAAACAGACCCGTAGCAGTGTGTAGAGCCATCTTGGAAGATTATATGGCGTTTGGCAGGGCGCAAAGATATATCATTCTGTTCCATAAAAGGAATACCTCCAAGTATATCTACGTCCAAATGTTCCACAACTAAGCCATGGAAAAGGAAACTGTAGGAATCGCGTGACATGGTGAAATTGACTTCTCCGACCACACTAAGAGGGGAGGAACCGTCGGCTTGGTGAGCGGATTGAGTGCTTTGTGAGATTTTAAGTCCAAGACGGTGAGCTGCTGAGAGACGCATCATGTTGCCTGTAGCTCCAGAATCTAAAATAACGCGAATACCATGGTGGTGATAAAATGCGTCGAAATATGGGGACTGGCGTACTTGTATGCGAAGGCTTGTGTAACTTTGCTCAACCGGCTTACTATGTTGGTCATCGACCACATGTGTGACACTACACAGGTTCTCAGTTTCGTCTTCGTCTTCGATGTCAGGCTGGTCTAGGATGTACGATATTTGTCTAGCTTTGGCCATATATCGTTTGTCTGCTGCTGGAAGATAAGAACATTCGCTTAAAAAATGCCTACATGGGCGGCCGGCTTGTGAACATAGTGGACAATTTTTGTGAGACTGACGAGTCGATTGGTGGGAATGGGGAATCACACGTGTAGACGACGATCGACCTTCGTATTTACGTGAAGTGTATCCTCCTTTGTGCGCCATTGATCGAAATACTTTAGCCTGATCTGATGAATTCAGTTCGTCTAGAAGGGATGTCAAGGCTTGCGATATCTCTGGTTTAATTGTTGCTAATGTTCTGGAGCGTAGCTCAGTGCCATATCGCTGTTTCACAAGTTGAGGGAGGTCGACGTGAATAAGACGCAACCAGGTCAAAACTATAAAATTTTCCATAGACGGAGATACTTCTTCATCGTCGGCCAATATTTCACCATGGTGTGTGAGTAAACAATCGCTTCTTAGCAGATTGTCGTCGACGAAAGCAATTAAGCGTTGGTAAAGATCTTCTGGGCGTTCGTCAGGTTCTAACTTAATGGAGGCGAAGTCAAGAAAATGTGCGCCGGAAGATTGAAATCCAAAATGAAGTCTTATCGTTTGCCATATTTGCCCCATAGATGTAGAGTCACGGACGATAGTGTTCCTTGATATAACCGGGCAGTAGTTGGCAATTTGGCCTAACATCAGTTCTAAAGTGTTTGTTTTTTGTTGGGCGGTCTTTTGATTGGGTGGGCTAATTTCATCGCCATCATCGACGAATCCACGCAAAGGGGTGGCCTTTGACTTTTTAGACCACTGAATCCCGTTTGCTAAATACGGGGAAAAATGACTATCCAAGGATAACGTATATAGTAGGTTTTGACGCCAATTTTCAAATGAATTCACAGTTTCAGTCTTTCCGAGACACCATTGCTTGGGTGCACGGTGGGTACTGGCCATGATGTACAGTTGCTGAACTAGAACAAAATAATAATGCTACTCACAGTCAATGATATCCGCTAATAATCGGTCCTTTCCACCGAATTAATCCGTAACTTTTCGTAACTCACACAAATCCTGGTAAGGCAAGAAAATCGTCCATTTATTGTCGATTTCCGGAGTGAACGTCGATTCGAGATCAAGCTGCCACCACGCCAATAGTTAGATAATGTCCTTGTACAAGAGTGTGAAGGATTAACACGGAATATCATCTATAGAGAGCAAGAGCTTTATTCGTAAGCTCAACGAGAACTGAGAAACAACAACTTAACTCATGGAAAACTACTGGGGCACAGAGGGTGCATGGGTGAAGTGCAAGGGAAGTCGAAAGCTTACCCCTGACGTCACAATTGAATTCCAGGCGACGTACACACATAACGTCACAATCGGATTACGGGTGACCTACATACATAATGTAAACACTGGCGATGTGTTTGAAATACCTGTAAAGAACGATTGTATTAAAGTGTTGGGTGTCTATTTAGGCCCTGATCACAGTCCATGTAATATCTTAAACTGGAAAGATAAATTACAAAGCCTAAAAACTACAGCTAACATGTGGAAAACGAGAAGGTTAACCCTTCAAGGCAAAATTTGTGTAATCATGACATTGTTGATGAGTAAATTTTGGTATTCTATGTCTGTTTTACCCGTTCCCGTCCATGTTATTAAAGAAGTAAAGGATGTTGTTATTGATTTCCTTTGGGAAGGTAAAACACACTTAGTTCGCTATGAAACAGCTGTAAATAACAGTCAACAGGGTGGGTTGAACTTACCAGATATTGAGTCCAAGGTTAAATCTTTCAGACTCAAATTTGTAAGTAGATTTTTTAAAGACAATTGTAAACCTCTATGGAAGGATTTTTTCAAATATTTTTTGTCAAGATATACAGGTGTAAAATTGTTTAGTCCAGTTTTTTTCATGTCAAAGAACAAACAGTTAATAGAACTGTTGCCCACATTTTATCAAGAACTTATGTTATCATGGTATAAATTTGTCAAAGCTGCTGATATTATTTTGACTAAACCTGAAGAAGTTCTATGCCAACCAATATGTTGTAATCCAAATATAACAGTAAATGGAAATGTAATTTTCTCGGAAACTCTTCTTAGAGCTGGGATATTGTGTCTTCGGGATATTTTGTACGTTTATGTCCCTGGGTTTTTACCGATGATTGCATTAAAAGAAATGATTGAAGATTCTGGACAAGTGTTTAAGGATAAAATTGTTCAGAAATTGTATATTGACATTAAATCTGCGATACCACCTAAATGGCTCTCTATTATTCAAAGTCTTCCTGCAAAGGTACCAAATGAGATTTCAGAAATTAATGTGTTTTTGTGTAATAAGACTACATCTGTTAATTGTTTAACATCAAAGCAGTATTATAACTCTCCCATTGGTCAATTTGTTATGCCACCTATTGGTTTTGATCATTGGAGAAATCATTTTCCAAATCTTGACTTAACAATTTACTGTTATAATAAATATAAAAAAGGACTGAGCCCAGAAATGTATCAACTTGATTGGAAAATACTGACAAATACAATATTTACCAGAGAAAAGTTATACAGAATTGGAATGTCTGATACAAATTTGTGTATTTTTTGTTCTGGCCAGCCAGAAACTCTACTTCATCTGTTTGTCAAATGTCCCCAGCTTAAGGAATATAGGAACACATCTGGGAATTTGTTCAATCCTTGTTAAGAAAAGAAAATATAAAGATTTTTGACAATTTTTCTTGGCCAGGTTATCTCTTGTTTGGTTGGCACCATAAATGTTTTTACTCAAACTGTTATTTTCTACAAGCCTTGAGTAGCATAATGAGAATAGCAATTTTTAAAGCCAGGAATGCCAAGTTGTTTAATGACCGAGTTATTCCCCTTAGATATTTATTTTGCCACTTACTTACCAAGCACATAGACCAAGCAAAGCTATTCTGGAGTTTATCAACTTTCCATACTTATGTTACAAAATATAATCCACATGTCAAATTATCAGATGATGAATTGGTAATAACTAATTTTCAAATCTAGCAGATAGTATGTTAGAAGTGTATTATGATACCTAGGGCGTCCTTTATAATCTGTGATATTTTCTTTTTAATTAACTGGACGCCAGATGATGTTGTAAACTGATGTATTTATGTGAAATAAATATTTATTCTAAAAAAAAAAAAAAAAAAAAAAAAAAAAAAAGTGATAACTACTTGATAGACATAAATACAAATAAATACAGATATTTTCTCTTTATGCTAAAACAAACACCTTTTACACTGGGATTTAAAAGTAGAGATTGGTCCGAATATTTCTTAATTTGACCGATTATTTAAATCGTCAAAGCACGATTGAGACCTAATACAAACACTATTTAACCGTACTTTAATTCGTCCGAAATCAGGATAAAACAATTTTTTTGACGTGTTTGCCTACATGGGGCATTATATGACACAACGTACGTCAGGTAATTACAGTCATAAACACTATTTACAACTTTGTATAAAAACAATAAGTCGCGATATTTCCGTCGACTTTCTAATGATGGAATTTTTAATGACTGACAAAGGTCATTATAGTTGGCTTTCTGATAGGATTCTGTTGATTTGAAGGATAAAAATTTCACAAATTTGTGTTGAACCTTTTCAATTCTATCAGAAAGAGTTTTTTGGTGGGGGGACCATACCTCAGAACAAAATTTTAATTTACTCCTCACGAAAGCAAAGTAAAGAGATTTGATCGATGATATACAAAATGATATACAAAATGATCTACTAGTCCTTTTGATAAAACCCAAGAGTTTATTGGCCTTCTTTATGATATTCTCAATATGACTGTTAAATGTACAGTTATTGGACATCACAACTCCCAAGTCTTTGATCTCTGATACTTTACTTAGTGGCAGGTCTCCCATGGTATAATCAAACTCTATTTTATTTTTTTTGGTGGAAAAGTTGATAGCACAGCATTTAGCATCTTCGCAAGCCAAGTTAAAATCTTCATGTAACCCATTCCGTGTTTTACCTTTGCGGACGACTCCACTTCAACCCGTAATCGAACAGCTCGTTTTGATTGGATGCGAGTAAAACTTCTCGCAGCTAATCAAATCCTCAGGCACTTACACTGAAAATAACGTAATGGCGGCTGTGTACACCTTGAACTTTTGTTTAACGAGTGCTGATTGGCTAAGACTCTGTAAGTCTAGGAAAGACAACTCTTACATTCCCACCAGTGGGCGCTGTTCGATTTACGGGTTGAAGTGGAGTCGTCCGCCAAGGTAAAACACGGAATGGGTTACATGAAGATTTTAACTTGGCTAGAGAAGATGAGCATTTAGATACATTTACATTTAGTTTCCACGTCTGACACCAATTGTAAAAACAATTTACATCAGCTTGAAGCTGTTCGCAATCCAATGTAGATCGTACAGACTTAAATATTTTGTTGTCGTCAGCAAATAGTAAACATTTAGAATTTCGGAGAACTGATGACAAGGTTTTAAGGTTTTTAAGGTTGACTGGCAGGAGCTTGGTCTTAGTCAGTAGAATTTTCTGGGACACCTACATGTAGTAATTACATGCTATGGCTATGGTAAGGATATCGGCAGACTGAGATTGAGCCCCATAGAATCCTGGGAAAAGACAGTCTTTAAGTGACTTGCCTGTTTTAGCACATTTATATAATATATATACTTGTCTTCATAGTCATGTCATTGACCAAGTGACATAGCTTCACTTTAAATATTTGCTATCCGTTAAATAAACATATTTATATGCCATCTGCATATATTTGTAACTTGTATTTGTAGGGGCTACTCAGAGAACATGGACTCACACCTTTGTCTGCCTACAGAAAAGATATTCTGACTGTGCTCTTGGGATTACTGAAAGAGCAAGACTGGCGAGGATGGGTTTGGGCGACTTTTCCGGTCAATGCGAATCCCCAGCTAGTACGAGAGAGACTACTTGAGTGAGTCAGCAAAATGATGGTCTTTTAAAATCTCTACAATTTCTTAATGGGTAACCAATTTCAGGGGTAATTTAGTTTGATTAACAAGACGGATTTCCGATTCTGAGCAAAGATTGATTGATTGATTGTTTGGTGTTTTTGAGCTGCTAATTCTACAAGAAGGTTCTCGGACAATGCTTGGACTACTGGTAGCTGGGTGTACTTCTGTTGAGGAAATGAAAGGGGTAACTGGGAGAATATATATTAGACCCATCCAACATGATCTCCCTGGCACTTCTACCAGCTCACTAAGTGAGGAACGGGAAGAATGCAGTCGCTGTGATGAACTGATTGCTGCTCTTAGACAACACCTACTCAATTGTTGCCCTTCACAAACTGAAAGCAACGAAATTGACACAGATGAGGTAGTTTTTTATATGGTCAATAGTTGTTTTTTGGTGGCGGTAGCAATTTCATACAGGCTAAAATGATTATGAATTTAAAGTAAGCATGACAGTGAGAGATCATCTTAATTTTTTGGCCCATCAGATCAAATACTGATTGATCGCGATCAAATCTGAACCAAAAATATTATTTTTATCTGATCATGAACTAGAACATGTTAAATATGGTTCGGAGTGTTCATCCACTTCTCAACATTCGAGGTTTTTACAAATACCATTCACATGTTGGGTTCCTGTGACTTCACTTGATACTACGTCTTGATTAACCAATATCAAATAATTTACTGTCTGAAAATGTTGGGACAGACTTACTTCTGTTCATGTGCAGGATCTAATCTCTGTCACAGACTTGCACATGGTTGTGCTGATAAATTTATCATTGACTGAAGAGAGTTTTAGAGATTGTTATTCTGAATACATTTTCTTTTTACAGGAGTTGCCCTCCATTACAGCAGATACTTACTCCCATGTGAACCCTGTGGCAGAAACTTCAAATCCAGTGACGAATCCTGTGGCACCTGTTGAATCCTCAAGTTCAGTGACCGGTGTTTCTTCAATTTCACCAACGCTAAATACAGAAGTAAGCCCCGAACTTAAAACATCCAGGTTTCTTCTGCAAGAGCTTCAAGAAAATTTTTGGGGAAAACCAGTTACCGAAGTTTTCAACTATCCCTTGGAAGCTTCACAAAACAATGCATATATATCAGAAGAGATTATATTTATGCAGATGCCACGAGGGAGCTGCTTGACGAAGACTTCTGCCACCATTTACCTTTAGAGGTTAATTTTATAGGTGAATTAGCAGAGGACTACAGTGGGCCATTTCGAGAGTTTATGTGTCTGATGCTCGGTGCCTTACGATCAAAACTTTTTGTTGAACATAACAGCTCTGTTAAGTTTGTGGAAGATCTAGATTTGGACAACTTCCGCCTGATGGGATTAATCATTGGTAAGTATCAATTTGCAATTTCAGTTTAAAGAAAACTGTTTAAAGCCGTGTGCGCATACATTTTGGTGAGATTTTCGCCTCTCGAGGCGGTGAGGAAAGTATCTAGCATGTTTAATATTTTTTGCCTCGCGTGGCAAGAATCTCACCGTGAGCGCACAACGTGAGCTGCCAGATGGGCTGAGAGGAGGGAAAGGCCAATCGTGTGTACCTGTTGAACCACGTGATCACTTACATAACACGGGTAGCGACATTTATATCTGTGAACTTGAGTGACCAAGATTTTGCCTTAGCCGAGAGCTCATCGTCTGCGCTTAAAGTTGTTGCTGCTCCCTCGGCCACGCGTGCCTTGCAGCTCAGCCGAATCCCCTCGTTTGCCCTTAGCTTTAGGTCCAATTCAAGGGCGTTTAAGATTCTCAATCTGCCTGATTGAATTTTTCCAGAAGTCTGAATTTACATGTAGACACATCGACACATATGTTATCCTTCATTTTCTGGACTAAGTTTGATGCAGAATGGTCCCCTTCCACACCTCTTTAGTGAAGACATTCTGCAATGTTTGGTGTCATCAGGCACAAAATCTCCACCGATAGAGTCGATCCTGCTTGGATTAGGACCCTACCATGAGTCATTAGGTTGTTCAAATCATTTTATGTATAGTGAAAACAAAAGCAGGGGAGTGATATATTTTATATGTCGCTTTTAAATGTTCAAGTTTCAGAGGTATTCTTCCATACTACTGGGGTAATTAATGGTCACACGTGTGACAACTTTCCCCAACATACAATATTTTACCTATGTCACCATTTTGTAAAAGTATGCAATAAGCAAGTATATACCATGTGTAGATGTGCATTTAATGACCGCCCTAATATTCTGAGCTATAAGTAATATCCCTATTTTTCCGGCATTGAAAACCCATGACTGCTTGAAGTGTCCCATCAAGAGTTTATGAAGTGGTTCTTGGTTGACTACAGAGAGAGGCTCCAATCGCCGTCAGATGGAAGAGAATACCTTTACTCACTTTATTGAGTATATTAGAGATTGTGCTAGTAAGTAAAATTGAAAAAAACTGACTTTTCCAATCGATTATTGCAGCCCGATCACCCTGTCCACTTTTATTACTCCACAATTGACTGCAGTTTAAACCATTTTTTTTCTTATTCCCTGTTCAAAGAAAATTGTTATAGGCTATAATTTTTTTTTGTGCACAGCGGTATAGCCTGGATATCTTGTTCGTCTGTTTATATCCCAGCAACGAAGTTAATGGGGGGGATTCATGTGATACTTTTTGTAACCATATTTTCAAATTACCTCTTAACAGAGAATGTATGTTTTTTGTGTTAACAGGGGGAAAGAGGGGAAGCATCGGTGTCGGAACCATACTTCAATTTGTAACCGGAAGTACAGAGCCTCCTCTTCTTGGATTTTCGTCCCACCCTAAAATCCAGTATGAAGAGTGCCCAGGGGATCTTCCCAGAGCACAAACATGTTCAAACATACTAATGCTGCCCAGAACTGGAACACATGACAAAGCCTATATTTTTGCTAAATTTGACCTCGCATTTTTGAACACATATTTTGGTCTGGCATAAATTTGGTTAAAGATGTATGATTTATATCACCACAGAATTAATTTGGGGGATATAGCGATAGCCTTTGTATTTATGTGTACCTCCATTACCGTATGTCCGTTCAATAACTTAAGAACAGTTTGTCTTATCACTTTGAAACTTCAATTTACCTCATTACCAATTACCTATGCATACATTGTCCAGTAACTTAAGTTATGGAGTGTACTGATCCTATTACACCAAGCTTCGTGTAATGAAAGGGGCTGTGCAGTATTATACCTGTAAGAAAACGACTGATATAGGCATAACGGTACATGGCTACATAGCGGATAAGATGATTAAGATAAGACAAACTTCTAGAAGCAGACATAATTTAGAGTTTAGAGTAACGCTAGTCTACCTGAGAACTTCACACTTCGATAAACAATAAGCTTTGATTGTGAGATGGGTAGAATGATGTAACCTTTCGGTGTGTGTCAACCATCAGCGTAAAGTGCAGTTAAGATACCAATCTTTTCAATGTAAACATGGCTACAACACCAAGCAATGTATTTTCAAAGATTACAACTGTCAAAATCAAACAAGAAATTGATGGAGTAAAATCGTAATACATGTAATTTATTTAAACTCACATAAGTTTGTATGATGTCACAATGAAAGCATAAGCTAGATGAATACACCTATATGTAATTGTGACTGTACAGTGTTAATGATTTTCTATCAAAATAGATTTATGCCATGGAGGTAGAAAGTTCACAGAATATTATCTCGAAGACAGGACTCAAGAATTACAAAGGTGCTCTCAATATTGTGGACAGATTCACAGATAATAGCTTACGCCTCCTGTGTGGATGATATTCCCAATTTTTCACCAAACATTTACGATAAATATCAAAATGTTACGATTGTGATTAGCAATCAGTGGTGATCATTTCTATGGCTGTCTGAACAATTTAATAACCCGGTAATTTTATTTAATGATCCCAATTTGGTGATTTTTTTCTGGTAAAATCTAAATTACCTTTGACAGTGGGACTGTTGAGTGCTTGAAAAACAGGTTTTAAAAATTGCAGAATTGCCAGCTGTAGGCTACCCATTAGATATACGCTAATGTGAATGAAATTTTAAGGGTTTAATACAAAATACAAACATAATACTGCTCTTTAAAGGAGGGGAAATCTCTAGAAATACATAGGGATTATCGTCGATAACAACCTTAATTACCTCCAGTGACCCTCAAGCTAATAAAAACAGATTGAAGTATGTCCTTCAGTGGCTTATCTGTGCAGCCATTTTTCCGTTTAGGATGACGTGATGTTGGTGTAGCTATTTTTAGATCAATAATGACGTATTTTTACCGCTCTCTAGATTTAGGTCCAAAAAACATGGCGACAAACTTGAAGTGGGAAGATTGTCTCCGAATATATAGGTCAGCATGCAACCGCACGCTATTACTTAGCCAGCCATTGGCGGAATTGCATCACATGACTACTCTCTAACGCACTTTCATTTTTATTCAACAATAATTGGATAAAACTAATGAAAAAATGATGGCGGCCTTGTGAATGGCCTATGGAGCCTATTCTCAATTGTAACGCCACCTTCAAATTTCAATTATTCACTTACGAGGGAATAAAACATACATTGGACAGTTGTTGTGGACTAAATGAACTCTAAATGTTGTGGACTAAATGAACTCTTTCCATCTAAACTAGTCTAAAGCTTAGATTTTCAAACTTTCCCTTTAACGAAGAAAACAAAATAATATTTAAGTTCAGTTTATTCTCTGTCAATTTTCCTTTTTCGTTTTGTTGTTTATTGTTAGTTAGAGTTGAGTTGCAATAACTGGATAGCCTGTGGTGTTCCCGACGCGCCTGTCGTGAACATTACGCAACATTTCCTAATAACGTCCATTGAGTGTTTCACCGTCACTGAGAACAGCTTTCAGGGCTCATTTGTCGTGGGTTTAACACTTTACACGAAGCTCAGCATAAAGACGAAAACAAATCAGAAAACGTTACCATGCCCCGACTTACAACACAACAAAGGGAACGTGCCATTGGCATGTTACAGGCGGGTCTCAGTTGTGCCGCCGTATGACGTCACATGCAGTGTCATCCCTCCACAATTAGTCGCCTCAGAATCAGGGAACATGAAACTAGCAATGTTGCCGACCGACCACGCCCTGGTCAGCCAAGAGTCACCACAGCCCGCCAGGATCGGTACATCGGTTTGTTGCACACACGTGACCGATTTCGCACCGCGACACAGACTGCTCGTGATACAGTGGGAATTAGAAGGCCCAGGGTAAGCCTCAGCACCATCTTTTCTCTGACGAGTCTCGTATCTGCCTTGCTCGTCCTGACCGACGTCAACATGTGTGGTGCAGACGTTGTGAACGTTTCGCAAATGCATGTGTGAGGGACGGAAATTGCTGGGATGGATGTAGTGTTATGGTGTGGGGAGGCTTCACTTCTCGCAGACGAACTCCGCTTGTCATTGTTGATGGCAACCTGAATGCTCAGGGTTACGTGGATAACATCCTTCGACCTGTGCTGCTTCCATTCCTCCAAGCCAATGCTGGCGTCACGACGTTTCAGCAAGACAATGCGCTCTGCAAGGTTGACACAAGACTTCTTGCAACAGAATAATGTGAACATCATGGAATGGCCAGCTTACTCTCCCGATCTATCGCCCATAGAGCACTTGTGGGATCAGCTTAAGAATGCCATGCAACCGACGTAAATTGATCCAGGTAGTGCAGGAAGAGTGGGACCTGATCCCACAGCACAGAATAGCCACACTCATCAGGTTCTGGCGTCGCAGATGTACTGCTTGCGTTGATGCCCGAGGTGGACATATCCATTGTTGAATGATGACACCTTCAATTTCTGTATCAACGATTTGTTTGCAAGGAATAAAAGTCACCAGGGTTTCACATATTGTCAATTCTTTGTCTCTTTGTGAGAATTTAAGAGTACTTACAATATTTTAGTGGACGATAAGCCCTCTTTGGGCTGGGTAATCCAATATACTGTTTGTAAATCCTGTTATACATTGTACCTTCCACTATAAATAAAAAGCTTACTTATAACCTCATCCCAATTAAGACTGTCGGCGAAAAGTGGCCGGAAAGTCGGAAGTCGAGCAAACATGTCGCTTGTTGGCGAGTCTCTGTCTAACTGCAAGATTACCTTATCGTTAAACTATACTGCTTATGATCCCAGTTTGATCTCATGATCTCATGGTGGTCTTATCAAATCGAATTTTGTCCGTGGTCCGTCGTCTGTCGTCCGTCGTCCGGTGTCTGTAAACTTTTCTTGTGATCGAGATTCCAAGAGACCTACAGGTCGGATCTTCATCAAATTTCATAGACATGTTCCCCTTATGGTCTAGTTGTGCATCATCTAGTTTGTTTGCTTATTTGCAGATTAAAATGGCCGCTGGCGGCCATTTTGTGATTTTTACCTACATAGTTTGTGATCGCGGAATCTAGAAAACCACCAAGCCGATCTTGATGTAATGAGAGGATCTTCGTAAAACTTTGTACGCATATAATCCCTATGGCCTCGTTGCGTATTATGTATTTTTTTGCTCATTTTCATATTAAAATGGCCGCTGGGCAACCATTTTGTTTTTCTTCTTTTTGTCACTTTTGTCGTAAAGTAATGAAAGTTTAGGATTTTGTTAAAAACAATTTAAACATGTTAACCCTATGGTCTCGTTGCGCACTATGCATTTTTTTGTTTATTTGCATATTCAAAATGGCGGCCACTGGCAATTTACTTTTTCTTTTTATCAGTGTACTGATCTTGGCGACCACCATAGAACACTATCAGAAAGTGAGACTGCTTGTCACTTTTCTCCTAAAGTAATGAGAGGATTTTCGTAAAACTTTGTACGCAGGTTAACCCAATGGCATCGCTGCTTACTATGTACTTTTTCGCTCATTTGCATATTGAAATGGCCGCTCGGCGACCATTTTGTTTTTCTTCTTTTTGTCACTTTTCTCGTAAAGCAAAGAAAGGTTAGGACTTTCGTAAACTAATTTACGCATGTTAGCCCTATGGTCTCGTTGCGCACAATGCACTTTTTTGCTCATTTGCATATTCTAAATGGCGGCCACTGACCATTTTTATTTTATCACTGTTCTCTTAAAGTAATGAATTGATTTTCTAGAATGTTATACGCATGTTAACCCAATGGCCTCGTTGCGCACTATGTACTCGCTGCTCATTTGCATATTCAAAATGGCGGCCGGCCGGCAACAATTAGCTAATTCTGTTTCAGAGAATTTTTCACCTCTATTTGGCAGCTGGTTTTACTTAAAGCAGTTTTGTCGTTCGTAATCGCTTATCAGTTCTTATTTTTTCCAAAAAAACAATTTATCATAGAAATGAATTTTGAATACCGCAGATTCACTTGTTAGCTGAGAAATCATTCGTTGGAATAGTCAAAGACGTATTTAAAAACGTTTCCGAATTATCGCAAAAGTAATGCATTTAAATGAATATAAATTGTGCCATTTAACGGAATGAAACAAATGCCAGATGTTTTAGAGAACTTTACCTCTATTTGGCAGTTGATTTCACCTGTCGTTCGTATCTGTTCTTAGCTTTTCCAAAACGCAATTTACCCTAAAATGAATTCATGGTACTGCTGATCCACTTTTTTACTGTCCAATCTAACTTATTCGTTTAAAATTATACCAATACTTGACAAATTTAATGTCTTCACAAGCTATTTTACGAGCGTACTGGCCTTTTTGCGAAAATCGTTAAAGTGTGTTTTGTAAATACTTTGAGCTCTGTGATTGCATCTTCTTTTCGCCAAACGTCCAGGGAATTGGTTTTATTGTTACCCTGACCTGGCTCGATGTAAGTCAATTTGGACGACCAAATCTCCCAATGCGTTCCCTAGACGTGTCTGGTCGTTGGCTTTATTGTGTCTTGACAAGTATTGAGTCCTCCAGACCAGTACAAACCGATATATTTTGAACTTCAGACACATAAAGCCGCACTACTGGCTCACCCGTGACGTTAAGTGACATTGGATCCTGTGGTCGCAAAAGACTCATAAAGTAGCTCAATTGGTATCACAATGACGTTTAGTGACATTGGATTTTGGTATAGCCAAAGACTTATTTAGAAACATTTGCAAATCATTGTAACAGTAATGTATTTAAATATATGCACATACTTGATGTAAGAACTACATACCCAAAACAAAGATTATTTCAGTCGGTTGTTTACACAACTGTAATTTATTCTGCTATCCGTTATTTTATTAATACTCTGTGGCCTATGACCATTTGTTTCACAGCCGATGTTTTTCTCTTATGACAAAATACAGCAAAGATTGTAAGAAATTGACCATAACCAAGATTAACAATATGGGAGATTGACCATAACCAAGATTAACAATATGGGAGATTGACCATAACCAAGATTAACAATATGGGAGATTGACCATAACCAAGATTAACAATATGGGAGATTGACTTCAGGAGCTTCATGTGAGCGGTAATAACAATATCGTGTATCTTCCTTTAAAACACTACATTTGAATACTATGTAAAAGGTTGCTTATTGAACTCGTTAATTTGCTTCTATGGATTTAGTTTCGGCTTTTAAATGCTTTAAATTGATACCTCGAATCTCTAAATCTATTATTCTGTCACTGGTTTCCTTCATTTGTGATTCTTTGTCTATGCTAATTCATCTCCGCTAAATTTGTCAAGCGTTTTCCTTAAGATCTTGAAGTTTTTCTTTATCTCAAGCTTAAAACAACCAATCCAGACATTGGACCGATGTGTTTAGGATTTAAGCGTTCATTAAGTTTCATTGGTCATGTATTGAGTTGTCGTGTTTTTACGTAGGACGAAAATTTGTGTTGAAACTATAGGCAATTAAGCGCTGGTGGTAGCTCGTCAACGCTGTCGATCTACATTGTACATCAGCTGGATAACGATATAGGCCCATTCTCACTGTGCGATTTGTCCTACCGACTTGTAGGATGCGATTAAAATGGATGCATATGATTAGTTGATAAATCATATTGACAAATTATAAGCATCCATTTTAATGGCATCCTACAAGTCAGTACGACAAATCGCACGGTGAGAACGGGCCTTAAGTTGACGGGAACTAAACGATTGAATATTCATTGACGTTACCAATATATGAAAGAAATTACAATATCCGGAAGAAGACTCGCTTTTCTACAAATTTCCTGGTACAAGAATACTATATATTGTGCTAGCTATATTCTACACTTACATGTCTCCTCTACAGCCTATTACCAACCATTTTAGTTCTTTCTAAAGGGTTTAATGATTCGACATTTCGTATAAAAAGTCTTTTGTGGATGAAACTCGTAATTTTGATTAGAAATGAATATGAACTTGCTGAATTTGTAATGTTAATATACTGTTGTTAATGTATATTTTTGTATCCGCCAGTAATCCGCAAAACTTTATACTTGAGCAGGCCAAAATCTTTTCAAAAGCTGTATCCAGCCAATAAGTCCCTTTCCATACCTAGCAGAGAAATATCGTCCTCAAAATAATCACTATGAGTAAATTGGCGAGGACTTACTGATAATATGCCTTCTGTTGATTACTTCCATTTGGCAAAACCCACTTTTGTTTTTCTAATTAAATTTGAAATTTTAGACTTCCAGGGACACCTGCTAAATCGGAAATCGAGACACACTCATGATTTTTAAAAGTGCAAGTTTTCAATCATTTTGACAACAAATGGGCGTAATGGTGAAATACGGTCCTGAAAACTAATGTTTTACGGTCAGGGGTACAATATTCAACCGCGAAAACAGCTAATTGCAAATTGCTTTCAGAAAACAACTGGCTTATGCCTTAATGGCACATTGGACTTTAAACAATAAATGATACTGGTAATCTAGCATTCTTAACAAAAAAACTGTTGATCATCTATCTAGGACAATCAGCGAAACAGCATGAAAACCCCAGAGCAGAAAAAAAAACATGCGAAGACGAAGTAGGGTTTTTACAGATGAAATAGATTAACGCACGCAACCTTTTTTTAACCATTCTTTAATTCATCGATTAAATTTGTTTATTCTTTCGCTAATTGTTTTCTAAAACTACCAACCAACACGTAATAGATAACCAAAAAAACAGTTCTCTAAGCCAGTATAAGTAGCAAAGAAGTGTTGCTTCCCAAAATGAGAAATATTGGTACATTGCAAAATCTAAATCATTCGAAACTGTTTTCGACGGTATACTTGTAGTTATTCAATCGTGACGTGGATTTAAATTGGTTATGTTTTTCTGACGAACAAACTTTGCAATCTGGAACATCAAAGCATGCCACATAAATTTGGCAAAATGCAGTTTCTTCTTATGGTCAAAATCGCTAATAAAACTGGTCTCTGACAACCGTATCCATCGCAACAGCAAATGTCTGTAGACCCTTGACCGAAACAGTATATTGGCAGAGTATTGGCTTGCGCAGAGTCAGACCTTCCTTCGAGAGATTGACGTCCCCTCTCCACACTAAGACGTTTGGTTCTAAAGCACCTATTTGCTTCTTGTCCCACGTTGAAACGTCTCTGCCCCAAGCATCGTCTGCTCAGCTCAGTTAGAAATCGTCCCGTGGCTGTGGGGTTCAGCGCCGAAAGAATTTGAGAAGATTCCACTGTTTGACGAGAGTAGATTTCTTTTGCGTGATCGGAGGTGCGCTGGTACAGCGTATGCATCAATTCTGATGTCTGGCGAGTTATACAAAAAGACGACTGCAAGCGTCGATTCAATTGTTTGGTGGAAGTACCCGATATTGACTGATGTTTTTCCATCGTCTCTCTATATAACTTTTAATTCCTCGTTTGACCAAAACAAATTCTGAGCAGAAAAAAATATGCGATGAGGAACTGGGCTTTTTAATTTATCTTTATTTTCTCAGTATTGGCAAAACAAAAGTAAAGCTTGATAACCTCTGCATAGAAAGAACAAATGTATCCACAGAATAAATACATGGACGCACGCATCCTAATTCATCATGCTTTAATTCGGCGATTAAATTGTTTTCACAAGTTATTTTCTAAAATTGCCAAGACACACGAAGAGGCAACATGTTTATGGCTAAATATATTTTTATAGTTCAGACGATTTTCCCTGTGCCCGTGTGTTTCACTGTCCATAGATATATACATGTATGCACGACATTTCCATATAAATGTGTATTTAATTACCTCTGTACTATTAAACATTCTAGTGTTTTTGTGACTTCCTCTGTGCTAGCGCCATCTGCCGTCTTTCAATATGGGAAGTATATTAATGTAATAAACATGAATCATTTACAAATAGAGACTCATTAGTCGATCTCAAGCCCTTGGTTATCTATCAAAGTCCCACAGGGCCTTTGGAATTAACTATCTCGTTTACTTGTGTTATGTAGGTTGATGTTATGATTAGTTTACCCGCTAGAAGAATCCCCACAAATAGATACATGCCGTTACTCATACTCTCATCTTTCTCTCTGCTCATCTATCATTTGTTCTGATAACAACAACATATAAAACTATCATTGATTTATAGATCAAATAGACATAGGGATATTAAAAATATAGCCAGGAACTGTTTGTGCTCACTCAGATTAATGAACGACGAAGCATCGACATGAAATGTTTTGATTTTGATGTAAACCCCCTCTCCCCCCCCCCCCCCCCGCAGCGGAGTAGGGAACGGGTGAGTCCGAAGCACAACAAACAAAAGCTGCTTTTCAACGTTCCCAAGAAAAATTGGTTAAGAAATACGTAAAGTATCATTGATATATAGATCAAATAGAGATAGTAATATTAAAAATATAGCCAGGAACTCGTCTGGTTTGTGTAAAGTGGACTCTCTCAGAGCTTCTAGAGAGGGGGGTGGGGCTCTGTGGCTCAGTATGTAGAGAGTTGGACGCTCAATCCGAACAGCCTTACCACAATGGGTCGCGGGTTTGAATCCTACTCAGTCCCCAAAAAATTGGAAAATTTTAGAATGGGTTTTCACTCGAACCACCTATGTGGGATGGTTGCGAGTACCACCGGAAAGTCGTGGGTTTCTCCCAAAATAAAATCTTGAGCACGGCGTAAAACACCAAACAATCAATCAATCAGAGCTGCAGGCGAGATTTATAACCAGTGAAGCATCGTCAAGGCATGTTTTTATTTTTATTTTAACAATTTAACCCCGACAGCGGGGTACGGAACGGATGACTCTAAGGCACAACAATAGTTACTTTCAACGTTCCCAAAAAACAATTGGTAAAAAGTATGTTGGTAAGTCATAGTTTGACTTAAAGAATACAGAATGAAGTAGATAGGTGGCAACGTTACTTGTCGGTCTTTCTAGATTCATACAGAAAAACATCCACAGTAAACAAAGGATCGTGTATTGCACGATTACGCACATTGGGTACACAAAGGCGAGGCTTAAAGATCTAAGAGACTCATCAGAAAACTGTACAACCAAACTATCTTATTATTCCCAAGGAAGCTGTTATGGTTTACCATGGTATCCTTTTCTCTACACTAACTAATGTTTTCTATTAATGTGTCTGTGTTAGACACTGGAGAGCGACATAATTAACAAACAAGAAGAGAGCCACCCTGCGGTATTAACATTTATCTTGAAAGAAGAAAAACACCTTGAACAAACCGCATTTCTTCCCTGTCAGACACTCATTCTAGGAGGAGTAGCAAAATAAAGATGCTTTGTTAACAAAAATGGGTTGGAATATTACATTTCACTTTAATAGTAGTGCCTCTTATTTGTTTGTCAACCGTACTGTGTTCACAACAAGAGGACACAATCTGGCCTCATGTTGATAGTTTATCAAACTAATATATTGAAAGAGCCTAACATGCTTCATGGTCACTTGCCGTTCCTTTGAGTTCTAACATTCGTCTATTTTAAAGTTAGTTTATGGAATTAGCTAATTGCTCCTCACTTTTATCACGATCTTTAAAACGATTCGCATATACCAATTCTGGGTATGTATGTTGAGGTAGGTTTTATAAACTATTCAACACATACAATGCACTTTTGAAGCCAGGTTATCGGAATTTTGTCCATTATTAGAACCCATTTTCGGTTCATACGGGTCACTGGCTATATGTTGTTCATTTCGACTTCAATCCTTTAGTTAGTCTTACGTACTTTAAACGATCAACGTCTCCTGGCAATCAAAAAAAGTCAGAACTTTAACTATCTAGTGGTAATAGTAGAATTTTGTGAAAGAGGCGGTGGATAGCCAAGATCCTTCGGTTCCTGAAGTGACAAAAATAAGTGGTAAAACTCATTAAAGTTCTTTGCAATAGGATACTGTTATCATGGTAAAACATGTGCTAGTTATTTTCGTGCGACAACTTTCCGTCGTATAGAAGTGATGTATGAACTATTGAATTTTATTGTATAAGAAAAATATTTCCGCCAGTATTATTTTGCTTCCAAACATATGGTAATGGCCACGAATTGCATTTGGCCTTAATTAAAGAGTTGCGTATTTTATATTCCAATTATTGATTTAATTCGAAAAAGAAACTATGAAGTTAATGAGGTTATCTTTGTGTTACCTAAGATTTGCCTTCCTGGAATAGAGGCCTACTATTAGCTAAAATTACATCATAAATATCATTTTGCTTTTCTTCTTTAATGGTTGCCTCGTTACACGCGTGCAATAACATGATCAACTAGGGATATAACTGAAACAGAGGGAAATAATATTGTCACCGGAGTCTTCTACATTAATCGTCTTTATTGCATCCTGTGTTTTTGAAAGGCTCTACAGTTAATTAAAGGGGCATGAGCTGCCCAAATGTTGATATTTTGACGTTAAAACAGAATGTTGAAATTATTGGCTATTTTTCCCTAGACGTATAATTCAGAGACTTTTTAGTGCTTCTAGTTTCGAAAATGTACGATAAAGTATTGTTTTGAACTAACTTGACTTAGAATGGTTATTTAAATTTTGTGTACTTTCCGAACACGTTTTCGGTTCGTACAGGCCACATTCTGTATGGATTTTCCCCATTCCAACGCCAATCATTTAGTTTTTAGATGACCTACAAAGTCTCTTACTATCGTGAAGATCAGAAGTTATGAAAAAAGTGTGAAATTTGGCAGCTCGTGCCACTTTAATTGTGTAAGTTTACGACAACTGAACAAACGAACTCAGGTGGCAAGTTAGGAAACTTGGTGTCTTTCAATGTATTGCGTTTTCATATATCAACTGTAATGTAACCTGATAGCTACGCTATGTATAAATTGACAACTGTCACTTACCGTTTACACGTGTGCCATCAAACCGGATGTTTACCTTTTAATGACTCGTACAGTGCTTTGCTATTTTTAGTAATTTATTTTCATGTGCAGTTTTTCATAGCTAAAAGTGGTCAAACTAAGTTTGTGTTTAAATTTCATAGCCTTGTGAAACTTGTTACCAAAAATTAAAACACTTTAACTTCACTTGTTTGTAACATTGGACTACCCGTCGCCATCTTTGTAATCAACGAGACGGAGGTCATCTGTTGTTAGGCATGTCACCCACTTTGGACAGCAAGTGTTAATCAGTGTTTAAGTAGACTGAAAATGTAGGTACTCACCCTATATTCAAATTCCCATAAGCATAAAGCACAATCCCCAATGACACTTACACAAATCTCTTAAAACAGGCCTAAAATTTCACTGATTTTCTGACTGCATCCGTAAAGGGGTCCACACTTCTAATGCAAACAATCCTGAAAATAATAAAAAATATTTGAGGAATATGAAAACTAAGGGGTATATAACAAAATAAAGTGTGTAGTCCCCATACAAGAAAGGATGGCAGCCGGTTCCACATATTTTGGACACAATCATACTTTGAAGTTTGGTCTTATAACAAAGGATTCCGCCACATGGGACAACATGGCCGAAAAGTCATTCAAGCTTCAGGTTAGCATTGCAAGCATTACCATATACCGCAGGCGTAGAGCGACTTAGTATATAGGCAATGTAACCGCGACCGCCATCTTGTTTTTTCGAGTGACTTCCGGTAGGATCTGTCAGTGCGATCGCCGATGTCAGGGTCCGGTCAGTTTCAGGTAATTTTCTTTATATTCGGCTTTTAGCTGGGGCGATTGCATGTGATTTTTATTTTCCTCAGTGATTACTGAGTCTTTCTAAATCCTCATTTAAGCCTGACATTCTCTGAATTTCTTTCACGCTAGGGAATTCCCTTTTACAACTAATTACGCTGAAAGGTATTTCCCCACTTTGACATTAAAAAAACATATGATCCAAATTCCGCGTTTTGTAAATTTGGTAGGAATCTAGCCAATCATATGTAAAAATAGTGTGCAAAGTTTGACATTAATGCGCCAAGTAGAACTCTTAAAATATATGCTTAGTTGACAGCTCCTCCAAATACATACTGAATCCCATTGACAACTATTCATAAATCATAGTTTACTGAGGTTTCCCACCACAAGCTATCACCAAAACTTTCACCGATTACCCCTTAGCATGTACGTAGTGGAATTTTTAGTCTGAATGGGGCTTTTCATATTCGATTCATGTTAATCGCTGTCATATTTGGTTGCTAGTAACCAACAGAAGGTTAGGTTAAATCAGAACATTTAATTCACAAGTAAAAGTGTTTGTACAGAAAGGTTAGCTTATCAATTATTAAAGCTGGTCTAAACCAATTATCTAATGGATTGCATTGACGGTGTTGATAAAATTGAATAAAAAGTCATAAATACCAATTTTCTATCATTATTTAGATAAAAATTTAACTCCTGCTTATACTTTTAAATTAAATTACACTTTTCCTCCAAACAATTTCTTCTTATATTTAAAATTTATTGATTTTCTTTGAAAGAAAATCTGTGATATATACTGATTTTCTTAACGTTAACTTATCAATTCGTTTTAAAGCTGGTCTAAACCAATTATCTAATGTATTGCAATGAGGCCGTTGATAAAATTGAATAAAAGTTTCTAGTATTATTTAGTTAACAGTTTAACTCCTGCTTATACTTTTAACTTAAATTACACTTTTCTTACAAACAATGTCTTCTGATATTTAAACTTTATTGATGGAAATGGAAATCTGTGGTATTCTTAAGCATTAAAGGATAAATGTGCAATTATTTTTCAGAAATAGGACAACCTCTACTAGAGTTTCAATTTACAAAATTTGGGGACTGGGGATGATATTCACCACATCGAAGTGTTTGTTAAATATTTCTACAAGAATGGCATGGTATTACCAGAGATCTACAAGAATAGAGTGGTGTGCCCAAATCAATGAGATTGTTTATCATTTTAAGTGTTTTATGATAAATATTTGGAGATAAAATATGAACATTTGAAATGTTCTGAAAAATTAAGGGGGCCTCCGTGGCTCAGTAGGTAGAGCGTTGGACGCTCAATCCGAACAGCCTTCCACCAATGGGTCGCGGGTTCGAATCCCACTCAGTCCAAAAAAAATTGGAAAATTTTCTGACTGGGTTTTCACTCGAACGACCTATGTGGGATGGTTGCCAGTTACCAGCGGAAGGTCGTGGGTTTCCTCCGGGCATAGAGCCCGGTTTCCTCCCACAATAAAACTGGCAACGCCGCCAAATAAGTGAAATAATCTTGAGCGCGGCGTAAAACACCAAACAATCTGAAAAATTAAAAAAGACATCAAGCTGCAATCATCATCAGGGAAATTACTGAATTATGAAATATTTCTACAAGAATGGCATGGTGTTACCAAAGATCTACAAGAATATGATTGTGTGCCCATAATCAATGAGATTGTTTATCATTTTAAGTGTTTTATGATAAATATTTGGAGATAAAATATGGACATTTGAAATGTTCTGAAAAATTAAAAAAGACATCAAGCTGCAATCATCATCAGGGAAATTACTGAATTATGAAATATTTCTACAAGAATGGCATGGTGTTACCAAAGATCTACAAGAATATGATTGTGTGCCCATAATCAATGAGATTGTTTATCATATTAAGTGTTTTATGATAAATATTTGGAGAGAAAATATTGACATTTGAATTATGCTGAAAACTTAAAAAAACATAAGCTGCAATCATCATCAGGGAAATTACTGAATTAGTAAACGAGAACACAGGAAAATTTGAATCTCTTAAATGATACTTTTTGACCCCCCCCCCCCCCCCTCCCCCACCGCACTTGCAAATAACAGGCCTGACCCACACACACCTGCCAATGATACATCATAAACAATCAAATTCTAATAAACGTGTGAGTGAATTTTGATCATTATGCATTCCAATGGAAGGATATGGATGAGTGAGTGAGAGAAGATTTAACATTATTTCAGTCTTATCGCAACAACGATAGGGATGAAATAAACTTTGGTTGGTGCATGAAGAACTAAAAATTGAAATATTTAAAATCTCATGTTTAATTACAGTCATGTTTTAGACACAAAGAAAATAGAAGAAAAAAAACAGTTTATTTTTTGATTTTGTAGTGCACTGTATATGTTACATAAGTACCCAGTACTATATTTACATTTCGTTTATTGTTTTAATAAAACATTGTCTCCTTTTTTGTACATTCATCTGTGTACAGAAATACAAATATTTTGATCTTTTAAACTTGTGTTTTAGCTATTTAACTTTGCGTTGTCCTCCAACTAAGACTACTTCTGACTTGCTCCTATTTAACCAGTCTATTATATTTCAAAATTTAAGCCCAGTAACAATTTTGGCCCTCTCTTATCCATCATTAGTGTTGGCGACCTGAAAAAAAAAAGGAAAAATATATAAAATATGTATATAAACCAAGCTTTATAACTGGACCTGTTTAAATTTGTCACAGGATAGTCATATGCACACAATTATATAATTTGTTGTTTTAATAGAAAATAGACCTGAGTAATTTTTCCAATTATGTAGTTTATTTTATATAGATATATTTTTTAAGAACACTAAAACACATGGCACGGTTACAGGCCAATCTTCTGGTAGAATTCCAAATGCCCTTGCCATATCATAAGTTTGGGGGAAAATATTAACCCATGACTGATTGATTGATTTGTCTTTTACACCACATAAAGGATTACCTAATTTGCACAGTGGCACAAATTGCTGGAGAGAAAGAAACGCTCAACCTTCTGTTAGTCCCTGTCAACCATCCCACTTATGACAGCTATTAACATGAATCCAATATTAAAAATCCCATTCCCATTAATATTTTTGTAAATTTCCACTTCGAACATGCAAAGGGTTAATCAGAGAAAGTTGTGGCGATAGCTGGTAAAAGAAGAAAATAAAACCCCCAGTAAACTATGATTTATGAATAGTTGTCAATGGGATTCAGTATGTATTTGGAGGAGCTGTCAACTAAGCATATATTTTAAGAGTTCTACTTGGCGCATTAATGTCAAACTTTGCACACTATTTTTAAATATGATTGGCTAGATTCCTACCAAATTTCAACAAAACGCGGAATTTGGATCATATGTTTTTTTAATGTCAAAGTGGGGAAATACCTTTCAGCGTAATTAGTTGTAAAAGGGAATTCCCTAGCGTGAAAGAAATTCAGAGAATGTCAGGCTTAAATGAGGATTTAGAAAGACTCAGTAATCACTGAGGAAAATAAAAATCACATGCAATCGCCCCAGCTAAAAGCCGAATATAAAGAAAATTACATGAAACTGACCGGACCCTGACATCGGCGATCGCACTGACAGATCCTACCGGAAGTCACTCGAAAAAACAAGATGGCGGTCGCGGTTACATTGCCTATATACTAAGTCGCTCTACGCCTGCGGTATATGGTAATGCTTGTAATGCTAGCTTCAGGTAAGAGTCTGGCCTAGTTACCAGGGCTACAGCTGATGACACAGGCCAAAGGTAGGTCAAATACAGGTCATTAATGGGGTTCCCTACTCATGGCGAGGTGCAAAAGAAAAAAAAGAAGACTCCAGTTCATTAGGCAAATGAATTATGCTGTAAGAGGAGTAAATATTTAAACCATGTTAATAACTACCACTCATTATCTGAAATGAAATACATTTGGATCATTAAAACTCCACCACTGTCAACTAAAGGAATATATTTCATTTAAATAAAGTAACAGGAGTTAATTCAGTTTTCTATATCCTGTACGTAGTATCCTGTACAAATGTGTTACAAAACCCTATATTTAAACAAAATCTAAACGAGAGAAAGCAGGAGAAAGTATATACCAATTGAATTTGTCATTACAAGTATCTATTTAAAATGTAAATCAAAATGTATTCATCAGTCCTTAGTTTCTAAATGAAAGCAATGCAATTTAAAGAGAAGTTTAAATATTCCCACACATACAATACTTACTAAACTTTATTTACAATGCCTGCTACTCATCTGACATGGTTTTCTCCATCACAAAAACATTTAAGAACTTTACCTGCAAAAAAGGCATACATGACATTATTAATTGACTTTCAATGTTATTGGCAAAATACAGAAAAACGGTCACGCTCATACAGGGCTTACCAGGGCCAATACGAACAAACTAGGCTAATACGAACAAACAAGGCCAATACGGACTGGACGATTTTTTCTAACAACCATTTCCATGTTCAATTCTGCGCACGCGTTAAACCAGTAGGAAGTAAACAGACAGCGGCGACGGCACATGGCTATTGTATTACACACATGTTATTTACGGTCTTTCTTTTGGTGCCAATTTATTTGCAATTAGATATAATTTAATTGTAGGCTATGTTCGATGAATTGATGTTACAATTGTCTGATGGTGAATAAAGGAGGCAATTTTTATTCCTTTTTTTAAGTTAAATCCTATCTTCAGATTACAATTTATATGTACTGATGTAAGCCAACCCGGTAAATTATATTACTAAGAAACTTGTCTCCTTGGGAAGATTTTCCCTGTACCCGTGTGTTTAGTGTTCATACATATATAGATTACAGGAAAAATCCTCTTGTCTAAAATAACCACGGAGACAAGTTTCTAATTGTGTCAAAAAGAGGTACATCATTTAGACCTTTACATATAGGTACCAGGATACATAGGTACCGGGACACATAAATATCGAGATACATGGGTTTGACGATATAAAAAGGCATTTCTGGGGTGAGGCTTACAAATTTATGTTTTCAGGGTCCGCAGAATCTGATTAAAAACACCAAAATACACTGGAGGCTTCAAAAACACAAAAACGTTTTATTTAAAAAAAAATGTGAACGAAATTCAAATAACCGCTAAATGTACGCTACTTCATTCTAGCTGGGAGTGATATAGATTCTAGGGCAAGTTAGTTACCTCTCAACACTTCATTGCTTCAAGAACAAATAAGGTCAATTTGCGATTCTCTACTAGAGAAGTACAAGCCGTAGTATTATTACTAGTACTACTAGTAGTAGGCCTACTACTAGTACTATAACTATTAGTTGTAGGCCTACATCAAGAGGATAAGGATGATAATTTCCTGGTTTTGCTTAGATAAACTCCTCAGTTTAAGAAGTTGAGATATGTTGAGGCCGGTGAGCCTATAAACATTTTTTTTTCAGAATTAGCACATTTCCACTGCGGTTAAAATAATGTAGAATACTGTAAACATTCATATGTGTGTGAAGTTAGCATCCCATTCCCCTTTCCCCTTTCCCTATTCGATTAAGGGCGAGTCCATTCACAAAACAATAGGGGTGCAGGAGTATAAGCGATAAATTGATGGTATGGATGGAAAATAGACGAATGGGAGTCTGGCCGAATGGGATTATAAAGCGAATGGGAGTCTGGCCGAATGGGATTATAAAGCGAATGGGAGTCTGGCCGAATGGGATTATGAGGCGAATGGGATTATGAAGCGAATAGGATTATGCAGCGAATGGGAGTCTGGCCGAATGGGATTATGAACGAATGGGATTATGAAGCGAATGGGAGTCTGGCCGAATGGGAGTCTGGCCGAATGGGATTAAGAAGCGAATGGGAGTCTGGTCGAATGGGATTATGAACGAATGGGATTATAAAGAGAATGGGAGTCTGGCCGAATGGGAGTCTGGCCGAATGGGATTAAGAAGCGAATGGGAGTCTGGTCGAATGGGATTATGAACGAATGGGATTATAAAGAGAATGGGAGTCTGGCCGAATGGGATTATGAACGAATGTGATTATAAAGCGAATGGGAGTCTGGCCGAATGGGATTATGAAACGAATGGGATTATGAGGTGAATGGGAGTATGAAGCGAATGGGAGTCTGGCCGAATGGGATTATGAAGCGAATGGGATTATAAAGCGAATGGGAGTCTGGCCGAATGGGATTATGAAACGAATGGGATTATGAGGTGAATGGGAGTATGAAGCGAATGGGATTATGGACGAATGGGATTATGAACCAAATGGCCGAATGGGATTATAAATCGAATGGGAGTCTGGCCGAATGGGATTATGAACGAATGGGATTATAAAGCGAATGGGAGTCTGGCCGAATGGGATTATGAAACGAATGGGATTATGAGGTGAATGGGAGTATGAAGCGAATGGGAGTCTGGTCGAATGGGATTATGAAACGAATGGGATTATGAGGCGAATGGGATTATGAACGAATGGGATTATGAGGTGAATGGGAGTATAAAGCGAATGGGAGTCTGGCCGAATGGGATTATGAAACGAATGGGATTATGAGGTGAATGGGAGTATGAAGCGAATGGGATTATGAAACGAATGGGATTATGAACCGAATGGGAGTCTGGCCGAATGGGATTATGAAGCGAATGGGAGTCTGACCGAATGGGATTATAAAGCGAATGGGAGTCTGGCCGAATGGGATTATGAAACGAATGGGATTATGAGGTGAATGGGAGTATGAAGCGAATGGGAGTCTGGCCGAATGGGATTATGAAACGAATGGGATTATGAAACGAATGGGATTATGAGGCGAATGGGATTATGAAGCGAATGGGAGTCTGGCCGAATGGGATTATGAAGCGAATGGGAGTCTGGCCGAATGGGATTATGAACGAATGGGATTATAAAGCGAATGGGAGTCTGGCCGAATGGGATTATGAAACGAATGGGATTATGAGGCGAATGGGAGTATGAAGCGAATGGGATTATGAAGTGAATGGGAGTCTGGCCGAATGGGATTATGAAACGAATGGGATTATGAGGCGAATGGGATTATGAAGCAAATGGGAGTCTGGCCGAATGGGATTATGAAGCGAATGGGAGTCTGGCCGAATGGGATTATGAAGCGAATGGGAGTCTGGCCGAATGGGAGTCTGGCCGAATGGGATTATGAACGAATGGGATTATAAAGCGAATGGGAGTCTGGCCGAATGGGATTATGAAGCGAATGGGAGTCTGGCCGAATGGGATTATAAAGCGAATGGGAGTCTGGCCGAATGGGATTATGAAACGAATGGGATTATGAGGTGAATGGGAGTATGAAGCGAATGGGAGTCTGGCCGAATGGGATTATGAAGCGAATGGGAGTCTGACCGAATGGGTTTATGAAACGAATGGGATTATGAGGTGAATGGGAGTATGAAGCGAATGGGAGTCTGGCCGAATGGGATTATGAAGCGAATGGGATTATGAACCGAATGGGATTATGGCCGTATGGGATTATGAACCAAATGGGAGTCTGGCCGAATGAGATTATGAAGCGAATGGGAGTCTGGCCGAATGGGATTATAAAGCGAATGGGAGTCTGGCCGAATGGGATTGTGAGGTGAATGGGAGTATGAAGCGAATGGGATTATGAACAAATGGGATTATGAAGCGAATGGGATTATGGACGAATGGGATTATGGACGAATGGGATTATGAAGCGAATGGGAGTCTGGCCGAATGGGATTGTAAAGCGAATGGGAGTCTGGCCGAATGGGATTATGAAACGAATTGGATTATGAGGTGAATGGGAGTATGAAGCGAATGGGAGTCTGGTCGAATGGGATTATGAAACGAATGGGATTATGAGGCGAATGGGATTATGAGGTGAATGGGAGTATAAAGCGAATGGGAGTCTGGCCGAATGGGATTATGAAACGAATGGGATTATGAGGTGAATGGGAGTATGGAGCGAATGGGAGTTTGGCCGAATGGGATTATGAAGCGAATGGGATTATGAAGCGAATGGGATTATGAACCGAATGGGAGTCTGGCCGAATGGGATTATGAAGCGAATGGGAGTCTGACCGAATGGGATTATAAAGCGAATGGGAGTCTGGCCGAATGGGATTATGAAACGAATGGGATTATGAGGTGAATGGGAGTATGAAGCGAATGGGAGTCTGGCCGAATGGGATTATGAAACGAATGGGATTATGAGGCGAATGGGATTATGAAGCGAATGGGAGTCTGGCCGAATGGGATTATGAAGCTAATGGGAGTCTGGCCGAATGGGATTATGAACGAATGGGATTATAAAGCGAATGGGAGTCTGGCCGAATGGGATTGTGAGGTGAATGGGAGTATGAAGCGAATGGGATTATGAACAAATGGGATTATGAAGCGAATGGGATTATGGACGAATGGGATTATGGACGAATGGGATTATGAACGAATGGGGTTTAGGTTATGAAGCGAATGGGAGTCTGGCCGAATGGGATTATGAACTGAAGCGAATGGGATTATGAACGAATGGGATTATGAAGCTAATGGGAGTCTGGCCGAATGGGATTATAAACGAATGGGATTGTAAAGCGAATGGGAGTCTGGCCGAATGGGATTATCAGTGTATATGAAACGAATGGGAGTCTGGCCGAATCAAGGACCTCCTTGGGCCGAATAGTATTGTGGTAACCGGCGAAGTTAGGAAGGTCCAGATTTCGTAAATGCATCATTTGTTTTATAACGTTTCTTTCCTCACTATGTGATAATGTTTCCGTTTTAACGACTTTATTATTAAAAGAAATGATTAGTTTTCACGAACCTTATAGTATTGTTACGCAAGAACTGTCAGTAAAGTGTAAACTCCGCTCTATTTATCTTTGTGTCAAGTGACAGGTTGAAGTTAAATTCTGGCGGCGGGAGTCAACTAGGTCAAGCACCTATTAATAGAAGTGGACTGTAAGAATTGAAATGACGTCACGGCTTGACATCACTGTAAGGATGGCCTACTTTTGCAGATGAAAAAGTAGAGTGTATTTGTGCTCAGTTGACTTGAAATTTGAAGGATTTTAAACGGCTATTTACATGATCGTTTAAATTGGCAATTTACATGATCACTATTTAAGTGGATTACCTCAGTTTTCAAAACAAAGATATGTTACTGTTACTGTAAGTGGCCTGTTAGCGCCCCATAATCCGATTCGGCGAGACTCCCAATCCCATTCGGCCAGACTCCCATTCGCCCCATAATCCCATTCAGTCATACTCCCATTCGCATCTCATTCAATTTATGATACTGTTCGGCCAGACTCCTATTCGCTTTATAATCCCATTCGGCCAGACTCCCATTCGCTTTAATATTATCCCATTCGATTCATAATCCCATTCGGCCAGACTCCCATTAGCCTCATAATCCCATTCGTTCATAATCCCATTCGGCCAGACTCCCATTCGCTTCATAATCCCATTCGCCTCATAATCCCATTCGGCCAGACTCCCATTCGCTTCATAATCCCATTCGTTCATAATCCCATTCGGCCAGACTCCCATTCGCTTCATAATCCCATTCAGTCATACTCCCATTCGCATCTCATTCAATTTATGATACTGTTCGGCCACACTCCCATTCGCTTTATAATCCCATTCGGCCAGACTCCCATTGGCTTTAATATTATCCCATTCGTTCATAATCCCATTCGGGCAGACTCCCATTCGCTTCATAATACCATTCGCTTCATAATCCCATTCGTTCATAATCCCATTCGGCCAGACTCCCATTCGCTTCATACTCCCATTCGTTCATACTCCCATTCGCCTCATAATCCCATTCGGTCATAATCCCATTCGGCCAGACTCCCATTCGCTTCATAATCCCATTCGTTCATAATCCCATTCGGCCAGACTCCCATTCGCTTTATAATCCCATTCGTTCATAATCCCATTCGGCCAGACTCCCATTCGTTTCATAATCCCATTCGGCCAGACTCCCATTCTCTTCATAATCCCATTCGTTCATACTCCCATTCGCCTCATAATCCCATTCGGCCAGACTCCCATTCGCTTCATAATCCCATTCGGCCAGATTCCCATTCGTTTCATAATCCCATTCGGCCAGACTCCCATTCGTTCATAATCCCATTCGGCCAGACTCCCATTCGCTTCATAATCCCATTCGTTCATACTCCCATTCGCCTCATAATCCCATTCAGTCATACTCCCATTCGTTTATAATCCCATTCGGCCAGACTCCCATTCGCTTTATAATCCCATTCGTTTCATAATCCCATTCGGCCAGACTCCCGTTCGCTTTATAATCCCATTCGTTCATAATCCCATTCGGCCAGACTCCCAAATCGCTTCATAATCCCATTCGGCCAGACTCCCATTCGCTTTATAATCCCATTCGTTGATAATCCCATTCGGCCAGACTAACATTCCCTTTATAATCACATTCGTTTCATAATCCCATTCGGCCAGGCTCCCATTCGCTTCATAATTCTATTCGTTCATAATCCCATTCGGCCATACTCCCATTCGCTTTATAATCCCATTCGTTTCATAATCCCATTTGGCCAGACTCCCATTCGTTTCATAATCCCATTCGTTCATACTCCCATTCGCCTCATAATCCCATTCAGTCATACTCCCATTCACATCCCATTCGTTCATAATCCCATTCGGCCAGACTCCCATTCGCTTCATAATCCCATTCGTTCATAATCCCATTCGACCAGACTCTCATTCGTCTATATTCCATCCATACTGTTACATACCATCAATTTATGGCTGATACTCCTGCACCCCTGTTCTTTTGTGAATGGACTCGCCCTGAATCGAATAGGGAAAGGGGAAAGGGGAATGGGATGCTAACTTCACACACATAACATTCATTCAGATTGAGTAGCGATGACCTATTAATCCCATTCGGCCAGACTCCCATTCGCTTTAATATTATCCCATTCGATTCATAATCCCATTCGGCCAGACTCCCATTAGCCTCATAATCCCATTCGTTCATAATCCCATTCGGCCAGACTCCCATTCGCATCTCATTCAATTTATGATACTGTTCGGCCACACTCCCATTCGCTTTATAATCCCATTCGGCCAGACTCCCATTGGCTTTAATATTATCCCATTCGTTCATAATCCCATTCGGCCAGACTCCCATTCGCTTCATAATACCATTCGCTTCATAATCCCATTCGTTCATAATCCCATTCGGCCAGACTCCCATTCGCTTCATAATCCCATTCGGCCAGACTCCCATTGGCTTTATAATCCCATTCGTTTCATAATCCCATTCGGCCAGACTCCCATTCGCTTCATAATACCATTCGCCTCATAATCCCATTCGTTTCATAATCCCATTCGGCCAGACTCCCATTCGTTTCATAATCCTATTCGGCCAGACTCCCATTCGCTTCATACTCCCATTCGTTCATACTCCCATTCGCCTCATAATCCCATTCGGTCATAATCCCATTCGGCCAGACTCCCATTCGCTTCATAATCCCATTCGTTCATAATCCCATTCGGCCAGACTCCCATTCGCTTTATAATCCCATTCGTTCATAATCCCATTCGGCCAGACTCCCATTCGTTTCATAATCCCATTCGGCCAGACTCCCATTCTCTTCATAATCCCATTCGTTCATACTCCCATTCGCCTCATAATCCCATTCGGCCAGACTCCCATTCGCTTCATAATCCCATTCGGCCAGATTCCCATTCGTTTCATAATCCCATTCGGCCAGACTCCCATTCGTTCATAATCCCATTCGGCCAGACTCCCATTCGCTTCATAATCCCATTCGTTCATACTCCCATTCGCCTCATAATCCCATTCAGTCATACTCCCATTCGTTTATAATCCCATTCGGCCAGACTCCCATTCGCTTTATAATCCCATTCGTTTCATAATCCCATTCGGCCAGACTCCCGTTCGCTTTATAATCCCATTCGTTCATAATCCCATTCGGCCAGACTCCCAAATCGCTTTATAATCCCATTCGGCCAGACTCCCATTCGCTTTATAATCCCATTCGTTGATAATCCCATTCGGCCAGACTAACATTCCCTTTATAATCACATTCGTTTCATAATCCCATTCGGCCAGGCTCCCATTCGCTTCATAATTCTATTCGTTCATAATCCCATTCGGCCATACTCCCATTCGCTTTATAATCCCATTCGTTTCATAATCCCATTTGGCCAGACTCCCATTCGTTTCATAATCCCATTCGTTCATACTCCCATTCGCCTCATAATCCCATTCAGTCATACTCCCATTCACATCCCATTCGTTCATAATCCCATTCGGCCAGACTCCCATTCGCTTCATAATCCCATTCGTTCATAATCCCATTCGACCAGACTCTCATTCGTCTATATTCCATCCATACTGTTACATACCATCAATTTATGGCTGATACTCCTGCACCCCTGTTCTTTTGTGAATGGACTCGCCCTGAATCGAATAGGGAAAGGGGAAAGGGGAATGGGATGCTAACTTCACACACATAACATTCATTCAGATTGAGTAGCGATGACCTATTAATTTCTATATAGGTCAGCACAACTCCACGCATGCTGAGAACGGGACATGGAAATGGTTGTTAGAAAAAATCGCCCACCCTTCATTACTATCACTTCAAAATCCCAACGCCATTTTTCTTGAAATCATCAACAGAAAAAAAGAAAATAGCCAATGTACAGCTAAAGAATAACAAATATTCCGTCTATTTTAATAGATAAATTAAATATTGCATAAATAATAATTTGTAAAAGTAAAGAAATATGTTCCTATGTTTTAATTACAAAGGGGGAACAACTCTTGGTACACTACACCTAGATTTTTTTTAAAGAAATTTTTAAGAAAAAAACTTTCCTTGCGAATGCGTCTATTAAACACTAGTATTTTTAAATCATATTAACATTATATGAAAGAAAAAAAACATTGAAAGCCAATTAATAAAATTTTCATTAATCAGGATATTCCCTATTGGCATTGTCACAGGTCCGCGGACAGCCGTATTAGCCCTCAGCCTTCGGCCTCGGACCAATACGACTATCATCGGACCTGTAACAATGCAAATAGGGAATATCCTGATTAATAACATTATATTATTATGTAAGTTGGGCCTCACTTCCAATGTAATGAACACTTTCAAGGGTTCCACAGCAGGACGTTATATGTAATCATCAGCAAACTTAGATTATATCCTTTAAACAACACATTATTGGGCTTCTTACTTATGACTCAGAGACACATTATCATAATTTGAATAACATTTTACTTACATGTAACAACAGAACGGTACAATTCTGCAGAAAAGGTATTAAAAGGTGGCAACAAAATCTGCAAAAAAGGAAAATTTTGTCATGATAAGTATCTTTTTATATGTACAAATGTAATTATCATTTCAACTTCATACTCACCTTTTGTATACCAGACATTTATAGTACATTAAATTCACCTGCATCCGAATCGGATACATTTATGAATAGATGAAATTTCCAGATGAAACATGGAAGATGTATTTAAACTGACTCATCGAGTTTAAGTAATACCTAAAGGTGCATTGGTATGGTGTTCAGGATATGTATGGTAAAAATAACGTTAGTGTGTTTGGTGAACAGGAAAAAACGATTGTGCCAATTACTGGAAAATGTGCACCATCACCTTCAACAGAAGCCTGTTATAACCTATTAGTGGTCAATGTGTCCTTGTAGGGATCCATGGGATTCGGGATTCAACAGATTTCAACAACAGTCATTCCTATACCAGTCTTTCTCCAGACGAAGGTTATACACTTCCTCATCATCATCATATGCTACACTATACAGGGTGTAGACACTTTGTAGAGCAATACTGTTGTCAACATCACTTATTTCTGTTGACACTTCCTCATCAGTGCAGATGCCCAAAACTGTTCCATAGTACCATTTTGCTGTTTTGCGATTTGGTACCTTCCACCTATGCCGAATACGCTTCCCAGCCGGATCTTCAGGGAAATTTCCTTTCCGTTTTAGGCCTTTTCTGGTGGTCTCTGCAGATGCATCCTCATTTTGATAATTACAAAGAACCTGTTTCTTCCTTAAGGTAATTTTCTCCTGTCGAACTTCAGGGATGGTTAAAGGAGTCTGGCCAGATGTTGAGGGCTTATTCAAGAACTCTTGGTATTGGTTAACTACAGAAGTAAAATTTTGTGCCAATTCATCACAGGAGAATGCTTTTCCTTGCCGACTGAACTGCAGTTTGACCTTATCTACTCCTGGAGGATTGACTACGTTTTCGTAAAAGCGAATTTGGGATTTCAAAGCTAGTGTCAACTCCTTCTTGTTAGGATGCTGTTGAACTAATAACTCGACATCTTGGGCTGTTCGACTCTGACCGCCAAGTTTTTCTACATCGTCCAAGTTTTTCTGCTGCGTGACTGTTTTCTTTGCAATTCTGTCCTCATGCTGTTTTTCTTTCGTTTTCATACTAATCAAACGCGCTTTTTTGTTCCTTGAACTGCTGGCGTTTGGAACGGGCGGATTCTAAAATCGCTCTGAATCTATCTTGGTCTAAAGACTGCCGCCAAGGTAGGGTCTTGTTATAGGCCCACATAATGCTGCCTTTTAGAGTTTAACACTAGCATTGGGTTTAATATGTCTGAGATATTTTAGATATGCGAAGTGGCTTTCACCAATGGAGTTACTTGTGGCCACTGAACTGGATTCCGCCCTTAGCTCTGCTGAGTCCTCATAATGTTCCCCAACTGGAAGATGTGACGAAACTTGCCGCGAAAAAGTGACCAGACAATGAGTGGCCACCAAACTTACAATCTCCATTGTGATGTCTAAATTATCCTCATTGACACTAGTAGGTACAACGGAAGTGTACAGAAAGGTTTTGTTTAGCGGTCTGTCAGCCCAAATTGTACACCATGGGTTTGAACTAAGTTCCTCTAGGGCAGCCCTCAGGGCCTTGATGTACAGATTTAAATGTAATATGTGGCCCACATTCTCATCCAGTACAAGTGAGTGGAATGGAGCTGTTACATAAACATGTAAAAGTGCTACTCCTCGGACACAAGCCAACAGTACATCATCTTCGAAATCTCCCCGCATTGTTTCTATCAACTGGTTGCTTTACTTTACCTCTTCCAGAAATAGGTGAATATGATTGCGGTGGTGAAACAGAGCAGAGGCGTTATGAAAGGTTACATTGGAGCGATTATGTTGGAATTTAATGAAATGTATTTTCTCCTGCCGCACAGTCATCCAAGCTCTAAAATCAGCAGGTACGCTCGCTGATGGGTGCCCCCCCCCCCCCACCCCCACCCCCGCTAGAGTTAACAGTGAACAAGCTGCTTTAACCGATTCATATACCGCTGACTTGTCACGTCTGGGTTTGAAAGTGTTCTGCCAAGGGGGGCAGCTCCATCACTGGTCAAGATGCCTTCATATGATGATACTGCATCCTCTGTAGCATCCGACAACCCTAGCAAAACATGGAGGAAGCAAAACCAATGATTTAATTTAACGGCGTGGGCCTTTTCGGCTTCTGTCATTTGCTCCCATCTTCCTTCAGATTTCTCTAGTAAGCTAAATCTCAGTTTCTCAAAATCATCTTTAAATTTCTTGTTTAAAGTACGTTGATCATTCATTAAATTTCTAATTGACATAAGAATACTAATTTCCAACTTCTTACGTTCCTCCTGATCGATTGTTAAGATGCTTGAGAATTCTCTGAATATATCTTCGAGTTATCTGAGTTGTGTGTTGCTGTCACTGTGTACAGTTTCTCTTACAGCCATAGCGTACGTTTGATTGTCTGTCGCGACTTGAAAAGCAAGGAAATGTCTCTGATGGTCGCTAGTGCCATCCCCATGGAGAGTAGTGTTACTTTTGCTGAACAAGCTCTCAACCACCTGGAACTTTCCAATAATGTTTGCCTCCAACAAAAAGTTCTTGACGGTAGTTGGGGAGGGCTACTTATCTAAGTGCGCACCAAAAAGCCTAGAAGCAACTATGTCTATTACTTTAGCAATGTGCTTGGTTCCAAGGCCAAGGCTTCCTAAAGCCATTACAGTTTGGCGTACCTCTGACTTATATCGGCCATCTACCATGCAATGAATTTCTAACTTTTCGTGTAGGAGATCCTCAATTTTAGACACTAATGTACTAATTTCCCCTTCCTTTAGTTTTTACTGTTGCTTTATGGTCTCTATTTGGAGTTGTTTCTATGCAACTTTTATTTCTAGCGTAACATTTTTTCCTTTCAGATATGTATTTCTGTGCCCTGCATTTCGCCTTTTATGTTTTTCATTATGAAGCGTAGTACTATTTACCTGGAGTTCTTGACTCATGGAACCTATAATCTTGGTCTGACTGTTAATTTTTCCATCCCTGCGATTTTCCCTCCGTATAAAGTTTTTCTTCAATTGTCTAGATTTTAGTTTGTTTCATCCAGTTTTGCTCTATACAGATTTAGTTGTTCCCTTAATGGTTGTTCTTTCTCATTGCCAGTTTAACATTTCTCTAATAAATGACTGATAGACTAATGTAAATCCTCCATTCTCATCTGTATATCATTATTCAGTTCAATCTCCGCTTGGTGGTTTGACTCTGTCAGAGTTGTGTCTTGTGCCTCAATTAAATCATTATGTGGTATGTTGTTAGGTTCATCAATAACTATATTATTTAGAAGAATAGACAATTCTCCATACTTGTGAGTAGTTTGGAGCTGAATATTTGTTTCTTGTAGTCTATTGACTTTCTGTCGCAGACTGGCTTCTGTGAAATGAGTTTTAACTCCTAAAATGTTTATCCATCTACAAAATACCTTCCATTAAAAGTTTTTGCACCACCAGTAATTCCTTAATTGTAAAATAATTCAATTCGTGATAACTCCCGAAAATTGTGTTTCACTTTGTTCTAAGAATGTGCTGTTGATCTCTACAGCCGTACACATTGGTCCAATTACTTCTGTGTTTCCAACCATGGCACTGAACTTGACAAGTAACGTCTTTTGGACCTCAATTTTCGGGTAACATTATAATACGGTGGAATTTTACTTTCCTCAACTTCTGGTGTGAGAGAAATTATTACTTGATTTAAAAGGTTTTGATTGAGAGTTTTACCTCTTTCTTTGATGCGCTGAAAGATCTTGTTTAGCAGCTCGTACCTATAGAGGTACCTTTGAAGGGAAAATAAGATTTTTTTTTTTTCCCCGAATGACAAGTGTATGTTACCATCTTACAATATCGTAGTGTTACCTATGTTTGTGGACCTCAGTTAATGTTTTGTTGATTTATTCTTAAGTGTTCTGCACCGCACTTAAGATTATTTTACTTATAGCCTAATTATATGGCAGCTTTGCCAGGTTTACTGTGACAGAAAAAGTTACGACTTCCCTGTGGGACCGAACAAAGAGGACATATACGTTGACTGGATAAATCTCAGTCTCCCAGTCAGAAAATTGGTACAATTTCTTGGAGACTGAGTGGGAGTCGAAGACTCGAACCCGCGACCCATAGGTGGAATGTTGATTGGCATGAGATGCCCTATTTAGTGAGCCATGGAGACCTCCCTCAAGTTTGGCCAGAATGCCTCAGACAATATACGTCAAAAAATAAGTTAGTCATAATCAATGTCAGTGTTCAGTGAATTTAATGGACAAGCAGCGACAAATACGGTCGCCGATATTCACCGTATAGACCCTCATGCTGTCTGCTTTTCTATTAACACATAAGTCCGTACGACCATTTGAAACCCTGATCAAATTGATCGGAAGTCAATTCATCAAATATAAAAGCGTAAATACAATTGTGTTACTTGCCTGGCATTATAAAATCGTCAGTTAAGCGATCAATATCGACATCTGTCCAAATTTCATCGAATAAATCACCAGTGCTGTTGTGGTGATCTGCCATCTTGCAATGATGTAGCGATCTATGCGCGCAGCCTCCCTTCCATTTTTTCCAACAAATCCTCAATTTCCGGGTATCATTATAATACGGTGGAATTTTACTTTCATCAAATTCTGGTTTGAGAGAAATTATTACTTGATTTAAAAGGTTTCGATTGAGAGTTTCACCTCTTTCTTCGATGCGCTGAAAGATCTTGTTTAGCAGCTCGTACCTATAGAGGTACCTTTGAAGGGAAAATAAGAATTAATTTTTTTTCCCCGAATGACAAGTGTATGTTACCATCTTACAATATCGTAGTGTTACCTATGTTTGTGGACCTCAGTTAATGTTTTGTTGATTTATTCTTAAGTGTTCTGCACCGCACTTAAGATTATTTTACTTATAGCCTAATTATATGGCAGCTTTGCCAGGTTTACTGTGACAGAAAAAGTTACGACTTCCCTGTGGGACCGAACAAAGAGGACATATACGTTGACTGGATAAATCTCAGTCTCCCAGTCAGAAAATTGGTACAATTTCTTGGAGACTGAGTGGGAGTCGAAGACTCGAACCCGCGACCCATAGGTGGAATGTTGATTGGCATGAGATGCCCTATTTAGTGAGCCATGGAGACCTCCCTCAAGTTTGGCCAGAATGCCTCAGACAAATATACGTAAAAAAATAAGTTAGTCATAATCAATTTCAGTGTTCAGTGAATTTAATGGACAAGCAGCGACAAATACGGTCGCCGATATTCACCGTATAGACCCTCATGCTGTCTGCTTTTCTATTAACACATAAGTCCGCACGACCATTTGAAGCCTGATCAAATTGATCGGAAGTCAATTCATCAAATATAAAAGCGTAAATACAATTGTGTTACTTGCCTGGCACTATAAAATCGTCAGTTAAGCGATCAATATCGACATCTGTCCAAATTTCATCGAATAAATCACCAGTGCTGTTGTGGTGATCTGCCATCTTGCAATGATGTAGCGATCTATGCGCGCAGCCTCTCTTTCATTTTTTCCAACAAATTAAAACAAGATGAAAATAGAGCGCAAAAGTCGCATTAGCATGAAAATACTGCAGAGTATATATGCATCCAGATAAAATATGTTTAAACTTTTTTCAATAACTCCCAAAAAATTTAAAAAAGAAAATTATAAAAAAATGGCATTTTGATCATTAAATCACGATATACCAAATAAAGCATGCAAAATATACCTAATGAATTTTGTAAATCATGTTATATTTATTCTCTTCATGTTTTACTTTTTGGGGGAAAAGTCCTAATTTTGCTCGTTATGACGGATGTTCAGACCATCCAGTCGTTCCAAAGATGGTGGACAGAGTGGAATACATTTAGCTCCTGAACAATGTCTGATTTCCCAATGAGGTTAAGTTTATTTCTTTACTTTGCTCTCGAAATTAGTGATATAGTTTAACGATAGCAATTGCTATTCATTTTCAACTTTATTGGTTCGCTGATTTTTGTATTGTCACCATTGGAAAACAGATGTTTGCTTCTCGAACACATCCATAACATACAAGACCAGTGACGTCATTGGCATGCTTACTGTTACAACAATACCCAGGCCAAAATCATCTGTAGGGCATCATTTTGAGGGCTTTGACATACATCACTTTCAGGGCTGTTTCGCTTCCTCTGTAACGTCAGATAAGTATTGCTATCTCATAATAATGGCGGCGCTCGCTACAACTAAAACGTCACGTGATCTCCCTTCCACGCATATAGTTCATTGGTCGGAGCCATTTTAACATTGTGACGTCAAGGTTATGACGCCTCGAGGGTGTTGACTCCAATGAACTATATGAGTGGAATGGAGGTCACGTGGTATTTGATTTGCCTCGAATGCCGCCATTACTAGGGAATAGTGCAATTTCGATCCAGATCTGTTATGTACGAGCGCTTTAACTTACAAAGTCAGATCCAAACCAGCCAATCAGACGTGTCCATATAGTTCATTGGTTGACTCGGTGTGTGATTCTAGGCCCACAAGCAAAACATTGATATATTCTCAGCAAGGCATTCAGAAAATCTACATCTAACAAGCTGTAATGTAGGTAGATAGAGTATTAGTTAACAATTGAAAAAATTGTATATTTACAGCAAAGCGTTCAGTAAATCAACAATTAAGTAACTGTAATATAAATTGACTGCTAGTTAGTTCACGGGTGAAAATGCGGTATATTTCCCACTAAATTTAGGCCTACCTGTAAATGAAGACATCTGCTGTGTTTCTACTGTAATATGGTTTGTTTGTTTCATTTCTGAAAGTGGGGTAAAACTACACCTGTTTAAACCTAGTTACCTACAGTAGATATTACTGCTGAAATTTTACATCAAATTGGAATGCAAAATTACCAAACTTGACTAAATGATTGTTAATTTACATAGAGCTGTAAATATACTGTGTATAGTACTGTTTTGGCAGTGATCCGTGTGATTTTACAGTTAATTTACAGTGAATTTAATGGTGAAAAAAACAACAATTTCATCTGTAAATCTACTAAAATTTCTAACAGTGTAAGACACCCAACATCCAGTGCTAGTAATTGGTGGGTCGATAACACACTCGTCATTCAGTGCTGGTGATTGGTGGGTCGATAAGACACCCGGCATTCAGTGCTGGTGATTGGTGGGTCGATAAGACACCCGACAATCAGTGCTGGTGATTGGTGGGTCGATAAGGCACCCGACATCCAGTGCTGGTGATTGGTGGGTCGATAAGACACCCGACATTCAGTGCTAACAATGGCTGAGTGGATAAGACATCCGACATTTAGAGCTGGTGATATGTGGGTGGATAAGACACCCGACATCCAGTGCTGGTGATTGGTGGGTCGATAAGACACCCGACAATCAGTGCTGGTGATTGGTGGGTCGATAAGACACCCGACATCCAGTGCTGGCGATTGGTGGGTCGATAAGACACCCGACATTCAGTGCTAACAATGGCTGAGTGGATAAGACACCCGACATTTAGAGCTGGTGATATGTGGGTGGATAAGACACCCGACATTTAGAGCTGATGAGAGGTGAGTGGATAAGACATCCGACATTTAGAGCTGGTGATATGTGGGTGGATAAGACACCCGACATTCAGTGCTAACAATGTCTGAGTGGATAAGAAACCGGCATTCAGTGCTGGTGATTGGTGAGTGGATAAGACACCCGACATTCAGTGCTAACAATGGCTGAGTGGATAAGGCACATGACATTCGGTACTGGTAATAACTGAGTGGATAAGACATCCGACATTTAGAGCTGGTGATATGTGGGTCGATAAGACACCCGACATTCAGTGCTAACAATGGCTGAGTGGATAAGACACTCGACATTCAGTGCTGGCAATACACCCTTTCGGCTAAGAATGACGTTGTTATGACGTTGTTCGACTTGTATGGCATTGACGTCATTTCTCTGTTGCAGTAACTGTGACACGCCTCATTTGCAATAGGTCATAGACGAGATGAGCATGATTCAGAGGTTAGGGGCCGGTTTCTTGAAAGTTCACTTAGGGGAAAAAAGTCCATAAAGGTACGTTCACACTATACCCCGAATTCGGTCCGGGGGCCGGACCGATTTCCGTGCAAAAATGGGTTTAATGTTAATCAGTATATTTGTTCACATTAGCTTTCTCCGAATTCGGTCCGGGCCCCGGATTCGGACAGCACGAATATAAATGGCTACATGAGCCATTTTTTTCGCTCCGGAATCAAAATCGATTTTTCTTTCTGACCAATCAACATCGACCTTTGTAAAACATGGCGTCAGACGAAATTGTGGAAAAACTGATCACAGAGGTGGAAAAGAATAAGATGCTATATGATTTAAGGTCGCCTGATTACAAAGATGTAAAGAGAAAGGGCGATATATGGACGGAAATAGCACAACGCATTGGATTTACAAGTGGTAACTATCAAATTTCATAATTTTCCCGGGTATACAACTTTCTATGGTAGCGGAAAATGATCCCTGGATGATATCAAACTTTAAATACATTATGTATATTTGGGTCATTTTGCGATCAAATGTCACGCTAATAAGTTTTAAAAATTGACTTAAATGCAAGAAAATGTTATATTTATCAAAGCTAAGGAAAAAATCGGTGGTAAATGTTATGTTGTGTTGCACTCGAGATCACTGATTTTGTGGTTCGGCTTATGATACTCACTGGTAGGTTAAATTGCATGAAAATTGTACTACTCTTCAAGCTTTATAACCAGAATAATTTCAGAAAAGGTAAACCTTAACGGACACGAATTTTAGCTGGGCTGAATTTAAGTTTTATTTAATTACTGAATTTAATTTGAAGGAGTAGCCTATCATCTCTCTTTCGCTTCATCATTGTCGAGCGTTTATGAAATGTAAAAAGACTATGTCCTGTTTAACATCAAACTTTTTTTATCCTTTTCAGGAGAAGCAGCATCCAAAAAATGGACGAATTTAAAAGATGCTTATGTTGCCTACACCAGAAAACTCAAAACCCGAAGCGGACAAGGCCTTCAGGGGAAACTAACAAAGTACAAGTGGGCAGATCAGCTACCTTTCCTGAATGACTTCACTACACCACGACGGTAAATATCATACGGCTGGACCTTAATAATAACCCAAATCTGACCAGCTATTGTTCTCCTTATGAGAAAAATCTTTGTTTTATAGTGGTTATTGAATTAGAAAGTGTATGCAAATCTGAAAAGGTGTATTACATAAATACACAACTTCAGTAAACGGTAAACACTCAATAACTGGCATCATATCGTATTTATGATCACTAAAACACACGGGCACAGGGAAAATCTTCTTGTCTAAAATAACCATGGAAACAAGTTACTAATTGTGTTAAAAAGAGGTACATCATTTAGACCTTTATACCTCATAACGTGTAGTAACAAACCAAACCTATGATATTTCATTAGGTTGACGACTGACAGGAGCTTAGCTTTGATCAGTAGAATTTTCTGTCAAATCCATTCGTAACACATTGACAATGGTTACACATCTTAACTATGGCAAGAACGTCGGTGGACTGAGATTGAACCCCATAAATTTTGCCCCCCCCCTCCCCCAGCACAGACAAAACTATGTAACAAACAACAAACAAAACATAACCTACACCCAACAAACAACAAGGTTATAAACTCCATCTCATACCCTACAAACAACAAGACTATAAAGTTTAAAACTCCATCTTATAACCTACAAACAACAAGGTTATAAACTCCATCTAATAACCTACAACCAACCAACAACAAGGTTATAAACTCCATCTCATAACCTACAACCAACAAACAACAAGGTTATCAAACTCCATCTCATAACCTACAACCAACAATACCATCTCATAACCTATGATTAACAAACAACACGGTTATGACAAAACAGCACAGTATAACAAATAACATGGTTATCAACTCCATCTCACAACCCTCAGTTATAAACACGGCTATGACAAACAGGACAGTTATAACAAACAACATGGTTATAAGCTTCATCTCACAACCTACGATTAGTTATAACAAACAACATTATATGTATTCATGTTTGTTTTTTCCCATCAGATCGTTTGATCAGTATGGGCCCTGTTCTTTTTTGTATGGTTTTTTGTACAGCTGAATGTTCTATTTCTTTAAGATATCACTAATTATAGCATTGGTATATTTTTTTTTTATCAGGAGTAGCAGCAATCTTGACACAGCCTCTCTCCTCAGGCGCATTGAAGATGGGGAGGTTTCAGGTGAAGAGGCAGATGTTTCACTGGACCTATCAGAGAGTGAATTGGCACTGGCTGTAGGTGAATCCCCGAAAGAAACTGAAGACACAGCGGAGGAGGAAGAAGTACACCCCCAACAGTTTCGCCTGTAACTTCTCATCAAAGAAAAAGGAAAATAAAGGACAGTGATGTAAATAACAAAATTATAGAATATTTAAATGCTAAAAAAAGTAAAGAGGAAACTAGGGACCCTTTGTCATTGTTTTTTCAATCCAGTTTAGCAACTGTGCGGACATTCCCTCTAGCTCGACAATTAGAAGCTAAAAGAAAAATTAGCAGTGTTATTCTTAGCATTGAAGAGGAGTTGCTGGGTGAATCGGCGTCACCATAAAATAAGAGTGGCATGAGCTGTCAAAATATTAATATATTTACTTTAAAATGTTCCACTATTTTACTCAAGCAGTACAAATTTTTAGTGCTACTAGTATTGAGAAAGTATGTTAAAACTTAAAATGATATTTTACTTGAACTACTTAGGCGTTCGTCCAGGTTATTTAATTTTTGTTGACTTTTCGTACACTTATTCCAACATCAATCATTCAGTTTTTCAAATCTGTTGGTTATCAGAATTAAGGGAAAAATGGCAGCAATAGCGCAAAACTTATATACCTAAGTATTTGTTTTTCCATTGATTACTATTTAAAAATAAAGTTAAAAAATAAGGGTTCGGTCTGTATATGGACATAAAGCAGGTAGCCGTTTGCCAAATGTTTTTCATGATTATTCAAGATTCTGATTGATGATTTTTTTATTCAGTTCAACTCATACATAAGTGATTGGAAGTCTTTATTAGGCTCATCAAATATATGAAAATATGATTTTGTGTGTCTTGTTAGTGGTCCTCCAGTTGTATCAAATAAATCTGAACATGACTGTTATGAAACACAAAATATATAGGTTCTTATGCTTCATTTAAGTGTTTTGTTTTTCAATCGAAACCTCCACCATTCTGATACCTACTGTCCAAAACATACCCCCAGTGGCCTGTCTTACAAAGCTGGCGTAAAATGTGCATATACAACATACGACCAGAGCGTCCGTTCTTATAGTTTTTAATATTTTTTCTTAAAGTGGCATGAGCTGCCAAAATGTTGATATTTTGACGTTAAAACAGAATGCTGAAATTATTGGCTATTATTCTCAAGACGTATAATTCAGAAGCATTTTAGTGCGTCTAGTCTCTAAAAAGTACGATAAAGTATTGTTTTGAACTAACTTTGGCTACGAATGAATGAATGGTCGTCCCGGTTATTTAAATTTTGTTTACGTTTCGAACACGTTTCCGGTTCGTACAGGCAACATACTGTATGGATTTTCCTCATTCCAACGCCAATCATTTAGTTGTTCGATGGCCTTCAACGCCTCTTACTGTCGTGACGATCAGAAATTTTGAAAAAAGTTGGAATTTTGGCAGCTCATGCCACTTTAACTGCCGAATTAACATAGGCCAGCTTTTAAGACAAAGCCCATGGTATTTTGATTGGATCTCAGTCTATCTGGTAGAATATGCGGATGATATTTACTTATAAATGTATATATTACTGTCCATACACACAAGTTAAAGTGGCATGAGCTGCCAAAATTCACATTTTTTTCATAATTTCTGATCTTCACGACAGTAAGAGACTTTGAAGGCCATCGAAAAACTAAATGATTGGCGTTGGAATGAGCAAAATCCATACAGTATGTGGCCTGTACGAAACGAAAAAGTTTCTGAAAAGTAAGCAAAATTTAAATAACCGGGACGACCATTCATTCATTCTAAGCCAAAGTTAGTTCAAAACAATACTTTATCGTACATTCTTGAGACTAGAAACACTAAAAAGCCTCTGAATTATATGTCTTGAGAAAAATAGCCAATTATTTCAACATTCTGTTTTTACGTCAAAATATCAACATTTTGGCAGCTCATGCCACTTTAAGTCATAGATTCAACATATTTTATTTTCCAATTTATACTGAGTCTCCTTGCATTGTGCTTTTAATCACTGGGCGTGGCCGAAGCATCGTGCATCTTGCCAATTAACAACCCCAGTGGCGCTGTTAACATACTTAGTAAGGGCCTCTCTGACTTCCAGACCATCCTTGGAACTATGGTATCCCGTCCGCTCTAAATTCTGTAGGCCATATACCTCTTCAGCTTCTTCCATGTTATCCATAAGTAACTGGATAGAAGGACTTGTCTTCCTAATGAAGTTGTGCAGGACACAAGTCGCTAAAACAATCCTGTCTGCGTTGTCAGGACACAGTTCCAGTTTCCGATGATAAAGCCGGAATTTGTTAGCTAGGATTGCAAACGCGTTTTCAGATATCCTTCTTGCTCTGCAGTGTCGATAGTTATATATTCTTTGGCGCTTCTGGAGGTTTCTCCCTGTAAATAGAATAATGATAAAAATAACCCTTCATCTCGTTTAGCATTATAAAGATAATATGTTATAGGATATTGATATATTAAGCTCTGCCTTTTTTCCTGTACTATGTACTTGTAAAAAAAAAACTAGTACTATAATAAAATAAATATACCAGGGTATGGTCGCATTAGATAAGGCTTGAGGGGGGAGGCTTCGTCCCCAACAATGAAGTGAGGCACAGGTCCCAATTCTGGCATGTTCGGTAGTTCTTTTGCTGGCGGAATATTAAGTTTATCTGAATCCAACAGCGTGCTCAACGTCATTCGAGAGAATATCCCTCCATCACTACTGGAACCATAGCGTCCAACGTCCACTACAACAAAGTTATATTCTGGATCCACTAACGCCATCAGCACGATAGAATGGTACCCTTGTAGTTATGATACAAGGAACCGCTGTTGTCCGGTGACTAAGGAAAGAAGAATGGAAATTACAATGGCTTGTCTTTTTTTCTTAAACTTTCAAATATGAATATCATATAAAATGAAGTGGGAAAATGGGCTAATTATAGTTAAATCCTGGTTATTTACGAAGAGCGGTTCCATTCTGGATAGTTTAAAACAAACAGTCCCACTTCCATTCTGGATAGTTTAAAACAAACAGTCCCACTTCAGTTCTGGATAGTTTAAAACAAACAGTCCCACTTCAGTTCTGGATAGTTTAAAACAAACAGTCCCACTTCAGTTCTGGATAGTTTTAAACAAACAGTCCCACTTCAGTACTGGATAGTTTAAAACAAACAGTCCCACTTCAGTACTGGATAGTTTAAAACAAACAGTCCCACTTCAGTACTGGATAGTTTTAAACAAACAGTCCCACTTCAGTTCTGGATAGTTTAAAACAAACAGTCCCACTTCAGTACTGGATAGTTTAAAACAAACAGTCCCACTTCAGTACTGGATAGTTTAAAACAAACAGTCCCACTTCAGTTCTGGATAGTTTAAAACAAACAGTCCCACTTCAGTACTGGATAGTTTAAAACAAACAGTCCCACTTCAGTACTGGATAGTTTAAAACAAACAGTCCCACTTCAGTACTGGATAGTTTTAAACAAACAGTCCCACTTCAGTTCTGGATAGTTTAAAACAAACAGTCCCACTTCCATTCTGGATAGTTTAAAACAAACAGTCCCACTTCCATTCTGGATAATTTAAAACAAACAGTCCCACTTCAGTTCTGAATAATTTAAAACAAACGGTCCCACTTTTAAGTGTATGTTTCCCATCAATGGCCGCAATACAGTTAGGCAAGTTCCATTTGGTCCGGAAAACAAATTTTATCTTCTCCCATTCGGATTTCTTAGGTTCAGCCAAATATAGAGGTTGGAGCCGAACCCAAATTGCCTCACAAACCTCTTTAATAATTCCACTTATAGTGCTTTTGCCCATGCGATAGTTGAAATGGAGCGATGCATACGAATCACCACTGGCAAGAAATCTAAATGAATTCAAATGCAACGGAATTAAAAGTAGTATATATTTACGGTAAATCATGCACTCCTTATATTAAACAAATAGTTTTTTTTGTTTAAATTGAAAATTCTATATACCATAACTCGTTAAGATAAGTTAATTTACATGATAACCCTAGAAAAATCATCAGGCCTACCTAAGACAAATTGCAAGGCGCTCTCTTGCACAAATTGTAAAAGGCGTAAGCAATTTGTCTTTTTCGTACAATATTTACAAAACGTTTAATCAAAATGAAAGGAGCTTATGTAGACTGTATATAGGTCACTGTCATCATTGATTGATTGATTTATAGAATACACTTAAAACCATTGTAATCACAGATTGTTTGTCGGGAATGATTTCACTTTGATGTTCAAATTCGACCGGCTCCGGAGACTCTGGATTTAATATTGAAATGTACGAATTTTAAAAGGTCCTTAAAATGCGACATTGATCAATTTGAGAATCGAATCCTATTATGGTTGTTATCTAATTTTTATTTCGGAAAAAATGTGAGATATATATATATATGTATATATAGGCCTATATTATGTTATAGACATACTGTACCGAAAATAATTAAAAAATTTATCCTGGTCGGATAGTAGTTCTCTTGACACCAGTTGAGTAAATTGCCCTTTGGCTTGTCTGTTTTGGTTGACACAGTTGACCCATTCGCTTCTCTTTCGTTTTGCCCTCCTTCTCAACAAATCCAGGAAAAGGATCTCGTCTTCGCTGCTGCTTTCCATTTTAGTTGTGTTGTGTTGTTGTTGTTTCTCAGAAGAAAAAACCACGTGGCAGAAAACATCCGAATATTCGTTACGAAAACGTCAGGTGTGAACGCAACACACCGGAAACTGAATCCTGTCCGAAATTCGGTCCGGCCCCCGGACCGAATTCGGGGTATAGTGTGAACGTACCTTAAAGCAGGCTTTTTTCCCTTAGTGGGTTTTATTTTCCCCTAAGTGGGTTTCACAAAAAATTACTTAGGGTGAAAACACCCTTAACTTTAAGGGTGGTCGCATGTTACTTAAGTGAGAATCCAGTTCACTTTACTGCTAAACAAGATGGCTACCACACATGCAGAGTTAGTTCAATAACATTAAATGTCTACAGGTACCTCGTTATTTATGTTTGGATATCTATTGGTCGGTACCAGGTCGACATTTAATCGGCATTACCCACGTCGATGAGCGCAGAGCAAAATCTCAATCTACACAGACTTTTCAGTCTTAAACGATGTTTTTCCAGCTTCCTAGTTGCTCCAAAAACGGTTTTGTCAAAGTGAAAGTTATAAATTGATCATCTAGAAGAAAATACTGGCCTTTTTTAACGGATTCTGTTTGACTTTGCGGTTTCTTGATAAAGATAACTGCCTCCAGCTTGACGAAACAGACGTCATGCACAGAAGAGTGATCAAGGGGAGATAATTTCAACTTTATATATGCAGACTGTTCCCTTGTAAAGAAACATTTTAACTTTATGAAGAATTCTCTGGTTTAGTTGATGAACTGCAAATCTGTCTTACGCATTTTCCATTTGATGTCTTTTATTAGTACTTTTGTGATAACAATTTAAGTAAATAAATGCTCTTTTCATGTATTTATTCTTCGAACGACAAGATATATACATCCAGAATTACTATGGTACCCAGTTTTAACCTGTAGATACATCTTTCAAATGGTTTTACAAGTCTTTAACTTCCCTGTAATGACTATAATACTATGGATTGTTTGTTTAACAGACATAAGGCACATAATTTCAAGACATAAACGCATTTGATGAACAGAAATACAAAACTAGTTAGTTTGTGCAAAAGACTACTTTCGTCAGCTTTGTTTAAATAAACCAATATTCCTCACAGACTGACATCGATATACATGTACCTATTCACTCACAATTTTCTATCTACCTCATAACTTGAAACCTCTTTGGAAATATTGTAATAGTAAATATTCCGGTTGAGCATAAAAATTCACTGTATTAAAATGAATATTTAAAATGGCATGAGCTGCCAAACTGTTGATATTTTGACGTAAAAACAGAATGTTGAAATCATTGGCTATTTTTCTCGTATAATTCAGAAGCTTTTTGGTGTTTCTAGTCTCGAGAATGTACATAAAGTAATGCTTTGAACTAACTTGGGCTTAGAATGAATGAATGATCGTCCCGGTTATTTAAAGGGGCATGAGCTGCCAAAATGTTGATATTTTGACGTAAACACAGAATGTTGAAATTATCGGCTATTTTTCTCAAGACGTATAATTCAGAAGCTTTTTAGTGCTTCTAGTCTCAAAAATGTACGATAAAGTATTGTTTTGAACTAAATTTGGCTTAGAATGAATGAATGGTCGTCCCGGTTATTTAAATTTTGCTACTTTTCGAACACTTTTTCGGTTCGTACAGGGCACATACTGTATGGATTTTCCTCACTCCAACGCCAATCATTTAGTTTTTCGATGGCTTTCAAAGCCTCTTACTGTCGTGACGATCAGAAATTATGAAAAAAGTGTGAATTTCGGCAGCTCATGCCACTTTAAATTTGTTTACATTTCGAACATTATTCCAGTACGTATAGACCACATACTGTATTGATTTTCCTCATCCCAATGCCAATCATTTAGTTTTCCGATGGCCTTCAAAGCCTCTTACTGTCGTGACGATCAGAAACTATGAAAAAGTGTGAATTTTGGCAGGTCATGCCACTTTAAGGTTATATATTTCTTCACTTTTGTTTCATGTTAACGCTATAACATTGGACTAAATGTTTTAACATGTTAATAATGTATACCGTTGTCAATCTCAGAAAAATTTTGTTTGATTGACTTTCTGTCCTAATCGCGTCGGAAAGAAATTCTGCATTCAGACAAAATGGGGAAAAAATCATTGCAATGGGAAAAACAAACCCTCTGTTTGTAAAAGGTTATATATGTCAGGACAATATATCATGTCATATTTTCAGAACGAACTAAACTTATAATAATCGTCAGTCTCCATGTCGGCAAAAATCTAAACATTTCCAATTTTCCGCGAAGGTGAAATATTATTGTGGTACAACTCTCCGAATCCTGTCTAATCTGGACGAGAGTTGCTTCATTTTTGGTAAGAAGCGTTCGGGAAATTTTGGAAGTAAGGAACATTTGTACACGGGAAACGATTTGTACGTTCTTCCAGGTGTCATTTCAAACAAATTACTGTTTTTGAGTAGGTTCATCAAAACAAGTACGTTTTGGTCCCGATTGACGCTTCTGCGTCTATGTCTGTACAACTCCTTTTCTATAACATGGGACTCGAAAACAGTATCTATTTGAAATGCTTTCATTGTTTTGTATCTATCTATTATTTGGTGAATAAATATTATTATTATTATTATTATACTACAACGTGCCAAAGTTTTCGAAGTATGATGGCCCTTTGCATCTTTCAAAAGTTCCTTGAAAAGGCGATTAAAGATTTCGTTCATCAAATCAGCGGGCAAGTTGCGTCCAATGCCACCGCTGTAATTAACTGTCCTGTTCCAGCGTATGTCCTGTGCCATTTTCTCAGGCAGCCATCCATTAATGCTTGCTAGAAGCCGGTGTGCGAGTATAACATATTTGGGATGTCGTTTGCTGAAGAACTGCACCATATCAATACGCCAGTGGGACATAATTGCGTCCCCGTCACCTTCTCTCACAGCGTCTCTTCTTACCATCAAATTCAGGCCGCTCCAGGTTATCGCAATGTTATGCTTGTACTGGAAATCCGGAACGTACGTCGTCCCAGAATGTTTATTCATTTTTCGTCTCTTACCTTTCCCAGGTTTTTGAAGACATAATAGTCGACATTCTTCACAACAAAACCAATCACCTTTGGGAATGTCAGCAGTGGAAAGGCCAATACAATGCAAATGATACCATTCTTTGTTTTTACAACTGTTTCCTGCAGAACATCCGATCATTTCAACACCAGTCCCTAAGTCTTGTAAACAAAAACAGTACCTATAAGCCTCTTTTGAGAGAGCCTCACAGACTTGTGCACAGTACCAAACATCCGGCTGATCCTCTTGATCTATCTCCACGCAGGAAAAATGAAACCATTCTCCATTAACGCAGCGTTTATGATTTCCACACCCAATTAATCCATCATCTTTTTCCTGGTTACAACAATATCCAACCGAACCGTCCGATCCGCTACGGAGTTCACTGACATCCATGTGATGCCATACTTTAGTAACAATGCCTTCGCATACCTCATTCAGATATTTCTGGCGGTTTTCGATTGTATCGTTTTCGATATCTAAGGGAGGATTCAGTGGACGATTGCCCTGGTCAGATAAACCCAGCATTTCCATCGCTATCAGGCAAACATAGCTTTCAGTTGTTTGACACATTAGTTCCCAGGAGTGAGTAAAATGGTCGCTTGTATCTTGTTTGACGTTACGAAAATTCAAGATATTCTTATTGTTGTATAAGGTCCCACGTTCAGCTGCACTGTTTCCTTTAAAAAATTCATCCAAGTAATCTTGTAGCATTATCATTTCTTTATGAAATTCCTGTGCGGCGGGTTCCAACCCTTCTAGACGATCCTGCATTTAAGGCATCATTTCCTCGCTCACAGCTTAAACCGTCCCCGAAAATTAAAGTTGGATAAGGTTGTCCGGCTACTAAAGGTATGTACTTTTGGAAGCGCTTATATATGCCAATGGCACCTTCAGTTGTTGACGGATTCTCTTCAAATACACCGAGATTGACTAACACACTCCGCTGTGATGATTCAACAGAATGTTTATGCAATATGTGCTTTATGTAACAGTCCTCCATATGGTCAGTAAACCACTTTAGATGCCTCACTAACATCCTGGATACTAAAACCCCCATGCGCGTGCGAACTTCTTGGAAATCTGTTTCACTTGGAAGAAACGTGTTAAGCGGGAGGTTGGAGGCAAATGTAGTAGATTTTAAGTCCAGGTTAGTGGAAGGGATGCGGTTTACGGCTAGATATCCCAATGCGAAATTGATATATACATTTTGTTTGTCGGGCGCAGGAAGACTGGTGGTGATTTTTTTACCAACATTATCCCAACAAAGGGTAAAACCTGGATGCAAAACTTGTAAGCTTCCATCCTCATAAGTTGGCACAAACTCGGACGGTAAAGCTGAGGTCTCACCACCATGCATTTCTAGTTGACCTATAGCTTGAGCATCAATCGATAAGTCTTCTTCTTCCAATTCCATTCCATTGCCGTCCTCTTCTGATGAGATGCTGTCCTGGCCTTCGCTAATGTCTCCATCAGATGAACTATCTGAATCTAACTGGGAGTCGTACATGTGATGACTTGAGGTGCTCTCGCAATCTGATAGGTTGTTAACTTCAGTTTCTACGTTTTCCATATGGGACAACGCCAATGACATGTCACGGGAAACATCTGGGTCTTCAATGCCCTGAGGGAAATAAGTGTCTGCATTTAATTGTTTCTCCAACTGCGCCTTACAATTTTCTGCAGCGGCGTCGAATTCTTTTATTTGTCGATCCACAACACATGAAGTCCCATCTTCGCCGAAACAAATTCCAAGTTTACTTAACTGGTTCATGGTTTCCCGCTTCAACCCTCCTCTCCATAATTGAAGAGAGATTAATGTGGGAAGAAACGAAACATTTGGTGATCTAGCATAAAGAAGACAAGAAAGAGCCGTCCCGTTTATTGTCTGTTTTTTCCCGCGACGCATCTTATTTTCATTTTTGGGCAATGTCGACGAGGCTTTTAGAAAAGCAGTCATCAGAGGAGCATATTCTTCGAGTTTGTCAAACAAATCATTCCATGAGAACTGTTCAATACTTGTCATGTCAAATTTTTTACATAAAATAAAGTCGCTCTTTAAAATAAACTTTACTTCTTGGCGAACTTCGTTCTTCACGACATTGATAAAGTGTCTCTTCGAACCTTTTGATGCGCGGTACAGTCCGCGTATAGCAGACGTATATTTCCTCTGTTTTGCAGCTTTCGCTATTACGGTCCATTTATCGCCCGGTTTCGTTTTTCCTGTGTCTGTTGGCGATGAAATTGGAAAGAGGGCCTTACGAGATACAGACTCCGACTGAAAACATAAATGGATTTATGACCTATTAAATTCGTGTAAAATGTATAGATAGATATATATATATTGCTCGGGTAGGAAATAGGTAGTCCCTTCATCAGTTTCGAAAACTATCATGTTTATGCATTTGTCGATTTTTCTTTCTCAATTGATATAAAAATGCGCGCAGCAAGTTTTTAAACAAATTATTTACCAAATAGGAGGCATTGACTTAAACTTGTCATTTATCCTGTAAACTTTTCCTTTGTCTTATGAACCACCTGTATGGTGGCGGTCAACATAAGTAGATTTCATTTCTCACCTTTTCTTTTGGTGTGCTCGACACCTTCGGGTTAAAGGTGAACCCTCTTTCTCCATGTTCTTGTAACTTTTGACCAAGATAACTTGTTGTCGAAGTCTTCCACCAAAAGGAATTAGACAAACTCTGGTAGCGATGTGCGTTTGTTAAAAGCGACCAACAAGTTGGGCATAAGAACTCTCCTTTGCGTTTGGGTTTAAAAGGAGTAAAAACAGCGGACGTAAGAGACTTTAAAGCTTCCTTGGCACTGGTGTCAGATTTAGGTAATTTGTTTTCGATACTGAAACGCTTGTAACTTTTGCCGTCTTTGTTTTTCTCAAATTTAGAGTCACAATTGCCACAAATCTTCTCTTCCATAATTCGATAGAACCGTGTAATGCTATTTCTCCTGAAGAAGTGACGTCAATTTTCTGCAACAAACCATACATGGAATGAACAGTTACCGTTCGTGGCTCCAGAGAAATGGATATTTCTATAACCAACAAGAAGTTTGAACAAAAGAGGGAGACCCATAATATACAATTCACCCCCAAGAAAGAACAATTGGAGATAATCACACACCTAGGTAACAAAAAGAATGTAACGGCTTTTCTACCAACCGGGTTTGGCAAAAGTTTTTGTATTGCAGCCCCAACTATTTTGAGTGATCGTGATCATGACATTACCTTGGTAATATCGCCTTTAGTTGCTTTGATGGACGAACAGGTATCAAAAATTAAGGAATACAACATGTCTTCCGCAAAACTGGGACCCGACATTGAGAAAGAAGAACTCACTCGTAAGTATAAGATGTCACATTAAGCTTTGTATTATAGTTGTATAAATATATATATAAAACCTGAGCCAATAACACCTTAAATTTTTAATTTTGATTGTGATCAATGTTGTAATTGTGGTGATTTGCGTTTATGTTATAGGTATAAAAAATGGAGACATGCAATTTGTGTTTTGCTCACCAGAGACTGCTCTGAAGAGAGAATGGAAAGATGTGTTTTTAACGGAGGTGTGGCAAGAACGAGTTTCTTTGCTTGTGATCGATGAAGCTCATTGTGTTTCCGACTGGGGTGACAATTTCAGGCCTGATTACCGCAATTTGGATCAACTAAGGAGCATATTTACCTGCCCGCTGCTTGTCTTAACCGCCACAACCACAAAAAAAGTAAAAGATGATATTATTAAATATCTCAACATTAAAGACGACTTCGAGATGGTTTCTCTCAAACCAGACAGACCTAATATATTCATAGATGTTGTGCGAAGAAAGGATGGAATAATAGAGGCATTAGCCCCTCTGTTGGACCATATCGTTGCCCACAAAGCTAGATGCAAAAAAACTTTGATTTTCTGTAGAAGTGTAAACTCGGTGTCGGAAACTTATCTTTCAGTTATGGATTATTTGGGAGAGTCTGCTTACATTGACGGAATTCGTCACCGTGAACAGGCATTGGTCCACATGTTTCATAAATCTACGGATGAAGACTCAAAAGTTGCGATTTTAAGGAACTTTTCAAGCACAGATGGCTCTACACGATGTTTAATTGCAACAGCAGCCCTTGGGATGGGCATTGACATCAGAGATATTGATGTTGTATTACATTTTGGAACCCCGAGAAGTGTGATATCGTACTGGCAGGAAGTTGGGCGTTGCGCTCGGGATGGCAGACCAGGCTATGCTCAAGCTATTATAGACGGGATAACGCTGGCCCAAAAAAACACGGAGAAAGAAATTTCGGATATTATGAAGAATAAAGCCAACACCTGTTTTAGAAAGGCCATATTGGACGCATTTGAAGGCACTATGCCTGATTTGCCAGTTTCTACATGTGACGGAGACTGTGTAACTACTTGCACGTGCCAAAATTGTAAATGTTGTGTCGAATGCAAAAAACTATGTAATTGTGATAAGACAATCAACTTTGGACTGAAAGTATTTTTTGGGCGATAAAAGATTTGACAATTTGCATTGTCGCCATGATTTGTAGATCCTGTCAAAATACTGCTACCCGTGTGTGATTTATTATTTTTTCTTGTAAATGTTTGTTATATAGCCTACATTTGATCTTATCTTGTTGTTGTTGTTATTTATATGACAAACTTACGGAAATGTGCTTATCATTTACAGTTCTAGCTTGTATTTAAAAATCTCGATAGTCGTTGGTTTATACAAAAATTTCAATACATACCCATGATATAATTAAAGTATGCCGAACAGCAAAGTCACGGAGTAAATGCCATGGTAAAACCTGTGTTGCTTTGGTTCCGTGGAAAGTAAAATAATGGCATAAATTATTTGTTCATACAAGGTTTTTCCCAGAAAGAAGTACGAAGCGGACTTCCTTATTTAGGCACGATATACTTCACAAAACTGCATTTTTTGAAAACGCAATAATTTTATATGAGATTGATTTTAATCTCAGTTTTTATCACTCGATCACCGTATGTGGAAGAGTTGGCAGGTACTTACCGAAGGTCGGGGGTTTCCTCCGGTCAATGTGCCCGGTTTCCTCCCCCACTAAACCTAGCAGCGCAGCCATGTAGGCCTAAGTGAAATAGTCTTGAGTGGTGCGTAAAACATCAATTAATCAATCGGCCAATCAATCAGATTTAATCATACCAAAAACAAAGTTACTTATTTTCGGAACGGTCCACCTAACTAGGGCTATATCCAAACTAAACCCAAGCTTGCCCAAATGAAATTGAAATGTGTAATCACGAAAATTGATTAAAAGGAAGAAAACTAGACCACTGCGACGCATGCCCCTTTCAGTCTGAGCAACTGGGGTGACAATTTCAGGACTGATTACCGCAATTTGGATCAACTAAGGAGCATATTTACCTGCCCGGATCAATGTGCCCGGTTTCCTCCCCCACTAAACCTAGCAGCGCAGCCATGTAGGCCTAAGTGAAATAGTCTTGAGTGGTGCGTAAAACATCAATTAATCAATCAGATTTAATCACACCAAAAACAAAGTTACTTATTTTCGGAAAGGTCCACCTAACTAGGGCTATATCCAAACTAAACCCAAGCTTGCCCAAATGAAATTGGAATGTGTAATCACGAAAATTGATTAAAAGGAAGAAAACTAGACCACTGCGACTCTTTCAGTCTTGGCAACTGGCAGCAACCCCCACCCCTGGCACCCGTATGGGTGAAATAATCTTCAGTGTGGCGTGAAACACCATGTAATCATTCCCCGTGTTTTTATATCATACATAGGGTTTCAAAATGTAAGTTACCGCTAACCGGAAATTTCATTAAATGTGACTGCTGCAGTAAACGTACGCAATCTTCATTTGAAGTTAATGTAGCCCCACCACAGAAAAATGAAAAAAATAAAAAAATATAAATAGATACAAAAAAAAAACAACAGTAAAATTTAAAATAAGTGCTTGTAAAAAACAAAATAAGTGTTAAAATGACGATTGGATATCAAGATAAACGGTTATTTATTGTCTGAGTCTTAACTTATACCACATCATCTTAAAGTGTCACAAGCTGCCAAAATTCACACTTTTTTCATAATTTCTGATTGTCACGACAGTAAGAGGCTTTGAAGGCCATCGAAAAACTAAATGATTGGCGTTGGAATGAGGAAAATCTATACAGTATGTGACCTGTACGAACCGAAAACGTGTTCGAAAAGTAAACAAAATTTAAATAACCGGGACGACCATTCATTCATGATAGACATCATAAGCCAAAGTTAGTTCAAAACAGTACTTTGTCGTACATTTTCGAGTCTAGAAGCACTAAAAAGCTTCTGAATTATACGTCTTGAGAAAAATAGCCAATAATTTCAACCTTCTGTTTTAACGTCAAAATATCAACATTTTGGCAGCTCATGCCCCTTTAAATATTGGACATCCTGAAAATTGTCCCTTAATTCTCGATATTTTTAATTTTTCCGTCTTTTCCTTACTCTTTCACAGCTGCTGGTTGGTAAATATCGTTGACCCAAAACTAGTTTATTTTTCTGCTGACATCCACTCAAACCGTAAGAAAACAAAAAAATTGTTACGTTGGAAAGATTTTTATAGATCCAGAGAGTTGTTATCATTGTAAATTTATTACCAACTCTGCCTTTACATGAATAAACATTGATTGTTCCCTCTACTGACATACTTTGTTTTTGTTTTGCTATTATCACTTCGTTTTACGGTTTGTCAAGAAATATTTTGGTAGAAAGCTGAAAACATTTTACATAAGTTAAAAGATTGACATTGTGCTAGCAGTTTGTCATTCGATTTTATCAGGATTTGGCCATTTCTTAAAAAAAAAATTCAGGAACAGGATTACGAGTGCAAACTGCTTTATTAATTGTGAAATAAGCAATCCTTACACAAATATGTCGAATTCCTGCTGTATTTGACTTTATGGTCTACACTCAACAAGCGATTTCGAATAGTTATGCTTAGAAAATGTATTGACTGGGCTTTACTACTAAAATTAAAGTCAAAAGCGCCTGTGTTGTTGTTGTTATGAATTCCCGCTGAAAAAAATATATCGCTAAAGTTGCCTTCAAACACAAAAGAGTTCTTCACAACGGGCCCCCTATACCAATATAAAATTCCCTTGGCTAAGGGAGAAAAAAATGGTTTGTGAAACACACTTAGGGAGTTTCGCAAAGGGCCCTTAGCTAAGGGAGTTTAATGCACTTAAGTAAAATTACTTAAGTAGACTTTCGAGAAACCGGCCCCTGGATTATAAAACGTACTTGAGCACGACTCTGTGCTCAAGAGCCGTTTCTGTGCTCAACTCCAAATTCACACTTCAAAAGTCGGGATTATAAAACTTTTGAGTTCGTTTTTGTGCTCCGCTGAGTACGAAATTCTAAGTAAGCTATCGACCTTGCTCCAAGTTAAACTCAACGTAAAATAGCCCTCTAAATAAGTTTTATTATAGATATTTAGTGAAAAATTGTAGTTTCTTAGTTTATTTGCACTAATTTTGGAAGTGATAAACTCTTAGTTTTACTTATTTCCAAACGTTCGACCTGCCGACGACTTGACAAAATTGCAACAACACCAAAACAAACGTTCATTTTACCTCCCTTCCTAGAGAGCTCCAATAATTCGTACTCAACTTGGCTGAAATTGCCTTGTTTATATACTCAGTTGAGCACGTTCTCAGAATGTTTTATAATCTCAATCTCAGATCCAAACCCCTGGGAGTAGGCTCAAGGAGAGTTGAGCATAGAGTCTGAGTTGAGTATAGCACGTTTTTATAATTCCGGCCCCGGATTGATCCAAAAACTCAATTTAGCGTAATTTTGCTTTACAATGAGGCTTCTGCTCAAGCGTCAATGCTTCAGCTGAAAGGGTCTATAGCTGGTGGTGGGTCGATAAGTCACCCGACATTCAGTGCTGCGGATTGGTCAGTCGATAAGACACCCGACATTCAGTGCTGGGGATTGGTGGGTCGATAAGACACCCGACATTCAGTGCTGGGGATTGGTGGGTCGATAAGACACCCGACATCCAGTGCTGGTGATAGGTGAGTGGCTATGACATCCGACATTTAGAACTGGTGATAGGGGAGTGGCTATGACATCCGACATTTAGAACTGGTGATAGGGGAGTGGCTATGACATCCGACATTCAGTGCTGATGGCAGGTGATTGGATAAGACATCCGATCTGGTGATAGGGGAGTTAATAGACATAAGACGTGCGCAGTTAGTGATAGGTGAGTTGATAAGACATCCTTCATTCCATTGCTTTTCATTTATTTTTTCCCCCGAAAGTATGTAATTACAGGGATGACAAGAGGCGACAAAATCGGCAGTAATAAAGTCTACCAGTCTTGTTTTATCCCTGGAAATAAGGCAAAATATGGAAATAAGGGATGCAAGTTTAAAACATTGTGACTAGATCAAGATTATAGCAAAATTGTAATGCGTCAGGCAATCTATATCAAATTATTGACATGAGTGTGGAGAGATTTAAATATCGAAACAGAATTGATAACTTTTAGTGGTAATGATAGCGTATTTCAATCTCGCGGTGAAAGAAATTTTAGGAAAGAAGAAGATTAGTGATTGTAAGTGAATAGTTTGCAGAGGTTTAAATTCTTTGTTCTTGTTGGATAATTACGTATTTCGCATTGGCGTAGAAAAAGTCAGCAGAAGCTAGAGGTAAATGCGATAAACGATCTAATAGACCATCACAGAAACTGACTATGAATGTGGACTGGATAATAGAAGAATGTTAAGTGGTTTGAATAATGGGGCAGCGTATTCTAGTCTGTGAGAATACGATGTAATACTATAAAGAAGACATAATGAATTAAAGAACAGCCTTTAGCAATATTTTGCATTTGCGCTCAGTGTGTTGCAGAACTTGTACTTTACAAGTCTGGCCAAAAATAAAATTAAATTTCTGGTGCAAAACATACAACATTCTCGGCTACATTTGCCGCTCTTCGATGCTTACGAAAGTTAATTATCTCAGTGACATATGTTGTCACACACGATCTCCGTTAGGTGTTAGGTGTTCAGAAAGAACTTGGCATTTATCATTTAAAGGTTTTCCCACATGCTTGCAATTTCCTTGAAATTACATTTTATACTAGCAGAGGATGAATCACCCATGCAATATAACATAACCGTAGGCCTACAGCGATCTACAGTTTAGCCTGTTTCGGTACGATTTTCAATTGTTGGGAATTGTAATTGTATCCGATACAATTTTTCCCGAACCGGCATATAATGAGAGTAGAGGTTATCCAACATTTGGGATTAGGAAAAGTGTGTGAAACTCAGTTTATTAAGGGGATTGTGCCATTGTATATGCTGTCAAATTCACTGAAAACAATAAGTGCCTCATTACATACGTACTGCTTAGTGCTGATTGCCATTGACAAACTGCAATATTCCTGTGGATCAATTCACGTAGATGTGGGGACTTTTTACTATAAACATTTGAATGCGTTTGGTTGGATGGCAAGGCATCGTGAAGAGACAGACAGGTGATCAGAACTATCAATCAGAAAGATGCCTGATAACATGATACGTTCGTCAAAATTAGCGAAAATATTATCAATAAGTGAAAGGGAATGTTTGGTTATTCTTGTTGGTTTGGTAATTGCAGGGGAACATGGCGAGACTTCAGTAATTCAATAAATTATGTTCACGTTCTGTAGGAGTAACTCTTGAATAAATCAATATTCAAATTTCGTACAATAATGCAAGATTTGTTAGCGGGTATTTTTGTAAGATCACCAAGATGGTATTGTTAAACGCAAGAACTGATTCATGTGGGAATCGGTTAATAGTTCCAACAATGTAGGTACGGTTATTAAAGACAACTTCAATAAACGATTGTCTGAATGGTTCCTAATGAATATATCTCCTTAAACCCCCAAAAGACTGATAATCTCCTTTGACGTAAATAACCACACCTGTTTTACCATCTCCAGAGAGGCTGAAAGATTTGATAAAGATCTTGTGTTACATTATTCAGCCAACTGTTAGAAACACCCAGTACAGCGAAAGGGTGACCCTACACACACCCCTCAAGAAAACCTATAGACTCATTAAAATACTTCGCAATACTTCCAATATTTAAATGAAGTGCGGAAAAGTTATGGACCTTGTGGACTGGCTCAATCAAATGCCAAGGCATCAGTCATGCATATGTATCCGACCCAATCCACGTCTCTAAATCTCCATCGACCGTTCCACAAAACTAATTATCACCTAGCGTGAAAGAAATTCAAAGAATGTCAGGCTTAAATGAGGATTTAGAAAGACTCAGTAATCACTGAGGAAAATAAAAATTACATCGTTCGCCCTAGCAAAAAGCCGAATATAAAGAAAATTACATGAAACTGAAACTAACAGATCCTACTGAAAGTCACTCGAAAAAACAAGATGGCGGTCACGGTTACATTGCCTATATACTAAGTCGCTCTACGCTTTCTCTTCAAATAGTAACTTTTTAACAATTTATCTGATATCTCTTTAAATCCATAGTGCGACAGGACTGAATTAGAGATGGTATAATACAATCGCCTTCTTCCTGGATAGCTGGGGAGTAAATCAGAGGCTACTTCTCGTTTCTGATGAGGATGAATAAAGAAGAGATTGGCGATGCCGCAGTTATTCATAATCTTTAAAACGACGAAATAATGCTGAACCAAACCCTTTCCCAGATTTTATGGATGATGTTGCACGTTGATCCACATGGAAACATGTATGTATCGTTATATCTTATATTGTTGGTGTCGTTTAGTTCGAGCAAGGGTTTAGTGTACATAAAAATCGCTCGAGGCATTGAAGAATAGGAAAAACGCATATGTAAAGAAGTCAACTTGGGAGAACTTGTCGCCTCCAAAGAAACGTGCAATAGGCTTAAGATAAGTGGCTGTCGCCATCAGGACCCCTCGGGTCTGGGCTAAATAAACCGAAAATATATTTGTTTTCCAGACAATTTGTTGCGAGTGAAAAACTACTCCACATACATGCATCACATTTACAAGGAGGTTTTTGGCTGACAGTCATGTAAGGGGCATAACTCTTGAAAAACACGTCCCAGCGCGTCGATTTTAAATATGCTTTTTCAATAGGCTTGCTGTATTAAACAAATCTGTGAAGTTTCAAAGTTGTAAGTTAACGACTTTTTTAGATAATGTGTTTACAAGGCTTTTTACAGCAGCGGTAATGTAAGGGGCATAAATCTTGAAAAAAACATCCGAGCGCGTTGATTTTTAATAGGCTTCTTGTACTTGCTGTATTAAACAAATGTGTAAAGTTTCAAAGTTGTAAGTTAAAGACTTTTTTAGATAATGTGTTTACAAGGACCAATGGACAGACGGACGACGGAGGCACCGACAATACCCTTCGGGCAAAATTTGCCCAAGGGGTAAAAACGAATCATCAGTTAAAGGGCGATCATTTGCAAAAAGTTGCACATCGTAATAACTTCTATCATTTAATAATTTAGCTATTCTACAAGAGGTGAAACATCATCTTGTGAAATCACCATAACCGGTTTTGAATTTAAATTGTATTAAAGAAGAGCTCCGTAGGAAAGAGAGTGGATGGGAGAATTTGCTGCACAGGGAGTGGCGCAGTGGTAACCGCATTGGTCGGCACAGGGAGTGGCGCCGTGGTAACCACATTGGTCGGCACAGGGAGTGGCGCAGTGGTAACCGCATTGGTCGGCACAGGGAGTGGCGCCGTGGTAACCACATTGGTCGGCACAGGGAGTGGCGCAGTGGTAACCACATTGGTCAGCACAGGGAGTGGTGCAGTGGTAACCACATTGGTCGGCACAGGGAGTGGCGCAGTGGTAACCGCATTGGTCGGCACAGGGAGTGGCGCAGTGGTAACCACATTGGTCGGCACAGGGAGTGGCGCAGTAGTAACCACATTGGTCGGCACAGGGAGTGGCGCAGTGGTAACCACATTGGTCGGCACAGGGAGTGGCGCAGTGGTAACCACATTGGTAGAGCTGGAGAGATAAGCTTATGATCCTTCAATCACGCATTAAAGTGACATGAGCTGCAAATATGTTGATATTTTACTGTTATAGCAGAAAGTTGAATTATCGGCTATTTCTCTCAAGGCATACATGTCAGAAGCTTTTTAATACTTCTAATCTCGAGAGTGTATACTTAAGTAATGCTTTGAACTATCTTAGCCTAAGGTCGTGGTCACACCACGAGTTTCCCAAGTGGAGTAGGGTTGACCAAGCGAAGAGCAACAAGCTTTGGATGACAATACCACGGGCAGTAAAAAGGAGCTTTCGGTTAGCTAGCCGGTTTGATTAAATTTTATTATTTACATGCTATTATACGAATATAATCTGTCCACTGATTTTATTCTGTTTCAGTATGGCCCTACGAAAAAGAAATCTAAATATTAAACCAATATTTGTCCAGAAGAAAACCTGGACCTTCGGCTGATACCTGGCAACTCTTTCATTTACGGCGATTGAGTGAAAAAAAAACTCTCAGATTTTTTTTTTTTTTTTGTATTTGGTCTGAGTGATATTCAAACCCGCATCGAATCAATGGAAGGCTTGTGTCGGATTCGGGGACTATCACTCTAACCGCCCCGAATCGATAAGGAGCGTTGTCGTGTTTGTATATAACGTTTTTTCCTTTAAATTTAAATGTCTAAATTGTTCTGGCCCGCATAGCTCAGCATTTCAAGGATGCCCTGCACAAAAGGAGGCAAAGAAAGCTCAATATATCAGAGTTACTGAAAAAGTTTCATTTGCAGAAGCACTGAGAGTGGTTCGATTGTCAAATGTTGATGACCAACAGCTTAATTGTTCCCAAAACCCTGATTTTGTTTTTTCACAAAGCCTAGACCCCACACCTCCTACAGTGAGTAATGCCAATGTTAAACATAATGAAAAACCGAAAATGGAGTCTGTAGCTGTCCAGACTGAACCAGAAATAGGAATTCAGACAGATGTTTATTCTCCAGCCTCTATGTCTAGATTGGTTGCTTTGTTTACTGAAGTGATATTTCGTTGTGTTAAAGTCAATAAGAAACCAGAAATTCTGGAGTTTATTTCCACTTGTGCTACTCGTCATCTAGGTCATGATGCTGTAGACGTAGATGAGTTGTATTCAATCATAATGCCTAGAAATAATACCCGTAATTAATGGATGTCAACTATTCTTTACCATTTCTTTCTAAGTATAAAGTCTCAACTGTCATTATTATAATGACATGTTTCATTATCCACCAAAATATTCAGTCTTTATACTCACATGGCCAAGAATTTAAGGCATATATTTCTAACCTTGATAACTCACCGGATTTTCTGTGTTTACAGGAAACATTTCTAAAACCTGAGTACAGCTTTACCTTCCCAGGTTACTCGGTCGTTAGAAAGGATAGGCCCACAGGTAACGGAGGGGGGTTGGTCACCCTGATTAAAAATGACATGTCATTCTCAGAGATTATTTTACCTATTTTCAATTCATTTGAATGTCAATGCTGCCAAATCTCCAGTGTTGCCCAAAGACCTATTAACATAGTAAATTTTTACAACCCATGTAAAAAAATAGACCCCAATGAGCTAAGAAAGCTATTATCAATTTTAAATGGTTCGATTGTTTTATGTGGCGATTTTAACGCTCACAATATTTTGTGGGGGTGCAATCGTAATGATGCTAACGGAAGATTTATATGTGACATACTTGATGAATTCAATCTAGTGGTTTTGAATAACGGATTGGGCACCAGATTAGATATTCGCACGGGTAATATGTCTGCTATTGACCTCACTATATGTTCCGTTGACCTTGCCCCATGCTCTATGTGGACAGTTGATCAGAGTTCCCCTTGTGCTAGTGATCACTGTCCTGTTCACGTAACGTTTGAATTCAGTCCCACAACAAATCAACTGGGAGGGCCTAGACGTTGGAATGTAAACAAAGCCGATTGGTGTAAATACGAAAAATAGTGTCTTAATTCGTTTAAAAATTGTATTATGTCTGACAATGTTGAAGTTTTTTCAGAGAACATAACCACGGCGATAAATGAAGCAGCCTATCTTTCAATTCCCCGCTCTTCTGGCAAGAAAGGTTACAAACCCCCAGTACCGTGGTGGAGTGCTGAGTGCTCTCGAGTTATTCGAGAACGGAAAAAAGCTAAAAACAAAGCTCAGAGAACTTGTCTTCATCAAGATATTATTAGGTATAAACGGTGTAAGGCAGTCGCCCAGAGGGTGATTAAAGATGCACAGAAAAGTAGTTGGCGAGAATATTGTTCAAAAATGAACAAAAATACTTCAGTAAAATCTGTTTGGTCCAAAGTTAAGTCAATAAGTGGAAAAGGTAAAAGAAACCCAGTCTCCACTCTGGTTGTAAATGACGTTTCGTTTTCATCAAATTCCTCAAAATGTGATATTCTTGCCAGTACCTTTTCAGAAGTTTCAAGTTCATATAATTTCAGTACCGAATTTATTCCCAGACTTGAAACTTACCGTAATTATAGCATTGACAGTAATACTGAAACCAATTTAACTCCAATAAATGATGATTTCTCTATGTTTGAGCTTAAACAGGCTTTAAGAAACTGCAAAGATTCTACACCAGGAGAGGACGGGATTACTTACTCCATGATTAAACACTTACATGATAGCTGTTTAAATCATCTATTACGTATGTACAATGAAATGTGGTCACAAATGAAACTACCGCTCTCATGGAGACAGTCCATAGTAATCCCTGTATCCAAACCTGGTAAAAATCCTTCATTACCTACCTCCTATCGTCCCATATCTTTAACGTCAATCTTATGTAAAACTATGGAAAAAATGATCAACACACGACTTGTTTGGTACCTGGACAAACAAGAGTTACTTACCCCTGTCCAAAGTGGCTTCAGGAAAAAAAGATGTACAGCAGACCATATTGTGACTTTAGAGCATGACATACGCGAGTCTCTAAATAACAAGAAATACTTAGTGGCAGTTTTCCTTGATGTTGAGAAGGCGTACGACATGCTTTGGAGAAAAGGCCTTCTAATGAAAATGCAGAAGTTAGGTATTGGCGGTAGAATGCTACATTGGGTTAATAACTTTCTTTCGGACAGATACATTCAGGTCAGAATAAATAACGACAGTTCAAATCCTACTCTTCTAGAAAATGGTACCCCCCAGGGGAGTGTCGTTTCCCCCACCCTCTTCAATATAGCTATAAACGACCTACCCTCTGCAATTAATACTAATTTAAAATGTTCTTTGTTTGCAGATGATTTCGTTATATGGCATTCCTCTTCAGATTTACTTGAAGCTGCTGGGATTGTTCAGCAGGGTTTAGCTGACATTGCTAATTGGAGTAGAGAGTGGGGATTTAAGTTTTCACCTGTAAAGTCAGAATGTGTTATATTTACAAACTGTCGCCCAAAATTCACACCATGTTTTTTTCTTAACCGTAACTTACTTAAGGTAAACACTTGTTTTAAATATTTAGGAATGATTTTCGACAAAAGACTTACGTGGGCCAAACACATTAATTATGTAATTGATAAATGTCAAAAAGCTTTTAATGTGATGAGATGTGTATCGGGAAAGTCGTGGGGGGCAGATAAACAGTCTATGTTAATGATGTATAAGGCATTAATACGATCCAGGCTAGACTACGGAAGCGAATCATTTGATTCAGCCAGTAATTCTGTCAAAGGTAAATTAGACTCTGTTCAGTGCAAAGCCCTGCGTATGTGTACGGGTTGTCTAAGGACAACACCTCTTAACGCCTTGCAAGTGTTATGCAATGAATGGCCCCTGGGAATTCGTCGTCAATTTCTAACATTGAATTTCTTCACAAAACTAAAATATTCTTTTGGAAATTCTGCAACAAACTACATTAAAACTCCCATTGATTATATAAACAAACGTAAAAGTTTTTTTGCTCGAGGATGGGACCTATTTGAGGAAGTTGGGCTTTCCACTGTATGTTTGCAGACTACGTCTCCACCTGCGTTTCCACCATGGTATATTGAGGAACCGGGCGTATGTCTGGAGCTTCATGAAAGGATTAAAAAGTCCGATCCACCTGGAATTATCAGGCTCTGTTACAGTGACTATATTAAGTCTGAGTGGTCACACTGCCTCGAAATTTTTACTGACGCATCCAAATGTCCAGAAAGTGGAAAGGTAGCCGCGGCTTTCACTTGCCCTGAAATAGGCTACAACAAAAGTTACAGATTATCAAACAACTTATCTGTTTTCTCAGCTGAACTAACAGCTATAGTTTTAGCTCTCCGATTTTTACAGGAATTTAGACCTTATACGAGCAGATGTATTATCTGCAGTGACTCGTTAAGCTCTCTTATTGCCATCAGTCAGTTTACCTGTAATAAAGCTTCCCCACTATTACATGAAGCGATGATGTTATTTACTAATCTAAAATGTTTGGGAATCAATGTTTCCTTGATATGGGTGCCAAGTCATGTTGGGGTTGCAGGAAATGAGCAGGCTGACTTGTTGGCTAAGAGTGCACTCGATTTCCCTGTTATAGGTATGGAGATTCCATTGTCCATTAAAGAAACCATGAACTACTGTAGGGGACATTTTCTAAAAATTTGGCAAGAAGAATGGGATAACTCTCATAAAGGTAGATTTCTATATACATTATTCCCGAAGTTACCTGCCCCATACTTGACAATGTCAACGAGGAAAGATGAAGTTATCATTCATCGCCTGTTGTCTGGGCATATAGCTGTTAACTCCTATTTACAGCGCTTCAATTTACATGGAACAGGCCTGTGTGAAAGTTGCCTTGTCGAGGATACGATAGAACATTTTTTATTTGATTGTACATTATTTCGCAATCAGCGTATATATTTTATTTCTCGTCTCAGAACATTAGGAATAACTAACCCCTCACTGAAAAAACTAACGGAACAACATAATAAAACCAGCAAGGTTTTGTATGCAATCACTAACTTTATTACTAAATGTAACAAATTTTAAGTATTGAGTTTTAGAAATTGTGCAATTTTAACCAGGCTTAAAATTATGAATGTGGTGTGAAAATCTGATTTCGGTAATTTTTAACATTCTTTTTTCTTTAACATTTACAACTATATATGACGAAGGAAGAGTGATCGTTTTTAATTTTATAAAAAGAAATAAATATTGGCTAATTTAATTTAATAGTACGATATCAGCATAGATATGGTGCGAATCATTCTCCTGAATGGAGCATCAAAAAGCCTTAAAATAATAATAATAATAATAACGTTTTTTCCTACCCACAAATCTGCTTTAACCTGTCAGTCTAAATTTATTGGCTTTTCAAGAGCAAGGACACACATAGAAACTGCGGTTTATCTTCTTATAGAACAGTTTGGTTTGCAACTGAAAATCAAAACCAAAAGACACCATACTTAAACGTGACGAACGTAAGCTGCATAAATGGTTATGTCGACATTTATAGGGGATATTCACCTCAGGCAGATGAAAAAGACACCTTTGAAACCTATTCGTGTTCACAGAATTAATGCCGTGATGGCACACTGTGTAACTTGCTTAAAATATTTACTTGCGTTTAAATGTGATTTATAGCTGCAAGGTGTCCAATCTTGCCGTTTTAGTGTTTTGCGGAGTGAAGACACGGTGAATATATCACGTAAATCTTGATTTAACGTTCAGTAAAATGGCCAGTAAGTCGGTTAAGTGACAAAGCACGGTGAACTATAAATGACAACCAATAAGAAACCCTTCTAACTAAAACATTTTAGAATGAAAAAAACCTTACAACCTAAGTTCATCTTTCTCGATAGGCAGGCTATAAATTGGCTACTTCGTCTGAAGATCTTGTCTCTTGTGAGCTTTCAAGAGTTTTTGTAAATTTCTGCTAATAACTGCCTTTCGCTCAACTGTGTACACAAACCATTAGCTTATTGCGAACACTGGTTTGTTGTTTTGATCGAGTACAAAGTAACTATATAGGAAGCGTTAAGTTTACAAACTTCTGTGTTATGTATTGAATTGGATCTTGGATTAAAATGACCATGTCTGTCGCATTGAAAACTATAATCAGAACACAATTGGTGGGGTTTATATATCAACTTTATTAAATGCTATATTTACTAAAAATGTAACTTAATCGTTTTCCATAATACGCCTAGGAACTGTATCATGTTTAAGTGTCGAACTCCAGAACTAAGGATTAAATATTAAGGTTTCGAAACTGGTAACTTTGCCCTGGGGAAACAGCAGCTGTGGGGAAACAGCAGCTGTTTGTAAACTAGATGCTTCTTGAAAGTTACCTACAACTTGATACGTTCCCTACGTTCCACTTTTTCATAATTCCTGATCTTCACGACAGTAAGACGGTTCGAAGGGCATCGAAAAACCTAATGATTGGCGGTGTAATGAGGAAAATCCATACAGTATGTGGCCTGCACGAACCGAAAACGTGTTCGAAAAGTAAACAAAATTTAAATAACCGGGACTACCATTCATTTATTCTAAGCCAAAGTTAGTTCAAAAAATACTTTATCGTACATTTTCGAGACTAGAGGCACTTAAAAGCTGCTGAATTATACGTCTTGAGAAAAATAGCCTGTAATTTCAACATTCTGTTTTAACGTCAAAATATTAACATTTTGGCAGCTCGTGCCACTTTAATCTTGAGACAAACATTGGTCATCTAAATTAAAAGCTCCATGCTACGTGTCAGACTTAATACGTTGAAATATTAGAGGCTTGTAAGCTGTACCTGGTCAAGAAAAAAGGGAACATGGAGCATGGTGGTGGTCTAATAGTAGTTCTCGAAAACGAGACGGACCTGTTATTCCATTCTAGTGCTGAGACTTGTAGACATTTTATATTGGCATTTGAGTTTCCCATGAATCGGTATATACTAGATCCAGTTGCTTTAATAGAAGGGAAACGGCCAGTTGTGCGACAAGCCAAGGTTCAGCTCATTTAGGCGATGCAGTGAAATCTCTCTACTAATTCCGATCGATATCTGTGTCTCCCCCATCAAGCAGATCTCAAATGTCCAGAGGTCTCAGTAATCTGTGCGCAGACAAGGACATCTTCAAATGACGCTACTCAACTTCAAGTTTTATATAAAGTGGCAGTGACAAATGGCTAAGCAGGCCTTACGGCCAGTCTACACGATGCAACTTTTGTTGTACAACAACATACAACTTTTGTTCAACGATGTTGGACGTAGTTGCATGTGAGTGTCTACATGGTAATACAACGTTAAACTTTTGTTGCATGCGGTTGTACGCTGTTGCATGATTAAAAAGAGGGAAAATAATTAAAATTGGCTCTAAACTTAATAAACAAATTGATGTGAAGAAGGTTTTATCTGTTGTGGTGACTGCGAATTTGATATCAAACATTATTACAAGGAGAAGACGACGTCGACGAGCAAGAAAGTCAAGAATATGGATAAATTATTGATTTTCCAAAAGGAATCTTAAAGGGCCGGGCTTTCCATAACCTCATGAAAGAGCTGAGATCTTCAGATCTCTCTAAGCTACATAACTTCCTCAGAATGGACGAAGCCTCTTTTGAAGAGTTATTAAGTCAATCCAATCATATCAAAGTTCGTGATAAATCTGAACTAATGATGATCTTTCACTTTGTGAAAATATCCTTTTGTTTGGTTCACTTCCACAATGCATCGCAGGTTAGATTGATTGATTGTTTGGTGTTTTACGCCGCATTCAAGATTATCAATTATATGGCGGCATTGCCAGTTTTATTGAGAGAGGAAACCGGGCTCCATGCCCGGAGAAATCCCACAAATTTCCGGTTGTAACTGCCAACCAGCCTACATAGGTCGATTGGATGGAAACCCAGTCACCCATTTTTTCATTTTCTATTTGATTGAGTGGGATTGGAACCCTCGACCAATTGGTGGAAGGCTGTTTGGTTTGAGCGTCCAACGATCCAGCCTACCCACTGAGTCACGGAGGCCCCTCGCAGGTTAGAATCCATTCAGTTCCAAACACAAAATTTTTCGATCGGCCGATGGACACTTGTACGGTTTTCTGCCATATTAAACATAAAAACGTCTTTTAACTTAAATAACCATGAATTTAAGTTCAGATTTATCATGAACGTTACAATATTTTGACATCGATCCTAAGTGAAATATTAAATACATCGATCTGCTAGATGGCAATTCAAAATAACACAGATAATTACCAGATGCCAGGTATCTTAATTTTAGTGTTGGTCTTTCTGCTGCTGATATCGGCCTGCGCATTGCCGTATCCTGTAATGATATTATTGGATCGACTTTACTTAATTGATTGATTGATTGTTTGGTGTTTTACGCCGCGCTCAAGATTATTTCACTTATATGGCGACGTTGCTAGATTTATTGTGGGAGAAAACTGGGCTCCGTGCCCGGAGGAAACCCACGACCTTCCGCTTGTAACTGGCAACCATCCCACATAGTTCGTTCGAGTCAGAAAATTTTCCAATTTTTGGACTGATTCTCTGCGTATATACCTCCGGCCCTTGTCCGAAAACGATGGACTATTGATTTTATGGCAATTATCACAGCGTATACGCAGAGAATCAATCCATCATTTCTATTACACATTCCCTATTAAGTTTATAAAATATTAGTTTTATTTGTTTGCCCTTTTTACGTTGAAACTGAATCTTTACCATCCCTACGTTTTGGCTGAATAATTTCTTTCCAATTTACCCATGTCTATAACTGCAAAAAAAAGACATGGTTGCAATAGAATCAAACGGCTGCTGTATGTTTTTCCATTTTGTTATCAAATAAGGGTAAAACTAATGAATTCCATAGATGTATTTTTAGTTTTGGCTGCCAAATTTAACCATCATGGCCTCATTTCGCAGCCAACAGTTCTTTTGCAGGCAAAACGGATGTGCACTCACTGACATCGCCACAATGAAAGATGTTCTCTGGGTAAATACGTTCATGGAAGCCATACATGTGTTAGAATGTGAAATAGACTAAAGGAAAAAAACATAAAGATAGGTTTTAGAAAAAAATATCGGCGAATGACGTAATGATGTTTCCATATTACGGGAATTAGATGACGTCAGTAGGAAATAACATAACCATACACTGTTAGCACTAGACACCCTTAAACATGTGTCAACCATAGGCACACTTTATCAACATGTAACAGTTTAAGTGTGTTTATATGGAAATACTGGTGTTTATGGACGAAAAAACACCGTTTCTTTCAAAACACACGACTGTTTTTAATAAAAACATACGGCCGTTTTTTTATTAAACGGTTCGAAAACGCCTTCCAGGCACACTTTATCAACGCGTTCACGTGTACAAACGCGTTTAATATGGTGTTTTTTTTTAAGAATAGGCGACATTCTCAAGTATGTAAAGCCTATTCATAAATATAAACAACAGAATCGGTAATAATTTAAAACTAAATACCCAAAAATTTAAAATAAAGATAAAGAACAAAACTATAAACAGAATTAAATTAAAATTTTAAATTAGATAGGCAGACCTTTGCCGCCCCCCCCCCCCCACAATAATTGGCCCATTAAAAAAATTATTAAGTTTTCAAACATGATAATTAAAGGGCAGTTAAGTGATTAAAGGGCAGAAACAGTTGAAAACACAGAATGAATACAATAAATATACATTTTCTGAGGGTTAAAAGAACAAACCCTCGTCCCACTACTCAATCTGTCTTGATGTTGGGATGTTGAGAAAAACCCATATCTTTACATGCAAGAAATGGCTTAGACAGATGTCGGCGATTTAGTACCCGCGAGCTCTCCGGGCTTAGTCAGCCCCTGGTCCCTCGCGAGATTGTGCTGTGATTTTGTCTCCCACGTATAATTAAACTTTTTTCCCAACTACACCCAACAACTCCGTGTAACGTTCGTTAATTCAAATTTCATTTTTTGACATTGCAAAATGAAAATGACCATTTTTAAATTCAATTTTTCATTTTCATTTTCTACTTATTGAAGAGAAGAAATGAAAATTGAAATTTGACGTTCAATTTTCAATTTTGGTTTTCTATGTTTTCAACACACAAATCAAAAATTGAAAAATGACGATCATTTGTCAATTTTCATTTTACCTTTCCGCTTTACACGAAACGAATTTTGAAAATTGTAACCTTTGTCAATGTTTCAATTTTCAATTGGTCTAAGTCAGTCCCCAAACACAACTGCGCAAGTCATAAACCACCAAAGCGAACAGCCCTTGTGAAGCAAGCCTGCTAGAGCAAAACTCACGACCCTTGTGAGGCACCAAATAACACTTTCTTTAAAACAAAGACTCCTAAAACAAGGACTGCTTTATAAAAATCATAGGAGTAAGATTTCCAGGGCATAAAACGTCCAAGTAAGGCAGGTACGCCACAGATTAGCATTAAAATGGACCCTGAAACCACACTATTGGTGATGTGTCCCTCAAGTGATGTTGGTGTTTTAAGGCTAACTAAAGGTCAAATTCACGATTTCTTCATCAGAATGTGTTCATTAGACTAAGGGGAGTTAAAACAATCAAAAGTTTCTTTAAAATCGTGCGTTGTGTCTTGCTATTGGTGATATGCCCCACACAGAATGTTGACATTTTTAGACTAAATAGCAAATTAACGATTTCTTCATCAGAGTGTGTTCAAAACTTCCATTAAAATCGCCTAACGTGCCTCGCTATATTGGCGATGTGCTCCACAAGGGATGTTGGTATTTAAAGGCTAATTAAAGATCAAATTCAAAATGTATTAATCTGAATGTGTTCATTAAACTAAGAGGAGTTAGAAACAATCAAAAGATTTATTAAAATCGCCGTATGTGCCTCGCTATTGGCGATGTGCTCCACAAGGGATGTTTTTGTTTTAAAGCTAATCAAAGGTCAAACTCACGATTTCTTGTGAAATTTGACAGAAACACATTTTGATGCAGTAATTGTGAATTTGACCTTTAATTAGCCTTTAATCAACAACAACATCCCTTTTGGAGCACATTTTTGATAAAACTTTTGATTGTTTCTGTATCTCTAGAGCCTATTGAACAGATTCTGATTTCGAAATCGTGGATTTGACGTTTAATTAAGAAATAATGGATTGATTCTCTGCGTAAACGCTGTGATAACTGCAAGAAAAAGGAAGTGTCCATTGTTTTTGGACGAGAGCCGTTAACACATTAACTTTAATGTAAAGAAAAACTTAATTTTAGTAATTTTAGTACTTTGCTTTATTTTCTACTTCAAACTAAAAAAATGGCAACCCCTACGTTATAGATGAATAGTTTTACCCTGATTGGCGCATGGACGAATCTATATCTCAAAAATGATAGGGGTGCTAGCTTCAAACAACTGTTTTATGTGTTACAATTTTTTAGTATAGTAAAAGATATAATTATATTTTAATTAATAACTATAATAGTATAGTTTTAGTGTAAGTTTCTTTTCAAGTCTTGCCATCGCTTATTAGCAGCCTCCTGTGCTCATGATTTAGTTTTGAAGGCGAAATGCCAGGCATACACAACAGTCTGGCATCCCCACTCGCGTTTAGGTGATGACGTCATCCGGTGAGGTCGTGTTCCATCACGTCACCAAAATTTAAAAATGATGACGTTGTTTAGTGTCAGGGCGTTTGACGTCACAATGAAAACGTTCTCTGCGTATATGCTAGTTTATACGCCAGCTTTGTCCTATCTCACAACATGTAGGGAGTGTGTTAACATGTGTTAGAATTAGCAATAAAAGACCAACACCCCTTGTGGAACACATCGCCAACAGCGAGGCACTTTGGGCGATTCTAATAAAACTTTTGATTGATTCTGTCTTCCTAGAGTCTAATGATCACATTCCGATAAAGAAAAAAACACCAACATTCCTTGTTGGGCACATCACCAATAGCGTGGTTTCAGGGCCAATTTTAATGCTAATCTCTGGCGTACCTGCCTAACTCGGATGTTTTAGGCCTTGGAAATCTTACTCCTGTGATTTTAGTAAAGCAGTCCTTGTTCTAAGAGTCTCTGTTTTAGAGAAAGTCACGTGTTACTTTGTTATCCGCCAGGGCTGTAAGTTTTGCTCTAGCCGGCTTGCTTCACAAGCGCTGCGGCAATTCGTATTGCTGTTTGCTTTGGTGGTTTGTGACTAGCGCAGTGTGTGTCATTGACGAAGGTTACAACTTTCAATATTCGCTTCAGGAAGAGTGAAAAGGCAAATCGAAAATTGAAAATTGACCGTCATTTTTCTATTTTTAATTTGTGTGTTGAAAAGAGAGAAAACCAAAATTGGAAATTGAACATCAAATTTCAATTTTCATTTCTTCTTTTCAAAAAGTAGAAAATGAAAATGAAAAATTTAACTTAAAAATGGTAATTTCTAAATTTCATTTTGCGGTATCAAAATTGAAAATTGAATTAACGAACGTTACACGGACCCAAACTGCCTTAATTGCTCTTAGATTATTTTGTTAGTTGCTCGCCGTATCACAATATTTTGCTACTGTAAATGTGACAATTTCTTTTTGAAATGTCAACTTTTCAATGCCAGAAATGGCCTGGGTCCACTTTTACGAAACCCCCGTAAGCTAAGGACACCTTAATTTTCCCCTTAGGAAGAACAGAAGACGTTCATGCTATTTTACGAAACACCCTTAGCTTAAAGGCCCACTTGCCGCCGTAGCCTGTTTGGCATTTGTTAAGAAAACCAATTTGCACGAGCTTACTACAGCTAAAACCACTAAAGTTAAACATAGCACACATAAAGCATGTCCAATTAGGTTTAGAATGTATAAATGAGGGTGAAAAACAAACGAAGAATCGAAGCTCGATTACAACAACAACACCGATCAGTGTTGGTTAACTTTAGTGTTGGATTACCCTCATTCAAGCGTTTTTGTCTGTGGTTTGCACTCGGCAGGCTTTTATAGTCCCTCTTACTCGATCGTTAGTATCAGAAGTCTATGAACAGGGAAGTGTGAAATGTCGCATTACCCCATATTCAGGGCACTGGCGCTTTCAGCCTGCTTATACTACACTATGTGACGTTTATGCGCGGTAGATTTTGAAATTGTCAACGGTTGCGCAATTTCAAATCAGAAAATAAATTCATTCTCCACTTACTGCATCTATCGGCGATTCCAGTAACCGCAGTTCGGAGAATGCATTGGTTTTTATAAAAGCTTTATCGAACATGCGACTCTGATATCTCCATTTCGACTCAAATCGTTCCAAACAAGTCTTCTTGTCTCATTTTCAACTTTATGAAGTTCTTCGGAAACTTTAACTTTTGCTCCATCAAGTACTGTTGTCATATCTAAAACGTTCGCCATGTTTTTTCTTATGCATCCCATAATAGTTCATAGGAGAAAGTGAAGAAAAGCCACGCTTTCTGACTAACCGACAGAGGGCTCTGTGTATGGTGACCTCTGGGTCAAATGGCGCCAATGCCCTGAATACTATGTAATGGGACGCTTCACACTTTCACATTCATAGACTTCTGTTAGTATGTATTCTTAGATAAAGTTCGTAAAATTATACTGTGTCGTTAGATCGCCCACACGACTCAAACCATTACGACACTTCTGCACACGATCAGGTTCGAAGTTTGTTTACATTCAGGGTACCTGAAAAATCTGTTTTTCAATTTTAAATTAAAAATACTAAATGATGTCAAAACTTTCAATTTCTGGTAAAAATAGAAAGTTCCTAACTTTTTCTGTCTGGGAAAAATACAGAAAACCGTCCACTGTTTTAATGTAAACAGTATTCTGGATTTTCGCGGCAAGTGTGCCTTTAAGATTACCTTGACTTTAAGAGAATTTTGAGGGTGCCTCAAAGGCACACTTATCGTCTCCTTAAGTCATTGTTTAGTTTATAAACAAAAACACAATTGTTATTTTGGGATGAAACAGCGAGCAGACTTTTGAAATCGTATAAAGAATCTCTTCTGATTTAATATGACATTCAAAATTCTTTAACGATATTTGCGCTCATGAGTTATTCCCCTTTGTGGAGTTCTAATGCAATGTAATAAAATCACAATAGGCTTTATCGGAAGAAAGTTTGTTGCTGTCCTATCATTCAAACAGTGTTGGTTGAGAAAATAACCAAAAGAAAGTGTTGTTCCAAGACTTAAAATCTAAAAAACCTTGTGATCTGCTAGGAAACATCGGTATCTAAGGAGTTTCCCTCCACCTCTAAGGACTTTCCCTCCACCTCTTAAGTTATTGCTAAGGTGAAAATCTTAAGATGGGGTTAAGAGGGTTTCGTAAAAGTGACGTTGGACCATCTTAAAATTTCCCTTAAGGTTTAATCTTAGCCACTAAGATCACCTTAACTAAGGAGGCTTCGTAAAACTGGGCCCTGGAACGCATCGCCGGCAATCTTGGAGTTGCCGGAGCATACAGGCCACTTGACCCTCGCGTGAATGTGCTGTCCTGCCGGCAGATTCCTAGCGATACTGAGGGAGAGTATATCTATTATCTGAAAGCCTTGAAAGGTTTTTGTGTGCGTGCTTTATCTACAACGTCAGTTGTTACAGATCCCTAAAATATCCAGCGCAGTGGCCTTCAACAGACTTTTTTCTTCCGACAAGGCTAAAAAGCCTTGTAAACACATTATCTAAAAAAGTCATTAACTTACAACTTTAAAACTAGCAGCGGTAATAAAAGGGGCATAACTCTTGAAAAAAACATCCGAGCGCGTTCATTTTCAATAGGCTTCTTGTACTTGCTGTATTAAACAAATGTGTGAAGTTTTAAAGTTGTAATTTAAAGACTTTTTTAGATAATGTGTTTACGAGGCTTTTTATAGCAGCCGTAATAAACGGGGCATAACTCTTGAAAAAAACATCCGAGCGCGTTGATTTTCAAAAGGCTTCTTGTACTTGCTGTATTAAACAAATGTGTGAAGTTTCAAAGTTGTAAGTTAAAGACTTTTTTAGATAATGTGTGTACAAGGCTTTTTATAGCAGCGGTAATAAAAGGGCCATAACTCTTGAAAAAAAAAAAACATCCGAGCGCGTTGATTTTAAATAGGCTTCTTGTACTTGCTGTATTGAACAAATGTGTTTCAAAGTTTCAAAGTTGTAAGTTAAAGACTTTTTTAGATAATGTGTTTACAAGGACCAATGGACAGACGGACGACGGAGGCAACGACAATACCCTTCGGGCAAAATTTGCCCGAGGGGTAAAAAGGAATAGTTCCAAAAAGATACGCGAAATGCTGCATCGCAGCCCATGTTGTTCGAAAACAACCTCACAATTGTTAGGTAAAACACTCTTGTTTTCAAAGATCTATTGTATTATACGCAAAAATTGCCATCTAAGTTGATGCACTGATCCTAATACTTGGTATGCGATAACTTATTCCCCATAATATTACATTTAAATTTATAAAAACATGTCCCTAAATCACGGGCGTTTAATCTAAAAAAAGGTGTGTGCCTCCAGTGTGCCTCGTGAAACTGTAAAGTGAAACATGTTGGCGTTTCACACGCAGGTTTATTGTAAAACATGTTGCTGTTTCTACTTTTTGTAGTATAACGTGAGGTAGGCTGGCTGTATGTTCCTGGAATATGCAAACGTACATCTCTATTGATTTGGGGTTCAAATTCTCTAATTTGAGTTGTGTTTTCCAAATCAATTACGTGACCTCCGTGCCTCAGTAGGTAGAGCGTTGGACGCTCAATCCGAACAGCCTTCCACCAATGGATCGCAGGTTCGAATCCCACTCAGTCCCCCCAAATATTAGACAAGTTTCTGGTTGGGTTTTCACTCGAGCGACCTATGTGGGATGGTTGTCATTTACTACCGAAAGGTCGGGGTTTTCCTCTGTGAATAGAGCCCGATTTCCTCTTACAATAAAACTGGCAACGCCGCCATATAAGTGAAATAATTTTGAGCGCGACGTAAAACACAAAACAATCAGTTTAATTAGTTAGTGTCTTTTAGAAAGTGACTATAACAGTATTCTCGTTATTTTGGGATTACACTTTCTTGAAAATATGGTAGAAATTCTTCTACCGATTTTTGGTTGACGCCCGAAACGGGAATCGAACCCACGTCCCAGAGTATGGCACCTATCGCCAGCACTAAATCCCGGCTGCCTTATCCATTCAGCCGGTTAATACTACAAAACAATCAATCAATCCAAATCAATTGTTTTACGAAGAAATGCTTGGATGAGTTTAAACACGGAAGATTTTGAGGAGATCTGTTGATAGTTTGTGTTCTTTGAGACGTATGTTACGCGGATGGATAATCTTACCATTATATTGCTGTTTACATGAGCAGACTTTGATTTGGTAAACACATTTGTCATGTTGCTGTCTGTAGCCAGTTGGACGTTTACCGTGTGTGAGTGTATGTTTTCACTTCCTGAAGAAATTCAATAAAAAGCTAGAAAATGTCCTCGGCATGTAAAACGTGTGTGTTAAGGATTGATTGATTGATTAATGTGTTACGCCGAAATAAAGATAATTTCACTTATATAGCGGCGTTGGAGGAAATCCATGAACTTTAGCGAGAACCTGTCAACTCTTCCACATACGGCAATTTTTATTTGGTGTGAGTGGGGTTCAAACTCTTGTCGCAGCAATTGAAGGTCGCCACCTCCTCCCTTTCTTGTATCTCTTTTCTTGACTAAACAGTGAACTTCATTAACAACACCAGTTCTGGTCAAATAAAGTCTCCATGAACACAACAGTGAAAACAAAGTCAATTTATGTAGAAACGTACTATGCCGAATATGTTCTTAGTACCGGTATGCATATATGAGCACTAAAATTAATTGAGTGATTGATTGATGTTTAACATGTACGTCGCACTCAATATTATGTCACTTATATGGCGATGTGGGGGAGGAAATCCGGACCTTCGGCGATTGCATGGCAACTCTAACACATACAGCGATCGAGTGAAAAAAACACTTAGACATTTTTAATTTTTGGTTTAATTTGAACTGGGTGGGATTCGAACCCACGCCCCATTGATGGAAGGTCTGTGTCGGACTGATGGACTATCACTCTAACCGACCGAGACCTCGAATTGAAAAGGAGCGTCCCCGTGTGTATTTGTAAATAATGTTTTTCGGCTTCAGCTTAAATTCATGTAACCCTAACCGCTCATAAATCTGCTTAGACATGTGTGGTAGTCTAAAGTCAATGAATTTTAAAAGTAAGGACACACGTAGAAAATACGCTTTACCTTCTTGTAGAACAGCTTGGTTTTATTCTGAAAATCAAAGCCATAAGAATACTTAAACGTGGCAAACGTATACATCTTTATTAAATACATCTTTAAAACCTATTCGTGTCCAGAGAATCAATGCTCTGATGACACACTGTGAAACTTGCGCTTAAATGTTAGGTATAGATGCAAGATGTCCAAATCTTACCGTTTTACTGTTTCGCGGATTGAAGACACGGTGAACATGTTAGAGCTATTGGCTTCCCGAGGGTATGGAAGATATTCTGAGAGGTGTGGCCGAGTGCGAAGCACGAGGACAAACTTCTCAGAATTTCTTCCATACTCGAGGGAGTCATTCAATAACGTGCTTGTATCATGGTATTAGTGATTGACGTTGTCAATCAACTAGCACGTGTTTACTCTCAGATACCCAGTCAAGAGAGCCATACAACAACGCTTTCAATGCTTAAGCCCTGTCCACTCTCTGTCCACTGGGTATCGGATTTGTCGAAGACTGACGCCGCAACCATGATACAAATCACGTTGTATCATGGTTGTGGCTTTTTTCTTTTGACGAGCATTTTTTCGGCAAATCCGATACCCAGTGGACAGAGAGTGGGCGGGGCTTAAACGTTGAATAACTTCCCGATTTTGGAAGTTGTTGTATGCCTCTCTTGATGGGGTATCAGAGAGTAAACACGCACTAGTTGATTGGCAACGTCAATCACTAATACCATGATACAAGCACGTTATTGAATGGTTCCCTCGAGCATGGAAGAAATTCTGAGAGGTGTGGCCTCGTGCGTTCGCATTCGGCCAGAATAGCTTCCATACCCTCGGTAAGCCATTCAATAACTCTAACTTAAAAAAGGTTCTTCCTTAAAGTTAGCTTCAACTTAATACCTTCCTTAATCTTCAGATTAGCATTGGTCATATGAAGAGAAAAGCTATATGCTACTAGAAAACTTAATACGTCGGAAAATTACTGGCTTGTAAGCTGTACTTGGCCAAGAAGAATGGGAACATAGACCATGGTGTTGGTGTAATAGTAGTTCTCGAGAAGTGGACCTCTTATTGATTGCTACAAGTGCCTAGCAAACCGTTTCAGCTGCCATCTAGACATTAACTTGCAAACATAGATTTTCTGTAAACCGCCATACAAGACAGCTTTCCATGTGTGACATTTTTTTAGTTATACCAAGAGTTTCCTCTTTGATTAGTGATACAATATTTGTTCTTCATATTGTAAAAAAATAGCTTGTTATACGGGTATTGTCGACTTACAGAAAAGCCCTTCCTGCACCTAACTGAATCAAAGTCAGTGTGAATATATAATTACAGACTTCTACTGGCTAGAGCCAGACAAGATTTCAGGAAACCTCAATTTGGATTTGTCCTTGCTTATTAATAAACAAAGGGGGTGTATACAATGCAAGACTCATTCATTTGATCCCCTTGATGTCTGACTTACGTGTGAGTATTAAGATATTTGAATATGTGATTTCAGTTTCCCATGAATCGGTATTTACTAGATCCATTGGCTTCAATATCAAGGTCACAGCCAGATCTACGACAAGCATGGGTTTAGCTTATTTCGGTGATGCAGAATACCCGAGTGAGATATCTCGACTGAATCCGGTCGATATCTTTGTCTCTCCTTCTTCAAGTAGATCTCAAATCCTCTAAATGGCAAAGTCGGCCTTTAGAAGAGGTCGCTTTGCTATGCAAATATAGTACCGGTAACACTTACATGGTTGGGCTTAACTTGTAAATTGGACAGATAACTGACATGCAAAAAACTAAAAACCAGCTGCAGGACTGGGATAAACGCGTTTGCCATTAAATGTACAACATCTGGTGAAATCATTTTCATTCACCACTTTTTCATTCATCAATTTAGAAAACAAATAAGAACCGAAATATCCGATAAACTATCTATTTGGAGAACACAGGGCGCCATATCGGTTGGACTGCGTGTTACCGTTACAACCTTACAACAGCCGATGGTTATTTAGGGATGAAGCACAAACCCACACATGCTTTCTGTTCCAAATACCCTTCTGACTTTCTATAGACCAGATACCAGACACCATTTTGTATTTGGCTTGAACTGGCGACCCAATCCTAGCCTAGGAACAAAGAATGTACATTTCCTTTTAGAGATAAATTCCAGTCGTAATATAACAAAGCGAGACATATTCAATCCGATTTATAACTATATGCACGGAGTAATTCAGTGATGAGCTGAAATTACTTCTTAATTATTACAACATGAATGACTTGAACTTAAAATGATTTCCAGACAATATTTGGTTACTTCTTTTGTCAGTAGCGTAACATGTACCTTTTAGTCACAACTCCTATCGTCATTTGTATTCAGCCCCCCCCCCCCCTAAAAAAACGATGATAAAAAGCCTACACTGCGTGAGGCATGACAAAGCCCACCTGTAACGAGCAAAGACAAGTTGGTTAATGTTTGTTCCCAAAGATACCCCACCGATCACGGTTATATTTTGATATCAATATCTGCATTCAAAATACGTGAAAGTTTATTCTATTTAACATCAATTGTTCGCCTTTTAAAGTCGTCAGTTCAAAAGGAGAAATCGCTTAAGTTTGTTGTGGTCCTTCGTTGACCTTTAGATTATTAGAAAAATATAGAGTGGTCAATCTCGGATAAAAGGCAACTTTCCACCAAAAATGTACATTTAACGAGTTATTTAGGGAATCCCGTGTTTCTATTATTTTGTGTCTGACAGTCAGTAAACAGCCAAACGTAGACCAACCGCGCAGCCAGAAAGGGCTCTACTGCGCACTCGACCATTTTCACCGCAGACATTGGAAACCTGAAATAAAGCTCTCTATCCAGTGGTCCGTGGGAGCTGGGAAAGTTACCAATGGCCATCTGGAAACCTTATTTTTATATAAACAATGGTAAAACAGCACATATTTTTACGATATTCATTCCGGGCATATCCCTTTAAAGCTTAATTTGATCAAATACAAATACTAATTAACCTTTTAACGGGAATGATTTTACTTTCTAATCGACTCTATGGACAAAACAACAATGAGTGGGAATAGAATACAAAATGTATAGGGTTTGAGTGGGGTGTGTGTGTTTGTGTTTTCATAGCCGGAAAGAACTCCAAAAAGCACATGTAGTCCTTGTCATGTAAAACATGCGTGTGAGGAAATCTCACGTCTAAGTGTCGCTCCAAATAGAAAGATAGCTAGCTGTGATAATTAGTCTGCATAAGATAAAAGATGAGCGGGTGTCATCAAAGCCGGTATTACGTTTTATCTCTCGGAGTGTAAACGGAACTGAGCAGCGAGTAGGAAACGAGTTGGGATAAATTACTTTTTTATCAGAAGAATACTATCTTATTATCGCGCATCTAATGTGATACAAGAATAGAACGTCCGCAATTAAGGTTGAGCTTGCGTAATATTGATTAACATATGTTTTTACTCGTTATATATCTTATGTTTATAGAGGATACATTCTATAAATTTTACATTTCCGTGTCTAGACTTTCGACACAGTCAGACTTAGACTACGTTTCTCCCTACGCACATATTTGGCACACAATGACACTGATAATTGGCACATTAACATAAGGAAATTGGTTGAAATTTATGATTTTAGGAGAACATTGGAAAGGATGTCTTCCCAACGTGCTTTATACAATATAATTTTAATGTGCTATAAACAAAGTCTTGTCGGCTAAGGCTAACGTGCCTTTAAAATGTTATACTTTTAATCTACTATGGACAGACTTCTGCGGAAAAGGGCCATTCAGAATACTGTAATCATAGACATAGAAATATAGATGGACCCCAAATGACAGATCTCGTCACCGATTTTGTAATATATTAAGGACATTAATGTTACATGTACGTCCAATAGGTCCGTTTCATGAGAAGAGGGTTGCGTGACATCAGGTTACAGTTTTCGACGTTCGCAACAACGCAGTCACTGATCTGTCTATCAAAAGAGTTAAGCCTAGCGCACACGAGAGGCGCCGGCTGAGCTGCCGGCTACGCGTGGCTGAGAGCTAAGCTGTTTCCCCCGTGTGCGCGTAAATTTTGCTGAGATTTTCGCCTCTCGAGGCGGTGAGGAAAGTATTTAGCATGTTTAATATTTTCTGCCTCTCGTGGCAAGAATCTCACCGTGTGCGCACAACGTAAGCTGCCGGCTGAGCTGAGAGGAGGGATAGTCCAATCGCGCGTACTTATTCAATCATGTGACCACTTAGAATATTACGTAACACGGGTAGTGACACTTGTGCAGGTCAGTGTACTTGGGTGACAAGGAACTGGCCTCAGCCGAGAGCTCATCGTCTGCGCTGAAATCTGTAGCTGCTCCCTTGGCCACGCGTGCCTTGTAGCTCAGCCGGCGCCTCTCGTCTGCGCTAGGCTTAACGTATTTACGGGCAAATGTTATAAAAACGGTGGCAAGAAAACATATATCGAAAGAATTTACTTTTACAAACTAAGACTTTACTGTACGAAGACAGAAATCTGTAATTCGAGATGTCACAGAGTTCTGGTATAGCAGAATAGATCCTATGATCATGACATATAAAAATGCATAGAATGAATCCTGGAATTGCACTGGTAAACTCACAGAAAAAAAAATTGTAAATACACTGATAAATCCACAGAATAAAATCTTGATTGAACTCACATATCATATGACTGTGTCACTGTCAAGTTATAGCAAACCTAATATTAACATTCCTTATCATATACCTATCAAAAATTATGTGGTCTTTTGCATATGCGATATCTGTAGCGTGACAACACCCATATCTCAGCCCGGTCCGAAAATCCATATCAGCCATATCAGACCGGTCCGAAAATTGATATCAATATCAATACGGAGGGGGGGGGGTCTTCGGATTAGGGTTATCTCCCTTTGTTTCGTCTCTAGGCTAGGCTACATTAAAAAATCACTATGATCACCCAAAACCGCCCTCTAGCAAACGGCAAAGAATTATTTACGGCAAAGAGTTATTGACTCTGACAGGGAATAACGGTGATGTACTGGCTGTTTTTTTTTCATGTTTTCTTCATTAAATTATTAGTGCCTGAACGGTTTGTCCTTTCATATATTCTCAAGTTATAACAATAAAAACAAATTATCCCATACTGTATAGGCCTACTAATTTTGTTTGTTTTCTCAATATATATTACGATATATGATAAAAATGTTATAACATGCCATTTTTCATATCATACCCCATATCAACCATTGACCCATATCAGATATGGAGGTATCGGGCTGGTGTGGGGTATGATATGAAAAATGACATGTAGCATATTAAATAATATCACTGAACAGTTGAAAACAGACTAGCTAAAATACAAAAAAAACGTCTTTAAATATTCTCAGAAGTTCCAGAACAATCCAAATAACACGCTTTAGTATACATTTGCATGCCTCTAGAAACTGGACATAGTTAAGCTACCAGTCATCTGTGATCGTAAGTAATATCCCTGAAGGAAATAGAATAGTTAAAGGCCCACTTGCCGCGAAAATCCGGAATATTGTTTACATTAAAAAAAACGACCGTTTTCTGTATTTTTTCCAGACAATATAAGTTAGGTACTTTCTATTTTTACCAAAATTTAAAGGTTTGGACGTCATTTTGAATTTTTAATTTGAATTTGAATTGTTAGGTGCCCGTAATGTCAACAAACTTCGAATCGGGTCGTGTGCAAAAGTGCCGTAATGGTTTGAGTCGTGTGGGCGATCTAACGACAAAGTATAATTTTACGAACTTTATCTAAGAAATACATACTAACGATCGAGTAAGAGGGACTATAAAAGCCTGCCGAGTGCAAACCACAGACAAAAACGCTTGGATGAGCTTAATCCAACACTTAAGTTAACAAACACTGATCGGTGTTGTTGTTGTAATCGAGCTTAGATTCTCCGTTTGTTTTTGACCCTCATTTATACATTCTAAACCTAATTGGACATGCTTTAAGTGTGCTATGTTTAACTTTAGTGGTTTTAGCTGTGGTAAGCTGGTGCAAATTGGTTTTCTTAACAAATGTGAAACAGGTTACGGCGGCAAGTGGGCCTTTAAAGCTTGTTAATGTGAAAAAGTACATATGACCCCTCCCAAATTCACTAGTTTTATTAATTCAGATGTCACAGAAAGCTAAATTTTGTACTTCATTAAAAAAGTAAAAAATTGGTTTTGAAATAATACATAGCCAAAAATTGCAACCGAAATGAAAATCATTCGTACATAACAAAATCTAAATCATTCGAAATTGCCCTTAAAGGTAGTTGTTCGCTCGGAAGCTGGGTTTGAATCCGTTGAGTTTATGTGAGTAACGCGATAATCTGGAACTGCAAACAAAGCTACGGGAATTTGACAAAATGCAGTATCTTCCTATGGTCAATATAGGCCTATAAGAAAGATCGTTTTTTCTGCACAGCGAATACTTTGAGATTATCATAAAGAATAAGATTTATTACTGATTTTAACATTTTTTTCCTGGCTCTCCTGAATGTATATATAGGGTATCTATTCCTATATGGACAAGAATATCAAAAATCGAGAATTTTTTATTTTGCAAGTCCATATGACGGATTTTGTTCCACAACGTCAGATTTAAATGTCATGTTGGAACAAAAAACATTCAGTTGCATGCGCGTCCAACGTCTTGACGATGGATTGACGTTTTACACTTCACTCAATTTTTTTTCGCATGTATGAATATGATGGTGTTGCCAGGATTAATCTATACCCCCCCCCCCCCCCCCAAGGATACCCTGACCTTTCGCTGGTTCCTGGTGACCATCCCACTTACATCGTCCCTGTTCAGAGGCCCCCTGATAATAGGCCCCCTGAGTGATCAGTTTATCTCGCACATGAAGGCTCACACTAAATCGAATTATCGTATTACACATAGTGGGTATAAACAAATATTTAATACACCCCCCCCCCCCACCTCTCCTCCAAAGTTTAACTCTATAATTTAAACTAGGGCACACTACAGTATTAGGCCTACACAGGAAATTGCTAGGCCCCTATACGAGAAAATAAAAAAACCCGTCTTTGGTCTCGACTTGAAGTAGTGTTTATCTCTAACTATTTTGTGGTGAAGTGTAATCTTTTTCTCTACACCTTTCTTGCACATAGTGCATTGCATTGGCAGCACTGCCGATAGATTGATTGATTGATGTTTTACGCCGCACTCAAGACTATTTCACTTATATGGCGGCGTTGCCAGGTTTAGTGAGGTGGGGGGACCGGGCTCATTGCCCAGAGTGAAAATCCACTCAGACATTTTTTCAATTTTTATTTGGTCTGAGTAGGATTCGAACCCGCGTCGCATCGATGGAAGGTTTGTGCGGGACTGAGGGGCGATCATTCTAACCCACCGGCCCACCGAGGCCCCGGCAGCACTGTCGAAGACCGTACTGTATTATGTATAGTAGTTTGACTGCTTTTCCTCGATCTTAACTTTTTCGGTGTTGGGGCTTTAATAGGAACTTCAGACTTTCTTTTTTTGTTTCTGTAACAGGATGGAGGATACCCAATGTTTGTTGACAGAGATTTCATCGTACTCTTTGTTAAATGTGTCCATTTTCTCTCTGAATGGGCCCATTCTATCGCACATCTTTTGACACTGCTCCATCTAGTTCTAGTAAAAGGTAATTCAATTTCATTTTCCCCGCCTTGCGTGTGTACTATTCAAGAATAAGTACTTGATTTTCCATCCGATCGCTCTGCCATCTTGCTGTCATTCTGTATGTTTACAAACTATTGTTTATATCGGAAGTAGACAATTCAACGATCTGATTGGCTTGTTAAAAAATTATACCGCCAGAAACGGTAAATAGGCCACAGAGGTTAAGGATAGGTCAGAAAGATTAATCGATATTCAGTTGAAGATATCTTATAAACGCCGGGGTTTTGCATGGACGAACTTTTTTATATATATTCTTTAGTTAATCATTACTGTACTGTTTTAAAACTACCGAAACGTATATTCTTGAGATCTGCTACGGACTGAACGAATTGAAGCTTCAACCACCGGCCTAGTGTGTTTTAGAGTTCCAAAATAAATATTTTTAAATTGTTATAGGTCAGAAACTTTATCTGCCAATTATGTAACTAAAGTGACTAAACTGTAATAAAAGGTAGTTTCTTTCAGCCGATATTATGGATTACATAGAGCAACGATAATCTGAAGAAAAAATACATTTCAATAACATATATGTTGTTTTTAGAATACATGAATCAATGATATACCATAACTAAATAGTCGCCAGACGCGACTGTGACCAGAAATTTTTCCAAAGGTTGTACTCCTCTGTAAAACGTTTCCAATTTCTTTCAATGATAGTATTTCTTTTTGATTGGACTTTCAGTGACCAAGGTTCAATCTATACCGGATCTTCAGCTCGCGAAATGACTTTAAACATTTTTTGGGGTTATGTATGCTGTATGTTTTTGAGAAACCTTTGTTACGTTATCGTGACAGTTGCGTTACACATTCACACATGTCTTAGTTGTCCCAGTTGGGATCTTTGGTTCGACGAAAAACGGAATCGAACGGCGAATAAACAAAGCATCTTAACAAAGAACTAAACAATTAATTACATGCATGTGGCAATTATTCATGCTAGGAACGTGTTTCGATATCAGCGTTAAGAATGTCTGCCTTAAGAATATATGGAAGAAGGCATAATAGTGCAAGAAAACGATGATTATTCAGAAAACTGTGCTTTGAAACTGTTTGAGATACATGTAGCATTGGACATCCGAATCACGTAACACGAGTACATGTATATAGGATTTTGATAGTATCTTTTTTCAAAGTTGTTACCGCAAAGAAACTTCTTTGATCTAATGAAATAAATTGAATCTGTGTGAGCTCAACTTAAAATCTCTGAGGCAATTCCTCATGTGAAATTAATGCTTATCTCTAACACTGCCTGCCAGACGGAAAAATAACAAGCCGATCAATTCACGTTGCTTTGAAGTGGATTTCCGGTCAGTGCGTGCAAGTTACGCGATTGCTATAACCGCACAGCAAGATAGGCTAGTTCTTGGTTGAAAGTTGCCGTAAAATACGTCATCGTGTTTTTTTCCTCTGATAATTTGATTGCTTGAAATAGCTTTATGCCTTCACTTGGGTGATTAATGAAGTAGAATATGTACACTCAAAAGCGCCGAAGTCTTTTTCTCATTTATTTTCCATTTGTAATATGTTAGCATCTCAAACGAGCACGAGCTTTCGTTGAAAAGAAGTAGGCAATTGTTCGCTATTTTAATCATGAAGTGCAAACCAAGAGCTTCCCACGAATACAAGTCTTGGAGATGTAATTTAAGGTAGTATTATGAGCAACACACATCCAAAATTGTACTCATACATCCCGGCTACTTGAATTCTGTCCGTTTTCTAATACACCTTCATCTCCTTTTAAGCCCGGTATACACTGAGACTTTTGCTGCGACCCGACTCGACGCGACTGCACTCGACTCGAGTCGGGTTCAGTCGGCTTGAGTTGCGTGGCGTCGTAGACCGGTATACACTGCACGCAACTGAAGTCATTGGGAGACATGACGTTTGGAACTCTCTAGCAGAAAAAGGTACAAAAAAGACGCTTGTTTGACGTCACGTGACTGTAGTAAAGTTCTGATTGGCCTACGGCGATCGTCGCAAGAGTGGATACACTGTCTGACCAGACCCGACTCAATCCGATTCTTGATCAAATATCTAGCACGTCCAGATCACTCCTGACCCGACGCAACTGAAGCCGACTGACACCGATTTGCGTCGTGGACTGGTATACACTACACTTTTTCTCTGCGACGCGACGCGATTTTCCAGGTGGGTCGGGTCGGGTCGCTGCAAAACTCTCAGTGTATACCGGGCCTTAGATTATCGAGATAGGAAAATCCAAGACCCATTATCTGAGGGACCAAGTGCATATGCAGGTTTAAACCACTCGAGAGCTAAAAATTAGGGTTCAGGTAAAATAATCTTGGAGCTAACGCTCTGAGTGACAGCTAGCTGTGTTCCAACACGTCAGAAGATTCACATATGATGACGTCAATTTGTTACTTGAGTGGTGGAGATGTCACTTCAGAGATAGAGCATTGTTAGATCACATCACAACGTTCCACAAAGTGACGTCATTGTGTTTGAGCTGCGAGCACTGATTTCACCCGGTACACTTTCTACATATGAATTGCTCCAGGACAATTTTTTTCATTGGCTCTGGTTACTGGTGGGTGAGTCTGAAAATATCACATTATGCACATTGCAAAGTCTGGCTTCCAAGTTAAAACCTTTGCATTTTCCCCTATCTGAAATTGATTAAATTTATATGCATTAGAATAGGCATAGGTGTCGTCCTGGGGTTCGTTTCACAAAGCAGTCGCATCGCAAACAAAACGTAGTTGCCAATGGATACCATGGCAACTGCGATTGATCACACCGTGCTACGGTTTCGTGAAAGCCCCCCCCCCCCCCCTGGTATGCTGTGTGTTGCTGAAGGCCGAATATACCACTATTATTCGCGCCTCGCCCACAAATATTGGTTTCTTCGGTCATAGACACACACAGCTCGTGAATACGTCATTTATTTCTTAATTAACACATCTTAGTTATGCAATGCATGGTTAGTAGCTTTACCGATATGTATTTTTTTAACGTCAATACTTTAGATTTTCAAGGTACTTCAAACGATGGAACTTGACAAAAGTCCGAACCAAGGTCACTGCAATGTGATATAAGGAAAACGATTTCTAGAGACAGAACGAACCAGTAGGCCTACGTTTTGGACCTTATATATAGTCTCCTTTGGTGTTTTAGTCACAGTCATCGTTTGCTCAAACTTAAAATGAGGATTTTCTTGGAATCCCAGTGGTACCTAGCCCATCAATTAACTTACCTTAAAGAAAGATTGATTGTTTGGTGTTATACGCCGCGCTCAAGATTATTTCACTTCTATGGCGGCGTTGCGAGTTGTGGGAGGAAACCGGACTATATGCCCATAGGAAACCCACAACATTCCGGTGGTAATTGGCAATCATCCCACATAGGTTGTTCGAGTGAAAACCCAGTCAGAAAATTTTCCAATTTTTTTGTTTGGACCGGGTGGGATTCGAACCCGCGACCCATTGGTGGAAGGCTGTTCGAATTGAGCGTCCAACGCTCTACCTACTGAGCCACGGAGGCTCATTTAAAGAAAGAAAGAATCCATCCAAAATGGGACCACTGAACACAATATTGTTTGATTTATGTTTTATGCAGATTTTTTCACCCAAGGTTAATAAGGGAGAAAACAAGGCTCTTTGTTTGAAACAAAACACTGACTTCAGGCAAGTATCTAACATTTCTTCCACACATTTGTTCCATTTTTTCTCTTCGTTGTTAAACTTGCGACCCACAGTTGGAAGATGAAGGGTTTGTGTGCGAGACCAAAGACCCCTTGAGTTCGGAAATACATTTATTTACCACATCTGATTAAAGGGCATGAGCAAATATAGGGACAATTTTGTTGGAACCAAAGCAGTTAATTGGTCGTTAACAAAAAGTAAAAAACAATTGAACAATCAGATACATCCAGCTATTCCAATCGATGATCATCATATATAAATCATGGACTATGTGTTGATCAGATACATCCAGCTATTCCAATCGATGATCGTCATATATAAATCATGGACTATGTGTTGATCAGATACATCCGGCTATTCCAATCGATGATCATCATATATAAATCATGGACTATGAGTTGATCATATACATCCGGCTATTCCAATCGATGATCATCATATATAAATCATGGACTATGAGTTGATCAGATACATCCGGCTATTCCAATCGATGATCATCATATATAAATCATGGACTATGTGTTGATCAGATACATCCGGCTATTCCAATCGATGATCATCATATATAAATCATGGACTATGAGTTGATCAGATACATCCGGCTATTCCAATCGATGATCATCATATATAAATCATGGACTATGAGTTGATCAGATACATCCGGCTATTCCAATCGATGATCATCATATATAAATCATGGACTATGAGTTGATCAGATACATCCGGCTATTCCAATCGATGATCATCATATATAAATCATGGGCTATGTGTTGATCAGATACATCCGGCTATTCCAATCGATGATCATCATATATAAATCATGGACTATGTGTTGATCAGATACATCCAGCTATTCCAATCGATGATCATCATATATAAATCATGGACTATGTGTTGATCAGATACATCCGGCTATTCCAATCGATGATCATCATATATAAATCATGGGCTATGTGTTGATCAGATACATCCGGCTATTCCAATCGATGATCATCATATATAAATCATGGGCTATGTGTTGATCAGACAAATGTTATCCACAGCAGATACATTATTGAAATATGTATTAAAGTTGTAAGAAAACTAGCTTCCTTATTACATGAATGATAAATGGGGTTTTATCGGGGTTTTGTTACAAGAGAAAGGCTTAATGTGTGATAAATAACCTTGAAGCTGTCATAATCGTCGACGTTAAAGGCACACTTGCCGCGAAAATCAGGAATATTGTTTACATTAAAAAAGAAAGACCGTATTCTGTATTTTTCCCAGACAATATAAGTTAGGAACTTTCTATTTTTACCAAAATTTAAAAGTTTGGACGTCACTTTGCATTTTTAATTTGAATTTGAAAATTTGAATTGTTACGTACCCGGAACGTAAACAAACCGATCTGCCCCCTATTGGCGATTTTATGTTTCAGTCGAGTGAGTGAACTAACGGCACAGTGTAATTTTACGTAGGCCTATTTATCTGAGAAATACAGACTGACGACCGGTTAACAGCGACTGGAAAAGCCTGCTGATAATTGTTTGAGTGTAAACCACAGATACAAAGGCCTGAAAGGAGGGTAATCCAACACGAAAGTTGACCGACACTGATCGTTGTTGTTGTAATCAGGCTTCGATTCTTCGTTTGTTTTTCACCCCATTTTTACAGTCTAAAGCTAACTAGACATGTTTTATGTGTCCTATGTTTAAGTTTAGTGGTATTAGTCGTAGTAAGCTCATGTAAATTGGTTTTCTTAGCAAATTTAAACAGGCTACGGCGGCAAGTGTGCCTTTAACTAATTATCGTCTATCTAAAAAAAAAAAGAGAATATAGCATATCCTACGGTTTCGTTGATAACTATGTGAGGAGGTTGCGTATTCTTGGTCTGTGTTTAATATCTATAATAGATGGAGTGGTCCAGGGGAGACAGTTCCGTTAGTCCTTATAGAAGTCGCATACAGTTATTTGATCATTTATAAGAAAGTACTGAAAGGTCCCCCAGTATGTAAACAACAGACGCAGAGGTTAAATCAACTTATAGCAATAATAACTACTACAAAATGTATTATGCTAAAATATTTACTAGTATAAAATAATAAAAGATATTATATTATACAAGCTGTTACAACATTTTTTTGGGAAAAAACTTTAAAAAGGGTTTCCGACATCAGTTTGCATTTTTAGTTTGAAATTAAAACAATTTCTGAGATACCCGCCATTTGTATTACTACAATGCTCATTGTCCAAAAACAATCTTTTTTTTAACAGAAATTGACATTTGGGCAATTCATGTCATCAAGGCTGTACATCTACAGTACAAATTATTCTACCAAGTGTAATCTCAATAAAATAGAATCACTGACGTTTTTCAGTTTGTAAATTCATTTTAGCTATTTTACTGTATATGTTTAGACTAAAGTTAATTAGTCAACCAGTTAATTGTCTTTATTTCCATTTTGATATTTGCTGGTCATCTTAACAACCTAATGAATATCAGATTATAAAACAAGGATATAGTCACTGTGGAATGAGAGGTTAAAATGCACATAACTTTAAGATTGTCAAGATATTTCAGAATAGTCAAAGTACTCAGTTTCACTGAAAATGAGTTGCAGGTCATTCTTCAGATTGTTTACTCTTATTTACTATGTTAAACTTATCTGTGAAAACACTCAAATTAAGGAGATATCCTATGTTATTTCAGTGGCGGATCCAGCTTTTTACGAAAGGGGGGGGGGGGGTCTCAGGCCCTTCGATCACAGAAACATAACAAATTAAATAGAGATCTGTAACAGGCGAGGGTACAGGGACCGCCTAGGCCCCGGAAGCTCTGAGGTTCTTGGTTACCCGAGAAGCGTCCTGAGGGTGTTCTGCAAGTGAAATTGCTAATAGTTTCCGGATTTTGCTTTCCCTAATTCTTAAAAAAATAACAGTAAAATCGTTATGTTCTCAAGTTCTAAGTGAAGCCTGGTAACGTTTTTGAAGCATGGAGAAAGGGATGACTATCTCAACGCATGTGGCGAGAGTCCAGGGGAAGGGGACGCCCAGGCCCAGGAAGGTCAGCTGTTCTTGATTGCCCGAGAAGCGTTCTGAGACTGTTCTGCAAGTGAAATTGTTAATAGACCAATTCATGTACATACGAGCTATTGGCTCATACCTTTTGTTGGAAGAATTTCTTCTCTTTTCTCCATAAATAAATAATCACTTATTAGATTTAGATTTACTTTTTATCTATTCTTTCTAAGTGACATGGACCACTAAATTTGCACCTTTGTGTAAATTCTGAATGTCAGATTCATTAAGAAACTAAATGATTGACTTTTGAAAAACACATAGAGTCTGCAACCTGTATGAACGAAAATAGTGTTAAACAATTTTAGGCCTAAAATGAATTAAAATAGTGTTAAGCCTAAGTTAGCTCAATCTAGTAACTTGTAACCACCAACTTTAACATCATGGCATTGGAGTGAGTGAGTGATTGGGGTTTTACGTCCTGCTCAACCATGGCATTGGAACCAGTAGCAGAAACAAAACGCTTGTAATTTGTACTTCTTGGGGAAAATAGCCAATACTTTCAAAATTTCATTCAATAGTAAAATAACATTTTGGCAGCCCATGCGACATTGATAGACTTGAATTGATCATTGGTTTTAGTGGGCCAGTGCTGTTTATTGGCCCAAATAATCATAAAGTCATTTATTTAGCCCCTTTTTGTTCTTTTAATTTAAATCCCACTCAGACCAATTGAAAAAGGTCACTCACTTAGAGTGGATTTTTCGGAGGTTTCTTCTGGGCAAAGAGCCCGGTTTCCTTCCCTACTTAACCTGGCAACGCCGCCATATAAGGTATAAGAGAAATTATCTTGAGTGCAGGTTGAAACATAAATCAATTTTAATTTGATTTAAAGGTTTAAAAAATGTTAATTAGTTTATTTGTAATCAGTATTGATAGCATATCTTGTTAATAGTGTGTCAGACCTTTATTGGTTTTAAAATAAATTCTGAAGTTTAAATGTGTGTTTATTGGCTTGATCAGTTTTAATTAGAAATATACAGGGTTTTTTATACTGTATTTTTTTTAGAATTTTTTTTTCTGATGTTTACATGTTATTACGTATAGCTGAACTGTTAACAAATGTATCTATTTTGATTGTCTTCAAAACATTCCCGATTTCTATTGTGAGGTATCTTCAGACTGTGACGTATTGTTTATTGCCGGCTGTTTACAATGTAGTTAGTTTGACCTAGATCTTCTATGGGCGGCCACCCATGTCAAAAATACAAACTTCGAATCAAAAGCTAACTTCAAATCAACGAACGTAAAACTTTAAACCAGAAGCAGTTTGTTTAAATCAAAAGCTAACTTCAAACCAACGAACGTAAACTTTTAATCAGAAGCAGTTGCATTAAATCAAAAGCTAACTTCAAACCAACGCCAGGGGGGGGGGGCATATCAGGGGAAGATAATATAGAAAGCGAAAGACAACTTTCCACTGTACCGATGGTGATCGTCATTAAACGAATGATTTAGTATTTTAAAATTATGGTCGAGAACTAAAAAATAGATCTACATGAGTTTATTGCGTACAGTGGAATTGACCACACTCGTACAAGCTTATTAATATATTTCTGAAGACTGTGAAAAGCACACGTGACTGACACAACAAATCAATATCCTCGGCAATTCAAAAGATATCATCTCAAGACATAAACTGTCCAAACGATAATTTATATCTTCTGAAATAGGCCTAAGCCCGTCTTCATTCACAATAAACTCCGAAGTTATATCTTTGTTTAAGTTCTCGATCTTGTTTTTGAAATACCGAAACCGTGGGTTAATAATAAAATACAGCATGAAATAAAAATTTGAGAAAAAACAAAACTCTATTTTCCAATTAAAGAAACCCCCTGAGAAATCTGGTTGATTTGTTCGCCCCGCCAAAATTAATCCACAAACAAAAACAATTGATGGAAGGCTGTGCGTGTGTAAAATTCACATTTTTTTTTATAATTTCTGATCGTCACGACAGTAAGAGGCTTTGAAGGCCATCGAAAAACTAAATGGTTGGCGTTGGAATGAGGAAAATCCGTACAGTATATGGTCTGTATGAACCGAAAACGTGTTCAAAAAGTAAACAAATTTTAAATAGCCGAGACGACCATTCATTCATTCTAAACCAAAGTTAGTTCAAAACAATACTTTATCGTACATTTTCGAAACTAGAAGCACTAAAAAGCTTCTGAATTATACGTCTTGAGAAAAATAGCCAATAATTTCAACATTCTGTTTTAGCGTCAAAATATCAACATTTTGGCAGCTCATGCCTTTTTGAACTCTTAAATTCATAATAAATAGGAAATGTCTTGACCAGCTAACTTTTATACACTAGTAGAAAAATACAGAGAGATGCCCTCAAAGTCATTAGAGATCTCAGCCGTATACTGTTCTTTGGAAAACTTATATATTGAATCAGGGTTTTCGAAATTATCTTCACGGTGTAATAATAAACGGAACATCACCAGAATCTTGATCAGAACACCTGCCTCCTCTAACCCTTGTGCGTAACCCATGCAATATCCGCAATGTCGAGCTTTGCTCGCCTATTGCACGAGTTATTTCGTCAGTCCATTTTCCCTTCAAACCTTCGAGATCAGAAAGCTCTTCCAAATCTTTGTAAAAAATATCTTTGAAGACTGCGGAACATTTTTTATTTAACTGCCAAAGAACAACTTTACATGTAGGCCTAACAACAAAACTGGCAAATATATACATGGTTGGAGAATTTACAAACCTTAACTTTGTATCACTTGGTGACCGCAATAAAACGACTCCCGAGAATGTCGAAATTAATAAAGCCTAGGTAATAACATAGCTTCCACAAATTGTTTCTGATGTTTTAATTACTTTCATTTATTTCATTTATTCATTTTCTATTTATCCTCCTGTTAAACCGACATATTTCCCGACGATGAATCTGACTGGTTCAAACACTTCAGCGCCAACAATTTACGCAGTCATTGCAAACCACTATTGTTGCTCTTGGGCTCTGTCGACCTAAAATCAACTGCATGATTTCCGAAATTGTGTGCAGTTTTATTATACAGTCTAAGCGCACCTGATCCGAGAGACTAATTGAATGACGCGGCCAGGACTGCCAAAAAAACTTGCTCTTTTTATTTACTTACGTTAACACATTGTTTGTTACTTATACTGTGTATATACTGTGTATATATCAATTCATGAACTTCTATTGACATGTTTAATTATTTTGATACTTACCTGTATGTATACATGCTTTCTCCTATTGCGTTTTATGGTTTTCCCATCTGAACTACCAAAAGGATGTATTCATCCCATTTAGTTAGTTTTCCTTTATCATATGTATTGTTTTCAGCAGCTACTGTTGCCATCGGTGCAAATATCATCTTCTACTTTGTCATTTATTTAAAGTGGCATGAGCTGCCAAAATTGAGATATTTGGCCATTATAACAGAATGTTAAAGGTTAACGTGCATATCAATAAATGTCGTATAAAAAATATATATAGGCCCATCTATATATTTTAGACAAGAAGATTTTCCCTGTGCCCGTGTGTTTTAGTGTTCATAAATATATATATATATATATACATATATATATATATATATATAGCCCGGCAACTTTCCGTTTTCACATTGATTTATCATTTTATTGCCATTAGTTACATTATTCTCACATATATTTGTTTTTTTATATGCATATTTGTGTCTGTCCGCGTGTGTTTAGGCCTATGTGTTGCTTAAATTACTTGTTATTACTTCTCTTCATTTTAACAAAGAACAATGTTTTATATGAAAAGTACACAGTATAATACGAAAGCGTATTAGGGACATACATGATTTTATTTTTTGACGACTCACTGTCACGTTATAACGAGAAAGTATCTCGTTATAACGAGAATTAAACTATCTCGCTATGACGAGAAACTTTCTCATTATAGCGAGATACTTTCTCGTTAAGATATAGCGTTTCCATCATCCGAGTTATACAAGACTAATTGCCGTAAGGGTACAGTTTAGATAAATACTGCGCCTTTCAAAGTATATTAGAATATCAGTGGTGAATTAAAGAAGAGTAGTAAATAGTATTTTGTAGGGAACTTTTTGCATACGTCTGTAGAAAAGACCGTGTTCAAAAACTGTGGCGTCGGGTGGGAGGGGTGGGTGCAAGGGGGCTGTGACTCCTGCCCCCTCCCCACTCTACTTTTTGGTCGGCTGAAATAATTTATTTATATAGACCGATTGCATAACGACGTGACGAATAGAAAGTATTCTACACAGCAAGTATAGGCGTGCAGTCATGTGTGTCGTTACAAGGGTTTGTCCCATGGCGGGCACTTCAAAACAATACCCTCCTGCGTCCCATAATTTTGTAATGATTTAATTCAAGTAATTGTACTTTTTTAAAACAAATTTTAACAAGTTGTGACCGAAATAACTCATTTGAAACTTTTTGCCTCCCCCCCCCCCCCACACACACTACTACTAACCGTAGATCGAAAACTTTGCGATGTCTCTTTTGGTGAATCCACATAAATTATATTTTTAGCCTATCTGGTCTAATCATGAGTAAAAAAAAATATTTTGAGTTTGTTTGTTTGTTTTTTTTTGGGGGGGGGGGGGTGGTATGGCCCGATGCCTGGGTACGCTACTGACTACATGTACATGTAATTGCAACATTAGTGTACTAAAATATTGATTAAATGCATTGAGTATAGTGAATAAAAGCTTGCTGTTGTTATTAGTTGTATTTCACTCTCCGTCCCTCTCCCGAAAACGCTACCAGTCCACATCACTTACAGCTTCGTGTGGTTGTGCGCCCCCCCCCCCCCCCCACTACTCTCCTTAGGACTTCTCCAAGAACCCGGTGTTTTAAATAAACACACATGGGCACTGCCGGTACCAATGAGGCAATTATACAAACATTTTAATGTGATCGTAGCTCCATACAAAGCTACTTTCTTCATAGTATTGTTATGTAAGATGTTTTCGTTTTTCAACTCTCTTTTCTCTCTTTTCCTTTTCTGTTTTGACCCCCTGCGCCTTCCCTCCCCCGACCCCCCTCCCCCCTAAATCCACCACTGGTCCCGGGGCCTTGGCGTCCTAAAATGGTTACCCCTACATCTTAGATATGCTCCACGGACCCTGGGGGGGGGGGAGTATATCATAAAACTTGCTTATTCAACTAAAAATAGACTGTTTATAGCCACCGTGGTTGGTGTTGATAGAAGATTGAACTGTACACATTTGAGCAATTTTTGCATAGTTTTGTATTACTTATGTAATGTTACAATTGGTATTAATCATTAGCAATGTTATATATTTTTGAACACTAAAACACATTTCTTGTCTAAAATAACCATGGCGACAAGTTTCTTATTTTGTTAAAAAGGGGCATGTCATTTAGACGTTTATACCCAATCATAAGTTTGCTATAATAAACCACAACCCATGATATTTCATTAGGTTGACGACAGGAAGGAGTTTGGCCTTAGTCAGTAGAATTTTTCTGGAAAAAAAGATAATTTGGCTACAAATCATCGATAGTGTTGGTAAAGCTAACACGCCAATCTACTATAGGTTTAAATAGCAATCAATGAACTCTGATATTCTGTAACGTTCACTACCAAAATCCGAGATAATAGGACGCACTGGGGGCATTGAAAGCTTGGGTCATTTTTCAATGGGTTTGTGTATTATCGAAATATAGAGGACCCTGTTTATAGAATTAAGGTCTGATTGTAAAGAGCAATAGTGCATTTTATTAATATAGCCTTTTTTCAAGGGACCGAAGAAGTCTATCGCAATTTCAAACATTTTCAGACCTTATTTCCTTACCAAGTTTTTGGTAATAAAGGGACGTTTAGCTGCCGTTCTACCTCCTCAATCATAATTGTGTCTAGACATGGATGTAATAACTATATCCGAGCATTTGACGGCAGTTTTTATATGGTAAAAAGGTTTGATGTCCTATTAGCTTACGTAAGGCAAGACATGGTTTTGTTTTCTATGGTAAATGACGTCGGCAATTGACTAGCCCTTCATTGCAGCGATAAATCCCAATCAGGTGAAGGTTGTGGCTTTTATCTAGACTAACATAGTTTCGTCAATCGCCATTTTAAAAGCAAAAAGTCTTGCACTGAATCTAGCAATGGACTGATTAATTTGATAATAGGCATATTTACATCTCAGATCTGTCAATTCATAGTCCTCAAATGAAATGCCTTATAATCAAATGTTCAACCGACCATTTAAAAATTGTTCTTTTTTTTACACCAAAAAACTATCTGATGCGTAAGATTTTCACATAGCTAAATAAATTCAAATAAATTACCACACTTCGGCTGTCTGCTTAATGTTTGTAAGCTATCTAATCCTCATGACAATGTTTCTTGTAATTGTGTACAATCTATACTTCGTTTTGGCCTATGATATTACACAATACAAGTGTACATTCCTGTATGAAATACGCTACATGTACACGCACCTAGCTGCGGTCAAGGTTATATCAAAACGCTTACTATACATATATATTAGATTTAATGTATCAATTAAAGTTTACAAAGAAGGTGATTTTCTGCATATTGTCCCCCAGATAAAGTGCAATGTGGGATGGTTGCCAGTTACCACCGGAAGGTCGTGGGTTTCCTCTGGGCATAGAGCCCGGTTTCCTCCCACAATAAAACTGACAACGCCGCCAAATAAATGAAATAATCATGAGCGCGGCGTAAAACACCAAACAACCAACCAACCAGATAAAGTGAGAAGTCATTCATAGTTTTGGTGCAAAATTGTATTGCATCTTTTATAATCAGAAACTAAAATATGGATTTCTTAGGAACACAATAAACGACAAACATGGGCATGCACACGGGTGCCACAGTCATCTCGTTTTAACGAGCTGAAGGTAGACATTCAAAAGGGAATTGATCTGAGATCTATATAAAAAGGACTTGGAATTAGGGAAACAAACAATCCTGCCGATACATTTGAGATTGTGATTGACTGAACTTCGGCGAGCAACTCTTCCACATACTGCGACTGAGTGAAAAATTCATTCAGAATTTTTTCAATTTTTATTTGGCTTAGATTGCATAAAGCCTACAAGTAAAAACTAAACAAAACATAAGATGAAAAGCAATTATCGGTGTTTAGCAATTCAAAATATTAAAATATGCATTTGCAATTGCATTAATAATGTTATATTTACATTTAATAAGCAAAAATAAATCATAAATAATTCTATTATGTGTGCTCGGCTGATTATCATATAAAGTTTTGTGAGTTTCAACCATGGGGATTTCTGTGTGTGTGTTGTATTTTTTCGATGCGTAGTTGCTATTTTATGTAACCTAAAGCAAACTGACAAGTTGCTTAATGACTGCATATTTAAAAGTCAGTCATGTGTATACATTGCTGATGTAATTGCCAAATACCGCTAAGTTTTTTTTTTCATACCGTTTCTGTCTAGATATGTTGAGGACATATACAAATCTTTATTCTGCACATTAAGCTAATAGCTTATTTTGTGCAACAATTATATACAATAATTTTCATTTTGTTAATTTGGGTATTGAAGAAATATATATACATAGAGGGTTGGTAAACTAAGGAAAACTAATAATGTTCAGTTTACAACATCAACAAACATGTTTTAAATCTGGGAGCGATTATGTACACAAATATATTGGCTATTTTTTCTAATTTAAACACACTTTTCACAGGAGTATACAAATACGATAGAAAGGACATTGTACAATCACATAGATATATACATAAAAAACAAAAAGGCACAATTGACTACTTACATGTTTCACCAGCGCTAGCAAATGAAGAGTAAGAATTATGAAATGTTATTTTACATGCATTCTTTAATCAACTATAAAAGTGTTTAAATTTTGATAAATTGAACTTTGATAAATTGAACTTGGCCGTCAAGATTGTGTCACACATTGGCCTCTTGATTACTGAATTTGAAACGTTTTGATTGGGTGATAAATGAACAAACAGATGAAAATATCAGTTTATTGATCTCTTCGTTGATGTCATCGGAATCATATAGTATTAACGTTGTCGTAAGATCCCCATCATATCCATGTGATCTTAAATGATCAAACATGGATGTGCGCGGCATGAGGAATCTTCTGCAATGAAGAAAGTAATGAGTGGCCGTTTCAGTGGGATAGCCACATGAACATTTTGGTGAATCGTTTGTTTTCTACTGCGTTTGGGGCGTAATGCGAAATAAATGAAAATCAAGTACTATTTCTAGACACATATGCTTTCCAGAATCATCACTCAATTATTTGTTCGTGTTATAAACGTTGGAATTGAAACTATATTTACCTCTATATGTTCTCGTAATGGGAGAGGTTTATAGGCTTGTCCAATAAGTGCACTTAATTATTCTTACATTAATTTCATGCAATTCAAATTAAGACGTGTTAAGGTGCAGCATATATAAACATGTCTCCACGCATTTGTCTTTATCTATTCTAATATCTCTACACACGGTAACGTTCACGAACTATCTCCGTACTTTGTGAAGGTATAGCTACTGTGAGTTGTAGATCGAAGAAAGACGGAACATTCCAGGTAAGGAACTGTCAACATCGAACTGTTTCATAAATACTCATAGTTAAGACAATACTCATCAAAAACAAAATGATTGTCGATGGACTAAAGAAAATCCGTATGATTTGATACGATCAAACGTTCTCAAGATTTTGAGTGGAAACAACAATTCATAGATTGGGAATAGGGTAAATTGGTTGTGACGGTCGTGGTCAAAATCGGATAATCCTTTAAAGCAATCTAATTGTCCTTTGCTCAACACAAAAGTTCTAACTGGTAATTCTTTAGAAAAAATAGAACAATAAAACAAAATTTGTAGTTTTAGTTGACATTTTGTCAGCTCATACCGGTCAAATGTAGTTTTTAGTTGACATTTTGTCAGCTCACACCAGTCAAATGTTTTCTTGCAAGATATTTAGGTTGATGGTTTAAAAATTGAATGAGTGATTCAAACTGAGTATAAATTTCATATCAGAGATAATTTCAGAGAAGTCGATCTTGTCTTCTTATAGCATCCGTTTGTTGAATTATTTGGGGTGCTCCAGAAAACGATTATTAATAACTAATCTGCACGCATTGTCGAGAGATGTGTGTGCCATTGGTATCACGTGTCAAGCACATAGCTGTATGTTTCCTGCTTAGTTAATCAATTTCATTTTTTCTTTAATCATTGTGTTAAAAAAAACAAATAAACGTAAACTTGGCAACTTGGTCAAACTTTTCCACACATGCATAAGATCCATAGTAAAATTTCGACCATTTTATAGAGAAATCAACAAACTTCAAAACACCTGTCAGCTACACTTTCTACAAGATAGAAAAAATGTTCGAGAAATCCAGATCTTACACATTTACTACATGGATTGTGGACCGTTTCCAAAAGTGGAACCTTTCAAATTTGAGGCACAATGGGACAGTCTCATTTTCAAAGTACATGTAATGTACAGAAATACAAACAAGGAAAGAAAACGAGTTACTAATATTTTTGTTCCGTTTATGAACTATTCTATCAGTTTTATCTGTAGTTTTACTCACCTAAATAGGATCCAAAGAAATGATTTTCTCTACTGGCCTATTGCGTTCTTGTGACTAATTTTTCGTTTATTCAACATTACATTTGTGCCGTAAATCTTGCGAGACTGGAACATTTGTTGTTTAGAGAGCTGACCAAGGGAGATAATTTTCCTGTTAGTAAATAGAACGTAATCCTATTGAGTCTTCTCTTTTCTCTGGAGGCTTGGATAGGGGTGAGGGGTCTTTCAGTCCAAAACAAAAGAATGAAAAAAATCTGAATGGGATTTTCACTTGATCGTCCTATGTTGAAAAGTCGCCTGATACTCGGCAAATGTCAGTGTGTTCCTCGGACAAATATCCAGCCTTTCTCTCTCGCTAAACCTTACAACCCTACAACAAGTGATATGATCTTCAAAGCGGCATAAAACACCAAAATAGACAATGTCCAGAGTACCCGGGCATCTCCCATTACATTCTTCCAAACGAAAAAATAAACAAACGGTTTTAGACTTCTATAATATCTTCAGATATGCAAAATGTCCAAATGAGTTGCCCCAACATACAGTTGATCATGAACACTTAAACACACAGGCACGGGGAAAATCTTTTTGTCTATAATAACGATGGAGACAAGTTTCTAATTGTGTTAAAAAGATGTATATCATTTAGAGCTTAATAACCGATTATAAGTTGTTGTAATAAACTAAAACTCATGATATATCATTAGGTTGAAGACAGACACGAGTTTGAGTATATATATATTGATATCCTTGTGGCAACTGGTCCAGATTGTAGACACCACATTCGACAAAGAGACCGTAGTGTACACAACGCTGTGGTACTTCAGTTTTAAAATACCCACATAATAAGTATCTGTTTGGTGTTAGGGATTTGTACTTGAGGAAAATAGTTTTATTTTACGATTCATTCGGATCCATGTGTATCATATGAAATATAACTGCCATTTCAATTGTCAAAGGAAGGGTTTGAAATATTTACGTTGAAATTTAAAAAAATCGTATTTCAGAAACTCATATGAACTGAAGATTTGTGCTATAGCCGGGATCTAATAAATGAGGAAAGCTCCTGGTAAAAACAACACACAGTTAGCCAATTCTGTATTAACGAAATTTGTTAACTCGTGACAGGGAGATGTCCAGAAGACTTAAAAAAGATCGCTAAATTGGGTGCTTTCTTACTGCTGTTTAAACAAAGATTAGGTTTCTACATGATTATTGGTAACTTACCTAGCTCCCATGGACCGCTGGGTAGCATGTTTTATTTGGTAACTCCTAATAGTCATCTTTGTTTGGGTCTTAATAATTGAGTGGGCTTAGTTGAGCACGCTTACGGTCTCTTTGACTGCGTGTGTTGTGTATTCTGGGCAGTTTGTTTACTGACTGATAACAGATAACAATAGTAGCAGGGAATTTCCTCAATAAGTCTTGAAATTTACTTATTTGTTGGAAATTTGACTTAAGGCCTTCAGTCTAGATTGATTACTTCTTATATTTCTGCTAATTTGAGGATCAACAAAAAATCTCAACTAACTCAGGCAGTGTGTCCTTTTTTGAGGAAACCTTTTGTCTAAATACAGGTTCTCAATCATTCGATTTATGGTCCGGATTGACACGACCAAGTCAACGTTTATCGCGATTTGATATCCAGCGATGCGTAACCTATTAGTAAATTAGTGTAGAAACATTCCTTGACCAATGAGCCGTGAAGCGTTTTTGTTGAATGACTAACTTCGAATCACGAACACTGAAACAAATAAAAAATCGTGACTACTAATTAAAAATATATTAAGAAGAATGTGGTAAATTAACCAAAAATAGCTAAAAAAATACATCTTCCAGTTAATTACATTTTTGAAAACAAAACAAAGCTTTACCTTAGAGAGATATTTTATATTGGCATTAGGTGTCAAATATTTGGAATATTTCGTTGAAACAGAATGCGCTAGTTCTTGGTCATTTTTATCTAAAAGTACAAAATAAGAGGTCTCTGCTATTACCAATATTGAAGATGTACATTAAGGTTGTTTTAAGCACCAAACCACCAAAAATGAACGCTTATTCAAATTTTGTCTTCAATTCGTGCGGCCTAATGACTTTGTGAATATGTTTTATTTCTGAGACAATCCAAACGCTGAACTTCTCTGGACAATCAAAAATCTTAATTTTGGCAGCTCATGCCACTGCAATCAAATGTGATTTTACCAATAGAAAATCACATTGTTTAACACATAAGTGCATAAGTAGTTAGTAGTGAGTGATAAGTTAATTAGAAGAGATAAATTGACATAGACAGCAGCTATATAAACTGGAATTATTAAATCACGACCCAATTTTACATGTAGGTAGTTGGCTAAGACAAAGGCCAATGACAACGTTGTCTTCGTGTTTATTGCAAAGGATGAATGCTAGCACCGAAATTGACCCGAAACGGTGCGAGTTGTCGTACCGACTTACAGGATATCATTAAAATGGATGCTATAAATTGGTCAGTAAGATTTGTCAATCAATCAAATGCATTTATTTGAATAGCATGCTACAAGTCCGTAGGACAAATCGCACTGTGAGAACGGGCCGAAAGCTGATTGTTCCATATTCTCATAAATAAGTACCAAAATAAAAAACTGTCCGTCCATATCAATTTTGGTCGATTGATTGCTTGATTTATTGGCGTTTTACGCCGTACTCAAGATTAGTTTACTTTATAGATGTGTTGCCAAGTTTAGGGAGGAACGCTTTGCTCGGGTAAAACCCATGACCTTCGCAGAGTACCTGGTAACTCCACCTAGCCATCGAGGTGTACATTAATTTTAGAGCAGTTGTTATAACCAACAAAAACGTTCCAATGTACTCATACAATTTTTCATTAGGCGTATTAGTACATAATTTAGGTTCAATCCAATTTTTCGGAACCTTGACATATCACTTGATCTTATATGATGCTGTATATGGAAGAGCTACCACAGGCCGGCGGGTTCTAAGATCCCCAAAATATACAGGCTTAAAAACTCAGACTCGGGGTTTGATTTGATTTTTGTAAATTTATGATGCCTGCCACATGACCTTGCACCGGGTTTCTTCTTCGATCTTCTCCACTGTCATTTTCATATTTATTTCAGGCTCAAAAAATGAAAACTAAGGTTGCCTTGTTGGTTTTGATGGTTGCGGCATTTGGCTGGGCGGACCCTATTAGGAAGAAACGACAGACCCCAGGAGGAGTACCTGGGGGAATGGCTGGAATGCCCGGGGGCATGGGAGCATTAGATCTTTTCCAAAACCCTATGTTCAACTTAATGGGAATGGCTGAAAGTGAGTTAATATTGCTGGGAACCTATCTCTCACTGACTGGTAGATTTTAAATCTTCTCTCACTCACTGGTAGATGTTAAATCTTCTCTCACAGACTGGTAGATGTTAAATCTTCTCTCACTCACTGGTAGATGTTAAATCTTCTCTTACAGACTGGTAGATGTTAAATCTTCTCTCACTGACTGGTAGACGTTAAATCTTCTCTCACTGACTGGTAGATGTTAAATCTTCTCTCACTGACTGGTAGACGTTAAATCTTCTCTCACTCACTGGTAGATGTTAAATCTTCTCTCACTGACTGGTAGATGTTAAATCTTCTCTCACTGACTGGTAGACGTTAAATCTTCTCTCACTCACTGGTAGATGTTAAATCTTCTCTCACTGATTGGTAGATGTTAAATCTTCTCTCACTGACTGGTAGACGTTAAATCTTCTCTCACTCACTGGTAGATGTTAAATCTTTTCTCACTGACTGGTAGACGTTAAATCTTCTCTCACTGACTGGTAGATGTTAAATCTTCTCTCACTGACTGGTAGACGTTAAATCTTCTCTCACTCACTGGTAGATGTTAAATCTTCTCTCACTGACTGGTAGATGTTAAATCTTCTCTCACTGACTGGTAGACGTTAAATCTTCTCTCACTGACTGGTAGACGTTAAATCTTCTCTCACTCACTGGTAGACGTTAAATCTTCTCTAACAGACTGGTAGACGTTAAATCTTCTCTAGATGTTAAATCTATTCTGGCTCACTGGTAGATGTTAAATCTATTCTGGACCATTGATAGACGTTAAATCTTTGCTCACAGACTGATAGACGTTAAATCTCCTCTTATTTGCTGGTAGATGTTAAATCTTTTCTGACTGACGGGTAGACGTTAAATCTGTGCTCACAGACTGGTAGATGTTAAATCTTCTCTCACAGACTGGCATACGTTAAATCTTCTCTCACAGACTGGCAGACGTTATATCTTCTCTCACTGACTGGTAGACGTTAAATCTGCTCTCACAGACTGGTAGACGTTAAATCTTCTCTCACAGACTGGCAGACGTTAACTCTTCTCTCACTGACTGGCAGACGTTAACTCTTCTCTCACAGACTGGCAGACGTTAACTCTTCTCTCACTGACTGGCAGACGTTAACTCTTCTCTCACTAACTGGTAGATGTTAAATCTTTTCTGACTGACTGGTAGACGTTAAATCTGTGCTCACAGACTGGTAGATGTTAAATCTTCTCTCACAGACTGGCAGACGTTAAATCTTCTCTCACAGACTGGCAGACGTTAAATCTTCTCTCACTGACTGGCAGACGTTAAATCTTCTCTCACTGGCTGGTAGATGTTAAATCTTCTCTCACTGACTGGTAGACGTTAAATCTTCTCTCACTGACTGACAGACGTTAACTCTTCTCTCACTGACTGGCAGACGTTAACTCTTCTCTCACTGACTGGTAGACGGTAAATCTTCTCTCACAGACTGGCAGACGTTAACTCTTCTCTCACTGACTGGTAGACGTTAAATCTTCTCTCACAGACTGGCAGACGTTAACTCTTCTCTCACTCACTGGTAGATGTTAATTCTTCTCTCACAGACTGGCAGACGTTAACTCTTCTCTCACTGACTGGCAGACGTTAACTCTTCTCTCACTGACTGGTAGACGTTAAATCTTCTCTCACTGACTGGTAGATGTTAAATCTTCTCTCACTGACTGGTAGACGTTAAATTTTCTCTCACTGACTGGTAGATGTTAAATCTTCTCTCACTCACTGGTAGATGTTAAATCTTCTCTCACAGACTGGTAGACGTTAAATCTTCTCTCACTGACTGTTAGATGTTAAATCTTCTCTCACTGACTGGTAGACGTTAAATCTTCTCTCACTCACTGGTAGATGTTAAATCTTCTCTCACTGACTGGTAGACGTTAAATCTTCTCTCACTCACTGGTAGATGTTAAATCTTCTCTCACTGACTGGTAGATGTTAAATCTTCTCTCACTGACTGGTAGATGTTAAATCTTCTCTCACAGACTGGTAGATGTTAAATCTTCTCTCACAGACTGGTAGACGTTAAATCTTCTCTCACTGACTGGTAGACGTTAAATCTTCTCTCACTGACTGGTAGACGTTAAATCTTCTCTCACAGACTGGTAGATGTTAAATCTTCTCTCACAGACTGGTAGACGTTAAATCTTCTCTCAATGACTGGTAGATGTTAAATCTTCTCTCACTGACTGGTAGACGTTAAATCTTCTCTCACTGACTGGTAGATGTTAAATCTTCTCTCACTGACTGGTAGACGTTAAATCTTCTCTCACTGACTGGTAGATGTTAAATCTTCTCTCACTCACTGGTAGACGTTAAATCTTCTCTCACTCACTGGTAGACGTTAAATCTTCTCTCACTCACTGGTAGACGTTAAATCTTCTCTCACTGACTGGTAGACGTTAAATCTTCTCTCACTGACTGATAGATGTTAAATCTTCTTTCCGTTTCAATCCGTAAAATGATGGGACGGTTGCAGGGATATGGCTTACGTTGTAATGCCCCTGTAGCGACACGCATTACTACACACATGTAAAGATTATTTAGATTAATTTCCAAGCGCGATGTTATCCCTCCTATGACGTCACTAGGCAATCGGTATATTGACCGTCGTAATGATATATCAGCTTTACATGTATGTCCTGAAAACGTTTAATGATTCACTTTATGCATTGTCATTCTTCAGGTGACATGGTGATGGGGATGTGCGGGATGACACAAAGGTCGCCAGCAGAGAACTTTTACCTGTACCTTAACGAACCGCCGGAGAGTGGTCAGTTTATGACATTCTGCCAGTGTGTGCCTGCAGGTTCGTGCGAATCTTACGTCCTTAGTTCCAGGAATTATGAATGCACAGGTGCCACAGCTCCGACGGTTGGTAGGTTTTCTCCATTTGAATGCTGCTGCGGAAGTAAGAAGAAATAGACGCAATGGCTTTTGGCACAACATAGTGGAATCGCAATCGGCTTCAGCATCTAAATAAGATATTTCAATATGTCGGGTCCGATAACGCCACAATATTACCTCCACTCTGCTCTAGGGTATTTGAAATACGAAAATCCACGAGTTAAGCTCCGCTGGGACCAATTGTCATTCTATACTTTTTATCTAAGTTCAAAACTATTCAGTATGTTAACAACTTGTATACTTTGCGAAGTCGTCGATGTGAAAGACAATGTTATAAATGAAATTTGTACTAGTTAGTCCTGTGGCAAAGATATAATTTACTTTGGCACAAAGTTTGCCCAGACAGTTATATACATATATCCATTTACGTTTTCTATGTTTATCGATGACATAAGTTTTTAAAATAATTGTTTTTTCTTTGTTGTTCATAGAAAGTCTATCAGGTGTTTCGTTTTCTCCCGACGCCTAACGTTTGTACAAACTAAATTTTTTTCTAAGGAAATAAAAGTTTTCTGTTTTCAAATTTTCATCTCGGTTAATTACATTTATATTGATTTGTATATACTTGTTTTTTTACAAGCAAAACTTCATTTTGCAAGCAAAATGGCAAACGAGTCTTAACAGTATTGATGAACTTTTTAGGAGGAAGGGTAACACTCAAGGGGGAATTCTGATATTGTTCTCCAATAAATACTAGTAAATGTGGTAGTTTAAAGGCACACTTGCCGCGAAAATCCAGAAGACTGTTTACATTAAAAACAGTGGACGGGTTTCTGTATTTTTCCCAGACAGAAAAAGTTAGGAACTTTTTATTTTTACCAGAAATTGAAAGTTTTGACATCATTTAGTATTTTTAATTTGAAATTGAAAAACAGATTTTTGAAGTACCCGTAATGCCAACAAACTTCGAACCTAATCGTGTGCAACAGTGCTGTAAGGGTTTGAGTCGTGTTGGCGATCTAACGACATAGTATAGAATTACATACTAACGATCGAGTAAGAGGAACTATAAAAGCCTGCCGAGTGCAAACCACAGACAAAAAAAGCTTGAATGAGGGTAATCCAACAGTTAAGTTAACCAACGCTGATCGGTGTTGTTGTTGTAATCGAGCTTCGATTCTTCGTTTGTTTTTCCCCGTCATTTATACATTCTAAACCTAATTGGACATGCTTTATATGTGCTATGTTTTAGCTGTAGTAAGCTCGTGCAAATTGGTTTTCTTAACAAATGTCAAACAGGCTACGGCGGCAAGTGGGCCTTTAAGTGCAAGTAGTGTGCAAATTCCAATCATCTGTACAGCACAATTAACATTAAAAACTCTTCAACGATAGAATTTGGTCAAATAACATTTACCACTACTGTATTTAAATGGAGAATATAAATCAGTGCAGACCTTTCATTAAGCGGATCCAAAGGCAGCTTGCGCTGACGATAAACACGCGTCTAACTACTGCCTTAAAATGGCATGAGCTGCCAAAATTCTCACTTTTTTCATACTTTCTGATCGTTACGACAGTGAGAGGCCTTGAAGGCCATCAAGAAACTAAATGATTAACGTTGGAATGAGGAAAATGTATACAGTATGTGGCCTATACGAACCGGAAACGTTTTCGAAAAGTAAACAAAATTTAAATAACCAGGACGACCATTCAATCATTCTAAGTCGAAGTTAGTTCAAAACAATACTTTATCGTACATTTTCGAGACTAGAAGCACCAACACGCTGATGGGACGATAAAAATAAGGAAAACCTGTTTCTCTTAATTCTATATATGGTATAAACAATTTGCCACTCAACCCCTTTCCGAATATTTTTTGTGTGTTTTCATGACTTGTTGATGTCACGCGAAATAATAAATATCACTTACGGGTTGTTTCTTATCAAAGTAATTCAGTATGGATAATTAATCCCATCCATCCACACAACATATACAGGTATTATACAAACGACAAAGAAGAAATGAAAAAAAGAAACAATGATATGGTAAATTATATTTTACTTGAATAAACAATATAATGATACCTAATTATCATTCTACCGCTGCGAGTGTGTGATAGACACTGCAGGTTAGTTTAGGCCGTTGGTATACGGCACACGGCATCATTTTGCGCAGGGAAGAAAATTCTAAAATATGACCTGAAGGCTCCGATCCGGCTGAAGTTGGTTCCCTATTCCCAGTTCCCTATTCCCAGTTCCTTATTCCTAGTTCCCTATTCCCAGTTCCTTATTCGAAATAATTTTCTTATCATAGGTGTAATTAATCACAAATAAGACTTTGGTTCTACATATGGACAAAATTATTCCGGTTATGTTTTTTTTCAAGGTTTGTTGGCTGATTTGATGCCTTTTTAGTACACACCTAAAATGTTTTCGGTCCATGACACAAATTAAGTTAGAGCACAGGTTAAAACTCGAACTTTGCGGCTTACATGGCAAAACTAATATTGCATAAGTCGATAACGAAGTGTACTTTAATTTGGCGGTGCATCTATCCCGGCACAGGACTTGTATCCGCCGACACAGGCAAACATGTATATTTTTCTAAATTCCAACTTAGGAAATGAAAACAGGGTACGAGTCTAAACTATTGTCTGTGCCGGGCAAAATGTATATAGCCTGAGTAGGCATTGGACAGCAGAACCTGTTTACGTTGCTTGTATCCCGGCACACGGCACAGATCCACAGGCACAGGTGAAAACTTAAAGCTCTTTATATTCTGTTAGATTATGCAATTTTGTATAGGGAAGCAATGTATGAGTCTTAACTATTGTCTGTGCCGGGCAAAACAAATATTGCATAAGTAGACAAGAAAGAGTATTTCAATTTGGCGTTGCATTTATCCCGGCACAGCACTTGGATCTGTCGGCACAGGCAAAAGCCTAAAGGTATCAATAATCTCAATTCGAATAAGGAAACAATGTACGAGTCTTAACTATTGTCTGTGCCGGGCAAAACAAATATTGCATAAGTAGACAACAAAGGGTACTTCAATTTAGCGTTGCATTTATCCCGGCACAGCTCTTGGATCTGTCGGCACAGGCAAAAATGTATATTTTTCTCAATTCCAACTTAGGTAATGAAAACAATATACGAGTCTTAACTATTGTCTGTGCCGGAAAAAATATATATGGCCTGAGTAGACATTGGACAGCAGAACCTGTTTACGTTGCTTGTATCCCGGCACACGGCACAGATCCACAGGCACTGGCGAAAACTTAAAGCTCTTTATATTCTGTTAGATTATGCAATTTTGAATAGGGAAGCAATGTATGAGTCTTAACTATTGTCTGTGCCGGGTAAAACAAATATTGCATAAGTAGACAACAAAGAGTACTTCAATTTGGCGTTGCATTTATCCCGGCACAGCATTTAGATCTGTCGGCACAGGCAAAAGTCTAAAGGTATCAATAATCTCATTTCGAATAAGGAAACAATGTACGAGTCTTAACTTTTGTCTGTGCCGGGCAAAACAAATATTGCATAAGTAGACAACAAAGAGTACTTCAATTTAGCGTTGCATTTATCCCGGCACAGCATATGGATCTGTCGGCACAGGCAAAAATGTATATTTTTCTCAATTCCAACTTAGGTAATGAAAACAAGGTACGAGTCTAAACTATTGTCTGTGTCGGGCAGAATGTATATAGCCTGAGTAGGCATTGGACAGCAGAACCTTTGTACGTTGTGTGTATCCCGGCACACGGCACAGATCCACAGGCACAGGCGAAAACTTAAAGCTCTTTATATTCTGTTAGATTATGCAATTTGAATAGGGAAGCAATGTATGAGTCTTAACTATTGTCTGTGCCGGGCAAAACAAATATTGCATAAGTAGACAAGAAAGAGTACTTCAATTTGACGTTGCATTTATCCCGGCACAGCACTTGGATCTGTCGGCACAGGCAAAACTGTATATTTTTCTCAATTCCAACTTAGGTAATGAAAATTAGGTACGAGTCGAAACTATTGTCTGTGCCGGGCAAAATGTATATAGCCTGAGTAGGCATTGGACAACAGAACCTGTTTACTTTGCTTGTATCCCGGCACACGGCACCGATCCACAGGCACAGGCGAAAACTTAAAGCTCTTTATATTCTGTTAGATTATGCAATTTTGAATAGGGAAGCAATGTTTGAGTCTTAATTAAGCGGCGTGCCGGGCAAAACAAATTTTGCACAGGTAGACAACAAAGAGTACTTCATTTTGGCCTTGCATTTATACCGGCACAGCACTTGGATCTATCGGCACAGGCAAAAGTCTAAAGGTACCAATAATCTCATTTCGAATAAGGAAACAATGTACGAGTCTTAAATATTGTCTTGTTTCCCGGCACACGGCACCGATCCACAGGCACAGGCTAAAAACTTAAAGCTCTTTATATTCTGTTAGATTATGCAATTTTGAATAGGGAAGCAATGTTTGAGTCTTAATTAAGCGGCGTGCCGGGCAAAACAAATTTTGCACAGGTAGACAACAAAGAGTACTTCATTTTGGCCTTGCATTTATACCGGCACAGCACTTGGATCTGTCGGCACAGGCAAAAGCCTAAAGGTATCAATAATCTCAATTATAATAAGGAAACAATGTACGAGTCTTAACTATTGTCTGTGCCGGGCAAAACAAATATTGCATAAGTAGACAACAAAGGGTACTTCAATTTGGCGTTGCATTTATCCCGGCACAGCTCTTGGATCTGTCGGCACAGGCAAAAATGTATATTTTTCTCAATTCCAACTTAGGTAATGAAAACAATATACGAGTCTTAACTATTGTCTGTGCCGGAAAAAATGTATATGGCCTGAGTTGACATTGGACAGCAGTACCTGTTTACGTTGCTTGTATCCCGGCACACGGCACAGATCCACAGGCACTGGCGAAAACTTAAAGCTCTTTATATTCTGTTAGATTATGCAATTTTGAATAGGGAAGCAATGTATGAGTCTTAACTATTGTATGTGCCGGGTAAAACAAATATTGCATAAGTAGACAACAAAGAGTACTTCAATTTGGCGTTGCATTTATCCCGGCACAGCTCTTGGATCTGTCGGCACAGGCAAAAATGTATATTTTTCTCAATTCCAACTTAGGTAATGAAAACAATATACGAGTCTTAACTATTGTCTGTGCCGGAAAAAATATATATGGCCTGAGTAAACATTGGACAGCAGAACCTGTTTACGTTGCTTGTATCCCGGCACACGGCACAGATCCACAGGCACTGGCGAAAACTTAAAGCTCTTTATATTCTGTTAGATTATGCAATTTTGAATAGGGAAGCAATGTATGAGTCTTAACTATTGTCTGTGCCGGGTAAAACAAATATTGCATAAGTAGACAACAAAGAGTACTTCAATTTGGCGTTGCATTTATCCCGGCACATCATTTAGATCTGTCGGCACAGGCAAAAGTCTAAAGGTATCAATAATCTCATTTCGAATAAGGAAACAATGTACGAGTCTTAACTTTTGTCTGTGCCGGGCAAAACAAATATTGCATAAGTAGACAACAAAGAGTACTTCAATTTAGCGTTGCATTTATCCCGGCACAGCATATGGATCTGTCGGCACAGGCAAAAATGTATATTTTTCTCAATTCCAACTTAGGTAATGAAAACAAGGTACAAGTCTAAACTATTGTCTGTGTCGGGCAGAATGTATATAGCCTGAGTAGACATTGGACAGCAGAACCTTTGTACGTTGTGTGTATCCCGGCACACGGCACAGATCCACAGGCACAGGCGAAAACTTAAAGCTCTTTATATTCTGTTAGATTATGCAATTTGAATAGGGAAGCAATGTATGAGTCTAAACTATTGTCTGTGCCGGGCAAAACAAATATTGCATAAGTAGACAAGAAAGAGTACTTCAATTTGGCGTTGCATTTATCCCGGCACAGCACTTGGATCTGTCGGCACAGGCAAAACTGTATATTTTTCTCAATTCCAACTTAGGTAATGAAAATTAGGTACGAGTCGAAACTATTGTCTGTGCCGGGCAAAATGTATATAGCCTGAGTAGGCATTGGACAACAGAACCTGTTTACTTTGCTTGTATCCCGGCACACGGCACCGATCCACAGGCACAGGCGAAAACTTAAAGCTCTTTATATTCTGTTAGATTATGCAATTTTGAATAGGGAAGCAATGTTTGAGTCTTAATTAAGCGGCGTGCCGGGCAAAACAAATTTTGCACAGGTAGACAACAAAGAGTACTTCATTTTGGCCTTGCATTTATACCGGCACAGCACTTGGATCTATCGGCACAGGCAAAAGTCTAAAGGTACCAATAATCTCATTTCGAATAAGGAAACAATGTACGAGTCTTAAATATTGTCTTGTATCCCGGCACACGGCACCGATCCACAGGCACAGGCGAAAACTTAAAGCTCTTTATATTCTGTTAGATTATGCAATTTTGAATAGGGAAGCAATGTTTGAGTCTTAATTAAGCGGCGTGCCGGGCAAAACAAATTTTGCACAGGTAGACAACAAAGAGTACTTCATTTTGGCCTTGCATTTATACCGGCACAGCACTTGGATCTGTCGGCACAGGCAAAAGCCTAAAGGTATCAATAAGCTCAATTCGAATAAGGAAACAATGTACGAGTCTTAACTATTGTCTGTGCCGGGCAAAACAAATATTGCATAAGTAGACAACAAAGGGTACTTCAATTTGGCGTTGCATTTATCCCGGCACAGCTCTTGGATCTGTCGGCACAGGCAAAAATGTATATTTTTCTCAATTCCAACTTAGGTAATGAAAACAATATACGAGTCTTAACTATTGTCTGTGCCGAAAAAAATGTATATGGCCTGAGTTGACATTGGACAGCAGTACCTGTTTACGTTGCTTGTATCCCGGCACACGGCACAGATCCACAGGCACTGGCGAAAACTTAAAGCTCTTTATATTCTGTTAGATTATGCAATTTTGAATAGGGAAGCAATGTATGAGTCTTAACTATTGTCTGTGCCGGGTAAAACAAATATTGCATAAGTAGACAACAAAGAGTACTTCAATTTGGCGTTGCATTTATCCCGGCACAGCATTTGGATCTGTCGGCACAGGCAAAAGTCTAAAGGTATCAATAATCTCATTTCGAATAAGGAAACAATGTACGAGTCTTAACTATTGTCTGTGCCGGGCAAAACAAATATTGCATAAGTAGACAACAAAGAGTACTTTAATTTAGCGTTGCATTTATCCCGGCACAGCATATGGATCTGTCGGCACAGGCAAAAATGTATATTTTTCTCAATTCCAACTTAGGTAATGAAAACAAGGTACGAGTCTAAACTATTGTCTGTGCCGGGCAAAATGTATATAGCCTGAGTAGGCATTAGACAGCAGAACCTTTTTACGTTGTGTGTATCCCGGCACACGGCACAGATCCACAGGCACAGGCGAAAACTTAAAGCTCTTTATATTCTGTTAGATTATGCAATTTGAATAGGAAAGCAATGTATGAGTCTTAACTATTGTCTGTGCCGGGCAAAACAAATATTGCATAAGTAGACAAGAAAGAGTACTTCAATTTGGCGTTGCATATATCCCGGCACAGCACTTGGATCTGTCGGCACAGGCAAAAATGTATATTTTTCTCAATTCCAACTTAGGTAATGAAAATTAGGTACGAGTCAAAACTATTGTCTGTGCCGGGCAAAATGTATATAGCCTGAGTAGGCATTGGACAACAGAACCTGTTTACTTTGCTTGTATCCCGGCACACGGCACCGATCCACAGGCACAGGCGAAAACTTAAAGGTCTTTATATTCTGTTAGATGATGCAATTTTGAATAGGGAAGCAATGTTTGAGTCTTAATTAAGCGGCGTGCCGGGCAAAACAAATATTGCATAAGTAGACAACAAAGAGTACTTCATTTTGGCCTTGCATTTATACCGGCACAGCACTTGGATCTATCGGCACAGGCAAAAGTCTAAAGGTACCAATAATCTCAGTTCGAATAAGGAAACAATGTACGAGTCTTAAATATTGTCTGTGCCGGGCAAAACAAATATTGCATAAGTAGACAACAAAGAGTACTTCAATTTGGCGTTGCATTTATCCCGGCACAGCATTTGGATCTGTCGGCACAGGCAAAATTCTAAAGGTATCAATATTCTCATTTCGAATAAGGAAACAATGTACGAGTCTTAACTATTGTATGTGCCGGGCACAACAAATATTGCATACGTAGACAACACAGAGTACTTCAATTTGGCGTTGCATTTATCCCGGCACAGCACTTGGATCTGTCGGCACAGGCAAAAATGTATATTTTTCTCAATTACAACTTAGGTAATGAAAACAAGGTACGAGTCTAAACTATTGTCTGTGCCGGGCGAAATGTATATAGCCTGAGTAGGCATTGGACAGCAGAACCTGTTTACGTTGCTTGTATCCCGGCACACGGCACAGACCCACAGGCACAGGCAAAAACTTAAAGCTCTTTATATTCTGTTAGATTATGCAATTTTAAATAGGGAAGCAATGTATGAGTCTTAACTATTGTCTGAGCCGGGCAAAACAAATATTGCATAGGTAGACAACAAAGAGTACTTCAATTTGGCGTTGCATTTATCCCGGCACAGCACTTGGATCTGTCGGCACAGGCAAAACTGTATATTTTTCTCAATTCCAACTTAGGTAATGAAAATTAGGTACGAGTCGAAACTATTGTCTGTGCCGGGCAAAATGTATATAGCCTGAGTAGGCATTGGACAACAGAACCTGTTTACTTTGCTTGTATCCCGGCACACGGCACCGATCCACAGGCACAGGCGAAAACTTAAAGCTCTTTATATTTTGTTAGATTATGCAATTTTGAATAGGGAAGCAATGTTTGAGTCTTAATTAAGCGGCGTGCCGGGCAAAACAAATTTTGCACAGGTAGACAACAAAGAGTACTTCATTTTGGCCTTGCATTTATACCGGCACAGCACTTGGATCTGTCGGCACAGGCAAAAGCCTAAAGGTATCAATAATCTCAATTCGAATAAGGAAACAATGTACGAGTCTTAACTATTGTCTGTGCCGGGCAAAACAAATATTGCATAAGTAGACAACAAAGGGTACTTCAATTTGGAGTTGCATTTATCCCGGCACAGCTCTTGGATCTGTCGGCACAGGCAAAAATGTATATTTTTCTCAATTCCAACTTAGGTAATGAAAACAATATACGAGTCTTAACTATTGTCTGTGCCGGAAAAAATGTATATGGCCTGAGTAGACATTGGACAGCAGTACCTGTTTACGTTGCTTGTATCCCGGTACACGGCACAGATCCACAGGCACTGGCGAAAACTTAAAGCTCTTTATATTCTGTTAGATTATGCAATTTTGAATAGGGAAGCAATGTATGAGTCTTAACTATTGTCTGTGCCGGGTAAAACAAATATTGCATAAGTAGACAACAAAGAGTACTTCAATTTGGCGTTGCATTTATCCCGGCACAGCATTTGGATCTGTCGGCACAGGCAAAAGTCTAAAGGTATCAATAATCTCATTTCGAATAAGGAAACAATGTACGAGTCTTAACTATTGTCTGTGCCGGGCAAAACAAATATTGCATAAGTAGACAACAAAGAGTACTTCAATTTAGCGTTGCATTTATCCCGGCACAGCATATGGATCTGTCGGCACAGGCAAAAATGTATATTTTTCTCAATTCCAACTTAGGTAATGAAAACAAGGTACGAGTCTAAACTATTGTCTGTGCCGGGCAAAATGTATATAGCCTGAGTAGGCATTAGACAGCAGAACCTTTTTACGTTGTGTGTATCCCGGCACACGGCACAGATCCACAGGCACAGGCGAAAACTTAAAGCTCTTTATATTCTGTTAGATTATGCAATTTGAATAGGAAAGCAATGTATGAGTCTTAACTATTGTCTGTGCCGGGCAAAACAAATATTGCATAAGTAGACAAGAAAGAGTACTTCAATTTGGCGTTGCATTTATCCCGGCACAGCACTTGGATCTGTCGGCACAGGCAAAAATGTATATTTTTCTCAATTCCAACTTAGGTAATGAAAATTAGGTACGAGTCGAAACTATTGTCTGTGCCGGGCAAAATGTATATAGCCTGAGTAGGCATTGGACAACAGAACCTGTTTACTTTGCTTGTATCCCGGCACACGGCACCGATCCACAGGCACAGGCGAAAACTTAAAGCTCTTTATATTCTGTTAGATTATGCAATTTTGAATAGGGAAGCAATGTTTGAGTCTTAATTAAGCGGCGTGCCGGGCAAAACAAATATTGCATAAGTAGACAACAAAGAGTACTTCATTTTGGCCTTGCATTTATACCGGCACAGCACTTGGATCTATCGGCACAGGCAAAAGTCTAAAGGTACCAATAATCTCATTTCGAATAAGGAAACAAAGTACGAGTCTTAAATATTGTCTATGCCGGGCAAAACAAATATTGCATAAGTAAACAACAAAGAGTACTTCAATTTGGCGTTGCATTTATCCCGGCACAGCATTTGGATCTGTCGGCACAGGCAAAATTCTAAAGGTATCAATAATCTCATTTCGAATAAGGAAACAATGTACGAGTCTTAACTATTGTATGTGCCGGGCACAACAAATATTGCATACGTAGACAACACAGAGTACTTCAATTTGGCGTTGCATTTATCCCGGCACAGCACTTGGATCTGTCGGCACAGGCAAAAATGTATATTTTTCTCAATTACAACTTAGGTAATGAAAACAAGGTACGAGTCTAAACTATTGTCTGTGCCGGGCGAAATGTATATAGCCTGAGTAGGCATTGGACAGCAGAACCTGTTTACGTTGCTTGTATCCCGGCACACGGCACAGATCCACAGGCACAGGCAAAAACTTAAAGCTCTTTATATTCTGTTAGATTATGCAATTTTAAATAGGGAAGCAATGTATGAGTCTTAACTATTGTCTGAGCCGGGCAAAACAAATATTGCATAGGTAGACAACAAAGAGTACTTCAATTTGGCGTTGCATTTATCCCGGCACAGCACTTGGATCTGTCGGCACAGGCAAAAATGTATATTTTTCTCAATTCCAACTTAGGTAATGAAAACAAGGTACGAGTCGAAACTATTGTCTGTGCCGGGCAAAATGTATATGGCCTGAGTAGACATTGGACAGCAGAACCTGTTTACGTTGCTTGTATCCCTGAACACGGCACAGATCCACAGGCACAGGCGAAAACTTAAAGCTCTTTATATTCTGTTAGATTATGCAATTTTGAATAGGGAAGCAATGTATGAGTCTTAACTATTGTTTGTGCCGGGCAAAACAAATATTGCATAAGTAGACAACAAAGAGTACTTCAATTTGGCGTTGCATTTATCCCGGCACAGCATTTTTTTTTTTTTTTTTAAACATGTTTATTGATTGTACACTTTAAGCCATTGGCTTATATTGTGCTCTTTTCCTTCCCCTCAGCCCCCCTCCCCTAGACCTAGTAGAACATCTGTCCCCTTTCGTCCTCCGTCCTCTCCAGTTTCTACTAGGGTCTCTTCTCCTAGACCTAGTACATCTAGTCCCTCTGCTCCTCCCCCATCCCCAGTTTTGTCTGTCCATTCTCCTATGAGATATTCAGATGCAGTGAGATCCCCTCCGAGGGGTCAGCGCAACCCTCGGAATAAATTAGCTAATTCTAAATTTTGGAAATTTCGGCACACTTCCTCTAATTGGCACCTTCCTAATGTAACTAAGAAAGTTCTTTTACTTGGGGATTCTAATCTTTCTAGAATTAACCTTGACCCCCACCCTGATATGCAGGTAGAATGTTTTCCTGGTGCCAATTTCAATTCATTTCGGACTCTAATTCAAAAGTATCAAGGTCCCAAACCTGAGAAAGTTATCTTGAATATTGGTATCAATAACAAGACAACTACTGAGCCAAACACTTCGTTAACTCAAATGCGCAACATGATGACAGCGGTTAGGAAGACTTTTTCCAACTCGCTCATCTACTTTGTAGAGATCCAGTCATCCACTAAACTGCCGGCCAGTGAAGTTTCGAACCTGAACCTATATAACTCTTCTGCTTCCAAGATGAAGAGAGTTATGGTCATACCAAAAATCCCCAATTCAAAATTTAGAGTATCCACGGACAAAATTCACTGGACCGAAGATACAGCAAATTGCTTGTATACCCACTGGCTTCAGACACTAGATTTAAACTAAATTTGGGACAGGGCATGTGCCACCCTACTTTCGGCTTAGGAAGTAATATTGTTAATCTTAGTAACGAGGAACTCACTGCTGATGATATATCTCTTCTCAATAGAGGACTCTCATTTGTGCCTTGCCCTAAAGCATTATCTGATAGGGACTTTTCTATTAGTAAATTAGTGCATGTTATGGAGTTCTCCAGAAATCTTAGTCTGGCTGATATCTACCGAGATTCTAGTGGGGTACGCAAGCCGTTTACATCTAAAAGCGGCTATACACCTCCTTCTCACATGTATGATCCAGAAATAAACATTAGTCGTGACTCTGTATCAAGGAAGTTTGATGCTTTAACTAATCAGAAAAACCAACATAACCTTACTCATTCAGAATGTCTTGCCTTAAGTAAGCTAAGGAGAAATCCAAACATAGTTATTAAACCTGCTGATAAAGGTTCGGCAACAGTTATTATGTCAAAACAGGATTATATTGAAGAGATAGAACGGCAGCTAAGCAACCCTCTTCATTACAAAAAACTTGATAAGGAAATTTGGCCTGAAAATGTTAGGAAGTTTAATAAAATTCTTGTTTCTCTTCAAGATAAAGGCTTACTTAATGAAAAACAGTATCGCTATTTGGAATCTGATCATAACTCTAAAAACAGGGTCTTCTATATTCTTCCAAAAATTCACAAACCCATTGAAAAATGGCCGAAGCCTACAATGCCCCCTGGGCGTCCTATTATCTCAGATTGTGGCAGTGAAAGTTATAGAATATCAGAGCTAATTGATTACTATCTAAAACCTATAGCGAATCGGCATCCTAGCTTTATAAAGAATACGGATGATTTATTGGCTAAATTGTCTGAGAAATCCATCCCACAAGATGTGATTTTGGTTACTCTGGATGTATACAAACATTGACATAGATTTGGGTCTTAAATCCATAAAATCAGCATTCCAAAGATATCCTGACCACCGTCGTCCGGATAAAGACATTTTAGAATTGCTGGAACTTAGCTTAAAAGGTAACGATTTTGAATTCAATGGGGAGATCTTTCAGCAAATTAAAGGGTGTGCTATGGGGAAACGTTTTAGTCCTAACTTTGCCTCTATTTTTATGGCTGAGTGGGAGAGTGATATTCTTCACAAATGTCACCTACAACCTTTTATTTACCTTCGGTATCTGGATGACATTTTTATCATTTGGCAACATACGTTGGAAGACCTTCATATTTTCATCGATACTCTTAATTCTCACGACTCAAGCATTAAATTACAGCCTACTATTGATCACACTTCTGTGGATTTTTTGGATGTAACTATTTACAAGGGTCATACATATCATACTACTGGGTATTTAGATTACAAAGTATTCTTCAAACCTACTGACACGCATCAGCTACTACATGCTGGGTCATACCATCCTCCTCACACTTTCAAGGGGGTCATTAAATCTCAGATTTTTAGATTCTATAGAAACTGTAGTTCTTTAGATTTTTTTAACCAGGCTTGTTCTGTTCTTTTTAAAGCTCTCCTCCCTAGGAAGTATTCTATTAGATTACTCCGAAGGATGAAATCTAACACAGTAAGACAAATCATGTTTCCCCCTTCATCCCCCGATACGCTTACCTCCCCTTCACGAGTGTACCACTACCGTCCAACATTTCTCTCAGGTACATCAATGAAATGCCTTAAGACGCGATGCAAACTCGATATATACGTACCCGATCGCGGAACCTTTTTCGGAGAACAAACTCGCAACAAATATCAAATGGCAGAGAACCTTAATTGTGACTCCTCTAATATCGTGTATGTAATCACGTGCAAAAAATGTCGCAAACAGTACGTCGGAGAAACTCAGAATTCTCTACGACAAAGAGCAGCCAACCATTTATCTAGCATAAGACTTAAACATGATGTACCCGTGGCACAACATTTCAATACTCAAGGTCATTCGGTCAAGGACCATTTTGAAATCATGCCTATTGAGAAAATCCCATTTCTCACTTCCGCTGCAGATACGAAGCACAAACGTTTGGAAAGGGAAAGTTTTTGGATTCAAACATTACAAACTATTTATCCTTTGGGTTTGAACTTGGACCCCGGAAGATGTCGTGAAAAAACTATAATACCATTTGTGTTTCAGTATAACAAAGCTAGCATCGCTATGGCCAAGATTATAGTAGAAGAATACAAACTGCTTCAAAGTAAACTTGCTCGACCTCTGACCCAAAGGCCAGTCATTGCTTATAAAAAGAACAAGAGTTTGAAAGACATACTGGTCAGGGCTAAACTCCCCTGTCTGCCTTCTACCTAGGTTTTCTGGGAAAGGGTATGGGGGGGGGGGGGCATACTATATAGTCTGACGATATTCTTACTATAGCTTAAGATGCGTAAGCATTGTCAATGTAATACAAAGTGTTCCAGAAAATTCTACTGACTAAGGCCAAGCTCCTGTCAGTCGTCAACCTAATGAAATATCATAGGTTTACTTTATTACAACAATTTATGATGGGGTATAAAGGTCTAAATGATATACCTCTTTTTAACACAATTAGAAACTTGTCTCCGTGGTTATTTTAGACAAGAAGATTTTCCCTGTGCCCGTGTGTTTTAGTGTCCATCCAGAGCCTTGATCAAAACAAAATAAATGTCTATCAGTTGAAAAACTGTAGATCTGCCAGGTAGGAACCCGAATTGAGAGGGGGTTATTTGACTCCTTATATGGCTATAAACACGTTTGAAAATTATTCTTTCGAAAACTTTGCTTAGGCAACTCAATATGGAAATTGGTCGATAATTGGTAACTAAGGCAGGATCCCCGGATTTAAAAACCGGGTTGACGTTGGCAATTTTCCATTCGTTTGGGTAGATGCTAGTAGATAGTGATTGATTGAATAATGCGGTAAGGTGTGGGGATAGAATAGAGCGAGCCTCAAACAGTAGCCTGGGGCTCACTCCATCGGCCCCTATGGCTTTGCTTGTATCGATAGCATTTAGTTCATTAAGAACTTCATCTTCAGTAATATGGATTTCAGACATGCATTCAGAGTCGGTATTATCTAAAAATGTAAATAATTCATCATCAGGAGATTCATCTACTGAGCAAATTGATGAGAAATAATCGTTCAAAGCCTGTGCTTTAAGATCATTATCATAAAGAATTTCACCGTCTTTGGACTTAAGCCCAGATATGTGATTGAAGTTTACATTGGAATTTTTTAAATGCATCTTGCACAGTTTCCACCAGAACTTTTTGTCTGTGTTACCGTTTGAAATTTGCGCTGAAATTTTCTCGTCATGAGCACGCTTCGCCTGTCTGATAAGTGAAGTTACATTGTTACGTTGCTTTTTGTAATTCTGGTTGTTAATTTCGGTTTTATGTTTTCTTGATAATTTGAATAGTTTGTCTCTGACTTTGATTTCATTTTTTATTTCTTTTGATATCCAGATTTTATCTTTAGGATAGATTGTGACCGTTTGATTAGGTATGGCTTGCTTTGCTGCCTCCATAATGGCATTACATACTAGCGAGCACAACTCGTTAACATCCGTACAATGAGCCAAACCCAGGTCCAAATTTGTTAAAATATTACGGAACATTCCCCAGTCTGCTCTTTTGTAGTTTCAGATGTGCCTTTTGTGTTTTGGTATTCGAGGAATTGTTGAGGAAAGAACTGCATATACTGGACAATGGTCACTACAGAAATTGGGTAATATGTCGGAATTTTTCACAAGTGATCTGTGGCTGCATCCAATAGGGTCTAGAAGGGTGTTGGAGGTGGGTCTTGTAGGTTCGTTTATTAGTTGGGTTAAACCATGAGAATTCAAAATATTTCTTAAATTACGGTTCGTAAAATCCAATAAGTTTTCATTCAGATCCCCCGAAATGATAATGTTTGTATTTTTATTGTTTTCAGTTGCGTTAGTGATATTATTAGCCAGATCATTCCATAACTCCACCCGGCTATTTGGTGGACGATAGATGGTACAAATTAGTGAGGACGGCTTATCAAATATCTCCACCCATATCATCTCCAACTGATTAGTTTGCACAGCATTTGGATCTGTCGGCACAGGCAAAAGTCTAAAGGTATCAATAATTTCATTTCGAATAAGGAAACAATGTACGAGTCTTAACTATTGTCTGTGCCGGGCAAAACAAATAATGCATAAGTAGACAACACATAGTACTTCAATTTGGCGTTGCATTTATCCCGGCACAGCCCTAGGATCTGTCGGCACAGGCAAAAATGTATATTTTTCTCAATTCCAACTTAGGTAATGAAAACAGGGTACGAGTCTAAACTATTGTCTGTGCCGGGCAAAATGTATATAGCCTGAGTAGACATTGGACAGCAGAACCTGTTTACGTTGCTTGTATCCCGGCACACGGCACAGATCCACAGGCACAGGCGAAAACAAACTTAAAGCTCTTTATATTCTGTTAGATTATGCAATTTTGTATAGGGAAGCAATGTATGAGTCTTAACTATTGTCTGTGCCGGGCAAAATGTATATAGCCTGAGTAGCCATTGGACAGCAGAACCTGTTTACGTTGCTTGTATCCCGGCACATGGCACAGATCCACAGGCACAGGCGAAAACAAACTTAAAGCTCTTTATATTCTGTTAGATTATGCAATTTTGTATAGGGAAGCAATGTATGAGTCTTAACTATTGTCTGTGCCGGGCAAAACAAATATTGCATAAGTAGACAAGAAAGAGTACTTCAATTTGGCGTTGCATTTATCCCGGCACAGCACTTGGATCTGTCGGCACAGGCAAAAATGTATATTTTTCTCAATTCCAACTTAGGTAATGAAAACAAGGTACGAGTCGAAACTATTGTCTGTGCCGGGCAAAATGTATATAGCCTGAGTAGGCATTGGACAACAAAACCTGTTTACGTTGCTTGTATCCCGGCACACGGCACCGATCCACAGGCACAGACGAAAACTTAAAGCTCTTTATATTCTGTTAGATGATGCAATTTTGAATAGGGAAGCAATGTTTGAGTCTTAATTAAGCGGCGTGCCGGGCAAAACAAATTTTGCACAGGTAGACAACAAAGAGTACTTCATTTTGGCCTTGCATTTATACCGGTACAGCACTTGGATCTATCGACACAGGCAAAAGTCTAAAGGTATCAATAATCTCATTTCGAATAAGGAAACAATGTACGAGTCTTAACTATTGTCTGTGCCGGGCACAACAAATATTGCATAAGTAGACAACAAAAAGTACTTCAATTTGGTGTTGCATTTATCCCGGCACAGCACTTGGATCTGTCGGCACAGGCAAAAATGTATATTTTTCTCAATTACAACTTAGGTAATGAAAACAAGGTACGAGTCTAAACTATTGTCTGTGCCGGGCGAAATGTATATAGCCTGAGTAGGCATTGGACAGCAGAACCTGTTTACGTTGCTTGTATCCCGGCACACGGCACAGATCCACAGGCACAGGCAAAAACTTAAAGCTCTTTATATTCTGTTAGATTATGCAATTTTAAATAGGGAAGCAATGTATGAGTCTTAACTATTGTCTAAGCCGGGCAAAACAAATATTACATAGGTAGACAACAAAGAGTACTGTAATTTGACGTTGCATTTATCCCGGCACAGCACTTGGATCTGTCGGCACAGGCAAAAATGTATATTTTTCTAAATTCCAACTTAGGTTAATGAAAACAATGTACGAGTCTTAACTATTGTCTGTGCCGGAAAAAATGTATATGGCCTGAGTAGACATTGGACAGCAGAACCTGTTTACGTTGCTTGTATCCCTGAACACGGCACAGATCCACAGGCACAGGCGAAAACTTAAAGCTCTTTATATTCTGTTAGATTATGCAATTTTGAATAGGGAAGCAATGTATGAGTCTTATCAGAAGTCTATCAAGGGGAAGTATGTAACTAGCTATCTCCCCATGTAAACGGCATTGTCCACAAGCCAGCTGAAATAACGCATCATATGACGTTTGTGCGCACATGGCAAAAGTCCTGGTATCCTCTGCGCATAAAACAATTTCCGAAATAATTACTCTGGAATTGTGGGAAAAGCCTTTTTGCGCAGCAGTGTTATAGAAACTTTTGAATATAATATCTAAATACATATTCATTATATAACATGTGATGTGAATAATTTCTTTAGTAACGGTAAAGTTATTGATAAAAAAATTGAAATCCGACACACAAAGTCGCTTCGCAGGAGATGCTATCGCTTATTCGCTGGGCTTGCCCCTGTCAGACGAGGGCTGTTTGCCGGAGGCCGGTGAACTGTCCAGGCAGTGATCGAGGCCATTCGACACAAGCGACCAAATCAAACCATAAGAGTTTGGCGATTGAATTCACTGTTCATTACTTCGCAATTGTACCACGTTTATTTTCATCATCACTGCTAGCTTGCCAACTACCTTGTCATCCGTAGTGTTGATACTTTCAGTTTCAGTCATATACACCAGGGGGCGTTTTTATATTTGGGCAGGATTCAAACAAAACTGGCAGAGGGCGCTGTAGTAGTTAATTGACTCCAGCTGGCTTGTGGACAATGCCGTTTATACGGGGAGATGGCTAGTTACATACTTCCCCTTGATAGACTTCTGGTCTTATATATTGTCTGTGCCTGGCAAAACAAATATTGCATAAGTAGACAAGAAAGAGTACTTCAATTTGGCGTTGCATTTATCCCGGCACAGCACTTGGATCTGTCGGCACAGGCAAAAATGTATATTTTTCTCAATTCCAACTTAGGTAATGAAAACAAGGTACGAGTCGAAACTATTGTCTGTGCCGGGCAAAATGTATATAGCCTGAGTAGGCATTGGACAACAGAACCTGTTTACGTTGCTTGTATCCCGGCACACGGCACCAATCCACAGGCACAGGCGAAAAATTAAAGCTCTTTATATTCTGTTAGATTATGCAATTTTGAATAGGGAAGCAATGTTTGAGTCTTAATTAAGCGGCGTGCCGGGCAAAACAAATTTTGCACAGGTAGACAACAAAGAGTACTTCATTTTGGCCTTGCATTTATACCGGTACAGCACTTGGATCTATCGACACAGGCAAAAGTCTGAAGGTATCAATAATCTCATTTCGAATAAGGAAACAATGTACGAGTCTTAACTATTGTCTGTGCCGGGCACAACAAATATTGCATAAGTAGACAACAAAAAGTACTTCAATTTGGTGTTGCATTTATCCCGGCACAGCACTTGGATCTGTCGGCACAGGCAAAAATGTATATTTTTCTCAATTACAACTTAGGTAATGAAAACAAGGTACGAGTCTAAACTATTGTCTGTGCCGGGCGAAATGTATATAGCCTGAGTAGGCATTGGACAGCAGAACCTGTTTACGTTGCTTGTATCCCGGCACACGGCACAGATCCACAGGCACAGGCAAAAACTTAAAGCTCTTTATATTCTGTTAGATTATGCAATTTTAAATAGGGAAGCAATGTATGAGTCTTAACTATTGTCTAAGCCGGGCAAAACAAATATTACATAGGTAGACAACAAAGAGTACTGTAATTTGACGTTGCATTTATCCCGGCACAGCACTTGGATCTGTCGGCACAGGCAAAAATGTATATTTTTCTAAATTCCAACTTAGGTTAATGAAAACAATGTACGAGTCTTAACTATTGTCTGTGCCGGAAAAAATGTATATGGCCTGAGAAGACATTGGACAGCAGAACCTGTTTACGTTGCTTGTATCCCTGAACACGGCACAGATCCACAGGCACAGGCGAAAACTTAAAGCTCTTTATATTCTGTTAGATTATGCAATTTTGAATAGGGAAGCAATGTATGAGTCTTATATATTGTCTGTGCCTGGCAAAACAAATATTGCATAAGTAGACAAGAAAGAGTACTTCAATTTGGCGTTGCATTTATCCCGGCACAGCACTTGGATCTGTCGGCACAGGCAAAAATGTATATTTTTCTCAATTCCAACTTAGGTAATGAAAACAAGGTACGAGTCGAAACTATTGTCTGTGCCGGGCAAAATGTATATAGCCTGAGTAGGCATTGGACAACAGAACCTGTTTACGTTGCTTGTATCCCGGCACACGGCACCAATCCACAGGCACAGGCGAAAAATTAAAGCTCTTTATATTCTGTTAGATTATGCAATTTTGAATAGGGAAGCAATGTTTGAGTCTTAATTAAGCGGCGTGCCGGGCAAAACAAATTTTGCAAATGTAGACAACAAAGAGTACTTCATTTTGGCCTTGCATTTATACCGGCACAGCACTTTGATCTATCGGCACAGGCAAAAGTCTAAAGGTACCAATAATCTCATTTCGAATAAGGAAACAATGTACGAGTCTTAAATATTGTCTGTGCCGGGCAAAACAAATATTGCATAAGTAGACAACAAAGAGTACTTCAATTTGGCGTTGCATTTATCCCGGCACAGCACTTGGATCTGTCGGCACAGGCAAAAATGTATATTTTTCTCAATTCCAACTTAGGTAATGAAAACAAGGTACGAGTCGAAACTATTGTCTGTGCCGGGCAAAATGTATATAGCCTGAGTAGGCATTGAACAACAGAACCTGTTTATGTTGCTTGTATCCCGGCACACGGCACCGATCCACAGGCACAGGCGAAAACTTAAAGCTCTTTATATTCTGTTAGATGATGCAATTTTGAATAGGGAAGCAATGTTTGAGTCTTAATTAAGCGGCGTGCCGGGCAAAACAAATATTGCACAGGTAGACAACAGAGAGTACTTCATTTTGGCCTTGCATTTATACCGGCACAGCACTTGGATCTATCGACACAGGCAAAAGTCTAAAGGTACCAATAATCTCATTTCGAATAAGGAAACAATGTACGAGTCTTAAATATTGTCTGTGCCGGGCAAAACAAATATTGCATAAGTAGACAACAAAGAGTACTTCAATTTGGCGTTGCATTTATCCCGGCACAGCATTTGGATCTGTCGGCACAGGCAAAGTTCTAAAGGTATCAATAATCTCATTTCGAATAAGGAAACAATGTACGAGTCTTAACTATTGTCTGTGCCGGGCACAACAAATATTGCATAAGTAGACAACACGAAGTACTTCAATTTGGCGTTGCATTTATCCCGGCACAGCACTTGGATATGTCGGCACAGGCAAAAATGTATATTTTTCTCAATTACAACTTAGGTAATGAAAACAAGGTACGAGTCTAAACTATTGTCTGTGCCGGGCGAAATGTATATAGCCTGAGTAGGCATTGGACAGCAGAACCTGTTTACGTTGCTTGTTTCCCGGCACACGGCACAGATCCACAGGCACAGGCAAAAACTTAAAGCTCTTTATATTCTGTTAGATTATGCAATTTTAAATAGGGAAGCAATGTATGAGTCTTAACTATTGTCTAAGCCGGGCAAAACAAATATTACATAGGTAGACAACAAAGAGTACTGTAATTTGACGTTGCATTTATCCCGGCACAGCACTTGGATCTGTCGGCACAGGCAAAAATGTATATTTTTCTAAATTCCAACTTAGGTTAATGAAAACAATGTACGAGTCTTAACTATTGTCTGTGCCGGAAAAAATGTATATGGCCTGAGTAGACATTGGACAGCAGAACCTGTTTACGTTGCTTGTATCCCTGAACACGGCACAGATCCACAGGCACAGGCGAAAACTTAAAGCTCTTTATATTCTGTTAGATTATGCAATTTTGAATAGGGAAGCAATGTATGAGTCTTATCAGAAGTCTATCAAGGGGAAGTATGTAACTAGCTATCTCCCAATGTAAACGGCATTGTCCACAAGCCAGCTGAAATAACGCATCATATGACGTTTGTGCGCACATGGCAAAAGTCCTGGTATCCTCTGCGCATAAAACAATTTCCGAAATAATTACTCTGGAATTGTGGGAAAAGCCTTTTTGCGCAGCAGTGTTATAGAAACTTTTGAATATAATATCTAAATACATATTCATTATATAACATGTGATGTGAATAATTTCTTTAGTAACGGTAAAGTTATTGATAAAAAAATTGAAATCCGACACACAAAGTCGCTTCGCAGGAGATGCTATCGCTTATTCGCTGGGCTTGCCCCTGTCAGACGAGGGCTGTTTGCCGGAGGCCGGTGAACTGTCCAGGCAGTGATCGAGGCCATTCGACACAAGCGACCAAATCAAACCATAAGAGTTTGGCGATTGAATTCACTGTTCATTACTTCGCAATTGTACCACGTTTATTTTCATCATCACTGCTAGCTTGCCAACTACCTTGTCATCCGTAGTGTTGATACTTTCAGTTTCAGTCATATACACCAGGGGGCGTTTTTATATTTGGGCAGGATTCAAACAAAACTGGCAGAGGGCGCTGTAGTAGTTAATTGACTCCAGCTGGCTTGTGGACAATGCCGTTTATACGGGGAGATGGCTAGTTACATACTTCCCCTTGATAGACTTCTGGTCTTATATATTGTCTGTGCCTGGCAAAACAAATATTGCATAAGTAGACAAGAAAGAGTACTTCAATTTGGCGTTGCATTTATCCCGGCACAGCACTTGGATCTGTCGGCACAGGCAAAAATGTATATTTTTCTCAATTCCAACTTAGGTAATGAAAACAAGGTACGAGTCGAAACTATTGTCTGTGCCGGGCAAAATGTATATAGCCTGAGTAGGCATTGGACAACAGAACCTGTTTACGTTGCTTGTATCCCGGCACACGGCACCAATCCACAGGCACAGGCGAAAAATTAAAGCTCTTTATATTCTGTTAGATTATGCAATTTTGAATAGGGAAGCAATGTTTGAGTCTTAATTAAGCGGCGTGCCGGGCAAAACAAATTTTGCACAGGTAGACAACAAAGAGTACTTCATTTTGGCCTTGCATTTATACCGGTACAGCACTTGGATCTATCGACACAGGCAAAAGTCTGAAGGTATCAATAATCTCATTTCGAATAAGGAAACAATGTACGAGTCTTAACTATTGTCTGTGCCGGGCACAACAAATATTGCATAAGTAGACAACAAAAAGTACTTCAATTTGGTGTTGCATTTATCCCGGCACAGCACTTGGATCTGTCGGCACAGGCAAAAATGTATATTTTTCTCAATTACAACTTAGGTAATGAAAACAAGGTACGAGTCTAAACTATTGTCTGTGCCGGGCGAAATGTATATAGCCTGAGTAGGCATTGGACAGCAGAACCTGTTTACGTTGCTTGTATCCCGGCACACGGCACAGATCCACAGGCACAGGCAAAAACTTAAAGCTCTTTATATTCTGTTAGATTATGCAATTTTAAATAGGGAAGCAATGTATGAGTCTTAACTATTGTCTAAGCCGGGCAAAACAAATATTACATAGGTAGACAACAAAGAGTACTGTAATTTGACGTTGCATTTATCCCGGCACAGCACTTGGATCTGTCGGCACAGGCAAAAATGTATATTTTTCTAAATTCCAACTTAGGTTAATGAAAACAATGTACGAGTCTTAACTATTGTCTGTGCCGGAAAAAATGTATATGGCCTGAGTAGACATTGGACAGCAGAACCTGTTTACGTTGCTTGTATCCCTGAACACGGCACAGATCCACAGGCACAGGCGAAAACTTAAAGCTCTTTATATTCTGTTAGATTATGCAATTTTGAATAGGGAAGCAATGTATGAGTCTTATATATTGTCTGTGCCTGGCAAAACAAATATTGCATAAGTAGACAAGAAAGAGTACTTCAATTTGGCGTTGCATTTATCCCGGCACAGCACTTGGATCTGTCGGCACAGGCAAAAATGTATATTTTTCTCAATTCCAACTTAGGTAATGAAAACAAGGTACGAGTCGAAACTATTGTCTGTGCCGGGCAAAATGTATATAGCCTGAGTAGGCATTGGACAACAGAACCTGTTTACGTTGCTTGTATCCCGGCACACGGCACCAATCCACAGGCACAGGCGAAAAATTAAAGCTCTTTATATTCTGTTAGATTATGCAATTTTGAATAGGGAAGCAATGTTTGAGTCTTAATTAAGCGGCGTGCCGGGCAAAACAAATTTTGCAAATGTAGACAACAAAGAGTACTTCATTTTGGCCTTGCATTTATACCGGCACAGCACTTTGATCTATCGGCACAGGCAAAAGTCTAAAGGTACCAATAATCTCATTTCGAATAAGGAAACAATGTACGAGTCTTAAATATTGTCTGTGCCGGGCAAAACAAATATTGCATAAGTAGACAACAAAGAGTACTTCAATTTGGCGTTGCATTTATCCCGGCACAGCACTTGGATCTGTCGGCACAGGCAAAAATGTATATTTTTCTCAATTCCAACTTAGGTAATGAAAACAAGGTACGAGTCGAAACTATTGTCTGTGCCGGGCAAAATGTATATAGCCTGAGTAGGCATTGAACAACAGAACCTGTTTATGTTGCTTGTATCCCGGCACACGGCACCGATCCACAGGCACAGGCGAAAACTTAAAGCTCTTTATATTCTGTTAGATGATGCAATTTTGAATAGGGAAGCAATGTTTGAGTCTTAATTAAGCGGCGTGCCGGGCAAAACAAATATTGCACAGGTAGACAACAGAGAGTACTTCATTTTGGCCTTGCATTTATACCGGCACAGCACTTGGATCTATCGACACAGGCAAAAGTCTAAAGGTACCAATAATCTCATTTCGAATAAGGAAACAATGTACGAGTCTTAAATATTGTCTGTGCCGGGCAAAACAAATATTGCATAAGTAGACAACAAAGAGTACTTCAATTTGGCGTTGCATTTATCCCGGCACAGCATTTGGATCTGTCGGCACAGGCAAAGTTCTAAAGGTATCAATAATCTCATTTCGAATAAGGAAACAATGTACGAGTCTTAACTATTGTCTGTGCCGGGCACAACAAATATTGCATAAGTAGACAACACGAAGTACTTCAATTTGGCGTTGCATTTATCCCGGCACAGCACTTGGATATGTCGGCACAGGCAAAAATGTATATTTTTCTCAATTACAACTTAGGTAATGAAAACAAGGTACGAGTCTAAACTATTGTCTGTGCCGGGCGAAATGTATATAGCCTGAGTAGGCATTGGACAGCAGAACCTGTTTACGTTGCTTGTTTCCCGGCACACGGCACAGATCCACAGGCACAGGCAAAAACTTAAAGCTCTTTATATTCTGTTAGATTATGCAATTTTAAATAGGGAAGCAATGTATGAGTCTTAACTATTGTCTAAGCCGGGCAAAACAAATATTACATAGGTAGACAACAAAGAGTACTGTAATTTGACGTTGCATTTATCCCGGCACAGCACTTGGATCTGTCGGCACAGGCAAAAATGTATATTTTTCTAAATTCCAACTTAGGTTAATGAAAACAATGTACGAGTCTTAACTATTGTCTGTGCCGGAAAAAATGTATATGGCCTGAGTAGACATTGGACAGCAGAACCTGTTTACGTTGCTTGTATCCCTGAACACGGCACAGATCCACAGGCACAGGCGAAAACTTAAAGCTCTTTATATTCTGTTAGATTATGCAATTTTGAATAGGGAAGCAATGTATGAGTCTTATCAGAAGTCTATCAAGGGGAAGTATGTAACTAGCTATCTCCCAATGTAAACGGCATTGTCCACAAGCCAGCTGAAATAACGCATCATATGACGTTTGTGCGCACATGGCAAAAGTCCTGGTATCCTCTGCGCATAAAACAATTTCCGAAATAATTACTCTGGAATTGTGGGAAAAGCCTTTTTGCGCAGCAGTGTTATAGAAACTTTTGAATATAATATCTAAATACATATTCATTATATAACATGTGATGTGAATAATTTCTTTAGTAACGGTAAAGTTATTGATAAAAAAATTGAAATCCGACACACAAAGTCGCTTCGCAGGAGATGCTATCGCTTATTCGCTGGGCTTGCCCCTGTCAGACGAGGGCTGTTTGCCGGAGGCCGGTGAACTGTCCAGGCAGTGATCGAGGCCATTCGACACAAGCGACCAAATCAAACCATAAGAGTTTGGCGATTGAATTCACTGTTCATTACTTCGCAATTGTACCACGTTTATTTTCATCATCACTGCTAGCTTGCCAACTACCTTGTCATCCGTAGTGTTGATACTTTCAGTTTCAGTCATATACACCAGGGGGCGTTTTTATATTTGGGCAGGATTCAAACAAAACTGGCAGAGGGCGCTGTAGTAGTTAATTGACTCCAGCTGGCTTGTGGACAATGCCGTTTATACGGGAAGATGGCTAGTTACATACTTCCCCTTGATAGACTTCTGGTCTTATATATTGTCTGTGCCTGGCAAAACAAATATTGCATAAGTAGACAAGAAAGAGTACTTCAATTTGGCGTTGCATTTATCCCGGCACAGCACTTGGATCTGTCGGCACAGGCAAAAATGTATATTTTTCTCAATTCCAACTTAGGTAATGAAAACAAGGTACGAGTCGAAACTATTGTCTGTGCCGGGCAAAATGTATATAGCCTGAGTAGGCATTGGACAACAGAACCTGTTTACGTTGCTTGTATCCCGGCACACGGCACCAATCCACAGGCACAGGCGAAAAATTAAAGCTCTTTATATTCTGTTAGATTATGCAATTTTGAATAGGGAAGCAATGTTTGAGTCTTAATTAAGCGGCGTGCCGGGCAAAACAAATTTTGCACAGGTAGACAACAAAGAGTACTTCATTTTGGCCTTGCATTTATACCGGTACAGCACTTGGATCTATCGACACAGGCAAAAGTCTGAAGGTATCAATAATCTCATTTCGAATAAGGAAACAATGTACGAGTCTTAACTATTGTCTGTGCCGGGCACAACAAATATTGCATAAGTAGACAACAAAAAGTACTTCAATTTGGTGTTGCATTTATCCCGGCACAGCACTTGGATCTGTCGGCACAGGCAAAAATGTATATTTTTCTCAATTACAACTTAGGTAATGAAAACAAGGTACGAGTCTAAACTATTGTCTGTGCCGGGCGAAATGTATATAGCCTGAGTAGGCATTGGACAGCAGAACCTGTTTACGTTGCTTGTATCCCGGCACACGGCACAGATCCACAGGCACAGGCAAAAACTTAAAGCTCTTTATATTCTGTTAGATTATGCAATTTTAAATAGGGAAGCAATGTATGAGTCTTAACTATTGTCTAAGCCGGGCAAAACAAATATTACATAGGTAGACAACAAAGAGTACTGTAATTTGACGTTGCATTTATCCCGGCACAGCACTTGGATCTGTCGGCACAGGCAAAAATGTATATTTTTCTAAATTCCAACTTAGGTTAATGAAAACAATGTACGAGTCTTAACTATTGTCTGTGCCGGAAAAAATGTATATGGCCTGAGTAGACATTGGACAGCAGAACCTGTTTACGTTGCTTGTATCCCTGAACACGGCACAGATCCACAGGCACAGGCGAAAACTTAAAGCTCTTTATATTCTGTTAGATTATGCAATTTTGAATAGGGAAGCAATGTATGAGTCTTATATATTGTCTGTGCCTGGCAAAACAAATATTGCATAAGTAGACAAGAAAGAGTACTTCAATTTGGCGTTGCATTTATCCCGGCACAGCACTTGGATCTGTCGGCACAGGCAAAAATGTATATTTTTCTCAATTCCAACTTAGGTAATGAAAACAAGGTACGAGTCGAAACTATTGTCTGTGCCGGGCAAAATGTATATAGCCTGAGTAGGCATTGGACAACAGAACCTGTTTACGTTGCTTGTATCCCGGCACACGGCACCAATCCACAGGCACAGGCGAAAAATTAAAGCTCTTTATATTCTGTTAGATTATGCAATTTTGAATAGGGAAGCAATGTTTGAGTCTTAATTAAGCGGCGTGCCGGGCAAAACAAATTTTGCAAATGTAGACAACAAAGAGTACTTCATTTTGGCCTTGCATTTATACCGGCACAGCACTTTGATCTATCGGCACAGGCAAAAGTCTAAAGGTACCAATAATCTCATTTCGAATAAGGAAACAATGTACGAGTCTTAAATATTGTCTGTGCCGGGCAAAACAAATATTGCATAAGTAGACAACAAAGAGTACTTCAATTTGGCGTTGCATTTATCCCGGCACAGCACTTGGATCTGTCGGCACAGGCAAAAATGTATATTTTTCTCAATTCCAACTTAGGTAATGAAAACAAGGTACGAGTCGAAACTATTGTCTGTGCCGGGCAAAATGTATATAGCCTGAGTAGGCATTGAACAACAGAACCTGTTTATGTTGCTTGTATCCCGGCACACGGCACCGATCCACAGGCACAGGCGAAAACTTAAAGCTCTTTATATTGAATAGGGAAGCAATGTTTGAGTCTTAATTAAGCGGCGTGCCGGGCAAAACAAATATTGCACAGGTAGACAACAGAGAGTACTTCATTTTGGCCTTGCATTTATACCGGCACAGCACTTGGATCTATCGACACAGGCAAAAGTCTAAAGGTACCAATAATCTCATTTCGAATAAGGAAACAATGTACGAGTCTTAAATATTGTCTGTGCCGGGCAAAACAAATATTGCATAAGTAGACAACAAAGAGTACTTCAATTTGGCGTTGCATTTATCCCGGCACAGCATTTGGATCTGTCGGCACAGGCAAAGTTCTAAAGGTATCAATAATCTCATTTCGAATAAGGAAACAATGTACGAGTCTTAACTATTGTCTGTGCCGGGCACAACAAATATTGCATAAGTAGACAACACGAAGTACTTCAATTTGGCGTTGCATTTATCCCGGCACAGCACTTGGATATGTCGGCACAGGCAAAAATGTATATTTTTCTCAATTACAACTTAGGTAATGAAAACAAGGTACGAGTCTAAACTATTGTCTGTGCCGGGCGAAATGTATATAGCCTGAGTAGGCATTGGACAGCAGAACCTGTTTACGTTGCTTGTTTCCCGGCACACGGCACAGATCCACAGGCACAGGCAAAAACTTAAAGCTCTTTATATTCTGTTAGATTATGCAATTTTAAATAGGGAAGCAATGTATGAGTCTTAACTATTGTCTGAGCCGGGCAAAACAAATATTGCATAGGTAGACAACAAAGAGTACTGTAATTTGACGTTGCATTTATCCCGGCACAGCACTTGGATCTGTCGGCACAGGCAAAATGTATATTTTTCTAAATTCCAACTTAGGTTAATGAAAACAATGTACGAGTCTTAACTATTGTCTGTGCCGGAAAAAATGTATATGGCCTGAGTAGACATTGGACAGCAGAACCTGTTTACGTTGCTTGTATCCCTGAACACGGCACAGATCCACAGGCACAGGCGAAAACTTAAAGCTCTTTATATTCTGTTAGATTATGCAATTTTGAATAGGGAAGCAATGTATGAGTCTTATATATTGTCTGTGCCGGGCAAAACAAATATTGCATAAGTAGACAACAAAAAGTACTTCAATTTGGCGTTGCATTTATCCTGGCACAGCATTTGGATCTGTCGGCACAGGCAAAAGTCTAAAGGTATCAATAATCTCATTTCGAATAAGGAAACAATGTACGAGTCTTAACTATTGTCTCTGCCGGGCAAAACAAATATTGCATAAGTAGACAACACAGAGTACTTCAATTTAGCGTTGCATTTATCCCGGCACAGCCCTAGGATCTGTCGGCACAGGCAAAAATGTATATTTTTCTCAATTCCAACTTAGGTAATGAAAACAGGGTACGAGTCTAAACTATTGTCTGTGCCGGGCAAAATGTATATAGCCTGAGTAGACATTGGACAGCAGAACCTGTTTACGTTGCTTGTATCCCGGCACACGGCACAGATCCACAGGCACAGGCGAAAACAAACTTAAAGCTCTTTATATTCTGTTAGATTATGCAATTTTGTATAGGGAAGCAATGTATGAGTCTTAACTATTGTCTGTGCCGGGCAAAACAAATATTGCATAAGTAGACAACAAAAAGTACTTCAATTTGGCGTTGCATTTATCCCGGCACAGCATTTGGATCTGTCGGCACAGGCAAAAGTCTAAAGGTATCAATAATCTCATTTCGAATAAGGAAACAATGTACGAGTCTTAACTATTGTCTCTGCCGGGCAAAACAAATATTGCATAAGTAGACAACACAGAGTACTTCAATTTAGCGTTGCATTTATCCCGGCACAGCCCTAGGATCTGTCGGCACAGGCAAAAATGTATATTTTTCTCAATTCCAACTTAGGTAATGAAAACAGGGTACGAGTCTAAACTATTGTCTGTGCCGGGCAAAATGTATATAGCCTGAGTAGGCATTGGACAGCAGAACCTGTTTACGTTGCTTGTATCCCGGCACACGGCACAGATCCACAGGCACAGGCGAAAACAAACTTAAAGCTCTTTATATTCTGTTAGATTATGCAATTTTGTATAGGGAAGCAATGTATGAGTCTTAACTATTGTCTGTGCCGGGCAAAATGTATATAGCCTGAGTAGCCATTGGACAGCAGAACCTGTTTACGTTGCTTGTATCCCGGCACATGGCACAGATCCACAGGCACAGGCGAAAACAAACTTAAAGCTCTTTATATTCTGTTAGATTATGCAATTTTGTATAGGGAAGCAATGTATGAGTCTTAACTATTGTCTGTGCCGGGCAAAACAAATATTGCATAAGTAGACAAGAAAGAGTACTTCAATTTGGCGTTGCATTTATCCCGGCACAGCACTTGGATCTGTCGGCACAGGCAAAAATGTATATTTTTCTCAATTCCAACTTAGGTAATGAAAACAAGGTACGAGTCGAAACTATTGTCTGTGCCGGGCAAAATGTATATAGCCTGAGTAGGCATTGGACAACAGAACCTGTTTACGTTGCTTGTATCCCGGCACACGGCACCGATCCACAGGCACAGACGAAAACTTAAAGCTCTTTATATTCTGTTAGATGATGCAATTTTGAATAGGGAAGCAATGTTTGAGTCTTAATTAAGCGGCGTGCCGGGCAAAACAAATTTTGCACAGGTAGACAACAAAGAGTACTTCATTTTGGCCTTGCATTTATACCGGTACAGCACTTGGATCTATCGACACAGGCAAAAGTCTAAAGGTATCAATAATCTCATTTCGAATAAGGAAACAATGTACGAGTCTTAACTATTGTCTGTGCCGGGCACAACAAATATTGCATAAGTAGACAACAAAAAGTACTTCAATTTGGTGTTGCATTTATCCCGGCACAGCACTTGGATCTGTCGGCACAGGCAAAAATGTATATTTTTCTCAATTACAACTTAGGTAATGAAAACAAGGTACGAGTCTAAACTATTGTCTGTGCCGGGCGAAATGTATATAGCCTGAGTAGGCATTGGACAGCAGAACCTGTTTACGTTGCTTGTATCCCGGCACACGGCACAGATCCACAGGCACAGGCAAAAACTTAAAGCTCTTTATATTCTGTTAGATTATGCAATTTTAAATAGGGAAGCAATGTATGAGTCTTAACTATTGTCTAAACCGGGCAAAACAAATATTACATAGGTAGACAACAAAGAGTACTGTAATTTGACGTTGCATTTATCCCGGCACAGCACTTGGATCTGTCGGCACAGGCAAAAATGTATATTTTTCTAAATTCCAACTTAGGTTAATGAAAACAATGTACGAGTCTTAACTATTGTCTGTGCCGGAAAAAATGTATATGGCCTGAGTAGACATTGGACAGCAGAATCTGTTTACGTTGCTTGTATCCCTGAACACGGCACAGATCCACAGGCACAGGCGAAAACTTAAAGCTCTTTATATTCTGTTAGATTATGCAATTTTGAATAGGGAAGCAATGTATGAGTCTTATATATTGTCTGTGCCTGGCAAAACAAATATTGCATAAGTAGACAAGAAAGAGTACTTCAATTTGGCGTTGCATTTATCCCGGCACAGCACTTGGATCTGTCGGCACAGGCAAAAATGTATATTTTTCTCAATTCCAACTTAGGTAATGAAAACAAGGTACGAGTCGAAACTATTGTCTGTGCCGGGCAAAATGTATATAGCCTGAGTAGGCATTGGACAACAGAACCTGTTTACGTTGCTTGTATCCCGGCACACGGCACCAATCCACAGGCACAGGCGAAAAATTAAAGCTCTTTATATTCTGTTAGATTATGCAATTTTGAATAGGGAAGCAATGTTTGAGTCTTAATTAAGCGGCGTGCCGGGCAAAACAAATTTTGCAAATGTAGACAACAAAGAGTACTTCATTTTGGCCTTGCATTTATACCGGCACAGCACTTTGATCTATCGGCACAGGCAAAAGTCTAAAGGTACCAATAATCTCATTTCGAATAAGGAAACAATGTACGAGTCTTAAATATTGTCTGTGCCGGGCAAAACAAATATTGCATAAGTAGACAACAAAGAGTACTTCAATTTGGCGTTGCATTTTTCCCGGCACAGCACTTGGATCTGTCGGCACAGGCAAAAATGTATATTTTTCTCAATTCCAACTTAGGTAATGAAAACAAGGTACGAGTCGAAACTATTGTCTGTGCCGGGCAAAATGTATATAGCCTGAGTAGGCATTGAACAACAGAACCTGTTTATGTTGCTTGTATCCCGGCACACGGCACCGATCCACAGGCACAGGCGAAAACTTAAAGCTCTTTATATTCTGTTAGATGATGCAATTTTGAATAGGGAAGCAATGTTTGAGTCTTAATTAAGCGGCGTGCCGGGCAAAACAAATATTGCACAGGTAGACAACAGAGAGTACTTCATTTTGGCCTTGCATTTATACCGGCACAGCACTTGGATCTATCGACACAGGCAAAAGTCTAAAGGTACCAATAATCTCATTTCGAATAAGGAAACAATGTACGAGTCTTAAATATTGTCTGTGCCGGGCAAAACAAATATTGCATAAGTAGACAACAAAGAGTACTTCAATTTGGCGTTGCATTTATCCCGGCACAGCATTTGGATCTGTCGGCACAGGCAAAGTTCTAAAGGTATCAATAATCTCATTTCGAATAAGGAAACAATGTACGAGTCTTAACTATTGTCTGTGCCGGGCACAACAAATATTGCATAAGTAGACAACACGAAGTACTTCAATTTGGCGTTGCATTTATCCCGGCACAGCACTTGGATATGTCGGCACAGGCAAAAATGTATATTTTTCTCAATTACAACTTAGGTAATGAAAACAAGGTACGAGTCTAAACTATTGTCTGTGCCGGGCGAAATGTATATAGCCTGAGTAGGCATTGGACAGCAGAACCTGTTTACGTTGCTTGTTTCCCGGCACACGGCACAGATCCACAGGCACAGGCAAAAACTTAAAGCTCTTTATATTCTGTTAGATTATGCAATTTTAAATAGGGAAGCAATGTATGAGTCTTAACTATTGTCTGAGCCGGGCAAAACAAATATTGCATAGGTAGACAACAAAGAGTACTGTAATTTGACGTTGCATTTATCCCGGCAAAGCACTTGGATCTGTCGGCACAGGCAAAATGTATATTTTTCTAAATTCCAACTTAGGTTAATGAAAACAATGTACGAGTCTTAACTATTGTCTGTGCCGGAAAAAATGTATATGGCCTGAGTAGACATTGGACAGCAGAACCTGTTTACGTTGCTTGTATCCCTGAACACGGCACAGATCCACAGGCACAGGCGAAAACTTAAAGCTCTTTATATTCTGTTAGATTATGCAATTTTGAATAGGGAAGCAATGTATGAGTCTTATATATTGTCTGTGCCGGGCAAAACAAATATTGCATAAGTAGACAACAAAAAGTACTTCAATTTGGCGTTGCATTTATCCCGGCACAGCATTTGGATCTGTCGGCACAGGCAAAAGTCTAAAGGTATCAATAATCTCATTTCGAATAAGGAAACAATGTACGAGTCTTAACTATTGTCTTTGCCGGGCAAAACAAATATTGCATAAGTAGACAACACAGAGTACTTCAATTTAGCGTTGCATTTATCCCGGCACAGCCCTAGGATCTGTCGGCACAGGCAAAAATGTATATTTTTCTCAATTCCAACTTAGGTAATGAAAACAGGGTACGAGTCTAAACTATTGTCTGTGCCGGGCAAAATGTATATAGCCTGAGTAGACATTGGACAGCAGAACCTGTTTACGTTGCTTGTATCCCGGCACACGGCACAGATCCACAGGCACAGGCGAAAACAAACTTAAAGCTCTTTATATTCTGTTAGATTATGCAATTTTGTATAGGGAAGCAATGTATGAGTCTTAACTATTGTCTGTGCCGGGCAAAACAAATATTGCATAAGTAGACAAGAAAGAGTACTTCAATTTGGCGTTGCATTTATCCCGGCACAGCACTTGGATCTGTCGGCACAGGCAAAAATGTATATTTTTCTCAATTCCAACTTAGGTAATGAAAACAAGGTACGAGTCTAAACTATTGTTTGTGCCGGGCAAAATGTATATAGCCTGAGTAGGCATTGAATAGCAGAACCTGTTTACGTTGCGTGTATCCCGGCACACGGCACAGATCCACAGGCACAGGCGAAAACTTAAAGCTCTTTATATTCTGTTAGATTATGCAATTTGAATAGGAAAGCAATGTATGAGTCTTAACTATTGTCTGTGCCGGGCAAAACAAATATTGCATAAGTAGACAACAAAGAGTACTTCAATTTGGCGTTGCATTTAACCCGGCACAGCACTTGGATCTGTCGGCACAGGCAAAAATGTATATTTTTCTCAATTCCAACTTAGGTAATGAAAACAAGGTACGAGTCGAAACTATTGTCTGTGCCGGGCAAAATGTATATAGCCTGAGTAGGCATTGGACAACAGAACCTGTTTAAGTTGCTTGTATCCCGGCACACGGCACCAATCCACAGGCACAGGCGAAAAATTAAAGCTCTTTATATTCTGTTAGATTATGCAATTTTGAATAGGGAAGCAATGCTTGAGTCTTAATTAAGCGGCGTGCCGGGCAAAACAAATTTTGCACAGGTAGACAACAAAGAGTACTTCATTTTGGCCTTGCATTTATACCGGCACAGCACTTGGATCTATCGGCACAGGCAAAAGTCTAAAGGTACCAATAATCTCATTTCGAATAAGGAAACAATGTACGAGTCTTAAATATTGTCTGTGCCGGGCAAAACAAATATTGCATTAGTAGACAACAAAGAGTACTTCAATTTGGCGTTGCATTTATCCCGGCACAGCACTTGGATCTGTCGGCACAGGCAAAAATGTATATTTTTCTCAATTCCAACTTAGGTTAATGAAAACAATGTACGAGTCTTAAATATTGTCTGTGCCGGAAAAAATGTATATGGCCTGAGTAGACATTGGGCAGCAGAACCTGTTTACGTTGCTTGTATCCCGGCACACGGCACAGATCCACAGGCACAGGCGAAAACTTAAAGCTCTTTATATTCATATTCATATTCTTTTACCAGTAAATCTACTGATTCCCCAAAGCATAAAGCCACCAACAAAATCACCAAGGCTGGTTTATCTTCATCTGCTGCAGCATGGACTTTCTGTAACATGTCCTTTACACCTTTTGTATTCTGTCTTTTGGAAGAAATGAATTTGAGGAGAGTGTCCTGCTTTCTGCTCAAAGTTCCATGGAAATTTGAAATGAGGTCTATTCCGGTTAGTTCCTTGAAATGGTCAAAGATGTAAGGTTTTTCAAATAGGAGAGGCCATTCCATTTTCAATTCATATATATGGTGGGGACTGGATTTTGATTGACGTACTGTCGCTGAATGAGAGGTTTTTTGCATAAGAGTTCTTTCTTTCAGCCGACCACGCTCTGTTTCTAGTTTAAGTGATTCATTAAGCAAAACAGATTTAACAGCTTGCAAACTATCAATTGTTTCATTGTTTGGTAAATCAGGATTGAAGTTAATACAACCATAAGAGTCCACACTGACAGAGTCCACACTGTCGCCGGACAAACTTCGTTTAACACCTTTGCCTCTGCCATAAGCATTTACTATCCTGTCAAGTATCTGAGACACTAAGCTGGAGGAACCAGAACCGACAGTTTCAGATTCTATGATATCAGCAAATGATTGCGGATATATGGCGACCAGCTGATCAGCTATTATTTTCACATTCCTTTTCTCAGGTAGTCTAGTGCATTCTTTAATTTTGGAGCAAATTATTCGTACCATTTTCAAACGAAGCGCTGGTCGTGGCCGATCTCCTTTTTCGCAAATGTCAATTAGTTCTTGAGGGAACTTCTGATACGGGATTTTGAATGATCCTATCCAGTTTTAAGAAGGGCTGAAACTTGTACTGGCACTACTGTCTGAACTTTCTGAAGTTGACATGTTCTGTCCTTGAGGAGTTGGGGGAGTACCTGGATGTAAATATACAACACCAACAACATGAAGTGTTGAATAGTACTGTAAACAAGTCAAGAGGGCTTAAGGATAAAGCCAAAGGCCCTGCTCCCTTTGATCTAACAATCATTTAACTGAACCCAATATACGCCTGTAAAAAACAGATTTTATCTCCCGAATGTTGATCTCGGGAAAGGTTAACAATACAAATAAATTCAACTGAATTATACGTTTTGAGACAAATAGTCAATAATTTCAACATTCTGTTTTAACGCAATATTGTCAGTTCATGCCACTTAAAGTACGTTCCCAAGAAGGCTATCACGGAAATTGTAGCCAATAAATTTTGTCTAATGAATTTTTTCCCACATCAGCCGTAATACCAGCTATAGACCAATGATCTCGACACACAGAAAAGAATGCGTTTCCGGATTTTTTTAACCAATGATTTCTCAAAAGTTAACATTCTTGCAATTTAGAGTGCCACGAGCTCCTGAATAAAATTTCCTTCAGTTAGCTAACTGGTCGTACAAAGAACGAACTTTCTACTGTTACCAATCCTTGGGAAGTACACTGACGTAGTTAGGCCAAAAAAAAATACCTGTGTTTCCGTCTTCCGACCGACTCAAACAAATTTACGCCGAGTCAAAAGTTTTTAGACGGCTGTTAAAAAAAAAAAAGTCCGACGAACGCGTTTTACGTTTGTACTTGTAGTTATAAGTTGTAGTACGATCGGGAAATGGTTGAGAGCGTTTTCCTGGAGGTGCTACAGATAAGGCCCGTACAGGTGTAAATACGGCGGGAAAATTGCACAATACGGACAAGGAAAGAAAACCGACCGTACGGGTATCCGATCACTCAGTTATCGTACAGAACCAACACCCAACACTTATACGTGTTTAACCCAAGCGATCACACTTTCCCGCCGATTACAGTCGGCTAACTTATCGAGGCATCTTCTTGCAAAATTCAATTGCAAAATTTCAACCTCCAAATATAAATAAAACTTTTTATGGAGTTACATTTGTCAGCCGACTCAAGAATAGTCACCTTCCTCCGTGTCGGGGACTTTTCGAACACGAGAAATGACGTCACAACACCTTCAACGTTGGATGTACGATCACTGGTTTCCGTCACTCTACAAAAACATGCAGACGAGCGGATGAATGTTTGGTCCCTAAAACTTCATTTCAGAGTCTTGGGAGAAATTAAACTATTTTAACAAAATTCGGCTGAGCCCAGCTTTACTTCTGTGGAATTTCTTGTCAATGCAAACACCGTTGTAAATTTTAGCAATGAAAACCCGGGAAAAATGTACGATAACTTGGGATAAGTTTATACTGATCGGATACGAAATACGGCCTAAAACGGCAAATATAGCCAGTACAACAGAAAAAATAAATAGAAAAATCTGGTTGAAAAACAGTATGTTATTGTTTGTAGTTGTTGTCCATCATAAAGTGTCAAATTTTCTTAAAACCTGAGGCTGAAGATTGTGAAATATGTCACCTCCAAGGAATATCAAGAATGGAGATCATTCATTGGTTGACTTTTGACCTAATTGACCAAGCTTTGCGAAAATGGAGATCGATGATTTGTTGAAATTTACTATTTGACAGAAGTTAACTCCCCTTTGCTATTTATAGCATGTTTTGTCCTGAGTTGTGAGGGTCCGATGATGAACACATTTCAGTTATGTTTTCATCGAAAACACACATTCACCACTTGATTTATACATTATTGTTTACACTTTTTGTTTTTGGTGTTGAAACTTCTAATAAAACAAGTCAAACTAGACCTAAAAGTACGAAATCTTCAACACTGAACATACACCTTTTCTGAGTTGACGTGAAAGTTGAACACATGAACATTTTGGCACTATCTAATTTTATCAGCTAGATATTATAAATGAAAATATAGGTTAATTTGCATATTTTTTTTAGTTGGGGGGGGGGGGTACATTTTATAAAGGCTATATTTAAGCTCAAACCAATACATACAATGCATGATACATGTACTAATGATACAACTTACAAGGTGACAATTTCTATAAATAATATTTTTATTTCAGTTACTGATATTCACATTCATTAATGTGCATATTCCATTGATTGATTGATTGATGTTTAACACCGCATTCAAGATTATTTCACTTACATGGCGGCGTTGCCAGTATTATTGTAGGAGGAAACCGGGCTCTATGCCCGGAGGAATCCCACGACCTTCCGGTGGTAACTGGCAACCATCCCAAATATGTCGTTAGAGTAAAAAACCAGTCAGAAAAGTTTCCTATTTTTGCATATTACAAATTCATCGGGTAAGTTTTCCTTGTTAACGATATATGCAGGTTTATATATGGTACTGGTTCAACATCAAATCAGCCAGTACAGTACTGGCTGGAGAAAATAATTATCTGGAGCACTGAGTAGGGCCATTTTAATCGCATCCTACAAGTCGGTACGACAAATCGCACAGTAAGAACATGCCTGAAGTGTCCTCTGTATATATACCAAAATAGTCCATTTTCGTTTTTTTTTTCTTTATCAGTGAAGCATCTCTGATATTGTTTCATAAATCGCATTCTTCTCTTAGGTATAGATCAGAAATTATGACTGTTAAAGAAACTAAATATAGAAAATGGTATGTTTTATACATGTAAGATTATTTCATTCATTCGCCCAGTTTCATACATGTATCTCTCGTGACGGAAAAAAAATTTAAAAAAACCCTACCTACCTACCCTATTTTTCCTAGGCCTGCAAGCGGAACAGTTTTGTTTTTTGGCCTTACCATAAGCAACATAACTCTTGAAATGTACTATGTACAAAGATATCTTATGATAACGAGATTGGCTGAAGACAAGTGACTTCCGGCAAGTAAGACCGCCATCTTGCTAGTTGGTTTTTGACTTACGTTAACAAGTTCTTGTCGAGTGTACTATTAACTTTTCTGTCATTTTTTTTCGAGAATGGAATAAATTTCAAGCGGTTTGTACTGTATGGAATTTGTCGTCCATGAAGTCAAGCGTTTAAAACTTGCTTACATCGGGCCTATGTCTTAAAAACCTTTCCACTCTCCTGGAAAACTGCTAACATTATCCCAGTTTTCAAGAAAGGAAATTCTAACCAACCATCGAATTATAGGCCCGTCGCACTACTCAGCTGTATTGGAAAGATTTTTGAGAGAATAATTTTTAAACACATATACAACCATTTCATTTCAAACAAGTTATTTTTCAAGTATCAGGCAGGTTTCCGTTCTGGTCATTCTACAGTGGATCAAATTATTGAACTCTATCACAGTCTTTGTAAAGCCCTTGACGATGGCGAGATATCCTGTGTTGCCTTCCTTGACATTTCCAAGTCCTTCGACACTGTCTGGCATAAAGGGCTTCTTTTTAAATTGCGCCAGTATGAACTATGCCAAGAATTGCTGGACTGGACTGCTAGTTACCTAACTAATAGACAACAAAGAGTTATAGTTAAGCAGTCCTTTTCTGTTTTAAAGAGAGTGCATGCAGATGTACCCCAAGGCTCTGTTCTAGGGCCACTTCTCTTTTTGATATATATCAATGATCTCCCTGACAACCTTTCAAGTAAAACTAGAATATATGCAGACGATACATCATTACTTAACCAATCACCTAACAAGCTCATAATTCAAGATACTCTTAACCAAGATTTTGGAAAATTAAGTTCTTGGTCCAAACAATGGCTTTTACGTTTTAATGCTAGCAAAACAACTGTCCTGTACTTTACTAACCGAACGAATCCCGATTCACCAGATTTATACTTTGAAGACATTAAACTTACTTTTTCTGATACTACAAAACATCTTGGGATTAATTTTCAATGTAACTTAAAATGGGATACACATATTAACAATATCTTAAAAACGGCCAGTTCCAGGTTAGGAATCTTGAGGAAATTAAAATACCGTTTAAACCGCAAAGCCTTAGCGCAGATTTACACCAGTTTCATTAGGCCAATCCTGTAGTACTCCAGTCCAGTATGGGATGGATGTACTAAAGTTCAAGCTGAGAAACTGGAGAAATTCCAACTAAGTGCAGCGAGGGTAGTCACTGGTCTCCCAATTTACACTTCTATCCAAAACCTTTACATTGAAACCGGATGGGACAAACTGTCTACTAGACGCCAATTGGCAAAGTTGAGATTCTTACATAAAATAATCGCTGGTAATTGTCCTGAATTCCTTCTCGAGTTGCTTCCAGCCCAAGTAGGCGAGGCATCACGTTATCCACTAAGAAATAGTTCATGCTACAATGCTCCATTCGTAAGAACACATCTATTTCAATCTTCCTTCATACCGGCCACTGTAAAATTATGGAACAGCCTTGATCCTACTGTAAGAAATGATCCTTCAGTGACTAAATTTAGAAGAGTACTTTGCTCAAACCTCATACCTCCTGCGTACTATGCTACAGGGGAACGCCCATACAATATCATACTAACTAAATTGAGATATGGCTGTAGTTCACTGAATTACGACCTATCACGGGTCAATCTAGCCCAGAGCCCATCTTGCAGCTGTGGTTGTAGACAAGAAGATGCGTCTCATTTCTTTTTCTATTGTCCGAATTATGCAACTATTCGTCCAGCCCTATTAGACACTCTTCCTCCTGACATTACCATATATCAGCTCCTTAATGGCGATCCAAGCTGGTCCATTTCTTCAAATGAAGACCTGTTTAACTCAGTTGTGATATACCTGAAATCTAGCGGAAGGTTTTAATTCCGCCAGACTTCCGCTCTCCCTGCTCAGATTTTATTTGCTTTATACTTTTATTTTCTATCTCAGTCCAAAAATATTATATATATATATATATTTTTTTTCTTTTTACCATATCAATGTCATTAGACAATGTCATTACCAAGAATGAGGACCAATAATTGCACATATACTTATTTGTTTATATAAATGTTTGTATATATGTATTATGTAATCTTAGCCATGCACAACATTTATTTACATATATAAGTATATGCATGTGCATAGGTTTATTGGAATTTTTGTCGGAGGCCATGTATTATTTATTATTTATAATTAGTTGTACGGAGAGGGACTTTGTAAGTTGTTATAACTTGTTCCCAATCGTTTTGACTGTCTTCTGTCAATAAAATAAGTTCAATTCAATTCAATTCAACTACCGTGCAACAATAACGAAATCACGTGTTAAATTCGTTCTGAGACGCAACGTTTGTATGATGCTCGTCAACTAGCGGAATTGCGGACTAATGTAACTTTTCGACTGTGCATCGCATAGCGCTTAGCCAATGTAGTATTTTAAGATATCAATGACTTTTTTAATATCTTAACGTCAATTCTCTAGTTGTTCAAGGTAATCACAACTCTTGGCTTTTTTTTTTTTACAATTGGCATTTTTCGCCACCGCATGCCGCTTATTCTGTTCTTGTTGTTTTTGTTTGACATGTGGTCGTTACCTGTTGAGAAGGTGGCTCAGTCAGTGGAGCTATGGTCTTTCAGGCAGACACAACCTGTCCATTACCGGTTTTAAATCGCCTTCAGACAAAGAGAATATCGAAAAATAAATATATGTCAAATGTTAAATGCAGGAGTTTCTTCCCGTTAGAGAGATCGGTTCTTTCTTCACTTATCTTGACAATGCCGCCTAATGAGTAAAATAATCTGTGTTTGGCGTAAAACACGAATTACTGAAAGATTGGGACGATAGGCCTACTGTTGATGGGACGATAAACATAAGGAAAACCAGTTTCTCTTAATTCTATATATGGTATAAACAATTTGCCACTCAACCCCTTTCCGAATATTTTTTGTGTGTTTTCATGACTTGTTGATGTCACGCGAAATAATAAATATCACTTACGGGTTGTTTCTTATCGAAGTAATTCAGTATGGATAATTAATCCCATCCATCCACACAACATATACAGGTATTATACAAATTTTGATCCAATGAAATGTCGACAAAGAAGAAATGAAAAAAGAAACAATGATATGGTAGATTATATTTTACTTGAATAAACAATATAATGATTCCTAATTATCATTCTACCGCTGCGAGTGTGTGATATAGATAGACACTGCAGGTTAGTTTAGGCCGTTGGTATACGGCACACGGCAGCATTTTGCGCAGGGAAGAAACTTTTAAATTATGACCTGAAGGCTTCGAGCATTTATCGAGAATGTATGTTCCATATAGCCCGGTGATGGTATCATTCATTTTTTCTTAAAGGGAACAAACTATATACATTTTGCATGAAGCCATTTTGATTGCACCATCTTATGAGATCAATATGCCTACAAATAAAGCATAATGCTGTTGTCAGAAAGTGCTGGACACAAACTGACTGGTTTGGTGCTATGCACTTTCTAAAAGATAATAATTCTTGTAATGCAGTTAAATTGTTATGTGGCGGACGACACTTTTGAAAGAACAATTTCAATACTTTTGAATGAATTCCAGGGTGGAGGACAGCTCTTCGTTGTATTGAAGGTTTAAAATATAATATGTTGCAAATACCATAGCGATCCTATGAAGTAAGCATTGTATGTTGCAATTGACCACCTTCCTTTCTACCACGAGAAAATACATGGGATGCAAATCATCTGAAACAAAAATGGAAAGATAAAGGTAACAACTAACTATGGTGTTCAATGGACAGTCTTGGAAATGATAAAAAATATGACATACCTAATTTTGAAATCTGTGGACTGTCACTATAATTTTAAATCATATTTATAAATCATAAAGTAGTAAACTTTCATCATTTGACACCGATTTTGTTGTTTGACAAGACACTGCCTTTCTGCTCATTAAAGTCACACTCGTAAAATATACTGATGAATAATAAACATCCAGCAGCCATAGCCAACGTGTAATTTAAAGGCTTGATCAATATAACTTACTTATACATACCAATTTTAGCTACATGGGGGTCACCTCAGAGCTTTTTCTTTCGACTTCACTGCCATTTGAGGTTCCCTAAGATATAAAATAAATTATACGTTGCAATTTTTCTGTAAGAAAAGTATACTTTAGAATTACACCCTGTCTTTGACTGTATATTGATTGGTGTTTTACTCTACACTCAAAGAGTATTTTGCTTATATCTGCTGCACATATTGATATGTAAAGATAATAGGTGAAAGAAACTGGACTCATTTTGGCTAAGTAAACATGTTTATGACCTGGTACCTGGTGTAATAACTGGGTATAAACTACAACAGACTTACAAGGGGCTGTATGCATTATTTACACCACACAACACATTGACAGATGAGATTGTTGAACTCACCTCATATTCTTTTACCAGTAAATCTACTGATTCCCCAAAGCATAAAGCCACCAACAAAATCACCAAGGCTGGTTTATCTTCATCTGCTGCAGCATGGACTTTCTGTAACATGTCCTTTACACCTTTTGTATTCTGTCTTTTGGAAGAAATGAATTTGAGGAGAGTGTCCTGCTTTTTGCTCAAAGTTCCATGGAAATTTGAAATGAGGTCTATTCCGGTTAGTTCCTTGAAATGATCAAAGATGTAAGGTTTTTCAAATAGGAGAGGCCATTCCATTTTCAATTCATATATATGGTGGGGACTGGATTTTGATTGACGTACTGTCGCTGAATGAGAGGTTTTTTGCATAAGAGTTCTTTCTTTCAGCCGACCACGCTCTGTTTCTAGTTTAAGTGATTCATTAAGCAAAACAGATTTAACAGCTTGCAAACTATCAATTGTTTCATTGTTTGGTAAATCAGGATTGAAGTTAATACAACCATAAGACTCCACACTGACAGAGTCCACACTGTCGCCGGACAAACTTCGTTTAACACCTTTGCCTCTGCCAATAATTTCAACATTCTGTTTTAACGCAATATTGTCAGTTCATGCCACTTAAAGTACGTTCCCAAGAAGGCTATCACGGAAATTGTAGCCAATAATTTTTTTCCCACATCAGCCGTAATACCATCTATAGACCAATGATCTCGACACACAGAAAAGAATGCGTTTCCGGATTTTTTTAACCAATGATTTCTCAAAAGTTAACATTCGTGCAATTTAGAATGCCACGAGCTCCTGAATAAAATTTCCTTCAATTAGCTAACTGGTCGTACAAAGAACGAACTTTCTACTGTTACCAATCCTTGGGAAGTACACTGACGTAGTTAGGCCAAACAAAAAATACCTGTGTTTCCGTCTTCCGACCGACTCAAACAAATTTACGCCGAGTCAAAAGTTTTTAGACGGCTGTTAAAAAAAAAAGTCCGACGAACGCGTTTTACGTTTGTACTTGTAGTTATAAGTTGTAGTACGATCGGGAAATGGTTGAGAGCGTTTTCCTGGAGGTGCTACAGATAAGGCCCGTACAGGTGTAAATACGGCGGGAAAATTGCACAATACGGACAAGGAAAGAAAACCGACCGTACGGGTATCCGATCACTCAGTTATCGTACAGAACCAATTTTCGTACACCCAACACTTATGCGTGTTTAACCCAAGCGATCACACTTTCCCGCCGATTACAGTCGGCTAACTTATCGAGGCATCTTCTTGCAAAATTCAATTGCAAAATTTCAACCTCCAAATATAAATAAAACTTTTTATGGAGTTACATTTGTCAGCCGACTCAAGAATAGTCACCTTCCTCCGTGTCGGGGACTTTTCGAACACGAGAAATGACGTCACAACACCTTCAACGTTGGATGTACGATCACTGGTTTCCGTCAATCTACAAAAACATGCAGACGAGCGGATGAATGTTTGGTCCCTAAAACTTCATTTCAGAGTCTTGGGAGAAATTAAACTATTTTAACAAAATTCGGCTGAGCCCAGCTTTACTTCTGTGGAATTTCTTGTCAATGCAAACACCGATGTAAATTTTAGCATTGAAAACCCGGGAAAAATGTACGATAACTTGGGATAAGTTTATACTGATCGGATACGAAATACGGCCTAAAACGGCAAATATAGCCAGTACAACAGAAAAAATAAATAGGAAAATCTGGTTGAAAAACAATATGTTATTGTTTGTAGTTGTTGTCCATCATAAAGTGTCAAATTTTCTTAAAGCCTGAGGCTGAAGATTGTGAAATATGTCACCTCCAAGGAATATCAAGAATGGAGATCATTCATTGGTTGACTTTTGCCCTAATTGACCAAGCTTTGCGAAAATGGAGATCAATGATTTGTTGAAATTTACTATTTGACAGAAGTTAACTCCCCTTTGCTATTTATAGCATTTTTTGTCCTGAGTTGTGAGGGTCCGATGATGAACACATTTCAGTTATGTTTTCATCGAAAACACATTCACCACTTGATTTATACATTATTGTTTACACTTTTTGTTTTTGGTGTTGAAACTTCTAATAAAACAAGTCAAACTAGACCTAAAAGTACGAAATCTTCAACACTGAACATACACCTTTTCTGAGTTGACGTGAAAGTTGAACACATGAACATTTTGGCACTATCTAATTTTATCAGCTAGATATTATTATTGCGGACTAATGTAACTTTTCGACTGTGCATCGCATAGCGCTTAGCCAATGTAGTATTTTAAGATATCAATGACTTTTTTAATATCTTAACGTCAATTCTCTAGTTGTTCAAGGTAATCACAACTCTTGGCTTTTTTTTTTTTACAATTGGCATTTTTCGCCACCGCATGCCGCTTATTCTGTTCTTGTTGTTTTTGTTTGACATGTGGTCGTTACCTGTTGAGAAGGTGGCTCAGTCAGTGGAGCTATGGTCTTTCAGGCAGACACAACCTGTCCATTACCGGTTTTAAATCGCCTTCAGACAAAGAGAATATCGAAAAATAAATATATGTCAAATGTTAAATGCAGGAGTTTCTTCCCGTTAGAGAGATCGGTTCTTTCTTCACTTATCTTGACAATGCCGCCTAATGAGTAAAATAATCTGTGTTTGGCGTAAAACACGAATTACTGAAAGATTGGGACGATAGGCCTACTGTTGATGGGACGATAAACATAAGGAAAACCAGTTTCTCTTAATTCTATATATGGTATAAACAATTTGCCACTCAACCCCTTTCCGAATATTTTTTGTGTGTTTTCATGACTTGTTGATGTCACGCGAAATAATAAATATCACTTACGGGTTGTTTCTTATCGAAGTAATTCAGTATGGATAATTAATCCCATCCATCCACACAACATATACAGGTATTATACAAATTTTGATCCAATGAAATGTCGACAAAGAAGAAATGAAAAAAGAAACAATGATATGGTAGATTATATTTTACTTGAATAAACAATATAATGATTCCTAATTATCATTCTACCGCTGCGAGTGTGTGATATAGATAGACACTGCAGGTTAGTTTAGGCCGTTGGTATACGGCACACGGCAGCATTTTGCGCAGGGAAGAAACTTTTAAATTATGACCTGAAGGCTTCGAGCATTTATCGAGAATGTATGTTCCATATAGCCCGGTGATGGTATCATTCATTTTTTCTTAAAGGGAACAAACTATATACATTTTGCATGAAGCCATTTTGATTGCACCATCTTATGAGATCAATATGCCTACAAATAAAGCATAATGCTGTTGTCAGAAAGTGCTGGACACAAACTGACTGGTTTGGTGCTATGCACTTTCTAAAAGATAATAATTCTTGTAATGCAGTTAAATTGTTATGTGGCGGACGACACTTTTGAAAGAACAATTTCAATACTTTTGAATGAATTCCAGGGTGGAGGACAGCTCTTCGTTGTATTGAAGGTTTAAAATATAATATGTTGCAAATACCATAGCGATCCTATGAAGTAAGCATTGTATGTTGCAATTGACCACCTTCCTTTCTACCACGAGAAAATACATGGGATGCAAATCATCTGAAACAAAAATGGAAAGATAAAGGTAACAACTAACTATGGTGTTCAATGGACAGTCTTGGAAATGATAAAAAATATGACATACCTAATTTTGAAATCTGTGGACTGTCACTATAATTTTAAATCATATTTATAAATCATAAAGTAGTAAACTTTCATCATTTGACACCGATTTTGTTGTTTGACAAGACACTGCCTTTCTGCTCATTAAAGTCACACTCGTAAAATATACTGATGAATAATAAACATCCAGCAGCCATAGCCAACGTGTAATTTAAAGGCTTGATCAATATAACTTACTTATACATACCAATTTTAGCTACATGGGGGTCACCTCAGAGCTTTTTCTTTCGACTTCACTGCCATTTGAGGTTCCCTAAGATATAAAATAAATTATACGTTGCAATTTTTCTGTAAGAAAAGTATACTTTAGAATTACACCCTGTCTTTGACTGTATATTGATTGGTGTTTTACTCTACACTCAAAGAGTATTTTGCTTATATCTGCTGCACATATTGATATGTAAAGATAATAGGTGAAAGAAACTGGACTCATTTTGGCTAAGTAAACATGTTTATGACCTGGTACCTGGTGTAATAACTGGGTATAAACTACAACAGACTTACAAGGGGCTGTATGCATTATTTACACCACACAACACATTGACAGATGAGATTGTTGAACTCACCTCATATTCTTTTACCAGTAAATCTACTGATTCCCCAAAGCATAAAGCCACCAACAAAATCACCAAGGCTGGTTTATCTTCATCTGCTGCAGCATGGACTTTCTGTAACATGTCCTTTACACCTTTTGTATTCTGTCTTTTGGAAGAAATGAATTTGAGGAGAGTGTCCTGCTTTTTGCTCAAAGTTCCATGGAAATTTGAAATGAGGTCTATTCCGGTTAGTTCCTTGAAATGATCAAAGATGTAAGGTTTTTCAAATAGGAGAGGCCATTCCATTTTCAATTCATATATATGGTGGGGACTGGATTTTGATTGACGTACTGTCGCTGAATGAGAGGTTTTTTGCATAAGAGTTCTTTCTTTCAGCCGACCACGCTCTGTTTCTAGTTTAAGTGATTCATTAAGCAAAACAGATTTAACAGCTTGCAAACTATCAATTGTTTCATTGTTTGGTAAATCAGGATTGAAGTTAATACAACCATAAGACTCCACACTGACAGAGTCCACACTGTCGCCGGACAAACTTCGTTTAACACCTTTGCCTCTGCCATAAGCATTTACTATCCTGTCAAGTATCTGAGACACTAAGCTGGAGGAACCAGAACCGACAGTTTCAGATTCTATGATATCAGCAAATGATTGCGGATATCTGGCGACCAGCTGATCAGCTATTATTTTCACATTCCTTTTCTCAGGTAGTCTAGTGCATTCTTTAATTTTGGAGCAAATTATTCGTACCATTTTCAAACGAAGCGCTGGTCGTGGCCGATCTCCTTTTTCGCAAATGTCAATTAGTTCTTGAGGGAACTTTTGATACGGGATTTTGAATGATCCTATCCAGTTTTAAGAAGGGCTGAAACTTGTACTGGCACTACTGTCTGAACTTTCTGAAGTTGACATGTTCTGTCCTTGAGGAGTTGGGGGAGTACCTGGATGTAAATATACAACACCAACAACATGAAGTGTTGAATAGTACTGTAAACAAGTCAAGAGGGCTAAAGGATAAAGCCAAAGGCCCTGCTCCCTTTGATCTAACAATAATTTAACTGAACCCAATATACGCCCGTAAAAAACATTTTATCTCCCGAATGTTGATCTCGGGAAAGGTTAAAGTGGCATGAGCTGCCAAAATGTTGATATTTTGACGTTACAACAGAATGTTGAAATTTTTGGCTATTTTTCTCAAGACGTATAATTCAGAAGCTTTTTAGTGCTTCTTGTCTCGAAAATGTACGATAAAGTATTGTTTTGAACTAACTTTGGCTTAGAATGAATGAATGGTCGTCCCGGTTATTTCAATTTTGTTTACTTTTTTAACACGTTTTCGGTACGTACAGGCCACATACTGTATGGATTTTCCTCATTCCAACGCCAATCATTTAGTTTTTCTATGACCTTCAAAGCCTCTTACTGTCGTGACGATCAGAAATTATGAAAAAAATGTGAATTTTGGCAGCTCATGCCACTTTACCAATACAAATAAATTCAACTGAATTATACGTTTTGAGACAAATAGTCAATAATTTCAACATTCTGTTTTAACGCAATATTGTCAGTTCATGCCACTTAAAGTACGTTCCCAAGAAGGCTATCACGGAAATTGTAGCCAATAATTTTTTTCCCACATCAGCCGTAATACCATCTATAGACCAATGATCTCGACACACAGAAAAGAATGCGTTTCCGGATTTTTTTAACCAATGATTTCTCAAAAGTTAACATTCGTGCAATTTAGAATGCCACGAGCTCCTGAATAAAATTTCCTTCAATTAGCTAACTGGTCGTACAAAGAACGAACTTTCTACTGTTACCAATCCTTGGGAAGTACACTGACGTAGTTAGGCCAAACAAAAAATACCTGTGTTTCCGTCTTCCGACCGACTCAAACAAATTTACGCCGAGTCAAAAGTTTTTAGACGGCTGTTAAAAAAAAAAGTCCGACGAACGCGTTTTACGTTTGTACTTGTAGTTATAAGTTGTAGTACGATCGGGAAATGGTTGAGAGCGTTTTCCTGGAGGTGCTACAGATAAGGCCCGTACAGGTGTAAATACGGCGGGAAAATTGCACAATACGGACAAGGAAAGAAAACCGACCGTACGGGTATCCGATCACTCAGTTATCGTACAGAACCAATTTTCGTACACCCAACACTTATGCGTGTTTAACCCAAGCGATCACACTTTCCCGCCGATTACAGTCGGCTAACTTATCGAGGCATCTTCTTGCAAAATTCAATTGCAAAATTTCAACCTCCAAATATAAATAAAACTTTTTATGGAGTTACATTTGTCAGCCGACTCAAGAATAGTCACCTTCCTCCGTGTCGGGGACTTTTCGAACACGAGAAATGACGTCACAACACCTTCAACGTTGGATGTACGATCACTGGTTTCCGTCAATCTACAAAAACATGCAGACGAGCGGATGAATGTTTGGTCCCTAAAACTTCATTTCAGAGTCTTGGGAGAAATTAAACTATTTTAACAAAATTCGGCTGAGCCCAGCTTTACTTCTGTGGAATTTCTTGTCAATGCAAACACCGATGTAAATTTTAGCATTGAAAACCCGGGAAAAATGTACGATAACTTGGGATAAGTTTATACTGATCGGATACGAAATACGGCCTAAAACGGCAAATATAGCCAGTACAACAGAAAAAATAAATAGGAAAATCTGGTTGAAAAACAATATGTTATTGTTTGTAGTTGTTGTCCATCATAAAGTGTCAAATTTTCTTAAAGCCTGAGGCTGAAGATTGTGAAATATGTCACCTCCAAGGAATATCAAGAATGGAGATCATTCATTGGTTGACTTTTGCCCTAATTGACCAAGCTTTGCGAAAATGGAGATCAATGATTTGTTGAAATTTACTATTTGACAGAAGTTAACTCCCCTTTGCTATTTATAGCATTTTTTGTCCTGAGTTGTGAGGGTCCGATGATGAACACATTTCAGTTATGTTTTCATCGAAAACACATTCACCACTTGATTTATACATTATTGTTTACACTTTTTGTTTTTGGTGTTGAAACTTCTAATAAAACAAGTCAAACTAGACCTAAAAGTACGAAATCTTCAACACTGAACATACACCTTTTCTGAGTTGACGTGAAAGTTGAACACATGAACATTTTGGCACTATCTAATTTTATCAGCTAGATATTATTAATGAAAATATAGGTTAATTTGCATATTTTTTTTAAGTTGGGGGGGGGGTACATTTTATAAAGGCTATATTTAAGCTCAAACCAATACATACAATGCATGATACATGTACTATTGATACAACTTACAAGGTGACAATTTCTATAAATAATAGTTTTATTTCAGTTACTGATATTCACATTCATTAATGTGCATATTCCATTGATTGATTGATTGATGTTTAACACCGCATTCAAGATTATTTCACTTACATGGCGGCGTTGCCAGTATTATTGTAGGAGGAAACCGGGCTCTATGCCCGGAGGAATCCCACGACCTTCCGGTGGTAACTGGCAACCATCCCAAATATGTCGTTAGAGTAAAAAACCAGTCAGAAAATTTTCCTATTTTTGCATATTACAAATTCATCGGGTAAGTTTTCCTTGTTAACGATATATGCAGGTTTATATATGGTACTGGTTCAACATCAAATCAGCCAGTACAGTACTGGCTGGAGAAAATAATTATCTGGAGCACTGAGTAGGACCATTTTAATCGCATCCTACAAGTCGGTACGACAAATCGCACAGTAAGAACATGCCTGAAGTGTCCTCTGTATATATACCAAAATAGTCCATTTTCGTTTTTTTTTTTCTTTATCAGTGAAGCATCTCTGATATTGTTTCATAAATCGCATTCTTTTCTTAGGTATAGATCAGAAATTATGACTGTTAAAGAAACTAAATATAGAAAACGGTATGTTTTATACATGTAAGATTATTTCATTCATTCGCCCAGTTTCATACATGTATCTCTCGTGACGGAAATTTTTTTTAAAAAAACCCTACCTACCTACCCTATTTTTCCTAGGCCTGCAAGCGGAACAGTTTTGTTTTTTGGCCTTACCATAAGCAACATAACTCTTGAAATGTACTATGTACAAAGATATCTTATGATAACGAGATTGGCTGAAGACAAGTGACTTCCGGCAAGTAAGACCGCCATCTTGCTAGTTGGTTTTTGACTTACGTTAACAAGTTCTTGTCGAGTGTACTATTAACTTTTCTGTCATTTTTTTCGAGAATGGAATAAATTTCAAGCGGTTTGTACTGTATGGAATTTGTCGTCCATGAAGTCAAGCGTTTAAAACTTGCTTACATCGGGCCTATGTCTTAAAAACCTTTCCACTCTCCTGGAAAACTGCTAACATTATCCCAGTTTTCAAGAAAGGAAATTCTAACCAACCATCGAATTATAGGCCCGTCGCACTACTCAGCTGTATTGGAAAGATTTTTGAGAGAATAATTTTTAAACACATATACAACCATTTCATTTCAAACAAGTTATTTTTCAAGTATCAGGCAGGTTTCCGTTCTGGTCATTCTACAGTGGATCAAATTATTGAACTCTATCACAGTCTTTGTAAAGCCCTTGACGATGGCGAGATTTCCTGTGTTGCCTTCCTTGACATTTCCAAGTCCTTCGACACTTTCTGGCATAAAGGGCTTCTTTTTAAATTGCGCCAGTATGAACTATGCCAAGAATTGCTGGACTGGACTGCTAGTTACCTAACTAATAGACAACAAAGAGTTATAGTTAAGCAGTCCTTTTCTGTTTTAAAGAGAGTGCATGCAGATGTACCCCAAGGCTCTGTTCTAGGGCCACTTCTCTTTTTGATATATATCAATGATCTCCCTGACAACCTTTTAAGTAAAACTAGAATATATGCAGACGATACATCATTACTTAACCAAACACCTAACAGGCTTATAATTCAAGATACTCTTAACCAAGATTTTGGAAAATTAAGTTCTTGGTCCAAACAATGGCTTTTACGTTTTAATGCTAGCAAAACAACTGTCCTGTACTTTACTAACCGAACGAATCCCGATTCACCAGATTTATACTTTGAAGACATTAAACTTACTTTTTCTGATACTACAAAACATCTTGGGATTAATTTTCAATGTAACTTAAAATGGGATACATATATTAACAATATCTTAAAAACGGCCAGTTCCAGGTTAGGAATCTTGAGGAAATTAAAATACCGTTTAAACCGCAAAGCCTTAGCGCAGATTTACACCAGTTTCATTAGGCCAATCCTGGAGTACTCCAGTCCAGTATGGGATGGATGTACCAAAGTTTAAGCTGAGAAACTGGAGAAATTCCAACTAAGTGCAGCGAGGGTAGTCACTGGTCTCCCAATTTATACTTCTATCCAAAACCTTTACATTGAAACCGGATGGGACAAACTGTCTACTAGACGCCAATTGGCAAAGTTGAAATTCTTACATAAAATCATCGCTGGTAATTGTCCTGACTTCCTTCTCGAGTTGCTTCCAGCCCAAGTAGTCTTCCTTCATACCGGCCACTGTAAAATTATGGAACAGCCTTGATCCTACTGTAAGAAATGATCCTTCAGTGACTAAATTTAGAAGAGTCCTTTGCTCAAACCTCATACCGCCTGCGTACTATGCTACAGGGGAACGCCCATACAATATCATACTAACTAAATTGAGATATGGCTGTAGTTCACTGAATTACGACCTATCACGGGTCAATCTAGCCCAGAGCCCATCTTGCAGCTGTGGTTGTAGACAAGAAGATGCGTCTCATTTCTTTTTCTATTGTCCGAATTATGCAACTATTCGTCCAGCCCTATTAGACACTCTTCCTCCTGACATTACCATATATCAGCTCCTTAATGGCGATCCAAGCTGGTCCATTTCTTCAAATGAAGACCTGTTTAACTCAGTTGTGATATACCTGAAATCTAGCGGAAGGTTTTAATTCCACCATACTTCCGCTCTCCCTGCTCAGATTTTATTTGCTTTATACTTTTATTTTCTATCTCAGTCCAAAAATATTATATATATATATATATTTTTTTTCTTTTTACCATATCAATGTCATTAGACAATGTTATTACCAAGAATGAGGACCAATAATTGCACATATACTTATTTGTTTATATAAATGTTTGTATGTATGTATTATGTAATCTTAGCCATGCACAACATTTATTTACATATATAAGTATATGCATGTGCATAGGTTTATTGGAATTTTTGTCGGAGGCCATGTATTATTTATAATTAGTTGTACGGAGAGGGACTTTGTAAGTTGTTGTAACTTGTTCCCAATCCTTTTGACTGTCTTCTGTCAATAAAATAAGTTCAATTCAATTCAATTCAACTACCGTGCAACAATAACGACATCACGTGTTAAATTCGTTCTGAGACGCAACGTTTGTATGATGCTCGTCAACTAGCAGAATTGCGGACTAATGTAACTTTTCGACTGTGCAGCGCATAGCGCTTAGCCAATGTAGTATTTTAAGATATCAATGACTTTTTTAATATCTTAACGTCAATTCTCTAGTTGTTCAAGGTAATCACAACTCTTGGCTTTTTTTTTTTACAATTGGCATTTTTCGCCACCGCATGCCGCTTATTCTGTTGTTGTTGTTTTTGTTTGACGTGTGGTCGTTACCTGTTGAGAAGGTGGCTCAGTCAGTGGAGCTATGGTCTTTCAGGCAGACACAACCTGTCCATTACCGGTTTTAAATCGCCTTCAGACAAAGAGAATATCGAAAAATAAATATATGTCAAATGTTAAATGCAGGAGTTTCTTCCCGTTAGAGAGCTCGGTTCTTTCTTCACTTATCTTGACAATGCCGCCTTATGAGTAAAATAATCTGTGTTTGGCGTAAAACACGAATTACTGAAAGATTGGGACGATAGGCCTACTGTTGATGGGACGGTAAAAATAAGGAAAACCAGTTTCTCTTAATTCTATATATGGTATAAACAATTTGCCACTCAACCCCTTTCCGAATATTTTTTGTGTGTTTTCATGACTTGTTGATGTCACGCGAAATAATAAATATCACTTACGGGTTGTTTTTTATCGAAGTAATTCAGTATGGATAATTAATTCCATTCATCCACATAACATATACAGGTATTATACAAACGACAAAGAAGAAATGAAAAAAAGAAACAATGATATGGTAGATTATATTTTACTTGAATAAACAATATAATGATTCCTAATTATCATTCTACCGCTGCGAGTGTGTGATAGACACTGCAAGTTAGTTTAGGCCGTTGGTATACGGCACACGGCATCATTTTGCGCAGGGAAAAAACTTCTAAATTATGACCTGAAGGCTCCGAGCATTTATCGAGCATTTATCGAGCATTTATGTTCCATATAGCCAACCCGGTGACGGTAACATTCATTTTTTTCTTAAAGGGAACAAACTATATACATCTTGCATGAAGCCATTTTGATTGCACCATCTTATGAGATCAATATGCCTACAAATAAAGCATAATGCTGTTGTCAGAAAGTGCTGAACACAAACTGACTGGTTTGGTGCTATGCACTTTCTAAAAGATAATAATTCTTGTAATGCAGTTAAATTGTTATGTGGCGGACGACACTTTTGAAAGAACAATTTCAATACTTTTGAATGAATTCCAGGGTGGAAGACAGCTCTTCGTTGTATTGAAGGTTTAAAATATAATATGTTGCAAATACCATAGCGATCCCATGAAGTAAGCATTGTATGTTGCAATTGACAACCTTCTTTTCTACCACGAGAAAATACATGGGATGCAAATCATCTGAAACACAAATGGAAAGATAAAGGTAACAACTAACTATGGTGTTCAATGGACAGTCTTGGAAATGATAAAAAATATGACATACCTAATTTTGAAATCTGTGGACTGTCACTATAATTTTAAATCATATTTATAAATCATAAAGTAGTAAACTTTCATCATTTGACACCGATTTTGTTGTTTGACAAGACACTGCCTTTCTGCTCATTAAAGTCACACTCGTAAAATATACTGATGAATAATAAACATCCAGCAGCCATAGCCAACGTGTAATTTAAAGGCTTGATCAATATAACTTACTTATACATACCAATTTTAGCTACATGGGGGGTCACCTCAGAGCTTTTTCTTTCGACTTCACTGCCATTTGAGGTTCCCTAAGATATAAAATAAATTATACGTTGCAATTTTTCTGTAAGAAAAGTATACTTTAGAATTACACCCTGTCTTTGACTGTATATTGATTGGTGTTTTACTCTACACTCAAAGAGTATTTTGCTTATATCTGCTGCACATATTGATATGTAAAGATAATAGGTGAAAGAAACTGGACTCATTTTGGCTAAGTAAACATGTTTATGACCTGGTACCTGGTGTAATAACTGGGTATAAACTACAACAGACTTACAAGGGGCTGTATGCATTATTTACACCACACAACACATTGACAGATGAGATTGTTGAACTCACCTCATATTCTTTTACCAGTAAATCTACTGATTCCCCAAAGCATAAAGCCACCAACAAAATCACCAAGGCTGGTTTATCTTCATCTGCTGCAGCATGGACTTTCTGTAACATGTCCTTTACACCTTTTGTATTCTGTCTTTTGGAAGAAATGAATTTGAGGAGAGTGTCCTGCTTTCTACTCAAAGTTCCATGGAAATTTGAAATGAGGTCTATTCCGGTTAGTTCCTTGAAATGATCAAAGATATAAGGTTTTTCAAATAGGAGAGGCCATTCCATTTTCAATTCATATATATGGTGGGGACTGGATTTTGATTGACGTACTGTCGCTGAATGAGAGGTTTTTTTTTTTGCATAAGAGTTCTTTCTTTCAGCCGACCACGCTCTGTTTCTAGTTTAAGTGATTCATTAAGCAAAACAGATTTAACAGCTTGCAAACTATCAATTGTTTCATTGTTTGGTAAATCAGGATTGAAGTTAATACAACCATAAGAGTCCACACTGACAGAGTCCACACTGTCGCCGGACAAACTTCGTTTAACACCTTTGCCTCTGCCATAAGCATTTACTATCCTGTCAAGTATCTGAGACACTAAGCTGGAGGAACCAGAACCGACAGTTTCAGATTCTATGATATCAGCAAATGATTGCGGATATCTGGCGACCAGCTGATCAGCTATTATTTTCACATTCCTTTTCTCAGGTAGTCTAGTGCATTCTTTAATTTTGGAGCAAATTATTCGTACCATTTTCAAACGAAGCGCTGGTCGTGGCCGATCTCCTTTTTCGCAAATGTCAATTAGTTCTTGAGGGAACTTTTGATACGGGATTTTGAATGATCCTATCCAGTTTTAAGAAGGGCTGAAACTTGTACTGGCACTACTGTCTGAACTTTCTGAAGTTGACATGTTCTGTCCTTGAGGAGTTGGGGGAGTACCTGGATGTAAATATACAACACCAACAACATGAAGTGTTGAATAGTACTGTAAACAAGTCAAGAGGGCTTAAGGATAAAGCCAAAGGCCCTGCTCCCTTTGATCTAACAATAATTTAACTGAACCCAATATACGCCCGTAAAAACATTTTATCTCCCGAATGTTGATCTCGGGAAAGGTTAACAATACAAATGAATTCAACTGAAGTACTCAGTAGAACGAAAAATAACGCGGAAAAAAGCTCACAAGCATGAAACTTCTACACATGGTACCGATCACGTGCACTAAATATACATTTAGAAATATCATTTAAAACTCTAAAAGAGGTACAAGGATTCAGAGCAAATCAAGGGAAGTAACTCCGGAAAACGTCGATTCAGGCCGGATAAAGTTGAAAACATTCAAAGCAGCCAATACAGGTCGGGTTTGAGATGCCGTATTGACCAGCCGTTTTATACAGTATTTGGGTATTAATATGCAGCTAATTAATAATGCACAATTCAACTCACTTGAGAATAAATCCTTGAGAATAACAGATATTATTCGGGTTTGAATAGGTTTTAGAACGTCGCTCAAGTCATCTTCTGGTTTAAGAAACCTCAGATCATCCTTGGTTGTATCTCGGAGTTTGTTACAAACAGCATTCTGTTGGTCTGTTCGGATTCCCCATCCAGATACAATATCAGCTAATTCTGATCCAGTCGGTTTCATGGCGGCTATCTGAAAACATAAAACGACTCACCAATGTTAATTTACACTACTTCCAGTTGACCGCTTCAAAAATGGCCCAGTCAGGCCTTGTTTTATCAAATGCATTTTGTCTCAAGTACATTAAAGTGGCATGAGCTGTCAAAATGTTGATATTTTGATGTTGTAACAGAATGTTGAAATTATCGGCTATTTTTCTCAATACGTGTAATAAAGAAGCTTTTTGGTGCTTTTAATCTCGAGAATGTACGATAAAGTGTTGTTTTGAACTAACCTTGGCTTAGAATGAATGGATGGTCGTCCCGGTTATTTAAATTTTGTTTACTTTTCAAACACTATTCCGGTTCGTATAGGCCTCATACTGTATGGATTTTCCTCATTCTAACGCCAATAATTCAGTTTTTCGATGGACTTCAAAGCCTCTTTCTGTCGTCCTCACCAAAAATCAAAGGGAAAAACCTTAGGAGACACCATGTTTGGACAGCCTGGCCACCTACTTTGTCTCCTTTTTTAATCATTTGCATTACGTTTGTCTCTGGCATCATCCTTGAGAAATTTGAAGTCACAGGTTATTCCATGTAAAACACTTGCGTTTTGCTATAAAATAGTCAAAATAGATAGCTAAGTCAAACTGGATCACACCTTCAAACAAATCATGAGCTAAACATGGTGGAAGCCCTAAATCGTCTGTTTTCACCAAACAATATCGGCGTTTATATTTGGCCCTTCTGAAGTTCTGTTGAAAACCACCAATACAATGGCTCCAAAGATTATCCCCGGCAATAAAAATAATTGTGCCATGCAATTTAATACCAAGACCTGGAATAGCAATGCCTTCTTTCTCAAGAAATACCAAATCTTTAATCAAACTCTTGAATATAAGTTCCTGTCCAAAATAAGCAAAAGTCTGTTTCCTTACATAACAATACCAGTTGCATTGGATCAACTTTTGATCGGTTGTAAGGGTGCAGATTTCCCAGAACATAATACACTGCCAGGATTTTGTGCTTTTTCTTTGCACTACCTAGGGAGTTAACGGTTTCAAAGGCAATACAATAAAATAAAATGTTCAAAGCTCCTGGATTTTCTACAAACACAGCATTGGATTTATAGGCAAGACCATCTTCAAAGTCATTTTCCGGCCTTTGCTCTGGATTTAAATACTGTTCTTTCACAGTGTCATCATAGAATAGAGCGGTTAGGGACTGTAAAATCGGTACATAGTGAAAAACACTAGATTTGTTATTAGCCAAGAAATCTGGGCTCTGCCGAATTTTTTTTATTCGTACTGATAATCCTTTCTCCAATAAATGAGCCTTCAAGTTAGAATAAATTATTTCCTGGGTTAATTCATGGACTTGAAATATCTCAGAGACTAATAAATGTATCACATTATTTGTTACATGGTGTTTTGTTTGAAGTTTTAAATATAACATAGCAACTTCGAATTCCACACGGCAGTCTTGCATTAGGAATATTTCTATGTATAATGTTGTGTCTTGCATTAGCAGTTACAGAAGCACACCTAAATTCGCATAGCTGCATTCAGACATTACCAATCCATCATTAAATGTAAAATAAAACCTACCGCGCTTTTCACTCAAGATGGTCGTCTGATGTTTTGGCGGCCTTCTGGATCACATGGCGATAGTTCATACCTTTCTATGGGCGACAGTTTATGTCAAAATTAAACATTTACCACTCAACACAAAAGTTAACACTTTACGCGAAACTTAACACAATATTTTTCATTTCACGTAAACAGTATGAATATTTCACTATGTTTTCGTGTTTTTTCATATTTGTAACTCTCTAATTCAAATACAAATTATTATATTAAGTTCCAATCTTTTACATTATTTACTCTGTAAATCGTTCTGTTTCTGTAAACATTTAGATTGATTGATTGATTGTTCGGTGTTTTACGCCGCGCTCAAGATTATTTCACTTATATGGCGGCGTTGTCAGTTTTATTGTGGGAGGAAACCGGGCTCTGTGACCGGAGGAAACCCACGACCGTCCGCTGGTAACTGGCAACCATCCCACATAGATCGTTCGATTGAAAACCCGGTCAGAAAATTCGAACCCGCGACCCATTGGTGGAAGGCTGTTCGGATTGAGCGTCCAACAGTAAACATTTAGCAATCTCCAAACATTACACGAACTGTATACTTCAAATACCACCAGGGGGCGAGCAACATTTTACAATCTGCAAACTTTACACGAACTGGATACTTCAAACAGCGCCAGGGGCGCGCTGTTCAGCCAGATGGATACAGGTCACAGTTTCTCACTTCCGGAATTTGAAAGGGGAATGGTAAAGAATACATGGTGAGCCAATGTGGGCGGAGCAACCGTGGGAAAGTTTTTAATTGGCTTGCATTCATTGGTTCTTGACTAAACGGTCTATAATGACAGTAAGAAAAGTAGTATACGGGGACGTTTGGAAGCGTCAACTGTTCCTTTCATCATATCTTCATGCTGTAAACAACAGCGCCACCTAACGTCTTACGGTAGACAACTCCCTTCACTGCAACGCACCCAAGTTAATAATTATTTTTTTTTCTATTTAAATCCGCACAACGGGTCTCGAACCCCACCTTTCCAATCTCAAGCTGCGCAGAACCAAATGCGCACTCAATTAGACCGTAGCATCTTTCCACTAGACTAACTTCCAACACAGCGTTAGAGGTATTACATTTCTAGGTGTTACCTGAACTGCGATACACGCATGCGCACTTCATATTTATATACCTTTTGACCTGTGATGACGTATTTGGACGAATCCAAGAGGATCCTTCGGTTTTGTAAATAAACATGGCTAAACCTAACACTTTTCTGTCAAAAAACCCCGTCCCTAACTTTAAGTCCGTCTTTAGCGTTGTCAATAAAAGATTCCAAAACCTAACTTTATTCTGTCAATAAACCCCGTCCCTAATCCTGGGTTCGTCTTTGACGTTTTGTCAATAAAAAAGCTGTTGACAATTGGGGCACACCGTAGTGACCCTCCGTCTCTGAAGAGCTGGCATAGTGCCAAAGGCCAACAGTCATGGACCACAGCCACGCCTTACGCACAGTGGGGCCACTTTATCAATGAGTTGACTAACCGCAACTTTTACGTTACCTACTATTCTTTACCCAAACCTCAATATGGTAGTTTACCTATTTCTGCAATGATATGCCATACAATCTGGTTGCTTTTCTCATTACCCTTGCCAAAACATACAGAACACTACCCTACCCCCCAAAAATTGAAAAGAATTTGGGCATTACTTGATTTTGTGTACATATTAAATTTTATTTGGCTTTCTGACAAAAACCTATAGTTCTTACATTGATTTGATGGTCAACATGTGAGAAACATAATAACCTCCTTTTTAGTCTTACCAAATGCCTTTTCTTGTAAAAAAAACTTTTTCAGTGTTGTTTTATGTCAAACTGAATATTTTTTGTACTCTTTCAGGTAATTTCAGGTTGCAAGATGAATGGAATTGTTTATCCACCTGTGAGTATATTTTCCTGATTCACACATCAAAGGAATGGAAATGAGAGTCTTTCTACTTTTTCCAGAGGTAATTTTACTATTGGCATGGCTTCATAGCTTCATTACATTAGAAATTCGCCTCAAATAGCATGCCTAATGGCACTCAAAGTTGGCATAAAATCGCCCAGAATATAATGACCTGGGCTTTCCTGATTTTATTCAGTACCTGCATGTGTCTTACACAATTTTCACTTGCAAGAATGCAGGAATCAATTGTTTTGAAAAATAAACCAACCTTACATTTACCCCACCCCTCCTTTTTTTGCATATTTTTTCTTAAATCTAATAATATTTTCCCAGAAATATCCTTTTAGACCCTTGTTTGACTTTTTGGGGGTGCAGTTTTGTTCTCTGGGCTAGGCTAATAATTAAGTTTATATTCAAGGGTACTTGTGGGCAGTTTTGAACAGAGTTTTGTGTTGGGGGATCCCAACAATAAGCCGTATGGCAGTGGACTTCTTCCTCTGGTTTTAAGCTTTCCAGTACAATTTTGAGCCTGGGATACAAGAATAACACTTGTTTTTTTAAGCTGTTTAAATTTGGCCACAGTATGACTGACTTTGAGTAGAATTTATCCATTTTGTAATCCAACAAATCTTAAAATTTAACAAATGCACAGTATATTTTAGTTGAGGAAGCCACAGAAAGATATGTGTCCTCATAAAGTTAGTATTTCATGGTAGAACACTCTTAGTAGAAGTCACACTAGTTTACAGAGCTCAAATATGTTTTCCCAGAGCTGAGATATGACAATTTTAAGCTTTTTTAGCTCACTGGTCATTGTCCTTGCTATGTTCTAATGGGGGGTGGTGTAAATGGGAGGGCTACAGAAGGCTTAGTTTTCATTGCATTTAGTTTTCCTCTTGAGAGATCATTCCAAATACCTTTAAGCTCAATGTGTTAGATTTAGAAGTAGATTAAAGGAATTTTGTGCCTCTGTATGGGTTGAAGACATATTTTGTGAAATAGATCACTGTACAACAACAACACTGTGTTTGTGACTTCAAACTTGTCAGAAGCACATTATAAGACCTATAGTACTGCCTTGATGAGCTGAAAATGTATCTTTCATGTCTTTTCTAGCAAAATATTTGCACAAAATTGATTTCTTGATATTTTTGGGGGGCAAAGTAATGTACATGATTATGAGTTGAATTTCTCACTCAAAGTTGGCATAAAACCGCCCAGAATATAATGACCTGGGCTTTCCAGATTTTATTCAGTACCTGCATGTGTCTTACACAATTTTCACTTGCAAGAATGCAGGAATCAATTATTTTCAAAAATAAACCAACCTTACATTTACCCCACCCCCTTTTATTTGCATATCTTTTCTTAAATCTAATCATATTTTCCCAGAAATATCCTTTTAGACCCTTGTTTGACTTTTTGGGGGTGCAGTTTTGTTCTCTGGGCTAGGCTAATAATTAAGTTTATATTCAAGGGTACTTGCTATGTTCTAATGGGGGTGGTGTAAATGGGAGGGCTACAGAAGGCTTAGTTTTCATTGCATTTAGTTTTCCTCTTGAGAGATCATTCCAAATACCTTTAAGCTCAATGTGCTAGATTTAGAAGTAGATTGAAGGAATTTTGTGCCTCTGTTAGGATACAGGTCACAGTTTCTCACTTCCGGAATTTCCTAGGGACGAAAGGATTTCCAGATATTTTTGTGTGTTTTTTTTATTATTTTTTCCTGGCCCCCTGCATTTTATTTTTTTTTTCTGGGCATATTTTGTAGTTTTTATGAAAGGACAGGGGTTGAATGATTTTAGAAGTGGAATGGGACCAGTTCAGGTGGATGGAGATCTGGTAGTTGGGGTGCTTTGGTTTGTTTATATGCGGAGGTATGTGTTCAAAGAGACCCCTATCAGCTGATTCTACTGTATCTCAAAATTTCTACCTTCAACGTATGAAAAAATTGTGCTTAAAATACTGCCAAAGGACTGTTCAAGGATTTGGTTCAACGAAAGTTAGGGAAGGTGCTATGAGAGCAGACATTAACATTACCGCAAATGGGAAATGAAGGAAAATGAAACTGTGACCTGCTGCCAGATAGAAGTCTGCCGAAAGTTCAGAGCCGCTCTGATTGAGCAAAACGGGTACGAGGGCCTTGAGGATATGGACGTGCTGTCAACGGCTGAATACTTTAGGAAAATACATTTCAAATAAAGTATTCAGCCGTTGACAGGACGTCAATATTTACGGAAGCGTATTAAGGTCAGGTGAAAACAAAATGTTAATCGGAGTTGGGCCTACTATCTCCGAATTAGCTAGGCTAAATTGGACTTGGTAATTCTGAGTTGCGAAGTCCCATGTAGCCTAGCTTATTTGGACTTTGGTCAGTTTTAATGCAGCGACCAAAAGGTAGCCGTGAAACGGACTATTTACATATCCTCTTCAACCTTAGGGGCCTCCGTGGCTCAATAGTTAGAGCGTTGGAAGCTCAATCCGAACAGCCTTTCACCAATGGGTCGCGGGTTCGAATCCCACTCAGTCCAAAAAAAAAATGGAAAATTTTCTGACTGGGTTTTTACTCGAACGACCCATGTGGGATGGTTGCCAGTTACCACGGGAAGGTCGTGGGTTTCCTCCTGGCAAAGAGCACGGTTTCCTTCCACAATAAACCGGGCAACGCCGCCATATAAGTGAAATAATCTTGAGCGCGGCGTAAAACACCAAACAATCAATCAATCATCACAAATGTCCCTGTGATAATGTAAGGGGCCGAAACTTAACATCCATGTAACTATGTCTCTATCAGTTATAAATGAATCATTGGAAGAATGCTGATATGTGTCGAAACTGCGTCTGTATTCTTAGTATTACACAACAAGTCGTTACCGGGCTAAATAAAATATGTAAACAAATATCGTTTTTTTCTAAACGTGTAACTTATTAATTCATTCAGCGTAGGTCTACACTTTAATACAATGGCTTCTACTTCTAGTTAATATCAGCATTTAATCAATTTGTAATTATTTCTCGTGTGTAGTAAAATATTTTGTATTTTGACTTCCTTTCACCATTTGAATATTACTAAAAAAAATACGGTGATTTATTGTAGGCCTATACAAAGCCCAGACTGTCCGAGGTAATCCAACTGGTAGCGAGCGAAGACAGTTTGTTCAGACTGGGCGCACGGTTTTGGTCAATCCGCGTGGCTCTGAGCTTATGATCGACTTCTGTTGGAACGGCGCGCCCCTGGCGGTCTTTGAAGTATCCAGTTCGTGTAAAGTTTAGAGATTGCAAAATGTTTGGCGCGCGATTCGAAGAGATTTACAGAGTGCAAAATGTTTGGAGCGCGATTCGAAAAGATTTACAGAGTGCAAACTGTTAGAGATTGCACGAATACTTATGTGTTTTGAATTAAAGCGAGAGTTACAAATATAAAAACATGAAATATTCAGAATGTTTACGTGAAATAAAAACTATTGTGTTGAGTTTCTTGTAAAGTACTAACTTACTATGTGTTGAGTGTTAAATGTTTAATTTTGACACAAACGTTCCTTTTAATTCTTCAAACAGAATCGAATAACAACCCCTTTGATTGGCTAAAATAGACTCGTACCTTGTTGCTATGACCTTGCAAGTTGTAAGAACGACAACTCTGTGGTTTCTAATAACTTAAGCTGCAGTTGTGTTGTCTTCTATAAATAACTCTATAGGCGTTAACGGTCGCTTCTGGCGTTCAGCGGGCGCGTATCATAAAGCTTTATATAACGAGCTATCATCGTACTTCGACAACACTTCTTACGCAGACGGTGTCTGTAACGTTTAAACATGTCGAACGTGGATAAATTGGTGCGTTTTTACCGCAATATGGAAAAGGGTAAAATACCCATGAACGAAGGTGTAATGAGTAAGAGAGGCTCGTCCCTCGGCCAAGCATTCAGAAGTAGAAACACGCTCATCCCTCTGGAACCATATTGCCGTGAAAGCTCTCCCGACCGTGAAAAGATGGATCCGCCGCAAATTGACGCCGAAAGCTCCCCCAACCGTGAAAAGGCGGATTTTCCGCGGATTATTGCCGTATCTAACGCACAGCAAGCGGTGGAAATGGCTAAGTCGGAATTGGAGGCAAGACAGAAGCGTATAAAAGGCGGCGCGTCCTTCACATTGGATTAGACCGACCGCTGAAATAGCGCTATAAATTATATTCCACAGTGGGTGAAACAAAATGAGATTCAATTGTCACGTTTGTAACAAGACTTTTAGTCGCCGACATGACATGAAGCGACATGTTTTCAATAAACACAAAACCGATTCGCAGAATACTGAGATGACCGTTTATGGAGGGCATCCCTCGGATGAAAATACTTTAGAAGATGACCGTAAAGTTTTTCTAACGAGGAGCATTACGCCCGCTAGCGGTATGGCTGATACAGTTTCCGACGTATGGGACGACATTGTGAAGGAAGCTATTCAAACTCATTTGTCTGTTGATGGCTGCAGTTTGCAGGAGGAATACCGAGGGCGCAGGCCGGAAATAAAGAAAACCTTGATGATTATATACGGACAGTACAACACTATTTGGATGCATTTAATGGGTGGTCAAGACTTAAGTATTATACGTAGTATATTTTTGATATGCAATGCCACTGAGATAATTTAATAAATAACTTAGATTCTACTCTTAATGAGATGTGTACCGTAGTGAACCGATAGCCGCGAGCATGCGGCGAACCGTGACCAATAGCCGAGAGCTAAGATTTTAATGAGATGTGCTAGTTATTGACCTCGAGCCAAGCGCGACCAATAGCCGCGAGCTTAGATGTTAATGAGATGTGCTAGTTATTGACCTCGAGCCAAGCGAGACCAATAGCCGCGAGCTTAGATGTTAATGAGATGTGCTAGTTATTGACCTCGACGACTCGGGGCGTCTTTGATCCGGAATTCGAATATTACGTAACATGTTTCCACCTCGTATGACGTCATAGGTGTTTTTCAACCGGCCTTTTCCTATCTACTCATGGACCCTTTTATGTTACTTTCAAGAAAGTATAACGAAAGTCATGGACAGTGTTTTGCTTGATGATTTTAAGAGCCTAGGTAGCATGTGGACCCACGCCTCTATATAGGCCTACTGGGTTTCGATAGTCTGTCACCTTCCGACTTTCACTTAAGAAACTATCCACAGACCCTTTTATGTAGCACAAGTATGTAGTTTTCCAATATAATTGCCGAAATCAATATAAAACAAACCGCGGGTGCTTCTCTTACTTATTTTGTTATTTTTAAGAATTAGGGAAAGCAAAATCCAGAAATTATTTACTTGCAGAACAACCTCAAAAGGTTTCTCAGGCAATCTAGAACCCCTGAGTTTCCGAGGCCTAACCGGCCCTTGGGCCCTCGCATGATGCGTTGGGATAGTCACCCCCTCCCCCGTGCTTCAAAAACGTTACAAGGGTTCATCTATAACTTTTGAACATAACGATTTTACTGTTATTTTTTAAGAATTAAGGAGAGCAAAATTCGGAAATTATTAGCATTTTAGTTGCAGAACACCCTCAGAACGCTTCTCGGGCAATCAAAAATGCAGAGCTTCCGGGACCCAGCCGGCCCCTGGACCCTCGCCTAATGCGTTGGAATAGTCGCCCCCCTCCATGCTTTAAAGCGCCACAATGCTTCACTTCAAACTGAGGAACATAACGACTTTACTGTTATTTTTTAAGAATTAAGGAAAACAAAATCCGGAAATTATTAGCATTTTTAGTTACAGAAAACCCTCAGAACGCTTCTCAAGCAATCAAGAACTCCAGAGCGTCCGGGGCCTAGGCGAACCTGAACCCTCGCCTAATGCCTCTTTTCAATTTGTTATGTTTCTGTAATCGAAGGGCATGGGACCCCCTCTTTCGTAAAAAGCTGGATCCCCCGAAAAATGGAAGAATTACGCTTACCTCAAAATGCTATCGAAAGGCACAGGACAGCTTGGAAATGTAGGCCTACGGCCATGTGCAAGCGTATCGACGGCGGTAAATAAATCCACTATATTGGTAAACCAAACTGTTAAAGGGGCATGAGCTGCCAAAATTCACACTTTTTTCATAATTTCTGATCGTCACGACAGTAAGAGTCTTTGAAGGCCATCGCAAAACTAAATGATTGGCGTTGGAATGAGGAAAAGCCATACAGTATGTAGCTTGTACGAACCGAAAACGTGTTCGAAAAGTAAACCAAATTTAAATAACCGGGACAACCATTCATTCATTCTAAGCCAAAGTTAGTTGAAAACAATACTTTATCGTATATTCTCGAGACAAGAAGCACTAAAAAGCTTCTGAATTATACGTTTTGAGAAAAATAGCCGATAATGTCAACATTCTGTTTTAACGTCAAAATATCAACATTTTGGCAGCTCATGCCACTTTAAAATGCACTTTAGATTTGGCTAACGATATCCTGAATGAATTGTATAGCTTAATGCCATTAATAGTGATTTCTTATCGCCAGAATGTTGCCCTTTATGATCACAATCGTTTCTGCAACATAAGTTTGCCAACAATCTCCCTACACCAATGATTTTATCGGCCGGGCCAGACTTTACAGGCGGGGGGGGGGGGTTGCTAAAGGCCCAGTCACAATGTCGGCGATCTGTCGGGGATTCGCATCGGAAGCGATCGGAGACGATATCTTTTCTTTTAATTTTCCACCCACCCTGGGTATATGTGGCGGAAAAGGAGTTGACCTCGCATCTGTATTTCTTAATCGGAGGGCATCGTAGGTCATCGGAGACTGTGTCTGGGATGGCCAAAAATGGTGAAAAATCTTGCGAGCAATCTTAAAATTTTAAGTTCAAAATTGGGGACCGCAACGGCTGTTGCGATGCCTAAAAAAAATCAGCGACAAGCCGCAGGTGTCCGGAGAGCGCCTCAGACGGGTGCAATATCGTAAGATCTGTCTCAAGATTTTGTTAACATTTCCCGGCTTTTACCCATTGCCGACGCATCGCAACTGATTTGTGACTGGCCCATTAACAGTTTTAGGGACTATCATTCTAACCGACTGAGCCACCGAGTCTTACATAATAATTGAAACATTGTTGACATGGACCGCAAAATTTCGAATATTTTTAACAAAACATAAGAAACAGATTAAATACTTTTGTTTTGAGGAACATAAATTCCGTCATATTAATCAAGTATTTTGTGAGACAAAGAAATGTTATAGCCATGGTTGATTACGGTGAATAAAAGAAAACAAAAACGTGTACTAAAATGACATCCTCCACATTTTTATATTTTTCGACACTAAAACACACGGGTACAGGGAAAATCTTTTTTATTAAAATAACCATTGAGACAAGTTTCTAGTTGTGTTCACATTTTTATACGTGTAGCTGGTCATTCACTGTATACTTGATCAATACCAATGCAAATTTGTCTACATGGCAAGTTTATATTATAATAAATGACGATAATCCATATAGCTAACAACCATCAATTTAGTAATAAAATACTAAAACATGAATTGATAGTAAATGACATGTGTTAATACTAAAGAGGTAGGGCTGTTATTGAGTACAGAAATATAAGCATGTTTATTAGCATATATACTGAAGTGTTATAGTTAGGTGTAAGGCTTTAACGCCTTAGTATATGGTAATTAATTGATTGCATAAACATGAAGCGTTTTCTTGTGAATCTAGTTTGTTAACGTGAGCAGATGTCCTTGTTCCCATGCCTCAGCAGTGCACATTGACAATAAAGTCATCGTTATACCATTGCCTAAGATCTCCCAACGCCCAATTGGAAACAAACGTTCCATTATTAAGACGGTTTGGATTAATTGCGAATCCTTTGGTTTATGATATAACCCTAAGTATATTTAGCCTATCGTCTTGACTTAATTTGGTCGATGAGTGCGGCTTATACATTACGTACAGTGCAAGTGAATCGGAAATCAGCGACCCGCTACAAAGACACGACTGTCAAGCAGTTGTGATAAAGCCGGCTTGTTGGAGGCGATTTCAGAGGATTTTATGCCATACGTTTCGGATAGAAGGTAAGGGAGGATATCTCGTTTTTATAACTAGAGATCACGTTACACGTAATTGTTTAGACCTTACAGAAGTTTTCATGAGGTTTACGTTAGTTGATGTATGTACACTTTTCCTCCCCACAAAACTAATGCTTGAGTTGTCAGTTCATCTCCATTTATTACTTCTACCCTTTTTGCTGACGTTTAAATGCTAAATAAGTAGATTATTTCTTTTTTTTTATTAGGCCGTTTACTTTATAGACTGTGAATATTTATAGCGGATATAATTGTCCCGGTTTGACAATCACAGAAATCACTTGTAGAATCCGCAAGAGTAATATAAGTTAATTTTATAGCCATTTTCTATCAGACATAAACTACAGAAAACTATAATTTTGTGGAAGCGTATTTTGACAATATAAATAATCAACGGGCTTTGTTGGAGAAGGAATATTGTTGAACCAAATATTAACAAATTCCTATATTTTCTTAAGACACTTATTTCTGTATAGCGAAGGTGTAGATGGCGTGGGGGTGGTGGGTGTCTCGATAAATGTCGAGTATGGTTTGAAAGCCTTTACAACCATGGTCAAACCGTAAAGTGTAAACCGTTTCAGGAGATAAGAAAAGGCATAATACCAATATTTTGCTTTGTTTCCATACCTGACAATGTTCGCGAATTTAGTCAGCTTTTTTAAAATAACACAAGCTCCCAAAATTAATATATTTTCGTGAATTTACATCTTAAAGGGAAAGAGGGAGTTTGCGGTTCATTGAAATAGCCACTGTATAATACTAATTTGTATAACCTCGAAGAAATTTGTCGTGGTGTGTTTTGAAACTAAAAGAAGATGAGCCATTTTGCTTCGGATGTACGAGGCGATGCGGCAGTTTCGACAGCGGGAACTGTTTCCTTAATTGCTATGCCTAACTTTTGGGGTTTGTTGTTTTTCATGGGTGGGGGTGGGGCTTGTTAGTTCCCAGTACTGATCTGTAGTTTAGTACTGGCTTATTTCTTAATAACGTTGGCCAGTTCCCGATCAATCATTCCCTCGAGATATCCGTTTGGGGTTCGTGGGTTCTTTCCCAAACTAACCCGTCAACGCCGCCATATAGGTGAAATAATCTTGAGTGCGCCGTAAAACATCAACCATTCAATCAAATTTTGATCAGTTTTGCTCCCAAGACACCACATTAAAATGGCCCGGCATGCCATTTATTGAAAACTACATGTATCATTAAAATTTACAATATAACTCTATTTTGTACGTACAACTTCCCCAGTTGACTTTGGGTTTCATTTGAAATAGTTTGCTCTTTTTTTGCTTGAGCTACACACAGTATTTTTTGGGTTTCATATAGCTTTAAGTTCTTTTTATATCTTGTGTTCGAACATCTTCGAAAAATGGTGACGGTCAGGTTCTTATAAGGTGACCATTGGCTTTAACACTCTCAACTTGATTTTCTAAACGGATGATATTTTCCAAAAGGCAATTTTGTTCCATATGAAAAGGATCTTGATTTCCGTTCATTGTCAATATATGCAACACTTTAAAAATGTAGTTCCTAGTACAAACGACACCACTGGCCCACCGCCAATCACTACCCCAGTACCAACACCTGAAAGCCTTAAACAGCCTATTGAGGAAAAGGAGGTATTAGATACTATTAATTCCTTAAAACGTAATAAGTCTAGTGGCCTAGATAATATATGCAGTGAAATTTTCATAGAAGTAAAACACTTACTGGCACCAATAATAACCAAGATATTTAACTTTTTGTATTCTACATCGTCTTATCCTATAGAATGGACGAAGGGTATTATTGTTCCAGTACATAAGAAGGGTGGGTAAAAATGACGTAAACAACTATAGGGGCATTACGTTGATTAGTGTGTTTGCTAAATTATATTCATGTGTATTAAACAATCGCCTAACTACATGTAGATGGGTTGAAAATAATGACATTTTAAGTGAATTTCAGTATGGATTTCGTAAGGGTAAAAGTACAGTGGAATGTGTGTTTGCTTTATATAATATCCTAAGTCTGTCTATTTTAGATAAGAGCAAATTGTTTTGTGCATTTGTTGACCTAGAGAAAGCATTTGATACAGTGGATAGAGTGGCTCTGTGGGAGAAACTCACAAAGTATGGCTGTGAAAATCAGTTAATACAAGCTATAAAATTCATCAGTTAAATCTTGTGTTAGGGTAAATGGTGATTATTCGGAATTCTTTGATTTAGAGGTCGGTTTAAAACAAGGAAAACCATTATCACCTATAATTTTTGCATTGTTTATTAACGACGTATACGATGACGTAATCAACGGGTACGTTAGTGATTATACGCTAAATGCATATCAGCTATTTTTATTGTTATTTGCAGACGATACGGTTTTATTTTCACGTTCTGAATCTGGCTTACAAAAGTTAATCAATTAGTTTGAGCAGTATTGTGATAAATGGAAGTTACGTGTCAATGCACTAAAAACAAAAATTGTTGTGTTTGGTGCAACTAAGTATAAAGGGAACTTTAATTGGGTATATAAGAGACAAAGCATTAATGTTGTTGAATGCTTCCCATATCTTGGTATAGGCCTTAAATATAATTTAAATATGAACGATGCCATGAAAATATTGATAGAAAAGGCTAATAAGTCTGTATTTAAGTTAAAAAAATGTTTTTGTCTTATTGACATTGACATAAGAACAAAATTATACATTCTTGATACAATGGTGAAGTTTGGGGCTTTGGGAACGGTCCGTGTAACGTTCGTTAATTCAATTTTCATTTTTTGACATCGCAGAACGAAAATTGGAAATGACTATTTTTAAGATCAATTTTTCATTTTCATTTCCTACTTTTTGAAAAGAAGAAATGAAAATTGAAATTTGACGTTCAATTTTCAATGTTTGTTTTCTATCTTTACAACACACAAATCAATAAATGAAAAATGACGGTCATTTTTCAATTTTCCATTTGCCTTTTCGCTCTACACGAAACGAATATTGAAATTTGTAACCTTCGTTAATGTTTCAATTTTCAATTGATGCTTAGAGCGGAATTCTCCTGCAATCGTGAGCATGTACTGGATGACCTCGCCAAAAGGGAACAACGTGGCGATTGATACGTCACTTGACTCTGGGCAGCTCTGACCTTACTCTCTTTCTTTTTAGATTAAATACGTTTAATTATTAGATTTAACATGTGTTAAATTTTCAATTCTTAGATCGGGTGTTTGTTTTATTTTTATTAATTCCATTAATTTGTTTCCAATCGCATGTTTTTGCGCTTGTCTTTTTTATAGAAGAACACGAGAATGTAGAATGAGTTGGAGACAAAGATTACTGCTATTGTTTCCTCTGTGTGTAAAGCTCCGTCTACACTATTCAACATCCCTCAATTTTTGTTTACTAAATGCATTAAATAAAACGATAATTCTACAACACCTAGCATTGCAAGCCTTACCATATATACTGCAAGCGTACAGAGACTTAGTATATAGGCAATGTCGGCAAGTGACGTATAAATCGCAACATTGTTCCCTTTTGACGAGGTCATGAGTGCGGGAGAGTTCCACACTAGCCTGACTGCGACCAATTGAAAATTGAAACATTCACGAAGGTTACAATTTTTAATATTCGTTTCGTGAAGAGCGAAAAGGCAAATTGAAAAATGGTAGTCAAATTTCAATTTTCATTTCTTCTTTCCAAAAAGTAGAAATTGAAAAAGAAAAATTGAACTCAAAAATGGTCATTTCCAATTGTCATTTTGCGATGTCAAAAAATGAAAATTGAATTAACGAACGTTACACGGACCCGGAACCTACATGTAGGTTCCCTAGAATCTGTGTATCTCCAGTACTGTAAATATGCATTTGGACTACCCAAAAATGCCCCACATATTTTTGTCTATGGTGAATTAAATAGAATGAGTCTGCAAGTGGAATGTAAGAATCGCATTATAAACTTTTGGAGTAAACTTGTGTCTAATAAAACGTCTCTTCAGTATAAGTTATACCTGGGATGAATATGAAAGGGATATGAAACGCCTTTGTTTTTGCAGTCAGTCGACTGGCAGTTGTTTGACTCTCTATTGTTCTCGTCCGACGCCCCGTGACGGCATTCCGATCCGCTCCGAGAATAGCCGAAAGCCGTGTTGTGTATTCCGAATCATTCTGAACCATACCGATGTCGTCGATATATGGGCTGCGCATGCCCGTTTGTAAGCTAGCAACAGAAAACAATCGCCATTTTGAATATTCTGACAGTGTTGCTAGCTTATAAATAGGCATGCGCAGCCCATATATCAACGACACCGGTATGGTTCGGAATGAATCGGAATACACAACACGGCTTTCGGCTATTCTCTAAGCGGATCAGAATGCCGTCACGGGGCGTCGGACGAGAACAATAGAGAGTCAAACAACTGCCAGTCGACTGACTGCAAAAACAAAGGCGTTTCATATCCCTTTCATATTCATCCCAGGTTATACAAGGCTCAGTGTGACCATAGAGGTCGAAGTAGAACTTACAATTGGAGTAGAGGTATTAGAGAATTAATGGAAGGTTACGGCTTTTACTTTTTATATTTAAATGAAAACCCAAGCTTGAGAACTACGCTTGCTCTGAAACAAACTGTAGTTGACAATTTTGTTCAATGGTGGGAAATGAGTATTGTTGAGTCATCGCGATATGATTCCTATAGACTCATTAAAACTAGCTTTTATTTTGACGGAAGCTTCAATGTTTGTGACCATACGCAGAATAAAGATGTCATTATATTGTCACGATTTCGATGTGGATACCATGGCCTAAATATAGAAACTGGGCGTTATAACAATATACCAAAATAAGAACGTGTGTGTACTTTATGTAATCTAGGACTAATTGAAAACGAATATCATTTTTTACTATGTTGTCCAACGTATTGTTATTTAAGAAAGAGGTATTTTAAAAAGTATCTTTATACTTGGCCGAATTTACGTAAATTACGCATTTTGTTAAATCCAAATAGCAATGTCAAGCTTAGAAATGTTTCTAGCTTTATTGAAAAGGCGTTGGTTCTCAGGAATGAGATGATTAATATTACGTAATATCAGAATAACATTCTGGTAAAATGCTATGTTTTACAGACACTTTTTTTTTCTTCTAGTATGTATAACCCACTGATGATTAATGTTATCTTATTATGCATATCTGTAAATTTCTTTTGAGGAGAGAGGCCAGTAGGCCTGTTCCTGCAATAAAGTCTATATATGAATTGGTCAATACCACAACATTCCACCATTCATAAAACGATGGATGGCGGCGTAGATAAGTTTAGCGGGGGGTAAAACCTGGCTCTTTGTCTGGATGAAGCCACCGATCTTCGGCGAATATTTGCATTTCTTCCACATACGGCTATCGAGTTAAAAACTCACTCAGAAATTGTTCATTTTCATTTGTCGTAAGAGGGGGATTCGAACCCACACCGAATCGATTAAAGGCATGTGTCTGACTGAGTGATTATCTCTCGGACTGTGGATTGAACCACTGATACCATCTCCCATGAAACTAGGGAAAGGATCGAAAGAAGAAAAAAAAACTTTTGTTTAAGAAGCTATAGTTTATTGACTCTCAGTATATGTTTTGTAGTAGACAACCCTTCCCAGATCGTGTCTGTAATGGATCTTGATTTGACGTGAATAGCTTTGCACTAATTGTATATAATATATCACGATGTGTGATTCAGTACCCGCTAACACCTGCGTGGATCATTCAACCGTGAACTTCATTGAGATCATTACACGCTGCTATGTTTAGGACCACTAGTCAAAATTTACATAAATTCACACATTATAGCACAGGTATATTGCTTGGTATACTATATGGTTGTCTCAAATGAAATAGTTTTGCCAGGTCATAAATGAGTCATAGAATTTAGATAGATTTTCAGGATAAATACTTATTATCGATGCAACAAAATTGCCAATAAAAGAATATATGATATAATTGAAAAGAAATATCGAATCTCGATTCGTCCGCATGTTAGCTTAACCGGTTGCTTGTGGTCACTGGTCTCCATTGCTATTTTAGACCAGGGGGGTATTTCATAAAACCGTTAAGGGCTAACGTTAGCCGGCTATGGGACGTGGTCCGCTAAGTTTTTTGACTACACCGTTTCACCAACAAAAAGTCAGACTACAGGCTTCAATATTTCTTGCTAACTTAGACCGAAATCCTTAGTCACCTACAGAGGTGGCTAAATAGTAAAACAAACATGGAAGCAGCTTTTGTAAATGCTGAATTTCGAAGGGTAATGCGACGATAGAGAGTTTTTGTTGATAGAGAGAATCCCCTTGAGGTTTAAAATGACCATAAAATAAAATAAATATTTCGTTTCAATTGGGCGACGATTTATTATATTTTGAATATGGTAAAGGATGAGTTGGGTTGATTGATTGCTTGGTGTTGTACGCCGCGCTCAAGATTGTTTCACTCATATGGCGACGTTGCCAGTTTTATTGTGGAAGGAAACTGTGCTCTATACCCGGAGGAAACCAACTACCTTCTGATGGTAACTGGCAACCATTCCACATAGGTCGTTCGAGTGAAAACCCAGTCAGAAAATTTTCCAATGTTTGTTGTGCCATCACAAGGTACCTAGAACGTTTTGTTCGTATGCCTACCGAACAATACCTTGAGCGGGTGAAGTTTTGATTTTTCCAACTCGCAGGTAAATAAAACATTACCGTTCATAAGGTTTGGTTTTAATTATATTGATATTGTAAAGAGTAAGTCAAACTAATACTTAATCTTTAAATCTAAAAAAAACGAAAGTGGCATAACACTGAGGGGTAAAGGGTGGGGGGTGCCCCGGAACTCAATAGAGCGTTGTATACTTTCACTGGCGAATCTAACACCTATGGGTCGCCCGGTAGTTCCCACTCATGAAACTTTGTGAATGAGGCCCTATTTGAATATTGTAAGTGGGATGGTTACCAGATGTGAGATTTCTCTGGACACATGTCCGCTCCCCTCCCCCCCCCCCTTCCAATTACCTTGGCGTAAAACATCCAAAGAACTTGTTAACATTTGTTTGATTTTCAGGAATTCCAAATGTGATAGGTCTAATAGACTGCACACATGCCATTGGGTCAACATTTAGTAGGCTATCGTAAGTCGTCTAAGTGCATAGCCTACTTTGGTCTGGTGAAACGATTTAGCCACTTTTTCGGCTAGTCGACTTACGATTGAACAAAAACTACAGCTAGCCGACTATCCGTGTTTAGTCGACTACGAGAGTTTTATGAAATACCCCCCCAGAAGATTTTCTCTGTGTACGTGTGTTTTAGTATCTATAAATATACATGTAAAATATTTTTGAACACTAAAACACACGGGCACAGGGAAAATCATCTTGTCTAAAATAAACATAGAGAAAAGTGTCTTATTGTGTTAAAAAGAGGCATATCATTTGGACCTTTACACCCAATCGTAAGTTGTTATAACAAACCACAAACCATGCTATTTCATTAGGTTGACGACAGGCATGAGCGACCTTAGTCGATTTTCTGGAAAGATAATTTGGCAACAAATCGTCAGTATTTTTGGTAACGCTAACACGCCGATTAGCTATAGGTTATAGATAGTAATCAATTAGCTGTGATATTCTTTAACATCCACTACCAAAATCCGAGATAATAGGAAGGCTTGGGCCATTTTTAATTGGGTTTGTGTATTTTCAAAATATAGATTACCCTGTTTTTAGAATTAAGGTCAGATTCCAAAGAGCAATATTGCGTTCATATGTGTAAATAAGACTACACTGTACCAAATGCGATCGAGCCCTTTAAAGGTCGAATTTCTTTTATACTTGACTGATAGACATAAACTAAACCCCTGATGAATTTATGACGGTTTCCCTTTATCCGAAATTAAGTTTTATTTAATATTCCTCTACGTTGTTAAAGGACATAAAAATCAAAATAATACTTTGCGATAAGGTTCCCTATATAGGGCTTGCAAAGGTATCGCTTTATGTAAAGGGAACTTGGCACGATATAAGGCTACCGTCGGTGAATTCCACTTTTTGTCATTTTGCTTAAAACCAAAATGAGCAGCTGGAATACATCCACGGTAGAGTCGTATATTAGGCTTATCGCAAATCTTCAGATAAAACAAAATCAAAACAAGCTGCAGACCCAAACTAACGAAAAGGTAGTGATAATCTCGTTGCGTACTATCACGGTTAGATGTATTATGGGGCCCAGCGCTCTGAGACATATTCTCATGTGACATGGGATTTCTTTCCAAGCCTGCCAGTCTGTCTTATGGAATTTCCATTTTTGGTTAATATTTATCAGGATTTTATGTTATTTTTGGTGCAATTCTATGCCTTCATATACCATTGTGAACGTTTTAAAGTCAATGCCTTAAGGAATTAATCTTGAAGTTTTTGTTGCACGAAATGCAAAACGCAGCACACCAACCATATTATTTCCTCTCCCATTTTTTTTGTCAAACAAAACTGTCTTCAAATAATCTTGTATGCTAACGTTTGCATAAATCCGGATTTTCCCCAACTTATATTAATAATTTGTTCTCTTTAATGTAGGATATTTTATGCGACTGGTTCATTTTTGTTCACTCTGTCAGACTTGCTTTACATAACACTTTTTAGATTGCAAGGCTTTAGATTATATGATGTAAAAACAGAATCCAAAATAGAACGCCTTGTCCGCCCCACCTAATAATATAAATGGAACAACGTTGAGTGAGTGGCGTTAACATTAATTAAAGAAACCCATGTGATGCAGAAAAAAATGTCAGTTGGTTTTTAAATAGATTTATTCGAAGGTGAGAAAAAGACTATCACAAAAAATCGTCTTGGGGTGGGAGGTCGTTGGTCAACTGATAAAGAAAGTAAGTAATAGGTGTAATATATCTGTAAGAAACTGTCTTTTTACTGGAGACATTATAAGCCATGTTTCAATGACAAGCATTTTTAAGTTTTTTTCAACCGATTGTGTTCACAAAAAGACAAAAAAAAAAACCTATACAGAAACTATTTCTGTATCGATACAAAACTAGTAAACACTAATTACTTTTTTATTTGGCATAACACATATTTCTCATGTGTTCTTTTTTTAAGCACGAGGCATACACGCATTAAAAATGATAGGAAAACATTATAAATATCTTAGGCATTGTAGTTGTCTATAAAGTAGTTGTGGAAGGTCTCTTCTATATGATTGAAAGATACGGTCAGGTAAGTTTCCGTTAGGGATCATCTTTTCCAGACAATGTACGAACGTAATAGTATCGATGATGTCCTGATTATCTCACATATGTATCCTGACTTCCGCGTCAAGTAATACATAAAACATAATACTTTTCTTAAACAGTATTTACCTGACCTCACTTAATTGTGGGACTCCTTAAATTATCATCAGTGTGTAGTTTTGATTGTCCGTACACTTAATATAACTCTACATGCCGTATAGACTGGAATTCCCTGGAGATCTTTTGGTTCTGGACGTATGAAACATGAAAAACGGTTAGGGGCCTCGGTTGTCCAGTGGGTCAGTCCCATACAGAACTTCCATCGATGCGGCGCCGGTTCGAATCACACTCAGACCAAATAAAAGTTTAACATTTTTTCGTGTGGATTTTTCACTCGGTCGCCTTTATGTGGAAGAGTTGATAGGTACTCGCCGAAGGTCGAGGGTCTCCTCTGGGCAATGAACCCGGTCTCCTCCCCAACTAAACATTTTAGTGAAATAATCTTGAGTGCGGCGTAAAACGTCAATCGGTCATTCCAATAAGGGTTCGTTTCAAGGCAACTAACTTATCCCCTTGTGAAAAGAAACTGAATCGTCCATGGCCTTTCCTATTCGCCACTTTGTCCAGAGAGGATGTAACCAAAGCGACACCCTGTCACTGAAGATACCTTTCATCGAGGTATAATCTATCAATAGTGCATAATAATTTTAAAATCCTCTGTAGATGAGGCTCTAAAGAAATGTTTTGTAGACTAGAAAAAATTGTAAGGAAAAGCTTTTAAAATAATATATGGGATAGGGATCATCTAGCTATAGTTACCATACGAATTACTTAAAGTGACATGAGTTGTCAAGATTTTCTCATAAATTCCGATTGTGCAATAGAGTTTCCATATATTTTACACTTTACGTCAAATAATATATGTATGCGTAATGCTGAATTTGCAAGTTATGTATATAGGCCTACAGCCAATGGACTAAAAACCCATGAGAATGACGGAGTGTCTGATCAATCATATGAATGGATATTATTAATTTTAATACGTTTAATTATAACAGGATGCATTTCGCTAATACAATTGTACGTCAGGACATTTGTTGTTATCTATTTTTTAAGTTCCAAATATAACTTTACCTGTCATTTTTGCTAGACCTAGTACCATGTCAGATTTAATCGCCGTTTATCAAATTTTTTAAAGTTCGTAATACACCAGTGTGTGTTGGGTTTGTCATCGAAGTTTTATTCTATAAACGTCAGATAAGATCTCCACTTTCTAATTGATTAACCTATTATAATATGTGCGTGACGATATCAATGGGTTTTAACCATATCATTCACGACATTCAAACAAATTCTATATTGCTTACTTTTGCTCAAATAAATGGTGATAAATTCCCTTATTATATATACATCTTCTAAATATGCATTTTGTCTTATAGAATCGTAATACAGCGGATAGATTTAAAGCATAGAATATTAACACTGATGTCAGTGTGTGACCCTCGTTCATACAGAGATCCAACCCAAGATAGATATGTATATATTTATATATTTCATTTGTCTCTCGTAATCGGAGTTACACGCATCCTTTCCTATGTAATTCATATCCGATTCGACGACTAAGAACAAAGCCGCGTGCGGATATTGCTTGTTTGGACATTCTTCTAAGGTATTTTGTATTAGATCATTTCTTTTACATTTGATTAGGAGAGCGAATAAAAGGTATCCGGTCGCTAAAGGTATATATCGAATATATCTTTGGCATGATGAAAAGACGCTTACCTTTATAGAGATGAACTTATAGGTAATAAATAAGTAAAACTTTCAATTAACCACACCTTTTCTCAGCTTGTGTAACACGCCGTATGAGTCGATCTTATACCATAGGTAAGCTACGATTATTTGTTTCGTTAAAACTTAATTGCTTTCTTGTTTCGGTAAAGTTTAACCTTATTTACAATACAGGCGGTCACTTTTACTATTCTGTTAAAAAGGTATATCCACTTGATTACGTTAGTTTTCCTTCAAATCGAACCGTGGGATTTTCATTGCTCAGTTCGGAAGCCATCGGTCGGGGGCTCTGTCGGCACAGTGACAGTCTATCAGCTTTTCATCGATGAGCCACGGGTAAAAATCCCACTTGGCATAAATATGATTGAAAAATGTCCGCCCTTTGTCGAAGAGTGGCTAGGTTTTCTGGTTCTTTTAAGTTATTTGAACCATAATGGTCCCCAGTGTCGATTTTTTCAACATGATTGGGCAGCGTAAAACATTAATCAATTGTCGTGAGAAGTTATTTTGCAGAAGCAAGTTATGCCCCGTAAAATTAGGACTATCAAAGCAATCAAAAAGCTATAAAACTATCTTCGTTTAAGTTTTTATTAACAGCCTTTGGCAATCTTTTTCTACTTTGCTTTAAGTGTGTTGTAGATGTACTTTGCAAGTCTGGCCAAAAAGAAAATTTAATATCTGGCGAAAAGCATACAAAATTCAATTCTACATTAATCGGTCTACACTTTTTAATTATCTCCTTGACATGTGACGTCAAACATTACTTAAAGTGGTGACGTTTTAGGGAGTGTCCCCAAAAATCGTCTTTTATAATTCGCAAAAAACGATAGCAAAAAAACGCAGTCGACTAACACCTATCGTCTTTTGTGTTCAGGCTTGACTGCATTAATCGCGACGGGGGTCTTTTTCTGGTACGCAGTAATACACACCCAATCAGCAAAGTAAAAGTAATGCAGTAATTTGGTCAAAATATAGCGCAAACGGAAAACACTCGTTTTATGAGATTAGCAACGGTCCAAATGTTTAACGGTTGTTGTTGTTGTGTCATCTCGTGTGCTGCCCCGTTTTTCGTAGGACGTATGCTAGCTCTGCCAACTAGAGTGTTTATTTTGTGTAAAGAAAGGGTGTAAAGAAACCAAACTATTGTTGACACGGTTCCATAATACCCGATCATTAGTACATTCTTTCCGATCAACAGACACTCTCGTAGCTTATCGTAAACCAGATGTCCCGCTGGATAATCTGCAGCTAACTAACTTACTGTCAAGCTGTCCTCTTGATTGCGATACTTTATTGTCTATTATTTGGTATTTTAATATTTGCAGAATATAAATGAGAAAATGTTAGACGGCCTTTGCTGACGACAGTTATAGCTACCGTATTCACCCGTGTATAATACGCAGTTTTTTTCACGGAAAACCGGGTAAAAATAAGACCTGCGCATTATACACGGGCGTAGACTATCGCAGTTTTTTTTTTGTTGTTGTTGTTGTTGTTCTCGGAATAATGAACTGAGCGAAGTTGGACATGCGGTAGCCTACATACGGCCTCAAAGTTAAACTTGGTCCGCTAAATAAAACTTTCAACGAAATTAACTTTCCAGAAATATTCAACCATTTCAGTTTTGAAGGCAATTTCTTGTATTTTTTTTAAACATAATATACTCGACCAGACATGCTCTTATAATCGGCAAATCGTGTTCATATTGCTACCACTAACAGTATGGCGCCAGTCGGCTGAGTACATTTCATTGACAGATAGCAGAACGGCTGTAGATTGGTTGATGGCCAGCCACTTAATAAACATTGCAATGATTATTGTACAAGGCAGCTAATCTGATTCGCTGTTTGGTGTAATGACTGTTCAATGACAGTGAGTGACGTTTCAGACTCCGCCTTATACATAAAACCAGAAGTAAATTCTGAAGTGGTGTATTGACGGCCATGGGCCGCGGACAACTTTTACGGTAGTTTTTCTTTAGCTGTAAACTTGTGGTGTCGTGACATTGAGGTGTATGTTAGACCGTGATTACAGAATTAAAAAAATATTGAAAGTATTATGGAATTTAGCCTTTATAAATGTATTCCCCGGCTGTAAAAGGGCTTCATTTTTTAATACTTCACTGACTGATGCTAGCAGAAATTACGAAAGAAAACTCATTGACTCCAAAACATAGGTATTAAATCATACATTTTGCTTATTAGCAAAAGAAGCCATTCCAAAGGTTAATATTAAAAAACAACCACTGTATATACAACGGTCATAAGATATCTATTAATGATCAGAAATGATCAGTTCATAGGTTGCCGGCTGTCTGCTTTACTAGGCTTCCCAGCGCCAGGCAGCTGTGTTCCCACGTGAACCGTTGCATAATCTTATCTTGCTAATGCGTGTTATACACGGCTGTAGTTTTTTCGGGGATTGAGTTCGATAGTTTGGGGTGCGCACTATACATAGATGCGTATTATACTTGGGTGAATATAGCCGAGAAATCTTGGCTATGCCGAATTTTGTTTTTCCGTGTTCGTCATATGACGAACACGGTAAAAAAAAATTCGGCATAGCCAAGATTTCTCGGCTAGGGTGAATACGGCTAACCACGAGGCACCCACACAGCGCACTACTTTTAATCCGAGACGGTCGCATGCTGTGCAAGCCGCGTTTCAAATTATCGTCTTTTGTATCGTCTTTTACACCATGCGTCTTAGGCTTCGTTTTTTTTAATCGTTTTTCTCGCAGAAAAAAAGACGATTATTGGGGACACTCCCTTACACGATCTCTGCTGTGTCAGAGCGTATTCGTGTAGTTTGTACACATCAACGGTCGGGTATAATGTCACTGTTGACTCGTTTTTCCGAATAGTTACGACAAATACCCCCACTATGAAAATTTCCTCCTCACCCATTTTTGACAACCAAGGAACTAACGCCAAGATTGTTTCAACTTGTGTTTTTTTCACACATAAATTTAGTCCACGAACAAACACAAACCAGCCCTGTTCATAAATCATTTAAAGGGACAATGAAACAAAAGACCGAGGGCAGCCAAATAATTATCCTCTAAGTCCTGTTGCCTCATGTAAATATACACCCAGGTTTCTTAAAGTGACAAGCCTGGAACAAAGACAGTTCAAATGTGTGATATTCGACTGTTGTTAAATGGATGAAGTTTCCAGTATCTCCTTTTATGTTAAGTACAATATTCAATGATATACAAATTCAGATATCTTTTGGGGGAACAAGAAGTTAAACGTATTTTTGTTTTGTGTAGATAATACTATGGTACATATACTTATGGTTTTCAGAGGAATAACCGAACACAATAAACTTATTGTTTTCACCAAGACAATCTGCCCAAAGTCGAATTGACCGTTAGTTAAAGTTGCATTTGTTCTTCACAAAACACGCCTCTGATCCAGTAAAATTAACAGCCACAAGAAAGGCAACAACCGCATGTGCCTAGTGCAACTAGTTGTGGCTAAAACATTGAAGTATGAAGATATATGTGGATCCCAAGAACAGAAACATACGTCGGGGAATTGGTCTCAACTAGAAAAGGTTATCGACTGTTGAAAATATGCACCAAAGTCGAAAGCATTATGGTTCGGCATGATTGATGTATTATTATTACGTTATTCTCCAGCACAAAAATGGACTGTCGGGTAGTTTTAAAAAAAACTGGAACAGGATTTAAAGTCTTTGAAATGTCTGCAACTCGGAACTATTATTGGTTGATTGAATTGTTCTGGGTAAAAGTCTGTATTTAGGCAGATGATATTCAATTCAAATCTAAAGATTTATTAACTACGCTTTTTTCTTTTAACTTCCAGATTTTCTTACCATCTTGGATGATGGAATCTTCCCTATGTGTAGCATGGGTGCTACTCGCAGTTATGCAGCTCACAGTCTCTCAAAGCAACGTCGGTCAACAACCAAACCCTGCTAACCCACCACGACCAGGAGATAGACCAGCTCGTATCCTTTGACAAAATTATTGTTTGTGCACTCTCGCACTCATACAGGGGAACGGGGTGCAGGGTGGAGTGGGGGTTCATTAGGGTTTTGTATATAACTTAATGGTTACTCTTAAGCATCCTACAGATAATCTACAAGTAAACAAGCTTACAATCCCATATTTATGATATAACAGGATGGGGGTAAAAGTTATTATTCCAGGGCTTTTTTCGTTGCACGCTGATTGTCGCCCCCTTTCATACAAACCAAATAACATATACTCAACCAACCAACTATTTTTGATAATTTTATATGAAGAAATACTTTATAATCAAACGGAAACAAGTACCCAATCAATTGCTTCTATCCATTATTTGTTCAATGCAGCCGTGAAGCGAAGTCTTTTCATTTGCCTTAACTATTGGCAGGGTTATGTGGCGAAACTTTAGCTTTGCAAAATCGAGCCCAAATGGGGTATGGTGCTCAACCATTTCAACCATATAATTCAGGTATGCAAGCCAGACCGCACTACGGCAGGCCTATGATGGGCCCCCAGTTGTATGCGGTGGACATCCCTCCCAGATACCCTACCCGATTTCGAAGACAAGCGCCTCAACAACAAGCGCCATACCAACCGGCTTTTGTTCCGGACATGTCACATTTTCAACGAACCTCATATCCTCAGCAAGCAAGCCCACCACAACAAATGAATACTATGCAGCAACAAGCATATATGCCACCACAAAGGTATCCAGTGCAACCAGGTAGTTTGCAAAGTTTACTTCTAGCTTTAGATCCCCCCGATGCTCCGGATGTACCAGATTATCCTTTAGGAACCCCTCCAACAATGCCGAGGAATCCCCAGGGCATGGGGGGCCCTGGTCCCGGTATACCGCAACCCGGACCTCAACTGAACATGCCTGGAAACCCTGTACAGCAACCGCAACCAAGAACACCTCAGCAACCAATGCAAATGCCAATGCATTCACAGCAGTCAGGTCCAAACTACCCTGTACAGCAAGGTCCACCACAAAATAACTATGCCAACGTAGCGGCCATGCGATTAATGCCTGGTGTCGATTCTGTGTGTTTTTGTGCAGACTCATACACGTGTACTGTACTCGAAGGGAGTATGAGCTCTTCATATTTTTATGCGAATGATTGTGCAAGTTCGCTACCTGGAAGCCCACCTCAGCCAAATTCAAGGGAAGTATGTTGTTGTATAAGTTAGGATATACAATGAACTTAGTATACCGCACAACAGCTTCTCCGATTTCGAATTTCGTACCAGAGGAACAAAGCAAAATCAAATGAGAGGCGACTTGTTGGATTGTTGACTGCACGCACATAATTATGTCTGGACCTATGTCAATGTCCAAGATGAATGTGTAGATGAATAGACCCGTGGATGTTTTTATTCCTTCAAAATATGCCAAAAAGTGTAGAAAAACCATAAACAAACTCCCAAGTGCTTTAGCAGAAAAAAGTTCCTAAACAAGAAAATTAAAACGTGTTCAGTCATTGGATGTAACCACTGTTTATAAAAATCAAGTTATTCTCATTGGTGGCAGCCGAGCTTCCTCGTGGAGTCTCTCTGTGCATGCTGCCTCTTATATAAGCAGCGACAGGATTAGAGGGGATCGTATATGAATTTTTTCCACTTGGGAATATAAAAATCAAATTTCTATGTATTGTTTGACAAGGTGTACACGGATTGTATTATGGCTGTAAATGATGTTCACCAGAACAGAAGGTGCTTATATTGTTTTCTATTTTTGAAAAAACTACTTTAAGAATTAAATTAACCAGAAATAAATAAAATCCAGAAATCATGAAAGGCGAATTGCAGTTTATTCATTTCTTTGGAATTCCTTTTATTTAATCAGAAAAAAGACGAATTGTACAAGAACACTTTTTGGAGCCGCCGTGGAGCACAGCGGAGCAAGGTTCTTTGAGGGTATGTAGCGGGAAAGAGTGTGAAACAAAGTTATATGAGAATAGTAGCGAATTTACGATGTCACCAACTTACTGCCAACGTTATTATGCACACACTTCGAACGCCAGTGAACGTGATGGCGCAGCAATTCTTTGATCTATGTTTTCATCAAAAAGCATGAAAGAGAGCTTAAATAGTTATCTAAGTGTTTGTAATGTGTCATTTAGCATTGTTTGAATATAAGACACATGTTAATTTGTACACAATTAATGTATTTTTCAATTTAAACGCTTTTTTACGTGAAATTTTCGAGCGAGAACCACATGGAAAGTTCGGCAATTTGAACATCTATTTACATGAGACTTCGGAAGTGTGAACCTCCTCTCAGACCGAGCGAGGCTCATATTCCTGCGGGATAGATCATGGTTTCCGAATGCATGACACATAGGCAGGTCAATGATCTCTCAACCGTGGGAAACTTTTAGACAGACTAAATCAACACGAACAGAAAGAGTCGCCATGTTCATCGCCAAAATTGTACATTTTGCGGTATGTGATGTTTTGGACCTGCATTGGTTATCGTCAAACATGGCGGACAACTCTTTATGAGTCAAAATCTCAACAAAGAATGACGCATATCGTTTTCGACTCCCAAGCTTGACTCGCGCTGTATCGAGGTTTGCATGCAGCTTCGAATAGGAAGTCGGATGGAAACCCTAGAGACAGGGGAAACTTAATCTCAAAGACTAATTTCATCACCCGATTTTAGCACTTAGAAGTTTAAATATCTGACTCACTGTCAGTTGATTGATGACAAGGAAAATATATATCAAGGTATGAAGCTGTAATTATTAGGAATTCCCATCGCTCACATTGCCAAATTTAATATTTTCCTGTTATATACGAGCCGGGAATGCTTGGTGTGTCGGTTGACATTGTTCGAAGTTTTCAGTAACTCATGCCTACTTTAAACCTCTCCAATCGTATTCAAAGGTTGAAAGCAAAAATACACAAAGCGTCAAACAGATGTGGAATAGGTGGGGTTTTTTTTGTGTTCGTTCTTAAAATTAATTGAGATAGCCTGTGTGTTTACTGTCGGCGTGAGAGGGATTTTGGCAGACTTTTGAGCTGTCGCCATGCGATTTTTTGGTACTCAAGCAGGCTGGCACACTGATATCTTGATGGCGCCAATAGTACCGAATGGGTGTATCTGACCATTCTGGGCCCGTAAGTCACATGTTTTTTTCTTTTTTTCGTGGTGCCAAGTCACAACATTTCACTGATATGACTCACACCATATAATATGTAAAATTTAAAACATGCAATAGACTTCTAACATCACTCCTATTCATCGAGATACAGAGATAACTTCTAAATTTGTTGATTGCCACCTTCCGTTGTCCTAATTGTAGTAAACAATACGCTAATGAGCTAGGAGTTCCCAAAATGTATGATGATTATCTGAATACACATCTAATATGTATAATGCTATACTGAGTCTCAACTACCAAGGTCGCTTGGGGAAATCTGTTTGTGTCTTTTAGTAGGGATGTACAGTCAAATTTCAAATCTTAAAAAATAAAGAATTTTTTAAATAAAAAAAACACTTATACCTCTACCAGGACACCTGTAAAATCAATCTGCAACTTTGGCTTTTTCTAGCATTTTGCATATCATAATGATACGATAGCTTACGCCAATTTCTAAGTTTAGACAGTCAATCTCACTATTTGGGATTACACGGCATAAATTATGACATTCGATCAGATGCGCAATGAGGTAAAAAGTATGGTACATGTACACTCTTCATACCTACTTTTAAAAAGTATGTAAAACTGAATTTTATCGGTAGGCGGCTCCTCAGAGGCCTATAGGACTAATAAAAATTAAACGTCAAAATGAGACCTTAACCTGCAGAATCTCGGATTTTTTCATTTTTTCGTCGTGAAAAGTTGAGTGTTTGAAGCATCATGGAAAACTAAAATATTAACGTTGAAATGAAACATATATTTTATAGGAAATTACGGCTTCTGGACTTTGAAATTTTCATAAAATGTCAATTTTCCTAACGCTTTCGGATATTGTGGAGAACTTTTATGTCAGTTAACCACGCTGGGTTACACATCAAGTTTAAGTTTTGTTCCGTTCCGATTATTTTTTACGAAAGTAATGGTTCTTTGCATAGTGCAATAGCAAAGTTACTTCAAATAAATCCAACAAACGTATATTGAAAATCTCAATATGTGTTTCAAATGTACCGAAATTCTGAATGTCAGTCAACCATGCTGAGTTACAGATCAACAATTTTTTCCGTTTCGCTTATTTTTATGAAAATTATGGCCCTTGGACTATAGAGCCTTTCGGCTTGGAATGGGATTTTTAAGACGTTGCTCAAATTGTATGGCATTGACGTCATTTCTCTGTTGCAGTCACCTCTTTAGCATTGTGTCATAGACGAAATAAACACTATTCCCACGCCAGGTTGATCTAAAAAGTCACTTCAGCGTCTTTTTACCACTCAGCGAGGCTTCTGTGCCAGCGTCAGTCCTTAAAGGAGGGGAAATCTCTAGAAATACATAGGGATTCTCGTCGATAACAACCTTCAAAGTACTTAAAACATTTCACGTCAAATACCTCTAGTGACCCTCAAGCTCATAAAAACAGACAGAAATATGTCCTTTCAGTGGCTTATCTGTGTAGCCATTTTTCCGTTTTAGGATGACGTGATGTTGGTAATTTTTTTTGCTATTTTTAGATCAATAATGACGTGTTTTTGCCGCTCTCTAATGTATAATGGTAGATTTAGGTCCAAAAAACATGGCGACAAACTTGAAGTGGGAAGATTGTCTCCGAATATATAGGTCAGTATGCAACCGCGCGCCATTTCTTAGCCAAGCGGCCCCAAGCCATTGGCTAAATTGTATCACATGACTCTATAACGCACTTAAATTTGTATTCAACAATAATTGGATAAAACTAATGAAAAAATGGTGGCGGCCTTGTGAATGGCCTATGGAGCTTATTCTCTATTGTAACGCTACCTTCAAATTTCAATTATTCACATACGAGGGGATAAAACATACATTGGACAGTTGTTTTGGACTAAACTAGTATAAAGCTTAGATTTTCTTTCTCTTTAAGCAAAAAGGGTCTATTGGACTAAAATTTCAGTTTTAGGACTTTTTTCCTAGACGCTTTCAGGGAATGCGCTTAAATATGATATTTAAGTTTCCCATGTTACAGGTCATTTTGTTCCTCTTATTTTTACAGAAAGAAGTAGATTTTTGCAGCTCATGGCAGCTCATGGGAATTTTCATACAAATTATATAAGTTTACCTTCAGCTTCCGGTAGGCAAATAGTCTTTATACCTACAATTTTTACAGGATTGCGGTTTTTGGTTCATTCAACATTCAACCCTGTGTTCCTAGGGCTTGTCAATCTAAAGTTGGAAGTCACCCGAGTCGTTCAGCCCACATGTGGCCTCATAGGTGCAAACGGCTATTTCAATCCAATTGAATGGGGGTTGAGAGTTCACCCCGGAGGTTGACTGATTGTGTGACTTTTAATCATCCTACAAACTAATATCGTGAAATTCAAGCTGGCAGTGGCTCACATGTGTCCGCGTTTTATTCCTCATACAGTTAACTAGAAATATCGATAGTTAATCAACCATATAAGATACTAGCAAGTATTCTTCCGGTTAATGGCGACGGTGTTGGTTGGTACGTTTTAGAGCTCAGCTTTGAACAAGGTGTTTAGTGAGATTTTTCATGCAATTCACGCCTACATGTGGCAAGCAACATTACTTACTGCGAATCTATAGATAGTGACCAAGAAATCGCATCCAAATCGTGAATCTAGTCGAGTAATTTGGATCTGCATTCAAATCAGAGTTTGGATAAGAAAATGGCGAAATCTACAACAACGACGGCAGCTACGACAGGACTTGGAGCCCAGCTACGTGAAGCATACGAGGTCGAAGAACAGTCTTCCTATTCACAACCTACTTCCAATCGTGGTAAACGTAAGCCGACAAAGCCCCTAACGAATCCAAGTTTGAAACGGGTGAGTTCATTACCTGACATTCCTAATACCAGTGTTAGCTCGGTAACCCACCTCGCCACACCGATCAACCTCGATTTGTTGGTTGCTAAACATGTCGAACAACACATTGACCTGGCGCTGACTAAACTTGTACAAACCGCCATGAATCCAGTCCGGGATATGATATCAGCCTCGGATATCAAACTCTCAAAAATCATGGAATCTACTGACCAAAAAATAACGAAACTGTCTTCTGATGTTCAGTCTGTGTTTCAGAAACTCACTGAACGCGACGAAATAATTGCAACTAATCAAAACAAAATAGCCGAACTGACCACTGAAATAAGCAGCCTTAAAGTCAGTCTGTCGAAACAAGTTGAAACTGTAGAGAATCTAGCTGAAGACAACAAACTGTTACACGACAAACAAGAACAGTATAGTCGTAGGGAATCCCTTAGAATTACTGGATTAGAATTACACCCAAATGAAACAACTGACGGAAGCGTGTGTAGACTGGCCAAGGAACTAGGCGTAAACATTACCCAAAATGACATCTCTCGGTCCCACTTTATCGGAAGAGAAAAAAAACAGATAATTGCAAAGTTTATCTCCTATCGCAAACGAACCGAATTAATTTCAGCTAGGAAGAAACTACGTGAAAGTACCCAGCTACCTGGTGTCTACATCAACGAAGATCTTACTACCTTCAGATTTTCTCTATTTAAATCCTTACTTGCTCTGAGAAAAGACGGTAGAATACATTCAGTCTGGACTCACGACGGTAATATTTTCCTACGTATATCTGAAGATGGACCCCGTGAGCAAATATTGTGTGAAAAGGATATAAATAAATTGATTGGAAAATTGCAAACTTCTTCTACAGAACCCCGATAACTCTTTATATAGCGTCAATTACTACATGAATAGTTTCTCTTAATATTCCTTTGATGGTTGCCCGTCGATATCTGCCCTTGCTAATCCTTGACAAATTCCTTATTCATGTATTTTCCATTTGTTATGGATCAACATGTGTAAGCCCCAGTCGTGCGAGTGACCAATATCTGTCTCAGTGCCTGTAAATATTACTCGTGTCTGTGTCAGCATGTTCCTGTTATTTTGGACATTTCCAACTCTGTACTCTATATGTGACCTATATTCCCTTTCGTGTGTGTGTCTGCCCGCTCTCAAGAATGAGTCGGTTGTCTATCTGTCTTTATATTACTTTGACCTAACCTATATTTAGTGTGTGACCTACTTCTCCATTGGAAATCACCCTGTTTTACTCCTGTTTCTCAATGAACTGACCTTCTTCAACTACAATACAAATATCCGTTTATTGCTATTTCCCCCCCCCCCCCTTTTCCATTTATTCCTCGTTGCTGCTATGTAGCCTACTTTACATGTACATTATACAAGTTTACATGCATAAAATATGCTCATAATCCACTGCCTTAAAAAAACAGTATGGGAGTTTGTCTTTTTTATTTATCTCCCCTTATCTTCTACTTCTATTGTTATGCCGAATTTTAGTATGTGCTGGAAGAAGCAAAATGATAAAATGTTAATTAATAGAAATATTTCTGTTTATCTCATCATAAATGTATCTTTACTTTTCCAGACATACTTTCTTGGTTAATATTGAAATAACTTCAAACATGACAGATCCCAGTAAGTGCTGTATGTGCCGTTTTTATTTTTTTTATTTCTTATTTTTGGAATCGATAGCTTATAGTTAAACATGCATGCTTTACTGTCCTTTATAGCCCTGCTACTTGCAAATTAACTTTGTGCATGGCTGCTCATATCATGTTACCTATCTATTTATTTATTAAATAAATAAGACATTGCATTATTTACTAATTTATCAGCATGAGACTCCAATCCTTCGTTCACTGAAATAATATTAACAAGTAAATAGTTCAACTTCTTCTGTCGAGCATGTTTTATTACTGTGCCTCTAACCCATTCTGGAAATTCTACATCCATACTCCTATGTTTCTAACTAAATGAAATTCCCCATAGCACAGACAATCAACCAATGAGCTCATTGAACTGAAGGCCTTCTCTGTGCATAGATCTCAGTTTTCTCCCATAATAAGCATGACAACGCCTCCTTAATTACTGCAGTTTTGAAATGTATAAGTTTTTTGTTCCACTCTATGTAACTGTCAGCATCAGTGCTATTTGTTTAACTGTACTCCCCTCAGTCATAACCCCATTTAGTAAGATTCTCCTAAATATTGTACAACCACAAATCCATATAATCATTTATGCAACCATAAAATTATTGGTCTCTACATCGAATAAACCATATTTGAGCAATATCTTTTATTGGCTTTAGAGAAAAGTAATACACCTTGTTTTCCTCTTTTAAAAAAACTACAAATTCATGTCATACAAATTGTTATTTTTAATTCTACCTTGTTTGATTCTTTTATCTTTTTTTCAGGAAACACTTTTATTTATTGTCTCTATATGTAATCTTACCTTGGACATGGCCGTCCTTACCTTGTCAATTGTCGCGCGTGTACAACAATATATGTTTATTTTCATAGATAATGGGTAATGATCTGTCATCGTACCGTGCGGCCATTGGTCTCTTTAATTGTGTTTTGGCTGGCAGAAAAATAGGTTCTAAAGTAAACTACTGTACATTTTCTAAATTGTGGCATATCGTGTCTTTCCTAATTTATATTAATAATACCGTTCTTTGTCTAAATCTTTTCTCGCTTTTGCATGCGTTACTATTAATCTACTTCATTTTATTATTGAGTGGCGACATCGAAATAAATCCTGGCCCTATTGCGAATGCTCTGTCCATCGTCCATCTGAATGTCTGCGGCTTGAGGAACAAGATAGACGATATTTTTGCGAATCTATGCCATTTCGATATTATAGCTCTAACTGAAAGTCACTTAACTGCCCACATTCCTAATGACACCATTGGTATGTCTGGGTTTCATGAACCTATACGTCGCGATCGTGACCAGGCTTGGGGAGGTGTGTGTATATATGTGTCAAATAGTATAGCCTTCTCTCGCCTCCCTAACCTGGAACATCGCCACCTCGAACTAATTTGGCTAGAGATCCATGATTTGCCCAGATATATCATTGGTGTTATTTATAGACCTCCAAATACTGAGATTGGAATGTGGGAGGAAATACAAAACAAAATAGAAACTGCCATTGACAACTACCCAAATCACAACATCATTATTACTGGAGACTTAAATGAAAATTTGTTAGACATTCGGAAAAACAACTTAAGATCAATAATAGGAACTTTCGGTATGTACCAACTGATCACGGAAGTTACCAGACCAGTCTCGGGTACTCTCATTGACCCAATCATATGCAATTGCAGAGACCATGTCCAAGATTTTGGAACCTTACCTAACTTTTGTAGTGACCACTGTGCAGTATACGTTAATCTCAGATCAAGCCTCATAAAACAGAGGAAGTACTCGAGACTGGTCTGGAACTATGAGTCCGCTAACTGGGAAGATTTCCGTTCTTCATTATCAGATATTAACTGGGAGCAAATGGTTACATGTGACGTGAACACATTTTGCTCCAATATCTCGGACATACTATTAGATAAAGCCCGACAATTTATTCCGAACAAAAATGTGACCATTTACCCCAATGATAAATCCTGGATAACTCCCTATATAAAATTAGAAATGAAAAAACGAAATAAACTATATAAAAGGTGCCGTAGGTTACAAACTAAAGAGAATATCCAAATTTATAAACAGCAACGAAATCGTGTTAATTCCTTGGTAAGAGAAGCCAAACAAACCTATCAAAACAAAATTATTGAGAAAATTGAAAACGGAAACAACAATAGTAAATTCTGGTGGAAACTATGTAAATCAGCTCTGAAATCTAAAAACTCAAACGTTTCCCCAATACCACCTCTTACCAAGGATAATAACACATTTCTTTCTGATAATACTGAAAAAGCTAATCTCCTTAATGAATATTTCTCGAGTGTCTGTTCGCATGGCAACTCTGGTGCTGTCCCTATTAATATCGAACCATTATACGAAAATGAACTTTCCGATATAACTGTAGACCCCGAACACGTTATTGAGATATTATCGTCTATTAACGTTAGTAAGGCTACTGGACCGGATCTTATTAGCCCAAGGATCCTACACGAAGCTAGAATTCAAATAGCCCCGATCCTTACAAGACTTTTTCAAAATTCACTGAACTCTGGTATTTTCCCAGATTGCTGGAAGATTGCAAATGTAACACCCATATTTAAATCCGGCAATCCGTCCCAAGTATCCAATTATCGCCCAATCTCGCTACTCAGCTGCCTTAGTTAAATTCTTGAACGAGTAGTTTCTAGAGCAATTTTTGATTTTTTACATGCCAGAATATCTCCGTGCCAGTATGGATTTTTGCCCAATAAATCTACGGTATCGCAATTGTTAGATTTGTATAATGATATTGTCAAAGCTCTGGATACCGGGAAAGAAATCTTCTTCATTTTCTTTGACATATCAAAAGCTTTTGACAGAGTATGGCATGATGGGCTTTTTGTTAAATTGGAGTCTCTTGGGATAACGGGTGGTCTTTTGAACTGGGTAAAGAGTTATATAACAAATAGGAAACAACGAGTTGTCTTGGGAGGGGTAAATTCTTTTACTATGGCTTTGTCTGCAGGCGTTCCTCAAGGGTCAGTCCTGGGGCCGTTATTTTTTCTAATTTATATTAACGATCTACCTCAGAAAATTGTAAACAATATTAAACTCTTTGCAGATGACACATGTTTGTACGTTATATCAGATGAAATAAAAGATACTGCTCCCTCCATACAAACTGATTTGAAATCATTAGAAGACTGGGCACAAAAATGGCTCGTGGACTTTAATCCACAAAAAACCGAGTCACTTATAGTATCAAGACGAAGACCTCCAACAAACATGTTTTGCACATTTGAAGATTGCCAAATTGAGCCAGTATCCTCTCACAAACATCTTGGGTTAACGTTTAACTGTTCTGGTAATTGGAATCAACACGTAGAGAAAATAATTGAATCAGCCAATAAAAAAGTGTCAATGTTTCGGGGTTTGAAATACCAACTTCCCAGAAAAAGCCTAGAAATTATGTTCAAGAGTTTTATCCGCCCGTCTTTAGAATATGCGGACATAGTATGGGACAACATCACTGATTGCCAGGCCACAGCACTCGAGAATATTCAAAAAGACTGCATCCGCACTATAACAGGACTAACCCGAAGTGTTGCAACTAATCTAATGTATCAAGAGTCCGGTCTGCATACACTCACAACCAGACGTAAAATACATCGCTTGTTTACTTTTCATTCTTACCTTAATAACCAAGATAGCACACTGAATACAATTATACCGCCTTTAACTTCAGTCCGTAACCCTTATCCTGTCAGAAATGCCAACCAACTAACCACTTTCAGATGCAAAACAGCCAGCTATAGCAAGTCCTTCTATCCGCAAACTTTGCGAGATTGGAATGAATTACCTCCTCCAATTAAATCCCTAACAAGTCGACCAGCTTTTAAAAATTCCTTGAATAAATATTTTCCTGTACCGAAAGTTCCTAGCTGGTTTTATGTTGGCCACAGAAAGGGAAACATAATCCTCTGTAGGATACGAAATGGCTACAGCTCCTTAAACGACGACCTGTTCAATAATTTCCTTAGCGATTCTCCAAAATGTCTATGTGGATATCCTGTTGAAACAGCAGATCATTATTTTTTAGAATGTAGGAGATTCCTCTTGCCGCGGACAGTCATGATGGACGAAATCAGATCAAATGGCTATGGAGGGGATCTGACTACAACAACACTATTGTACGGGTCTAATGTCGTATCACAAGAAACGAATGCCTTTATTTTTACTGCTATTTGCGCATACATTATCCAGTCAAAGCGATTCTAAGATCTATATAAAGGACCAATGTATGACACGGTTTGGACGGCCATAAACTCTTATATCACGCAAAGCTATTTATACTTATATATTAATTCTTATGCTTTAGTATGAGTTAAAATTCGTACGTGTTTTGTTTTCATTTCATGTCTACGATTTTGTAATCCTAGGAGAACCAACACCCCTTCCATGTAAATATGTTACATATCATTATAAATGTATTATATTGTATTTAATTATTGCACAAAATAAGCTTTAGCTTAACGTGCAAATAATAAACTTTATATAAATAAAAAAAAAAAAAAGTATTGGAAATAGAAGTTATTTCGTGAAATGGACTCGCGGTTTTCGTTACTAGTTAGCGTTCCTTTTACTTGCAAGTAGATATTCAAGTACAGTGTGATATCAGGATTGTTAAATCTTCTTTCACAGCCTTAAAATGCAGTTCTAAAAAATGTTGCTTAATGACGTCATACGAGATATACAAAATACCGCCTGAAAACTGATTGACTGATTGATTGATGTTTTACGTCGCTCCCAGGATTATTTTACCTATGTGCCGGCATTGCCGGATTTACTGGAGGAGGAAACCGGGCTCTTTGTCCGAAGGAAACCGTCGCTATTCGGCGAGTACCTGGCAACTCTTTCCACATACGGCGACCGAGTGAAAGTATTATATACGTAGTGTAAATTTTTTAGCTTTCGAGCGTAGCTACTCCCATCATCAGATATTACAACACGCAATAAAGTAATTTCCAACAGACATGTATACAGAAACCATATAAACACAGTGAATACTTAAAAAGGAGTAAATAGGATAAGCAAAATTGGGCTGCCAAAGTACAAACCAACCAGATCTGAACAGATTAAACCAGTGCGGGGGGGGGGGGGGGGGGGCATTGTGACAACATGGAGTCATGCATTTAAACATTATATAACCAGAGTGGAATTGATGAAAGTGTCTAATTTCGACATGTGAAGTAACCCTTTGAAAGTCATTAAGAAACTTAACTTAGCTTCTTAAGAGTGACTTTATAGTTGTAAATTAAACCCTGTGTTAAATATACAAATTTCATCAATTCCTCTCCAATTATTTAATGTTTAGCTACATGTCTCCTTTAAGGATTATAAGTATGAGCTTGTCCCAATGTTACAACACCCCGCCCTCCTTGGTTTTAAATCTGTGCAGATCTTGTTGATTTGTACTTTGGCAGCCCAATTTTGCTTACCTTATTTACTCGTGTTAAAGCATTAACATTGTTTATGTTTCTCTGTATATATAATGCCTGTGGGAAATTGTATGTGTGCAGCAATATCCGTTGATGAGAGTGGCTACTCCAAAGTTCATAAGTACACACCATCATGTACAGTATAGTGCTAGTTGTTCTATATGTGTTTTGGCTTTAGTAAAATAGAACCGATCCGTCGCACTCAACAGCTAAGGTTATATTGCGACAAAAGTACCAATTATTTACCGATTAAAAGATCACCCTTCCACATTTAAATATGGACATAAGGCTCCACAGACCATAAAACGTCACGAAAGCTAATGTATTTGGCATACGTAATGTTCCTCCTTGCTGCTGAAGCAGGGCCGAATGCCCCAGTCAAATTGCGTAACTATTCAAAAGCCATCGAACCAAAAAGGTTCGTACCCGAAAAATAGAGATGATGTATCTAGCGAATACGTTAACCCTTCTCATCATCTTATACGTTAAGACTGAAACGATGTTGAAAGGGACGTTCAATTTTCTATCACTCACCCACTTAGCCGTTCAATATTTCTTCATTTTCCAACAATTTTAGTAATTCGAAACAGGTCAGTTTTAGACTTTCAATTGTATCTAAACCCAATAAATATTCCTGGCACACAACTCAATGTTACAGGTATAAGGAAATGCTGAAATTATCTCTTAAAGCTGTCTTATAAAAAGTAATAAAGCTTTCATGCTGAACATTTTACAGCTTGAGTAATTGTATGTAGACATTCGCATATTTCTCATTCTTGATAAATTAACGTTTATTACATAACATTTAGATATTAATTAAAAAGGGATATTGCAAAAATATTATTTTAAAAAGAATAGGTATCTTTTTATTAAAGGCCCACTTGCCGCCGTAGCCTGTTTAAATTTGCTAAGAAAACCAATTTACATGAGCTTACTACGACTAATACCACTAAACTTAAACATAGGACACATAAAACATGTCTAGTTAGCTTTAGAATGTAGAAATGGGGTGAAAAACAAACGAAGAATCGAAGCCTGATTACAACAACAACGATCAGTGTCGGTCAACTTTCGTTTTGGATTACCCTCATTTCAGGCCTTTTTATCTGTGGTTTACACTCAAACAATCATCAGCAGGCTTTTCCAGTCGCTGTTAACCGATCGTCAGTCTGTATTTCACAGATAAATAGGCCTACGTAAAATTACACTGTACAGAAAACGGTCTTTCTTTTTTAATGTAAACAGTATTCCGACATACGCAGGTTTGTCAACCATGACTACATGTAATACTTCATTTTCGTAAAATTAATATGGCAATAAAGCAAGGCTATATAGAAATTTTTCTTTAAGCAAAACATGTAGAATGTGATTTGTTAAAAGGAATTTATTTACGACTGTCAAATAATCATCAATTTTGAATAATTAACTTCATATGCATAAAATTTACACGAGCTGCCAAAATGTTGATATTTTGACGTCAAAACAGAATGTTGCAATTATTGACTTGTTCTCAAGACGTACAATTCAAACGCTTTTTAGTGCTTCTAGTCTCGAGAATGAACGATAAAGTATTGTTTTGAACCAATTTTGGCTTAGAATGAATGAATGGTCGTCCCGGTTATTTAAATTTTGTTTACTCTTTGAACACAATTTCGGTTCGTATAGGCCGTAGACTTTATAGATTTCTCTCATTCCAACGCCATTCATTTAGTTTTTCGATGGCCTCCAAAGCTTCTTACTGTCGTGACGATCAGAAATTATGAAAAAAGTGTGAATTTCGGCAGCTCATGCCACTTTAATGTAGAATATACTGATTTTAAAAAAATGTCTAACCATTTTTGATAAATAATTTCTTGGGGGAATCCAATGTTCGTCATTTTCGACTAATTAACCCCTTTTGCTGAAGATCTGTATATAAATTAATGTTGTTTGATTGATGTTTTACGTCGCACTTAAGATTATTTCACTAATATGACTGAGTTGTCAGGATTAGTGGCGGAGGTTAACGGGCTCTTTCTCCGGAGGAAACCCTCGACCTTCAGCAAGTACCTGGCCACTCTTACGGCGATCGAGTAAAAAAAAAGTTAAATCGTTACACTTTAAGTGGCATGAGCTGCCAAAATTCAAATTTTTTTTCATAATTTCGGATCGTCACGATAGTGAGAGGCTTTGAATGCCATCGAAAAACTAAATGATTGGCGTTGGAATGAGGAAAATCCATACAGTATGTTGCCAGCACAAACCGAAAACGTGTCTGAAAAGTCAACAAAATCTAAATAACCGGGACGACCATTCATTCATTCTAAGCCAAAGTTAGTTCAAAACAAAACTTTATCGTACATTTTCGAGACTAGAAAGCTTCTGAATTATACGTCTTGAGATTGATTGATTGATTGATTGTTTAGTGTTTTACGCCGAGCTCAAAATGATTTCACTTATATGGCGGCGTTGCCAGTTTTATTGTGGGAGGAAACCGGGCTCTGTGCCCGGAGGAAACCCACGACCTTCCGCTGGTAACTGGCAACCATCCCACATAGGTCGTTCGAGTATACGTCTTGAGAAAGATAGCCAATAATTTTAACATTCTGTTTTAACGTCAAAATATCAACATTTTGGCAGCTCATGCCAATTTAAAGTATTTGATAAAAAGCACAATAAATAAAATTAAGAGCTTTATCATTAAACATCAGAAGAGATTCATAAAGTAATGAAGATGTATATAAGTTTATTATCTGTATTTGCTGGTTACACCGAAAAGTCCTTACCATTGCTCAACCTGGTTGAAATCTTTATATCTTAGAGAATTTGCCAAACGTCCCGTTGACAAGAGTCTTAAACATGTAGATACTGTTCACCAAAAGAAACTTGACAACCTTCTTAAAGAATTTGCATATGTAACTGGTATCCAGGATAACCCTAATGTGATAATTCTTAACCTCACCAGCCATACCCTCACTACTGAGGAGGAAAATATTCTTAAATTTGGATTAAAGCATGGACTTGCCACTACACCCAAGGACTCTGATGTTATTATATCTGCAGAAACCTTCCATGGAAAACTCCACTCTCATTGCCTTCTTCCTACAGGATACATGAAACGAGAAAAAGTTAAAAATGCCATTCGAGCTCTAGCCTGCAATATTTTGGACTTCAACGACAAAAGATTAGTGATCGACTCCCATCGCATCCGTCTACTCAAAGCCATGAAAACCAGATTTGCCATACTTAAACCTGATAAAGGAAACGGGGTAGTACTTTTGGACAAGGAAAACTACTACTCTACTGTGCAAGACATGTTTGATAATGACAAAACGAAATTCCGTGTCCTCCAAAATGACCCAACATTGATATCCCAAAATTCCGCCCGATCATCGATACAACTAGAACTACTTATTCTGCTGTTGGAAAATTTCTAGCCAAACTGTTAAAACCTCTGACAGACAATGAATTTTCGTTGAAGGACACATTTGATGCTGTTCAAAGAATCCAACAGATTCCTCATGATCTATTTCAGCAAGGCTACAGATTTGTGTCCTTTGACGTAGAATCGTTATTTACTAATGTGCCGCTTAAGAAAGTAACTGATATTATCCTCGATCGTGTCTACCAACAAAAACTTATACCTACTTCACTTAAGAAAAGCACGCTTAAGAAACTAATTATTGACTCTTGTACAAAAACACCGTTTTCTTTTAACAAAATGTTATACCAACAGATTGATGGAGTATCTATGGGATCCCCTCTTGCCCCAACATTAGCCAATATTTTAATGACTGAACTAGAAAAGGTGGTTGTGAATAATCTCATTACCAATGGAACAATTAAATTCTATATCAGATATGTAGACGATACATTAGTTTTAGCCAATCCTTCAGAATTCAACAAGATCCTCACTGAACTAAATTCTTTTCATCGAGATATTAACTTTACACACCAGGAGTTTCCCGACTTTACTGATATCCATTTTCTGGATATAAAGATCAACCAAGGACTGTCCACATCTATTTTTCGTAAGATAACTAATACTGGTCAATATGTTCATTTAAACAGTTTTGAGCCCTGGAAAATGAAAATAGCCTGGGTGAGAGCTCTTGTTACTAGAGCATATAAGATATGTAGCTCCCCTTCGCTATCTAATGAAGAATTAACATGTGTCCGCAAGTTTCTTTCATGGAACGGTTTTCCCAAATCTGTTTCGGCCAAACTTATTAAACGTTTCAAGACCCCCTGTGGTGCACCTAAACCAAGAGTTGATAAGACCATTCCGAGAATTTGGCTTCATCTCCCGTATGTCGGACCAGAGGGGGAGAAATTGTGTCAACGTTTCATCAAGAAACTTAAGAGACTACTGCCAAAACCTGTTGTCATTATTGTTCGCTGGAATACCACGAAAATCAGTGCTTTCTGCAATACAAAAGACCCAACACCTCTCCCGTTAAAAAGCAATATTGTTTATTCTGTTAAATGTCCTGGCTGTTCTGCATCTTACATCGGTAAGACAGAACGTTGTTAAATTGAGAGAGTAAAAGAACACGCGACCGGTAACAGTGAGATATATTCTCACACTTATGAATGTGAATTATTTCAATATTGCAAAGACCTCTTTGACCTGCCTAATAGACTTGATAACTTATGCCCTTCCTCCCTCCCACAGTTTGTTCTAAATAACACCAAAATAATAGACAGTTCTAATCACTGGTATGAACTTCTCTATAAGGAAGCTTTAGCAATACGTCGAAACTCTCCCCAGCTAAACACAGGTGTTAAAGTCTCTAAAGAATTGACACTTTTTAGATAAAATTTTTGTCTTCTGCTTGTTTAATAGTTGTTTTTCCCCCCTCAATACTGTTTATTACTATTATTAGCATTAGTCCAATTCATCTTAACCCCCTACAGATACTTTTAGATATATTTGTCCATTTTGCTTGTTTATTTAGCTTGTTTATTCCTATCATTGTCTGATCTGTGCTACCCCCCCCCCCCCCCCCCAGTAGTAAGCATGTCACTGCTGTCCAGTTTCGGTAGTCACTTTAGGCCAGTTTCGTCCGTCACTTTAGGCCAGTTTCGGTAGTCACTTTAGGCCAGTTTCACTTTAGGGCAGTTTAGTCGCTTTAGATCAGTTTTTTTTATAAAAAGTCAGCATGAGAACTATCTTAAGAATGTATGTATAGGTTTTTTAAAAAAAAAATAAATAAAAAAATAAGTATATATATGCAAAATAGTGTATAGTGGTGTAACAACGGTCAAAGGGAGATAATCCTGGCCTGGAATACTTATTGAAGTTACCTGCCTTGGTCGTGTCGACATGTCTGGGCCCTGTTGTGGTTGTTTCGATCTAGCATGTCTAGGCAAGTTTGTATGATCGCCCCGAACAAGTCTGGGCACGCTTTGTAGATTCTTTTTATCACGTTTAGACACGTGTGTATGATGTAGATACTCCTGCTTTATAAATTCTAAATCTGCAAAGTAGTGTTGAGTGTAGTGGTGTAGAAACGGTCAAAGGGAGATAATCCTGGGCTGGAATACTTATTGGAGTTACCTGCCTTGGTCGTGTCGACATGTCTGGGCCTGTTGTTTCGGTCTAGCATGTCTCGGCAAGCTTGTATGATCGCCCCGAACAAGTCTGGGCACGCTTTGTAGTTTCGTTTTATCACGTTTAGACACGTTTGTATGACGTAGCTACTCCTGCTTTATAAATTCAACGGATACTCCAATTTGCGTCAGTTTTGTTTAAACACTACAAGCAGTCATAATGTACGATTTGGGACATGGCGTTTCAGCTGGGGTAAACGAAAACGTCTCCAGTCCTTGTGTTGAAATCTACTTTCCGTCAAACAAAGATGGCATAGCCAAAACATTGACTCTGACTTGTGCTTCTTGGAGACGTCTGACTGAATCTTTTGATATCATCGAACAGTGTTTAACTATGAACAAAAGAAGTGAAAATCACATTTTGCTAGCCCAAGACGTATATTTAACTGTGAGTGAATATCAGGATGGAATTTTGATTCATATTCGTAAATGGAAACCTGGATTTTACTCCGCTGAAAAACTATTTCCTAAAAAGACGGGAGCTGTTATGGGGCCAAAAATGTGGAAACGATTGGTTGAAAGCAGTGAAAACATCGAATCTGATCTCGCCCACGCCCATACCGTGGGAAGAAAGACTCAGCAATCACCCGACGGTGAAAACACAGAAATGCTAAAATACGAGATACCCCATCAAGACAAAGTAGAGGAAACTATTCTTACTAGCATGGCAAAAGAAATACGACCTGTACTAAACGATATTGTTCAGCAACATTGCTCAGGATGTCAAGCTGGTGTAGACAGTTTACGTCGACACGAATGCTGTCAAACCTCTGTTGAAGACCGAATGGGTCCGTTTTTATCAGAGGCACTAAGCCATATGGATATTCAGAAAATCATAGCTAACGTTAGTGAGGAGTTGAAAAATAGTGAGTACGCTATACCAAAGGCAATGTTACATTATTACTGTGAGATGAACTGGGTGACAAGGCTGGATACAAGTTGGAGAAATAAATTACTGACTGCTTTGGGGAAAGAAGAAAGCTATTGACTGTTACGTGTAAAAAGAAAACTCATACCAATGACTCTTTGATCTGATTTATACACTTTCAATATTTTCTTCTTTCTGTTATATTGTGTTCTTTTTGTTTCTTTGGCATATAAATCTTTTCACACAATTTCAATATTTGTTTGTTTGTAAATATCTTGTCAATTAATTCAGTAGGTTAGTCATTCGAAATGATGTCTCCCGAGGATAAAGACGACTATTTAAGGTCTCTGTTTTACGACCTCGAGAATAGTACAGCATTCGGTAGTATCAAGTCTTTGTATGATCGATCCAAAAAGGATCAAAAGAAGCTGACCTATAAAGACATCAAAGAGTGGTTGAAAGGGCAAGATGCTTATACGTTACATAAGCCTATCAAACGAAAGTTTAAAAGAAATAAGACTATATCGCAAGGCATAGACTTTTTGTGGCAGGCGGATTTAGTTGACATGTCCGACTTAGCTCGGTTCAACAGAGGGACTAAATATTTACTCACTGTAGTCGACACTTTTTCGAAATTTGCTTGGGCCGTACCTTTGAAAAATAAGAAAAGCCAGACCGTATTTAACGCGTTTAAACATGTATTAAGGAACGGTAGAAAGCCAACGTATCTCCAAACAGACCAAGGCACTGAATTTACTAACGCAGCCTTTCAAAAAATGTTGAAAAATCACCGAATTTATTGGTATTACACAAACTCTGACCCTAAGGCTAGCATAGTAGAGAGATGGCACAGAACGTTGAAAGGGAGAATGTATCAGTACTTTACTGCACACAACACTCAGAAATATATTGACAAATTGCAGTCTATAATAGGTTCCTACAACAGAGCATATCACAGGAGTATTGGTATGTCACCCGAAGAGGCTGACCCGTATAACGCAGCCTCAATACGGGAGCGTTTATACGGAGAAATGAAGAATGCCCCACATAAATATAAGACAGGAGAGCTCGTGAGAATCAGTAAAATAAAAGGAAAGTTTGAAAAGGGATATTTAGCCAACTGGACAAAGGAAGTGTTTAAAGTAAGAGCATGCCTGCCCCGAATACCGCCTGTTTACAAGGTGGAAGATTTGAATGGCGTTGAAATAAAAGGTGTGTTTTATGAACCTGAACTACAAGCAGTCCGCATGCAACACGATGTGTTTTTCAACGTGGAAAAAGTCATTAAAAAGAAAAGGATAAAAGGTGTGACACATTATTATGTGAAATGGGACGGTTGGCCTTCTACATTTAACTCATGGATCCCAGGAAGTGGAATCATACGTATATAAAGAAAGGTGCCGAATGGATCGGATCATTTCAAAAGATGAATAGGAAAAGAACAGGCCTTTCTTTCGGTACACTGTGTCCCACTGTAATTTCGTGCATTGTGACTGTAGTCTTATTAATTTCCGAGGGTAAAAAGCCTTTAATAACGACTACACCCCTTCTTTCAAAAGCAGAAAACAAAACGGCGGTGAACAGTACCAACATAACGTTTTGTCCTCATGACAAGCTGTTTGAGTTGGGCAGGGGTATAAAAACCAGTGTCTGTATGTATGATAATTTCGTACGAGTGGATATTCGACTGTTTCTAAATAACGTTGCTACAACAAAAGGGATATGGCTAACTGTGGACCAATGGTCGAAGTTGGTACAATTAACTAGTAGAGTTAACCAAGTAATTAAAACATTTCGGGTATGATTATCTTGTTATGGTATGTCGGTGCAAACATGTCGTCACGATGTCGGTGGTACAGGCTAGTAAACACGATAGACAGTTTACAAGCGTATAAAGTTTTATTACGAGTGATGTTCGACGATGGTAGGATAAATAGTGACCGGAGAATTGTTTTGTGTCAGTTTACATCAGATGTGTGTATGAGAGTAGATGCCGGAACATCAAAAGCCATCAAACATTTGTATTATCTTTTCGATAGAGTGACATGGACCCTAGATTTAAACATCCATTCACATCTATTATCTGCGGACCCACTTCATCTGGAAAAACGACGTTTGTCTTCAAGTTTTTAAGAAATTTAAATCAAATGATGGACTGTCAACCCGATAAGATAATATGGTGTTATAGTATTTGGCAACCTGTGTACAACGATTTCCCAAGCATACAGTTTAACGAAGGTTTGGATATCATAAGCCAACTATCGGGGAGGGAGCGAAAACTGATAGTGTTGGACGATTTGACCGAAGATATTAATGAGGATGTTTCTCGCTTATTCACTAAACTATCTCATCATACGAACACGAGTGTCATTCTTATCACTCAAAACCTATTTTTACAAAACAAAAACTTTAGAACTGTAAGTCTCAACACACATTACATGGTGCTTTTTAAAAATCCGAGGGACATCTCTCAAATATCTCACCTTGCCAAACAAATGTATCCAGGGAACGGTAAATTTCTACAAGATGTCTACAGGGATGCCGTGTCAGAGCCCCACTCATATTTGTTAATTGATTTAAGACAAGCAACGCCTGAGTACCTACGATTGTGCGCGCACATTTTTCCTGACGAAACACAAACCGTGTACATGAGAAAGTCGATATAAAGACGAGCATTGGACCGACCGCTCATAATAAACTTGTTGACAATGTCGAACAGACTGCAAAAATATGCTCCGACCTTGAAACTTTTAAGCGAGGTAAAACCGTCAGTGTGCAAGTCGGTGATTAAAAACGCGGACAGTGAGCTAGTGGATTGCCTGTGCGAAGTTTGTTTAAACGTCTTACACGGAAATATACCGCTGACACCGCGGCAGAAAAATCGATTAGCAAAATACAAATCATCATTGAGACACCTGACCAAGAAAACCACCTCTCTCAAAAAGAGAAAGGCACTTCTTCAGAGGGGAGGATTTCTATCTGCTTTGCTAGAGCCTTTAGTGGGACGTTTAGGTCCTTTGGTCTCAAAAATATTTGGTTAACATGAGTACCTTTAAGAAAATGGCTTTAGTAGACGAGCGAATGTTACAATCTCTACAGCAGTCATCTCCTGTTATTCCGACAAATCCGTCAGTGAAAGCAATGCACGACTTGGACAGTGACATGGAGGGCGTTCTTCAAAGGCATGATTTGGATGTCAACAGTAAGGCTGCGTTATACAACACTATGTTACAGAAATATTTAGCTTTCCGGGATAAAGTTAAACGAGAGGAGCAGCCTATTAAAGTCGAACTCATCACAAAGCCTAACGACAGTAGTCATCCCTTTAAAAATGAGACGGACAAACCAGATAGAAAAGATGCAGGAAAAATACCAGATAGAAAAGATGCAACGAAAACACCTGTGAGAAAATCGTCCAGGAAAAGAAAAACTCTAGCCCCTTGGAGTCCATTTTAGACGCTGTATAAAAGATATCTGTTGGAATGGCATATCTAATTTTTCTGAAAACTGCCGAACAAGAAAGATGTTTTACGTGACGTTACCCTCCAATTCTTCTACTTCATACCACCCAGAAAACACGTTGACGAGATATATCACTCAACTCCCACATGAATTGCAGTTCGAGGGACCTGGCTGGGTTGTAGGTGTTGCGGAGATCCTTTATCCACATTCATGGGTTAATGTAGAAACTTCGACCGTCTTTTTGGAGATCCATACAGACGAAGGGCTCGTAACCACTGTTCTAGTTCCCAAAGGGAATTACGGTAGCATCAAAGAGTTGATTTTAGTCCTCAATAATCTAGTCAGTAAACATCCAACGATTAAGGGAAAGGTTAAATTTTATTCGAGTTCTTTTTCGATGAAGGCTTGGGTAAAGGTTGCCCAAGGACTACGTTTAGTTCTGAGTTCTGAACTCCAACAAATGCTGGGTTTTTCCCAGAACATTATAAGAGAAGGCGAATATAGCTGTGAACCTGTTGATATGAAAAGAGGGTTACATTTACTCTATGTGTATACAGACATCATCGAACATCAGATGGTCGGCGACTCCATGGCTCCACTTTTACGTATTGTTCCTGTTCAAGGGAAGTATGGCGATAACATCTTTAAGGACTTTGACACAGTAAGATATTTACCTCTTCTTAAGAAAAGGTTTAGCAGTATAGAAATCCTTATAAAAGACGGCACAGGAGCTTCCATTCCATTCGAGCACGGTCGCGTATCGATAACGTTACACTTCAAAAAACTTCGCTCAACCCATTTCGAGTAGTCATGAGATATACACAACCTCGAAACGATCAAGGATATATAGATTATTTCACACATCAGTCAGGAAACGGAATACCCGTTTTCACCGGAGCTAGATTTCTAAGGGGCCATGGGATAGGAAACTTACTCGGCGGATTGATGAAGTCAGTAGCCCCTATACTCTCGAGAGGCTTCAAATCTTTAGGAAAACAAGCCTTGAAAACAGGTTTGGAAATAACTGGTGACGTACTAGGTGGCGAAAATTTAAAACAATCGGCATCCAAGAGAACTCGACAGGCAGGATCTAACATGTTAAGAAATGTACACCAAACTGTGCTCGGACATTCAACGCCTATAAAACGTCTTGCACAAAAGAAAACTAGCAGTCGTAAAAGAGGCAAGCGACAGAGAAGATCTAGAGATATATTTCAATAATGTTCGAAAGTCATAGCTGTGAATGTACGAATTCCGAGTTGGATCTTTTTTTAAAACCCGGGCTACAGACAAGCGTCGAAGATGGCACTTTCGTGGAACACTTACCCATGTCCACTATCACAGACCAAGGACCCGTGGAGTTTAATATTTCGGGAACCGGTGAGGACTATATCGATTTAGCCAACAGCTACTTATATGCATCCGTCAAAATTACTAACGCTGACGGAACAGCGATACCCCCAGATGCTAACGTGTCAGTAATAAATGGTTTTATTCATGGACTGTGGCAACAGATTGATTTAACATTAAACGACCGGTTGGTATCATCCAGTACAAATTCATACCCCTACAGAGCATACATAGAAACGCTATTGAATTTTGGAGAGGACCCTAAAAACAGCTGGTTAACGAGCGGGTTATGGTATAAAGACACTGCCGGCTACATGGGAGCTGTGGCGGAAAACAAAGGTTTTAAGGCCCGTAAACAATTAACAAATTCCAGTCGCACAGTAGACATGGTAGGAAAATTACATCTAGATATGTTTTTCCAACCGAGATATCTCTTGAACGGTGTCAACATCAAGCTGAAATTAATACGAAGTAGGGATGATTTCTGCCTTCTCACCAGCGACGCAAATCCAAAGTACAAAATCCAACTAAATAACGTATCTTTCTTTGTCAGAAAGGTTACTGTGAATCCTTCACTGGCCTTAGGACATGACTTTGCCTTAAAGAAAAGCCCTTCTCATTACCCTATAAGACGCATCGACATAAAGTCCTTCACGATTCCCGAGGGAAATCTGAGTGTCTCACAGGAAAATTTATTCATGGGCCAATTACCTAGAAGAATAGTCTTTGGTTGTGTAGACGCGGATGCCTTTAACGGTGCTTACCATAAAAACCCATACGAGTTTAAACACTTAGACATAAACTTTGTGGCGTTTCATGTGGACGGTAAACAAATACCATCTAAGCCTTTTCAGCCTGATTTTAAAAACGAGAATTATATAAGATCTTATCAGAGTTTGTTTACGGCCTCTGGACAATTTTACCGGGACGACGGAAACCAGATATCCAGAACAGATTATCCCAAGGGTTACACCTTGTTCGCAGTAGATTTCAGTGGAGATTTAAACGACGGTGAACACCTGTCCAGAGTCAAACACGGTAATTTGAGACTAGAGTTGAGGCTTGCTAAACCTTTGTCACAAACCGTGAATGTGGTTTGCTACGCTGAGTTTGAAAACACTCTTGATATTGATAAGCACCGTAATATCATATATGATTTCACGACCTAGCTGATGGACAATCTACAGATCGAAGAAGCTTTAAAGAGAAATGCGTGTACGCAAGAATGGTTTAGGGGCGTTTATTCGAGAGACACGTTAAAGAATTCCTCGGTGTTTCCGGATGAAATCAACTTGATAGTGTGCAATACTGATCGTCATTACGAAATGGGTGAACATTGGGTGGCTTTGTATATCGCCGACTCACACGGGGAATATTTTGACTCGTATGGATTACCCCCCTTGTTTCGTGAATTTCGTGATTTTCTTCAACAACATTGTGAATCATGGACTTTTAACCATAAACACTTGCAGAGCCTAAACTCAACCGTTTGCGGCCACTGGGTTTTATCATTTCTTAGTATGAGATGTAAACAGGTGCCTTTGTCTACATTCGTAAACTTGTTTTCTTCTAATACTCTTGATAACGATGTTTTAATCTATGACTTTGTTCGAGATCATTTCAAAATACCTGAACTGCCTATGTACGACAATTCTTTTGTGAGGAATCTTATGGCCAGAAAAAAGTTTAAGTGATTTTTTAATTGTTTGTATTAAGTGTTCCTTTGTTCCTTCAAATATACTCTCCGGTTAAAACCAATCTGTCGTTGTCTCTTCCATTCAATTAAGATGGGTGACGATGGTGGGGAAGACACATTTTCTAATCGAGGTCTTTATTCGATCGGTTCGAGTACTCTTCTTATCGCCGATAAAAAAAAAAGTCGAAATAAATTTGAGCACAACGTGTAACAAATTAAAAACAATCAATCGATCGTTGTGAATAAAAACATGCACACAACACCTTTACCGACGCTGGTATTTGTACAAAAGACCTGCCGACTGTGTAAGGTAAGCACTTTAATTGTCGATATACCCATAGTACAAACAAACAAACAAAAACGAAAATACAACAAGATTTTAGTTTATTAAAAACACAGAAAAAAAATAATCAATTTACAAGCAATACCACAGTGTTTCAATTAATAATACATTAAAAATTAGATATTTTACAACCATGCATCATATCATTACTCTAACAGCTCTAAAATCGAGATGTTAGTAACCGTATGGCAACGTGTCTAAGTCTGCCTGAATAACTCGTTTATTGTACACAAGCCTGTAGTCTTTCTTTTCAGCTCTATTATATACAGACATAGCAATTCTATCTCTACATATTTTGCGTTCGTTTGTAACGGCAAGTCGAGAAGAACAATTTTGACAAGGTTTTTTCTTGGGTATACAGACGCACGTTACGGAGTCTATGTTCTTTACTAATTCTCTGACGGTATCAAAATTGATAATCATACTGTTGGCATGGTTAAGCGTAAATCCCCTTACTTTACAGATAGACCTATTCCCGTTGTCATCAGGTTTTGCTAACATGTAAGCATAATTCTTAGGACCACCCGTTACGAAAGCCTCGATATGATTGCCCGGAGTTTCATTTGTCAAGTCCCCTAGGAAATCTCCAAGCGCTACGTCTTCAAAACCAGGCTTCGAGATATAAATTACAGAGTCAGTATCGTAATATAAGACGCGTTTTCCGAGCTTCTTCAGTACCGAATACAGTTTGAGTCTTGCCTGTGCCGTTGTAAAGGCAGCGGCATAAATACTACTACTCGCTGAGGGTTCCGAAAAATGTTCGTCATCTACCCAGTCCAGTAAAAGGACATCATCACTCATTATATGAAAATCTGAAACAGCTTTAGTTCTATCAAAGAGTAGCTCATAAAATTCTGATAACTCTGTCACATAAGTGCTCTTTCGAAGGTTGTTTCTTTGTCCTAGCTTACCCCATAGGGAACATAACGCCAACTTACTTACACTACGCAAACCGGGGTTGACGCATATTTTATTTTCATCAAGCGTTATTCCTTCGTGAATGTCATAATCGCCGATATATTTCTTTTTGTCGTCGTCCGTTCTCACCCAGTCGGGCCAACCACTAGATTCTTGTTTGATTTTAAGAAAAGTGTTGACGTATTGGGTAAACAAGCCGTCTTGTCCTTTAATGGGGTCGTATTGCACTGTTTCGTCAAATGAATAAATTTCATAAATCTTTAAAACTGTGTAGCCCTCTTTAATAGCTTGTTCAAGTTCTAGAGTAACATATGTCCCTACCCATGCTCGTTTTTCATCCGAGTGATCACACACCGCTTGCTCAAGAATGCAACATTCTTTACAAAGAGGAAACATTAGTTTTCCGTTGCACCGGTAAGGCAATACCGGATGATACAGTTCACGAGGGGCAAGCACTTTAACTTTAGCAAAACCAATATACTCTTGTAAGGGTTTAAAATCGTTGCAGACGATTTTTGGATGCTTGATAACGTAAAGGCCAGTTTTGTTTATGAATGGATATAAAGATGTAAAATCGACATACTTTATTTGCTCGTCGTCTTTCGCTTCGTAATACAGTCGGGTTCCGTTTGTCCGTCCTCCATAGAAGGCATCCCGAGGATTAAGTCGGGTTTCTATATCTTGTTGTGAAGCAAACGATTTCAGTCTTTCGTTCTCAGCTAATTCTTTTTCAAATTCGCATTGATAAATCACAACAAAGCGATACTCTAGATTTTCAATAAATGTTTGTCTATCTACAGTTATCTTGTTTAGCTGTCCCATAGTTCGACCAACAGTTACGTTTTTAACACTAGACTCATAACACTTCGGACACCCATGCCAAAAACACCCGTGAAAACTGTAACAAGTTCTCGTCTTCTCGTCATATCCGTCAATGTGGTATTTGCCTATCTGTTTTTCTCCCCCATTACGTGCGTGTTGAATGTGTTGTGTTGTATTTCCACTTTCACGTGCTTTAAACATAAGCCATTCCAGCCACATTATTGAAAGTTTGGAAAATTGTCCCTGAGCTATCCCCTGAGGGCTAACTTTCGGCAACAGGTTGGGTTTGAGAAATGAATGTTTAAACAAGGTAAAACACACACTGGCAATTGTCAACTGGGTAAATGGATCAACACCTCTTATTTCTTTGGCAGCAATTTGCTTTTTACTTATATCAAGAATCAACTGCCTGTATTTTAGACAACTTCTGCGCAAAATATCTACATCGGACATACAGTACTCTAGTAGAGCTTTCTGCAAATCAAACTCAACGTTTAAAGCCCTTTGCTCTGCGTGCCAAGTTAAAAAACTTTTTCTTTCGGATGCAAACATTTGATCAATACCGTAATACTTTTCATCGGGTATAGGACCTTTATAATTTTGGTTTTCCGTGGTGTTGAATAAAAACGGAAACGTTCCTTTAGTTAGATTTTCAAATCCGAATGCTACAGAGGGTACGTGTATATACATAACCTTGTTGTTGTTAAAAATTACCTCGGGTGTTATCGCATTTTTAATTAGATAACCTAAAAGGAAAAATCCGTCAAAACTTTTTAAGTTGTGAGCCACACAGTTATAGCCCGAGTTAACAGGACTAAACAGCCAAGAACAAAATTTGTCGGTTGTGTTTGATCCGCTAAAAATCCATATCCGCGTGTTACATTTTGCACATGGAACATTTATATCTAGTATATTAATGCATTCTTTACAGATTCGGTGTGCGACACACAAATTGGGAATATGCTCTCCCGTTTCTTGTATGGTCTCGAAGTCAAAAAATATAAATTTTGTTAATGGTTTAGGTGCATTTTCAGGATTAATAAAACACAGGTGATTGCCAATATAGTAACACTTACATGGCTTACAGAATCTTTCTCCACATTTATGCTGTTTTGCGTTTCTACTTTTATCCTGCAAAATATTACATTTCGTACAGTTCCAATACCGCTCACATATTGAATCCGTTTCGTCACCCCTGACAGACTTTCTATTTTGATGCCTCTCTAAGCAGTCGATACTGTTACATAGTCTGTTACACTTTGAGCACTTAATTAATTGACTGGGTTTACAATCAAATGACTGACACACGCTGCATAGGGACGGACATGAATGATATTCTAAATTTGTGAAAGATTTCATGCATGAATGACAGTAATAATACGCCCCGTAAAACCCCGCTATATTTACTATGGAATCAAAATGGTCATCGTGAAAATATAGGTAAATGATTTTATCTTTGCTAACTGATGGCGACCCTTTGTATACCACCCTGTTCAACTTATTAGCACCGACTACACGTATTGTAATGCCTAAACATGCTTCAAATTTGGGAATGTCAGAAAAGAATCCTGGGCTGTCAGAACTTACGCCAGCTTTTCTGCATAAATCTTCTGCCATTGTTCGTTGGAGATGTCTTTCTTTCTTGCGAATAGCTTCGTACCTAGCATCTTTTTCCAGCCTAGCTTTACACACAACAATTGACCTCGCCAAACAGCACATGTCATCATTAACAATCTGTACTATACTTGTTTTGTTGACAATAGCGCTGGCTACCTTTAAAACTTTCGATTGACCTCCGCCTGAAGGCACTTTAATAACACCAACGTGTATTTCAAAAGATTCGTTGAAGGTGAAACTTTCGTTGGACTGAAGTACTTTTTCCACCGCTTCTAAAATACTCTCCACTGTAACATTTGTCTTCGGACGTAAAGGAACTACAATTGGAGATTGTAAATTGGACTGTTTTATGAATAATCTTATGAGATCCCTGTCGTTTAAGGTTCTTGTTGCTATCCTGAGTACACTTTCGAACACACGTGCTATGACGTCAATATGGTCTTTCCACTTTAAGCCATTATAATAATCTTTCAATTTAACCACGTAGATGTGTTCGCTAACATTGAATTGCTTATTCATTTTGCCGTCTTTTTCAGTAACGGTGTACGCGTTATCAATGTTATCTTCTTCACCATTTTCTACCTCACTAAATCCCCCCATTTGAACCGTTGGTCCTGAAGTGTTTGAATTTGGAACATCTGAAAGACATTCCATTAAATGTTCATATGTTTGAGGTGTCAGAACGTCCGACCACTGTGATGAGTTTTCAGAAAAAAATCCTTGTTGATGTAAATCATTTTCTTCGACATTTATGTTTTTCTGTACAAAGCTCTCATCGAGTGTGGGCAACATTTCCGGTAACAACTGAATCTCTCTATAAAAAATAAAATAAAAAAATAATAATTAAAAAAAAATTATGTCTAAACGTTTCTTACGTTCAAGTTTTTTTTCTGAAGATTTATCGAACGAAAGTAGGCCTACCTGCTTACATCAGAATCATCCGTTTCCATGGGCACTTCGTTTGTGTCCTTTTTTGACTGTTTTACTGTGTTGTTTACATTCTGTTCTTCATCTTCCTTTGTTTCGGGTGTGTCGTCTTTTAACTGTTGTACTGTGTCGTTTTCATTCGGTTCTTTAACCCCACCCGTGTCTTGGTAGATATCCGGAAAGTCCAAGCACATCTCATACTCCATATAGGAGGTTTCCGGATATTGGGAAAACTCGTCCATCGGAATTGGCATTGTCGTTTCCATAAAAAGACTGGCTTCATCTTGTGAAAATTCTGAATCAGACATCTTGTCCAACTTGTGCCGAAAACTCCTTTCCTTTGCTCTTTATATACCATACCCGATTGAGACATGTTTGAACTTGTACCGGCCAATACGACCACAGACCGTTTCTCATTGGGTCGTTGAATAGAAGTTTGTTTTTCTAGATAGTAAACTCAATGCAACCATTGGTTAATAGAGGCTTATATCCCTGACATTTCATTGCGTGGTTTTCATTAGTCTTAATGAGTGTTATTAGAGGATGTCTAATCGGAGCATAAACGTTTCTGAAGGGCAGCTTTCTTCCGTTTAGTAATTATTTCACAGTTTTATTTCTAGATTATTTTAAATTATGTCTCTGTTTCCCTTATCGCTGCAAAAATTGTTTTGCCTTTAGCAAAGGGATACGGAACAATTAGATGTAATTGTACCCCTACTATAATCTGAGAGACACTATAACTATTTGCTAATAGCGGATATGGCAGATGTTTAATTAATTTGATGGGAACAACACCCCACAATTCAATACTATTCTAAATAACACGCAATCAGAACGATAAACATGCTGGTTATAATTACCTTAATATTATTCTTTGTATTTAATTGGTGTTTATTAGCCGGTCGATAACGAAACATACTATATCATAGAATTATTTGTATACAACCTCTCTATTGACGCTTGTAGAGTATACGTTTATAAAAATTAAGAACAGAAAAAGATTGTCTATCGAGCCCCATCGTTTTCATTAGTTGGAGACATTTTCTATCATCTCAGATGTTTCCTTACTTTCTAAATCCTGAATATTGAATTATACTAGTTGAGTAAAGGAATTCAGTTTCCATGGGAGGTCACTCTTTCAATGTCTTAAAGTATTCTAGCCCTCTGGTTATCTCCCTTTGACCGTTTCTACACCACTACACTCAACACTACTTTGCAGATTTAGAATTTATAAAGCAGGAGTAGCTACGTCATACAAACGTGTCTAAACGTGATAAAACGAAACTACAAAGCGTGCCCAGACTTGTTCGGGGCGATCATACAAGCTTGCCTAGACATGCTAGACCGAAACAACAGGCCCAGACATGTCGACACGACCAAGGAAGGTAACTCCAATAAGTATTCCAGCCCAGGATTATCTCCCTTTGACCGTTTCTACACCACTACACTCAACACTACTTTGCAGATTTAGAATTTATAAAGCAGGAGTATCTACATCATACACACGTGTCTAAACGTGATAAAAAGAATCTACAAAGCGTGCCCAGACTTGTTCGGGGCGATCATACACACTTGCCTAGACATGCTAGATCGAAAAACCACAACAGGGCCCAGACATGTCGACACGACCAAGGCAGGTAACTCCAATAAGTATTCCAGGCCAGGATTATCTCCCTTTGACCGTTGTTACACCACTATACACTATTTTGCATATATATACTTATTTTTTTATTTATTGTTTTTTAAAAACCTATACATACATTCTTAAGATAGTTCTCATGCTGACTTTTTATAAAAAAAAACTGATCTAAAGCGACTAAACTGCCCTAAAGTGAAACTGGCCTAAAGTGACTACCGAAACTGGCCTAAAGTGACGGACGAAACTGGCCTAAAGTGACTACCGAAACTGGACAGCAGTGACATGCTTACTACTCCCCCCCCTTCTTAGAATTTTATTATGTTTACAATTTTGTTTATTCCTAAGCCTGATCTGTCTTAACCATCTACTGATGTTGTTAATTGCTTATATATATATTAGTCTGCTGCCATTCTCTCTTTGTTCTCTAGAAATCACATCTTATTCTTGTATATATATCTGTATCTGTATTTACCTAATCACATTTTCCTGAAGATGACAAATATATCTTTGTCGAAATATTGAAATCGTCAATATGCGTTTGTTAAATTTATTGGGAGTTACCTTGCTACTGCATTATGCGAAGCTATTCAGTGGATCAACAAGTCATTGACAGACTTACGTTGACAGCATATTACTGGTATTTTGAAGGTTCGTTTCTCACCTTTTCACTTGATCTATATTCTGTATTATGGCTTATGTATTATCTATAATGTGATTTCATATCCAGATTACACTTTGGATGTTTTGCATACGTATTGAAGATTTCATGCTTTGGACACAACCTCTCATGTTGTGTGTGTTTGTAGTGCGTGTTTGCAAGATGTATGAATCTGTGAAATTGTGTGTGTGTGTTTTATATTCGGGAATGCAGTCACCATGCATTTTAAAGGATATATCTATTTCTGTATAGATCTGGGAGTGAAGCAATGGCCAGATTCAGTGGATAACACCCTGGTATCACCCACTGGGTATGCATCAACCTATCAGGGGCGGCCAGAAAAAAACGAAAAAAAGAAGGAAAAAGAGAGAAGGGAAAGAGAAAAAGAAAGAAGGAAAAGAGAAAAAGAAAGAAGGAAAAGAGAAAAAGAAAGAAGGGAAAGATAAAAATGATACTAGGACAACGAAAAAACCTGACATTGCAATACTATGAAGAAGGAAGCTTTATATGGAGCTACGATCGCATTTAAATTTTTCATATAGGCCTAATGCGCAAAGCCACACGAGGCAAAGCGATGTGGACTGGTAGCGTTTTCGGGAGAGGGGCGGAGAGTGAAAATTACATGTACATGTAGGCAGTAGCATAGCCAGGCATCGGGTCATGCACCCCACCCCCACGCCCCGAGGTAAACTCAATTTTTTTTACCCACAATTAGACCAGATAGGCTAAAGGTATAATTTCTCGGGTTTCATCAAGAGATAAATCGCTAAATTTTCGAGGCTTCGCCGCAAATCGTAATCATTTACAATTTTGAAAATCTATTGTAACTGGGGGAGACGAGATTAAAAAAACATATAAGCGTTGCAAATGGCTGGGACATCGGGCCCAAGGATTAACGACCACACACCAAAAAATGCGTGATAAGGATTTAACTGAAACGTCTCATGAAATATTGGGTTTCGTGTATGCGCTCGTGGTAGCACTGTTGCACCCGATTGAAAACACATGCACTTCACACTAATATTTTTCGCAAATAAAGTTAGCAACCGATAATTCATTATCAGGGGCTTGAACAAAAACAATTTTGTAACGTTTTATTTACGTTGAATTTAAAATACTTGATTAAAATAAGTGATACTCGAGAGGGAATAGAGGCATCACGCTTATGTTGTACATGTGGGCCTACTTTAATCCCCCATTGGACTTCCCGTTTATTCAGACATGGCTCTAAGCTAAAACATCTTTCTGGTAGACATATTTTGTTCCGCCATCTCCCTTTTTTCACAGCCAAACGGGCTATATTTATGAAGATGTACTCTGAAAAATAATGTCTAGTTTTACACGCCGAAATGGCTTACAACGCATCTCCGACGATCTAGGATCCCAGAGCTTACGGGGCCTAGGCGGCCCCTGGACCCACGCCTTATCATGCTGTGATAGTTGCCCCCCCCCCCCCCCCCCTTCACAAGACTCATGGCTACGCTACCGCATGTAGGACTTGCGCCCCCCCCCCCCCCTTTGACAGAATAGAGTTTGACTGAAGTAGTTGAATTTAAAAGTCCCTAATGAACTTTACTAATTATGCTAGAATGATTTGTACTTACATTGTATATATATATTTAGCGCCATTAAAACGCACGGTTGAATTGGCCATTTACGTTTTGTTGTTTATTGTTAGTCCGAGTTGAGCTGCAATAACTGGATAACCTGTGGTGTTCCCGACGCGCCTGTCGTGAACATTACGCAACATTTCCTAATAACGTCCATTGAGTGTTTCACCGTCACTGAGAACAGCTTTCAGAGCTCATTTGTCGTGGGTTCAACACTTTACACGAAGCTCAGCATAAAGACGAAAACAAATCAGAAAACGTTACCATGCCTCGACTTACGACACAACAAAGGGGACGTGTCATTGGCATGTTACAGGCGGGTCTCAGTTGTGCCGCCGTAGGACGTCACATGCAGTGTCATCCCTCCACAATTCGTCGCCTCAGAATCAGGGAACATGAAACTGGCAATGTTGCCGACCGACCACGCCCTGGTCAGCCAAGAGTCACTACAGCCCGCCAGGATCGGTACATCGGTTTGTTGCACACACGTGACCGATTTCGCACCGCGACACAGACTGCTCGTGAGACAGTGGGAATTGGAAGGCCCAGGGTAAGCCTCAGCACCATCCGACGCGGTCTCCAACAGATACAGATGCATGCACGCATTCCCTACCGAGGGCCCATATTGACACCCGCCGCACGCCAAAACCGTTTACGATGGGCTCGAAATCATCAGAGCCCACACTCTGCAAGGTTGACACAAGGCTTCTTTCAACAGAATAATGTGAACATCGTGGAATGGCCAGCTTACTCCCCCGATCTATCGCCCATAGAACACTTGTGGGGTCAGCTTAAGAATGCCGTTGCACAACGTCAACCCAGGCCACGCAACCGACGGGAATTGGTCCAAGTAGTGCAGGAAGAGTGGGACCGGATCCCACAGCACAGAATAGCCACACTCATCAGGTCCTTGCGTCGCAGATGTACTGCTTGCGTTGATGCTCGAAGTGGACATACCCATTATTGAATGATGACACCTTCAATTTCTGTATCAACGATTTGTTTGCAAGGAATAAAAGTCACCAGGGTTTCACATATTGTCAATTCTTTGTCTCATTGTGACCAGTGCCTTGTTCTTCAATTTAAGAGTACTTACAATATTTTACATTTCTCAAAATATTTTACATTCTTTGGGTCGTGCGTTTTTAATGGCGCTAAGTGTATATATATGTATGCATATCCAATGATTTGTAAAGTGTTTTAAAGTGGCATGAGCTGCCAAAATTCACACTTTTTTCATAACTTCTGACCGTCACGACAGTAAGGGGCTTTGAAGGTCATTGAAAAACTAAATGATTACCGTTGGAATGAGGAAAATCCATAGAGTATGTGGTCTGTAAAAACCGAAAACGTGTTCGAAAAGTAAACAAAATCTAAATAACCGGGACGACCATTCATTCTTTCTAAGCCAAAGTTAGTTCAAAACAATACTTTATCGCGCATTTTCGAGACTAGAAGCACTAAAAAGCGTCTGAATTATACGCCTTGAGAAAAATAGTCAATAATTTCAACATTCTGTTATAACCTCAAAATGTCAACATTTTGGCAGCTCATGCCACTTTAAACAAAACCATGGTTTCGCCATTGATATAATAAACTACGACTGCAAGACACAAGTAACATTTTTTAATGCGGAATTTCGTTTCCTGCTGTCTTACAAACACCCAAATAATTACACATACCGCCAACATGTTTCAAATTTTATTTGGTCTGAGGTAGATTCGAACCCGCGCCGCAATCGTTGGAAGGTCTGTGTCGGGCTGCGGGACTGTCGTTCTAACTTAATAAGCCACTGAGGCTCCCAAAAGACAGCACGAATATCATTTCGACACATTTGATCGATTTCGAGTAGGGATGGAGACAGATAAATTATCACATGACATCTGAAGGAATTTGACAAAAGGGTTGTTTTTGTTTGCCTGAAAAAATCCAACAAAAAATGTCATCCACACCACTCAAAATTGTAGCTGAGTTGTGTTGTTTTTTCGTTGCAATGTGAATACAACAAATACAAAACGCTGTCAACTCTTGTTCGGACCTGGGACCGAATTTGATTGTTTGGTGTTTTACGCCCGCGCTCAAGATTCTTTCACTCATATGGCGGTGTTGCTAGTTTTATTGTGGGAGGAAACCGGGCTCTATTCCCGGAGGAAACCCACGACCTTCCGGAGGTAACTGGCAACCATCCCACATAGGTCGTACGAGTGACCGAATTTGGGGTATGGTGTGAACGTACTTATGTCCAGTAGACCTCATCGTAACTGTTTCCTTCCAGATCCGATTCTTGCAAACACAAGACCTGATTCAACTCATTCTCGGTTGATGCTACTCGGGTATATATTGTTCTGTGTCAAGCGACAATCCCTAACGTAAAACGTATAATTATTCTAAAGAACCCAAGTGACCGTGATAAACTTGAATGTAATGAAAGACCGCGGCAGAGGTATCATCTTTTGATGCTCTGTTTTAACAATATGACAAGGCTCTTTGATCAAGATGAAATTAAACAAACGAGCATATACGTGATCTTAGTGATGACTCCACTCCAAAACCTTGATTAGAAGCCGCCTTTGTTGTCGGCACTTTTTCTTTTCATCGTTGTTGGAATTCATTGCGTACATCTCATTATTTTTCTGTATTTTATTTTCCTGATTTTTTTTAGTCATTTAATTGATTTTTCCATGAAGATATCACATGGATTCCAAGTGTTTTCCAAGTTCTTAAAAGGTATTAGCTAATTGGTCACGAATAGAATTATATTGATCCATTCTTTCGATACGGTTGAACTACAAAAGCAGTGCTTTGTTTTATTCGTGTTCATTTACTGGGATACTCTCAAGGATGTGCTCAGTGAACAATATATCAGAGGTTATATTTCCAGTGAATGGTTCAGCGAAGTGTCCCAGAAGCTTGTCACAGCCATTAGTTTATTCAGTCGTGCTGGGAATGATTTGTCTCATTGGTGTTATTGGGAACGGCGTCTTCATCGTTGCATACTTGATGAACCATAAACTTCAGTCAGTGTCAAATCTTCTAATCTGCCTCCTTTCTCTTCAAGACCTTATGGTGTGTCTTCGATTTTTACTGACTGAGCCCTTCTTTTGGTACGTCAAGGTAACTTACTTTGCATGTCGAGTTTTCGTCTACGCCATGGCATTTTTTCAAACGTTATCGATGTATACTCAGTTGATAATCAGCCTTGACAGGTTCGTCCTTATAACCAAATCGACAGCAGTATACAAAAAATGGTTCAGCAAAAAACTATCCCTGTTGTATAGTGGTCTTGGTTTTGTAAGCCACTTTTTAATTTATTATGCGATTTTTCACATCACCAACAGACCAGGAACGTGTCAAACTTGTACGAACTACTGTAACTCTTTTAGGCAATTCAATCCTATGTTTAGCGTGTTTATTGTTGTCGTGAGCGCAATGAGCTTTTTGTATTTTTGCTTGGCTCTTGCCTTTTACGTCTGCATAATTATTTATGTACGTCGAAACCAAATGGAAACAGCCTCGAAAACAGCCTCGGTGAAAATGACCAAAACCTTGCTGAAACTCTGCATATGGTCCATATGTACAGTTCTCCTGTCACCTGTGATTAGTTTTGCTGCAAGTTTTACAAGAAATAATTCCATTGTGTGGCCATTGCTTCAAAACATGGGAAGGTCTATCACATATTCCAGTTTTATCATTAATCCGTTTTTCTACGCTTTTCGCATAAAACAGTTTCGCGGGAGTTTAAATCGCATGCGCTTTCTCTGCAGAGGAAGAAGAGTAGAACCGAATTCGGGGACGGGGACTAGTGATCTTAGTAATTCCTGATGGGAGTTTTTATCAGCTGGACTGCCTTGATGACGATATTATGCTTGTTTTCGTTAAGAGAACATTGGACCTTAATTTTAATTATAGTAAGCGATAAGTGACCTTTTCGTACTGCATTATACTGGGTACTTTGTCTTAAAGTGACATGAGCTGCTAAAATGTTGATATTCAGATGTTAAAACAGATCGTTGAAAATATTGGCTATTTTTCTCAAGACATATAATTCAGAAGCTTCTTAGTGCGTCTAGTCTCGAAAATGTAGGATGAAGTATTATTTTGAACTAACTTTTGCTGAGAATGAATGAATGGTCGTCCCGGTTATTTAAATTTAGTTTACTTTTCGAACACGTTTTCGGTTCGTATCGGCCATATACTGTATAGATTTTCCTCATTCCAACGCCAATCATTTATTTTGTTTGATGGCCTTCAAAGCCTCTTACTGTCGTGACGATCAGAAATTATGAAAAAAGTGTGAATTTTGGCAGCAAATGCGACTAGTAGCATGAGGTGCCAAACGTCGGATGTTCTTCATAAATTCCGATCGTCAAGAGAAATTGTAGGTTTGAAATACCTGGAATAACTAAGTATCGGCAAAGCCAGTAACCCGTGCAAATGGAAGCTATGTGCTAATGATGTACATATCTCAAATAAGGGGCAAGTATAAGTTCAGTTTAAGGATTTCGTTGCTTAAAACATTATTTTGCAGATTGCTATCAGCGGAAAGATCTCATTTTGTATTTCTTAATGAAATTGACGAATACTTAGCTTATGCTTTTACTATGAAATTTAGGTTATGTTTGGCTTCTCCTGCTACGTGTTGTGTGTATATCATTTAGTCCCTTTATAAAATTATATTTATAAGATTTATGATCATGGCCTAAGCTGGTTTGTGTTTGTTTATGGACTAAATGCATATTTCGAAAACATAAGTTAAAACAACCTCCGCGTTAGTTCCCGGATCATCTCAAAGAGGCGAACTGAAAATATGCATATGTTCCGTAACTACTCGGAAAACTCGGTGTATGTGTACTGTCAAACAGTAGTCAAACGTAGGCCTACATACGGACGAATTACCAATCAGCGTGGATTTGGAATATTTATGTTAAATGACAGGAAAACGAATTCACACATAGTTCATGCTCAGATTCGGCCAAATGTTCCTTTTCGACTAATAAATGGAAGGGCTAAACTGAAGTAGGTGAGAAAACTGTTTTTTGGCCAAATAGATTGAAAGGACTTCATCATCACACATATTTGACAAGATGTCTTCTACGTCATTCTGCCATACATTCTGCAAAACTCATAGCAAAATCATCTGACAGTATATCCGCTATCTACATCACTGGGGCCGGTTGTTCAAAAGAAAATTAGCTTAACTGTAGGTTAGACGTCAAGTCACAAAAGAATTTTCTTGTTACGTCACGTTATTTAACCTTCTGTTAAGCTAAGATTCTTTTCAACAACGGGGCCCAGGGGGTATTTCATAAACAGGTTTTGAAGGCTAGACTGACCTAGCCGACCAGAATAGCACTGCTTTAACATTACTGCTTAGTCGACTATCTGACCGTTGTCGGCTATATGTGGTTTATGAAATACCCCCCTGGCTCGTTTCGTTTCACAAAGCAGTCGCATCGCAAACAAAGCCTGGTTGCCAATGGATACTACATTGAAGAGATACGACGTCGTGGTAACTGTGATTGATCACACCGTGCGACGGTTTCGTGAAACGACCCCAGGTCCATATCTTACCATGCTGACGTAAAAATACGCAGACACCACGCAGCAGCGACTAAGATGTAAGCTCGTATAATTTAACACAGTTACGCCCAGAGTAACTTAGGCTAACTTTGTAATACAGGATCCATTTTACAAAGAGGTTGTTACATGCGTCAACAATGTTTAAAACTCTCTTAAAACATGGGCTCCATTCTAAAGAGAAATACTTAAAGCATTCTCACGAGGTAAGTTTTTGTGAACACGAACTTTCGACACCTGTGCCATTGTTTTTTTTTTAATCAAGTACAATCGCCCACTTTGAGTTGACGCCTTAATTATTTCTCACGAGAACTTCCATCTAATTTACTAAGTTACACCCAGAGTTACGGGAAAAGTGTAAATGCATTTTGCAAAGCATGGAGTAAATTTTGTCGTGAAGTTACGCGCATCCTTACCATCTTTTGGAGGTAGAAATGTCGATAGCAACAGTTTTGTCTGCTGTATATATAGGTAAGAAATACGAGCAAGCTGTCATGTAAATCGCCGTCTGCCTCAGCTGTCCATTTTTTTCTGATCGGTTCGGATAGGCCAACTTCTTTATGAATCATCCCATAGACGTGGGGAAAAGAAAAGGTTTTCCTCTCCGAAAACATGCGCAGTTCGACAATTTCCAAAAATTTCGAAATGAAATCCTTTCCTTCAAACATAGCTAGACTCATCTTGCAACGGACTGCACTCAGGACTTAACTGCCACCCGACCCTCGCGTGTTTAGCAGCTATTAGATCAGTTCTGTTATCGTTTTTACTCCGTTACAAGCAGGTAAAAAGTACAGGTCGTAGGCCGTGTGGCCTACCTAAGTATAACAAATAAAGCTTTAACCTTACTCGGTAGTCAACGATTGGCTGGTCGCCAGTCAGCTCTCCTGTTGCATCATGGGTACAGTACCCAGAAGCGGCGACAGATAAGATTGTGGCAAGAAGAAGGATCCCTACCAGAAGCGAGATTCGACCTGCGCATGTGTGCAGGTCATGACACCCTACAGTGATAAGGGTGTAGTAATGGCGGCCACTTGTGTTTATCTGGTGTCCTGTCAATTTTAAAGAAAGGACAGGTATTTATATGAAGGCCCTCTATGAGATAAGTTTTGATGAAGATATTTTCAGTTTGTTTTTTCGTTGCTAGATTCGAGGCATGTTTCTAATATTTAATTTTGCGCGAATATTGCCTTCGGCGACCCGAATAAAACCAGATCTGACCGACAAGTAAGTAAAACAAGACAAGTAAAACAGATGCTAAACAAGATCAAGACCTGCAATGCAATGTTCAACATACTGATAGACAAGGCTCGTCACGGGTTACCTTGTTATTTATACGGCCGGATATTCAACTCCCAGTAAACGTCAGAAATTATTAAATCATTGAGTTAGACAGGCTATACTTGACAAGTTGAGTGAAGTAGCTTTATTTATTATTATACCCTCGCGACAAAAGTCGTGAGGGTATATAGGGATCTGCCCGTACGTATGTACGGATGTACGTATCCCAAACGGCGTCATCGCTCTACAGACCACAATTATTATCTGATCGTCACGAAACTTCATACATATGGCAGCAGGTCACAGTTTCATTTTCCTTCATTTCCCATTTGCGGTAATGTTAATGTCTGCTTTTATAACACCTTCCCTAATTTTCGTTGAACCAAAACCTTTGGTGGGGGCCTTGAACAGTCCTTTGGCAGTATTTTAAGCACAATTTTTTCATACGTTGAAGGTAGAAATTTTGAGATACGAGTAGAATCAGCTGATAGGGGTCTCTTTGAACATATACCTCCGCATATAAACAAACCAAAGCACCCCCAACTACCAGATCTCCATCCACCTGAACTGGTCCCATTCCACTTCTAAAATCATTTCCAGACAGTAATCCAACCCCTGGAACTTCTTTCGTCCTAGGAAATTCCGGAAGTGAGAAACTGTGACCTGTATCCATATGTTCACAACCATCACCCCTTGTACAAGTTTGCGTTTCAACTTCCTGCGGTCAAAAACTAGGTCACTGTTACTATAAATAGAACTTAGCCAGAATCTTGACGTCATCGCTTTACAGGCTGCAATTCTTATCCGATTGTCACGAAACTTTATACATATATTAATAACCATCACCCCTTGTACGCGTTTCAACTTTCTGCGGTCAAAAACTAGTTCACTGTTACTATTAATAGAAATTGGTCAGAATTCTTATCAGTTATATCAAGTTTTGTGATAATCGAATTAGCATTGCAGTCTTTTGGGCAGTCTTTTACTTACATGCATACATACGTACATGTGTAGGGGGGATCATTATATACCCTCGCGACATTACTTATACGATATGGGGATGCGAGGGTATTAGTATCGTCTGCGATGCCTTGTTTTAATACTTTACTTTTATCTTACTAGCATTTGTTCAGAAAGTGAATTTAGACAACCTCTAAAATTAAACATGGGACACGTTTAGCCCGGATTATCGGCCTTACGGCGACTGGTATTATATGGCTGCTAATGTGTCTTGTCGCCTTATGACAGGACACGGAGAGAAAAACAATTCGGCAGAGCCCAGATTTCTAGGCTAGGGACACGTTATGTATGTTGATTTATGATTAAAAACAAATCTCAAAACATGTTTCAGTCAGAAACTGAGTGACTTCAGACTTCAGATTTCACACATTTCAGGTCTTTTTGTTTTCAGTATACAATCCCAAATTTATCGACTTTTTGTGTCCATCAAACCAAATCCTTTGTCTGACAGTATTCCTCAGATGAATTCTTCATAACAACCATGACTAACTTTCATTAAATTTAGGCTTAGGTTTAGGCAAGATGAAAATACAAATTTAGCGTAGCCTTGACTAGTTTTTTTCAAATTACTACCTAAGAGGAATAGATAACAAATTCAGAAAAATAAAAATATTTTTGCAGCGTATAGTATTGAATTAGTAAATAACCGACACTGATTTGACCCTGACAAAATTCTGAGCCAGGGTGAAAATCGAACTCACGACTTAGGGTTACCGGTTCAGCCGCTCTACCAACTGCTAGGGAGGCCTAAGTCAACTATTTATTGCTTGATTGATGTTTTATGCGGAGTCCAAGGAAAATATATTAATAATTGAGTTCTGAGTGGATTTCCATTTGAGCTCCCTGTGTGGAATGGTTGAGGTTTTCTTTCCAAGTTAACCAGTCAATGAATGTTAAGTCTGTCTGGGAACCTGTGTGGCTGGGTCAGTAGCTGAGGCATGCAACGTTTTTAAGAGTGTGTAAATGACTGTGTGTGGGAGGGGGGTCTACTTTCCCAGCCCAAAAGACGAGGGTTCAGTGGCTGACAAGATACTGTACGGCCAGAGATAGCTGAAGATGCATTCTGAGCGTATTCACGGAAATTAAATTGACAACTTTTGCAATTAAGACAAAAATAATTCAAACATGTAATATCTCTTTTAATCTATATCTTCATTCCCTTCCGCTCCATAACTTGAAGAGTTTTGATCCAATCTTTACAATTCTTTCACAACACATACTTTATGGGTAGATGGTTTGTCATGTACCATTTATGTCATTTTCCGTTTCATAAAATGGCATGTATATCGGATTATGTAATATCTCTTTATGTCTATCTTTCGCTCCATAACTTAAACAGTTTTGATACAATCTTTACAATTCTTTCACAGCATACACGTTATTGGTAGACGGTGTGTCATCAACCATTTATGACATATTTGGTTGCATAATATGGCATCTACATTAGATTGTGTTATATTCTCTTTTAGTCCTAGATTTCTCGGCTATTTTAGTCCATATTTTCTTAAAGTGGCATGAGCTGCCGAAATTCCCACTTTTTTCATAATTTCTGATCGTCACGACAGTAAGAGGCTTTGAAGGCCATCGGAAAACTAAATGATTGGCGTTGGAATGAGGAAAATCCATACAGTATGTGCCCTGTACGAACCGAAAACGTGTTCGAAAAGTAGCAAAATTTAAATAACCGGGACGACCATTCATTCATTCTAAGCCAAAGTAAGTTCAAAACAATAATTTATCGTACATTTTCGAGACTAGAAGCACTAAAAAGCTTCTGAATTATACGTCTTGAGAAAAATAGCCGATAATTTCAACATTCTGTGTTTACGTCAAAATATCAACATTTTGGCAGCTCATGCCCCTTTAAGTTTTGGCCAGATCCTGACAATTTTTTTAGAGAATTTATACCTAAGTGGTAGATGGTGTGTTGGGAACTCTTAAAGATATCCCTGGTTACATAATACGGCATCCATATAAGTTCATCGAAAAGAGAAATGAAAAACTTTCATATGAAAAAAAAAAGATTTTCAATTGCTGAAAGTTAAACAAATATTTTCTATAATATAGAGTAATTGGTCGTAGCGGGGGTTGGGGTGGGGGCGTATGTTGAGTTTACTAAAGCACTTGTATATATACAACCTTCTGGCCATCCCCTGCCAAGGTTGCACGAAACTACTCAATGGAATTGCTGAATCTATTAAAATAGTTTAAGTGTGATATATCCCCCCTTCCCCCGCACCACCCATTTTCTAAAATTATTGTTATAGAAAAAAAACATTTTTACCGGTAGAGTTTTTTTTCTTTCTGAAATTTACCATTCTTTATTCAAACAAAGAATATATATTATTATATATAAAATTATAGAATATAAAAAAATAATAATAAAGTCCGTGTCGTTTATAAAAACAAATAAAGTTAATTAAATATAAAACTTTTACAGAAATACGTTTAAAGGAAGTGAGAAAATACGCTTACAGGAAGTCCAGTGTGCGCAAGTCACAATTGATATGTCAAGTTTCCCTAAAGATCTAAAGTTGCATATTCTACTGGCCGTACTGTAATACCTTGTTTCTAAATATTGATTGTATCGCGATTAAAGATTAAATGTAATGGGCTTAAAACCGGGTTTATTGTTCAAACAATGATTAATAGGGTTCCTGTTAATAACTTAAAAGCACAAAAATGAAGTTTAATTTAGAGATAATTTAATTTTTTATTGAACTCCAAGAAACATGGTATTTTGGGCCTCGTACAACAATGTTAAAAACTATACATGACTTATCTTCCCGGAATTTGGCGCTGTTAGCAATCTTGGGTGACGTCAATAGAGTTGTTTATATTCAAGGAGTCTATCGGATTTATATTGTTTGCCATGGACGATGGTCGAGTTTTTACTAAAAAATTTTAGCTCCGTAGAGGCCGAAAATTGCTCGTCATCAACTGAAAACGACGATTTTCCACGCCCGTATTTGTATGAACCCACTGCCAATAACGCATCACGCGAAGCAGACGGTGGAATATTGAGTTGGAATTAAAATTCACCCGCTTCATCTTCACTAACCATTTGTTCCAGAGCTCTTCATCCTTCGGGGAATGATGGAGTCCGAACCCGGTACGTATTCATGCAGTTTAGGGCAGTGCAGTAGAGCATCTCCGAACGAAAGTGTAAAGAGTCGCTGCTTTTAAAACTCGTAAGTACTCATAGTCATACATAACAAAGTGGAAGCGCGCCGGAAGCAAATCTCTAGTGACGTCAAAGATCAAAGGAAGATAACTCATGTATTCATTTCGATTCTCGGATTTCAAGAAATTACCGGCTCGATTTATTACATTAAAAATACAAAAAATGGCCTAATACGAGACAAAAGCTTCTGCCTGACTAACAGCCACGTGCATGAAGGTGATGTATGAGCAATTTGTTCCAGATTTCAATGAAATATTTACATTTAACCTTTAAAGCGGGAAGGGCAACGAGGTTCAGTAAAGTTATAGGCTTTGTCCAAATCACAATCGTTCTAAGTGGTAAATGAGAGTTGTGGACAAACTTAGCTAATGGCCCAATGTTTCATTGATTTAATTAAGTAATTAGAGTAAAAATTAAACTTCCTTCGTGAAGTTCATCTGTCAATTATCGAAACGAATTTCTATAGTCTCCGCCTTGACATGCGCAGTAGAGTCTTCCGTCTGTTTGTCATAACAAAGTCACATGTTTGAAAGGAGCTGTTTGAATACTAAGGAATATCAAAGCGTATAGTTGATTTTCACTTGATTTCTTGTTGTTTTGTCGAATAATCGGAATTATGCAACCAACGTAGATTTGCGACTGACTAATCTTTGGATGATTAAATGAAATACCAGCCTCGTAGTGCAAGCTGAGTGTGTACAAATCACAACAACAACGACACGTCGATCGAAATCGAGTGTCGCTGTTATTTCACAGTGGTTTTAGCTTATTTAAAAAAAGGCAATTTATATCTGTCCTATACTTCCTTACTATTGGTGATTTTTTGTTTTATTTGAAGGTGAAATAAGAAGCCAATAGATCTTCCACAAACGTTCTAGTCTCTCGTCGTCTCGATCTATTTTATTTCTACTCTTGGTCTAACTTAACTCTAAGCGCGGATTTGTTCTGTGACTGACTGGCATTGTTGGACAGGTAGTGAATGTGGAATGCAAATGGGCAAGCATACGAATAGTAAGTACATATACAAGAAGTTTAATTTCGTAAATAGTATAGTAAGAAATAGTTTTGTATAATTACAAATCATCTATATACTTGAAGAATGGTATTTTACTTGTCAAGTCATTCCAATCCACCCTGTTACGTGCCGTATAAGATAGGAGACGCAGAAGCGATGGGACATATAAGAAGAACAGAGACTTGTATAGATAAACTGTACACTAGCTTTACTTGATACTACAACTGGATACATGAGAGAAGCTACCACTATATATGTGGCTTCGTAGGGCTATATAGATCACGTGACATCCTTCCCCTTATAGAAAGTTTATATCAATAATAGACAATAGCGATAAAGTAAGTTTAAAAGTATACGATACTACAAGCTATAATCGAGAAAAATGCATTTAAATATATGAGATATATTGAGGAGCTTCTAAACTAGCATCATTTGAAACAAGCATATGCATGCACAATCAACTAGGCTACAGAAAACTGTCTTAATACCAAACAAGTGAAAAGTAAGTAGATAGATAATTTAGATTTCCAGGCTACAAGTTTAACTTGTCCACAGGTTTTATTACTCGGCCAGACCGAGTTTTGTAAACAGAGTCTTCACTGATAGTGTCCTTGTTGACAGTGTTATCGGAACTAGTGGGTGTAGGCTCACTAGGGACATTATGGCTTGGTAGGGAAATAGCCCTATCAGGTATCTGAGGCAGTTGATGGTCAGGCCGTCTGGATTTTGTCGAGGCAAGCAGAAACTGTCTGTTTCTTCGATAACGCTTTCCGCTGTTATCAGTGATCACAGTAACAAAACGACCATATGTATAATGATGAAATTTTGACAATCCAAAGTTAATAGCGAGCATTTCCTTCTCAATCTGAGCATAGCGACGCTCAGCTTGGCTCAGTGACCTGCTAGCATATGCTACAGGTTTACCATCCTGAAATAAAGCAGAGCCTAAACCATACTCACTGGCATCATTCTCAACAGTTAAGTCTTTAGCAGGATTATAGTAGGCAAGTACAGGAGTATTTGTAACTAGCTCCTTGATTTTGGCAAAAGCCTGAGCTTGATTATCAGACCAAATCCATGGAGTGTCTTTCTTAGTAAGGTTTTGTAGCGGCACAGAAACATCAGTAATGTTGGGAAGAAATTTGGCCAGGTAGTTGACCATACCTAAAAAACGCCTTAAATCGGCCAGGTTTTGAGGGGTTGGCATTTCAGAGATAGCTTTGACTTTATCAGGGTCAGTTTGCAATCCTTGTGATGTAATGAGATGACCCATAAAGGTAATTTGAGTCATCCTAAGCTCAAGTTTCTCCTTGTTTAAGACGATACCTCTTTCCTCACAACGTGTAAGAAAAAGGTTTAGATTTCTATCATGGCACTCCATAGTTTTACCATGAATGATCACATCGTCAGCAACACAGATCACACCAGTAAGATCACTAAGTTGTTCAAACAATTTCTTTTGAAATATTTCACTCGAAACATTACATCCAAATGGAAGTCGGCACCACCGATATCTCCCGAAATTGGTTTGAAAGGTAGTCAAAAGACTTGATTCTTTGTCAAGTTTAACATGCCAATAACCTGATTTTAGATCCACTTTAGAAAACACTACAGATTCGCTTAGTTCATGAAGCGTATCATCAAGAACAGGAAGTGTGAAATGTTCACGCAAAAGAGCTTTGTTTAGTTCCTGTGGATCTAAGCATATGCGTAAATCACCAGACTTCTTTTTGGCAAGGACAAGTTGGCTAACCCATTGAGTAGGCTCATCCACAGGAGCAAGAACTCCAAGAGCACACAGTTTGTCTAGTTCAGCTTTAAGTTTTGGACGAAGAGCAATAGGAACTCGTCTAGTCGCCATGACAACAGGTTTCACAGTTTCGCACACATTTAAGTGGTGTGTTCCAGGAAAGGCGCCAAGTTCACCATGGAATATTTTAGGGTGGGAGTCAATGACAGAAATAGAGGCCACCCGTTCCATATTTTCTGAGTTAACCGTGATAAGTTTCATTTGCTCAGCAGCTTTGATACCAATCAGTGGTGTCAAATGTTCAGTCACAATAATAAATTCCACAGAGTATTTTTTATTGTTTTTAGGGTTTCTGCTTGAGAGTCGACACTTCCCTAGTGGAGAGAGTTCAGTATGATTCCACATTCGTAACTTCTTGTCTGTAGGCACTATGTTATCTTTGTTAGCATAGATGGCTGGCAGGATGTTTACAGAACACCCAGAGTCGACCTGAAAGACCACAGTAGTTTTATCAAGCACAAGTTCACATTTAATGTCTTTACAGTCTCTGGTGTTGACACAATTAATCCACTCATCGGCTGAGTCAGAGTCGGCCACTTGATGAACATTTGATCCACGAGGGGAACGCCTGGGAGACTGTTTGCATTTACTGGCAAAATGATTTATACCAGAGCACCTGGTACACGTCTTACCCCAGGCTGGACAGGATTCCTTTTTCATCAGATGAAATTGTCCACAAAAGTAGCACTCCTTATCAACAGTAAATTTTCTACCAGAGTTGGGCTTGGCCGGTTGACGCTTCTTTATCTTCTGTCGGCTGTCAACTTTGTTTACGTTTTCCGGCCGTAGTGCCCTACCCTGAGCTGAAGCATTCTCAGAGGCCTTACACAGGTCAATGCATGTGTCAAGGTTCAAACGACGCTCCTTTAACAAAGTTGTCTGAGTAGAAGGGTCTCTGATGCCTAAGACAATTCGATCTCTCAGTATCGAGTCGACACAGTTAGTACAGTAGTTGCAGGATTTCACAAGAGATCTTATGGCTGCATGAAAAGATTCAAAAGATTCACTCTCACTCTGATCCCTCTTATTAAACACAAAGCGTTCATAGGTTTCACTTATCTCACCCACAGCAAAAGTATCAAACTTCTCAAGAATTTCCGAAACAGTACGATCAGCGTCACTGGTCGGAAAACTAAATCCATTATAGATACGCAAAGCTTCATCACCCAACGTGTGCAACAAGAGAGCCACTTGGTATTCCATTTCTTGTTTGTGAAGTTGAGTAATGATTGAGTAATTTTGCCATTTCTGTTTAAACAATTTCCAGTTCTCGGCAATGTTGTTGTCCAGGTTGACAGGTTGTGGGGGTCTTATGCCATGCACCGGATTCATCGGACGAGTAGTTTCACTATCAGCCATAGTGAAAGTTAGCCAGGAATAGACTGAGAGAGAAAGCTAGTTCGAAGACACTGAAAAACAATCAGTGGAGATGTAGAATGTAGACGATTCACAACCAAATTGGTAGAACTTGCAAGATTACTTAATCTGTGCAGTAGTCTTGGTAAAAAATGTCCTCCTTGGTTCAAAAACCCGCTGCCACCATGTTACGTGCCGTACAAGATAGGAGACGCAGAAGCGATGGGACATATAAGAAGAACAGAGACTTGTATAGATAAACTGTACACTAGCTTTACTTGATACTACACCTGGATACATGAGAGAAGCTACCACTATATATGTGGCTTCGTAGGGCTATATAGATCACGTGACACACCCCACTTGGGTATTTGGTCTACTCTCCAATTAATCAAATGTCAAACTGTATGTAATACGGAGAACATTTTAAATGATGTACCCCTCTCGCTCTAAATTTGCAACAAAGTCATATAAATGAAATAACATTGAGTGTGACATAGAAAACCATTCAGTATAATACTTGTATTGACAGTGCACTGTTGTTTATTTTTTCAACAGTCTTGAACAACTTCACTGGAGGATAATTCAAAACTAATGCAAGGTTTTCAAAGATTTCCCGGTTGCTTCAAGAGCAAGAACAAAGAAAACAAAATTAAATGGAATCCAGTGTACAGATCTGATTATTTGTTAACAACACAGACAATTCAGTAAAAGGAATGGGTGAGAAAAGAAAGCCAAATTTCTTATTTGGGCTTTTAGGAAGAGACTTTATAATGCATTAGCTATGTACGTAAGTTATGATAAGGCTCATCAATGATATGTGGTTTCAAACATAATAAACGAATCAAAAAGTTTGATTCCTGTCCATTTAAAAAAAATAAAATATACATGTATAACAAAAAAAAAGATTTTATCTTCATTTCTACTTTGTTTGATGTATTGATGATTATATCACTAATATGACAGCCTTGCCAGGTTTAGTGTGAGAGGAAAATCGTGACCTTCGACAATTGCCTGTCAACTCTTCTACATACGGCAATTGAGGAGAAATCTCACTCAGAAATATTTCAATCTTATTTGGTCAGAGCTGGACTCGAACCTGCAACTCCTGAATTGAATGTCTGAGTCACTGAGAAACCATCACTGAGCCAGCGAGGTCCCAGCTTTGTTTGATAGATCGATGTTTTATGGTGCAGAGAAAATTATTTGACTTACAAGGCAGTGTTGCCAAGTTTAGTGCGGGAGGAAACTGGGCTCTGTCCGGAGGAAACTCCTGACCTTCGGAGAGTTCCTCGTAACTTTTCCACATTGGTCGACAGATTTGTCAATTTTATTTGACCTGAGGCCGCGAGTCGACACATATATGGAAGGCCTGGGTCAAACTGAGAAACCATCTCTCTGCTCACTGAGCCATTGAGGTCCTTTCTTTGTTTAATTGATTGGTGTTTTAAGTCACACTAAAGATTATTTCACGTATATAGTGGCGTTGCCAAGTTTACTGGAGGGGGGAATGGAACTCTTCTCGAAAGAAACACCCAACCTTCAGCGAGTACCTGGTATCTCTTTCACATAGGCAGACAGAGTGAAAAACTTACTCAGAAATTTCGAAATTTTATTTGGTCTGAGTGGGATTCGAACCAACGACCCATGAACGGAAAGTGTTTGTCGGACTGAAAAACTATCACTTTGCCAACTGAGCCACAGAGACCCCTTCTTTCTTTGATTGATAGATGCTTACGCCACACTGAATATTACTTGACTAATATGTCAGCATTGCCAAGTTTAGTGGAGGAGGAAACTGGGCTCTGACCAGAGGAAACACCCGACCTTCGGTAAGTACCTAGTAACAAAGAGACTATCACTCTGCCAACTGAGCCGAACGCTTTTCTTTGCTTGAAGAAGGGAGATTGTGTAGTGATAGATTCTCACATCATCACCAGCTTTCCACAAGTGGGTCACAAGTTCGAATCCAATTCAGTCCAAATTGAAGAGATTTTTTGGTACCTGCCAAAGGGTGAGAGTTTCGGCTTTACTCCAGACATGAATGAATCTATCAAGGTCAGTGGGGTGGTATATGAATGTGTATGCAAGTGTGATTGTTGAGAACTTACAGGTTTCTAAGATTGATTTATTTGTGTTTTACTTCCCCCTCAGGACTATTTCGTTTATAAGGTGACCTAGCTAGGTTTATTGGGGAGGAAACCCCTAGAATCTTCACAACAGCATGACAACATGACAACATAGCACACTGGGCCAGTGATCAAGTTGTAAACCAAGCCAGCATTTTAAAAAGAAAGTGGGAATTGAATCCAAAACCAATTGGTGGAATGGTTCCTAAGAACCTAAGCTAGGAATGGGAAAGCATCTTGATTCTGTATTTATTATGAGGGCCATAAAGCTGTCAAAGATGATTATTTGCAGAAGATTTTCGAAATAAAACATATCCGACTAGATTATTTATCGTACAGGTTCTTTGCTAAGAACACAATTTTATTCTGACAATTCCAGCATTTAAATGTGAAGTCAATCACATATGATAACAAAATGGCGACGGGGTTGCTTCACTGATCACAGAGCTCCGCTTTAAACAAGGTGTTATGTGAGTTATTTACAGTAATCGAAGCCTATTTCATGCAAGTAACAATATTGTGTGCCGTGTGGTAGATCTTCACCAACAAATCGGACTGAACTCGGTGAATTTATTCAAGTTATCCGAAATTTATAAGGTATCCAGACCGGGATCAAAATGGCTAAACAACCAACAACAACGCAAGTTACAACAGAACTTGTAACCAAGGTACCCGAATCAGGTAATGAAGACTGTTCATATTCTCAGCCTCTCACAAACCGCGGTAAACGTAAGTCAGCCAAGCCTTTATCAAATCCCAGCCTGAAAAGGGTGAGCTCTTTACCAGATATACCGAGTGGCAGTAATGTAATTTCGCTGACTCAGACTACACCCTCCCCGATCAATCTCGATTTACTGGTAGCAAGGCACGTACAACAAAGCATTGATCAAGCGCTACCCAAACTTCTTCAAACGGCCATGAAACCTGTTAGTGACATGATCTCGGCCTCAGACAATAAACTTACGGCTATTATGAAATCTAGCGACGAAAAAATATTGAAATTGACTTCTGACGTGCAGAATGTATTTCATAAACTTAACGAACGTGACGAAATTATCGCATCTAATCAAAGGAAAATAGCTGAACTTACAACTGAAATTACAAGCTTGAAAATCAATTTGTCAAAACAGGTAGAAACTATAGAAAATCTAGTGGATGAAAACAAACTGTTGATTGATAAACAAGAGCAGTATAGCCGAAGAGATTGCCTTCGGATAAATGGCCTAAAACTAAATCCCAACGAAACGACCGACGAGAGTGTATGTAGACTGGCTAATGAACTTGGTGTAAACATTACAGTGAACGACATATCAAGATCCCACTTTATAGGTAAAGAAAAGAATCAAATTATTGCCAAATTTATCTCATATCGGAAACGTACAGAGCTTATCTCTGTCAGGAAAAAACTTCGAGATAATATCCATTTATCTGGCATATATATTAATGAAGACTTAACTAGCCTCCGATTTACCCTGTTTAAATCACTTCTGACACTTCGAAAAAACAATCAAATTCACTCAGTCTGGACCCATGATGGTAACATTTTTCTAAGACTAACGGAAGAAGGCCCCCGTCAGCAAATAACAAGTGAAAAAGACTTGAAAAAATTGTTGGAAAAAGTTCCCCCTTCTGCTATACCACACCCACGATAGGGAAAAATCCCTAAAATCTCCTTTGCATGCGGTCTTAACTCATTCTTGTGTCTACTGTGTGTATATACATGTCTGTGTGTCCCAGTAAAAATGTTTCCGTATGTTCTTGGATACACTGTGTTTACTATATTCAGTTACCTGTCTGTCTGCATGTTTGTTTTTCTTCTTCATACTGAAACATAATGAAAAATCTGCTGTGCGTGACCTAGATTTGCCTCATTGTTTTGCCAACAGTACCGTGTCTGCATGTGTTATCTAACTGTGTGTGACCTAGATTGTCTGTTACGCTTATCCTGCAGTGAGTGTGTGCCCTCAAACGTGACCTAGATGCGTTCCAGTGATTGTTAACCTCAATTGTGTGTCTGTCTGTTTAAATGTTTTTCCACTAAACATATTACGTTCTACGCTCGTGACTTAGCTATTTGCAACGACTCCAAGTAACATATAATATCCAGTAACCAGTAGGCTACTGTAAAATTTCATTTTCTTTATGTGTTTACATTGTATTATCATATAATGTCATACTATATTTATCTGATGAAATTCGATTTCATGTCTTACATATCACCATTTTCCATTTCTAGTGAATCCAATAGTTTATTTTTGACAGACCAATGTAAGTATACTGGATCCTGTTACCTAGAAATTAAACTTGTTTTTAAGCTGTTCCGTGCAGCAGCCTCGGTATGGCATCATAATTCGCATGTGTTTTTCCATTTATATTTTTTGCATGAAACGGCAAATCTCAAGGCCTTCTCTCTAACATACATACTACTATCATACATTTTTTGTGGTAGGCCTATTAGCCATGTTAATTGTCGATATGTGTTTGTTAACCTTTGTGCATCTCCCATCCTGTAAATAGCTGACTTCCAAAAGCCTTTACTAATGTAATTTTGTAAATGAATCCTCAGTATTTTCCCCCTTTTACTCAGGTTTAATAATAACAAGTAAATGGAGACTGAGATGTAAAAAATCACCTAATAGACATTCAATTATCAGAAATTCCTATGTAATTAAACTTGGCTCTTTTCTCAAGTATATCTGTATTCTCCCAGTTTAAACTAAATTTTATTTCAACAGATGTTTGTAAGAATATTGTCTTCCTTAAGCCGCAGCTCATATATTTCTAAATGCATATTTTGTCCCCCCCCCCCCCACACTTATTGAACCATTGGCTTCCTGTCTATTATTTCAATGCTAATCAATACCCTTTAAGTTTGAACTTCCCGCATGCGCTCTTAATACTATCTTGAATTCTTTATTGCATGCAAATTTAGGTGTTATGTTCTGTTTAGCAAGTGTCTAATTTGTCAACCTGTCTCCTCTCCTATTGTGATAAATTAGCGTCATCCCCCATAACGAGAATTCAACACCCTACATTTTCTAGAATGACTGTTAACAAATCAGTTTGCGCTTTGAATCCTATATAGTAACCAATTCAAACAAGTTATGCAACTGGTAAAATAAGGTCTACTAACATTAAAATAAGATTTAAGATCCGTATACAGCACCATAGACTTAATAGCTTTATATGGCTTTTCAGAAATATACAAAACACCTTGTTGGCCCTTCACCAACAACATGTTCTATCAATTGTTAATTTTAATTTTACTTTTCTTATCTCTCCTCCCATTTCTAATTAATATGAATAATTCTTTTTATAAAAATCAAGTTCCTATTGTACCTATAATTAAATTGAATTTGGACCTGGCCGTCCTCGTCTTGTCACTTGCCGCACGTGTACAACCATGTAAATATATCGATAATGGGTAACGATCTGGCGTCTTACCGTGTGGCCATTGGTCTCTTTAACTCCATTAAATCTTGCAGCAAAGGTCACATCAACGTAATTAACTGTAAACTATACCTGGTTTTTGTTTGTAATGCTGTTATTTCTTGTCTTCTTTACCAAATTTATTTTACCTTGTTAGTGAGTGGCGATATAGAGACAAACCCTGGACCAGTCGGAGGTACCTTATCAATTGTCCATTTAAATGTGTGCGGCTTGAGGAATAAGGTAGATGAAGTTTTTGCAAATTTATCCGATTTCGACATAATAGCTATAACTGAAAGTCATTTAACTGCCCACATTCCAAATTATACCATTGATATGTCTGGGTTTCATGAGCCTATACGCCGTGATCGAGACCAGGCTTGGGGAGGTGTATGTATATATGTATCTAATAGTGTAGCGTTCTCTCGCCTCCCTAACCTGGAACATCGTCAACTTGAAATAATATGGTTGGAGGTTCATTGTTTACCCAGGTATATCATTGGTGCTATATATAGACCCCCCAATGCGGACGTTGGGATGTGGGACGAACTAAAAAACAATATAGAAACTGTAATTGACAATTACCCAAATCATAACTTTATACTCACCGGGGATCTGAATGAAAACTTATTGGACCAGAGAAAAACCAACTTAAGATCAATTGTAGGAACTTTCGGTATGCATCAACTAATTACTGAAGTTACCAGACCAATCTCGGGTACACTGATTGATCCAATTATATGTAATTGCAGAGATAGCGCTTTGGATTTTGGAACTCTACCGAATTTTTGTAGCGACCATTGCGCTGTTTACGTAAAGTTAAAATCTGGCCTCACAAAACAAAAGAAGTACTCGAGATTGGTCTGGAACTACGAATCTACTAACTGGGACGAATTTCGCTTATCATTATCTAGTGTGGACTGGGAGCAAATGGCTACAGAAGACTCAAACCTTTTCTGTACAAATATTACTGAAAAATTGTTGGCCATAGCTCGACAGTTTATCCCTAACAGAAACATAACCATTAACCCCAACGATAAAGCCTGGATAACACCTCACATTAAACTAGAAATGAAAAAACGAAACAGACTATACAAACGATGCCGTAAGTTTCAAACGGAAGGAAACCTACAGTTATACAAACAGCAACGGAACCATGTCAATTCCTTGGTAAGAGATGCTAAACAAAATTACGAAAACAAAATAACCGAAAAAATTGAAAACGGAAATACTAACCACAAATTCTGGTGGAAAGTTTGCAAATCAGTTTTAAAATCAAAAAATTCAAATGTTTCTCCCATACCACCTCTTACCAAAGACGACCAAATATTTTTTTCCGATAATATTGAAAAAGCTAACCTTTTGAACGAATATTTCTCGAGTATCTGTTCACATGGTGATTCGGGTGTTGTCCCTTACAACATTGATCCAATTGATGAATCTGAGCTTTCTAATATAACTGTAGACCCAGAAAACGTTATAGAGATCTTATCATCTATTGACGTTAGTAAGGCTACAGGACCAGATATGATTAGCGCGAGAATATTGTATGAGGCTCGATTTGAAATATCCCCTATCTTAACAAGACTTTTCCAAACCTCTTTGAATTCCAGTATTTTCCCAGATTGCTGGAAGATTGCAAATGTTACACCAATATTTAAATCGGGAAATCCGTCTCAAGTAACCAATTATCGTCCGATTTCACTTCTTAGCTGTTTAAGCAAAATTCTAGAGCGAGTTGTTCACAAAAATATTTTCGAATTTTTACAGGCTAAAATATCTTCTTGTCAGTATGGATTCTTGCCCAACAATTCCACCGTAACACAGTTGTTAGATCTGTATAATGACATAGTTAAAGCTTTGGATGACGGGAAGGAAATATTTTTCATCTTTTTCGACATTTCCAAAGCTTTTGACAGGGTGTGGCATGAGGGGCTTATGGTTAAATTAAAGGCTTTTGGCGTAACTGGCAGTCTTCTGAAATGGGTACAAAGTTACCTAACAAGTAGGAAACAACGAGTTGTTTTGGGAGGGGCAAGTTCTTCTACATTAGCTTTACATACAGGTGTGCCCCAAGGGTCAGTCCTGGGACCTTTGCTTTTTCTAATTTACATAAATGATCTTCCTGATAAAGTTCTTAACAATATTAAACTATTCGCCGACGATACGTGCCTATACGTAATATCGGACGCCATAAAACAAAATGTAAACTCTCTACAAAACGATATGAAATCATTAGAAAATTGGGCTAAAGCTTGGTTGGTGGATTTCAATCCACAGAAAACCAAATCCCTGCTAGTTTCTCGAAGGAGACCCCCCTCAAATATACGATGTACGTTCGAGGGTTGTCAAATTGAATCCGTGCCCTTCCACAAACATCTTGGAATAATTTTTAACTGCTCTGCTAACTGGAACCACCATATTAACAAACTTATCGAACTAACCAATCAAAAAGTATCCATGTTCAGAGGACTCAAATACCAACTTTCCAGAAAAAGTCTGGAGATTATGTTCAAAAGCTTTATCAGACCATCATTTGAATACGCAGACGTAGTATGGGATAACATCGCAGATAACATCGCAGGGATGCTGTCACATCCCATGTGACAGCACTCGAGAATATCCAAAAAGACTGTATTAGAATCATAACTGGACTAACTAAAAGTGTTGCAACCGCTCTACTATATCAAGAGTCTGGTTTGCATAAATTATCTACCAGACGTAAAATCCATCGCCTACTAACCTTCCATAGAAATATTAACAATCCTGAAAGCACATTAAATAAAATCCTGCCGCCCCCAACTCACATCCGTAATCCTTACCCAGTTAGAAACGCAACCCAAATAACCACGTTCCGATGTAAAACAGCCAATTATAGTAAGTCGTTCTTTCCGCAAACATTACGGGAGTGGAATGAACTACCTGAACCAACTAAACTAATGACTTGCCAAATATCCTTCAAAAATTCCCTGTACAAAATTTTCCCCATACCGAAAGTTCCCTCTTGGTATTACGTTGGACAAAGAACGGGCAATATCATTCTTTGTAGAATCCGAAACGGTTGTAGCTCTTTAAACGATGACCTATTTAATAATTTTCTTACTGACTCTCCAAAATGTTCCTGTGGATTTTCCTCCGAAAATGCAACCCACTATTTTTTTCAATGTAAAAGATTCCTCTTGCCGCGCACATCTATGGTTGAAGAAATAAGGTCACTTGGATATACGGGGGATCTGACAACCACTCTTTTACTTTATGGGTCCAATGACCTCACTCAGGAACTGAATAAAGACCTCACAATTTTAATATGCAAATTTATCATCCAAACTAAACGTTTCTAATATTCATATAAATGGGGACCAATGCGTGACACGACTTGGACGGCCAATTAGGTACATCTAATTATATGCGTTTATGCATGTGCATTTGTATGCTTGTGTGTGTATATATGTGTATATGTATCAATATGCGTATTTGTCTGTATGTATATATACGTGGGGAGATGTATATGTATATGTATATACATATATATATACACGTAAGTATTATGCATATTTGTCCTTTGTTGTTCCATTCACTATGTCTATATATGTTAAACAAGTTTGTTGACATTGAATGGGAATTAAGTATAAACTCTAAATACTATTATTTTGTATTTTGATAACCCTCCTTGTAAATATTTATCCTACCTTTGAAAACTTTTTCTCTAATATTGTATTTAATCATTGTACAAAATAAGCTCTGAGCTTAATGTGCAAGAAATAAAGATTATATAAAAAAAAAAAAAAAAAAAAAAAAAAAGTCAATCACCAAAAAAAAAAACTAATTTAATATGTGTACACTAAGCATATGCTTTTCCATAACTACCAGTCCACCAGATGTTGTTTTGGACATATTTTAAACATGTCCATTAAATCTCAGATTTTTAGATTCTATAGAAACTGTAGTTCTTTAGATTTTTTTAACCAGGCTTGTTCTGTTCTTTTTAAAGCTCTCCTCCCTAGGAAGTATTCTATTAGATTACTCCGAAGGATCAAATCTAACACAGTAAGACAAATCATGTTTCCCCCTTCATCCCCCGATACGCTTACCTCCCCTTCACGAGTGTACCATTACCGTCCAACATTTCTCTCAGGTACATCAATGAAATGCCTTAAGACGCGATGCAAACTCGATATATACGTTCCCGATCGCGGAACCTTTTTCGGAGAACAAACTCGCAACAAATATCAAATGGCAGAGAATCTTAATTGTGACTCCTCTAATATCGTGTATGTAATCACGTGCAAAAAATATCGCATACAGTACGTCGGAGAAACTCAGAATTCTCTACGACAAAGAGCAGCCAACCATTTATCTAGTATAAGACTAAAGCAGGGGACACACGTGCGGATTTTTTTCGCATGATCGCGGCGATAATATCCGCATCGAAATACGCGGCGGATAAATTCGCACCCGCACCGAGAGGACACACGGGTGCGATTATCGCACAGAGCAGCCTTGATACTGACGGTCACGTGATCTAAAGATGGCGGCGTCCAGTAAGCTGAAGATTGCAGCCGCTGCTGCTCTGTATTTATTGTTAAAAAAACGCCAGCGTCGCAGATTGTGGTGGAAAAATATACGACACTGGACAAAACCATGTATACTACGGCGATACAAACACTGAAACAGTCAATTTATGTTAATTTGATAAAAAAAATTGTCTACTGAAGACACGGGATTTCACAAAATATATGAGATTCTATCCTGTCGCGATATATGTTGAACAAACACGGCTTAACAGCACGAGTTCGACTTCTTTTTCCCTAGTCCGCGTTGTACCTGTATTTATATTTGCGGTCGCCGACATTTTGCAAGATCACATGATCTGGATCTCGGCGGCTATTGGCTGCTTGTCAGAGTCGTCCGCAGCGAATATCGCACGGAGAGGACACACGGAGGGATTTTATCCGCGGCGGAAAAAATCGCTGCGGAAATATCTAACATGTTTGATCGGTCCGAATTTCGATGCGGAAAAATCCGCGGCAAATTTCGCACGTTGGGGAGAGGACACACGTATGCGAATATCGGTGCGATTGCAAAATACGCCGCGGTCATGCGGAAAAATTCGCTCGTGTGTCCCCTGCTTTAAACATGATGTACCCGAGGCACAACATTTCAATACTCAAGGTCATTCAGTCAAGGACCATTTTGAAATCATGCCTATTGAGAAAATCCCATTTCTCACTTCCGCTGCAGATACCAAGCACAAACGTTTGGAAAGGGAAAGTTTTTGGATTAAAACATTACAAACTATTTATCCTTTGGGTTTGAACTTGGACCCCGGAAGATGTCGTGAAAAAACTATAATACCATTTGTGTTTCAGTATAACAAAGCTAGCATCGCTATGGCCAAGATTATAGTAGAAGAATACAAACTACTTCAAAGTAAACTTGCTCGACCTCTGGCCCAAAGGCCAGTCAGTCATTGCTTATAAAAAGAACAAGAGTTTGAAAGACATACTGGACAGGGCTAAACTCCCCTGTCTGCCTTCTACCTAGGTTTTCTGGGAAAAGGGTATGGGGGGGGGGCAAATTTTCACTGTCTTTTCCCATCACCCCATAATATATAGTCTGACGATATTCTTACTATAGCTGAAGATGCGTAAGCATTGTCAATGTAATACAAAGTGTTCCAGAAAATTCTACTGACTAAGGCCTAATGAAATATCATAGGTTTACTTTATTACAACAATTTATGATGGGGTATAAAGGTCTCAATGATATACCTCTTTTTTACACAATTAGAAACTTGTCTCCGTGGTTATTTTAGACAGGAAGATTTTCCCTGTGCCCGTGTGTTTTAGTGTTCATAAATATATCCAGGTAGAAATCATTTTCAGTTAATGTCACTGAATTTAGCAGTCTAGTCTAGTGGAGATGATTAGAAATTGAACATCATGACCAGTCAAAAATGATTATTTCAAAAACAAATTAATACTCCATCTCGCAAGGTTTCCCATTGCAACTGAAAAAAAAGGTTGAAGTTGTAATGTCATTACGCTGGCACAGATTTAAATGTATGTGAGCCACATCTTAATAACTCCTCATTTCTGCCTCAGTCAATTTTTTAGCACTTCCCCAACAGAATCCAATCCATAGGCCTACAGCTCCATCTTTTGTTTTCATATCACTGCAAACTATAAAAAACAAGAATTTCTTAGTTACAGTGCTAAAATCAATATCAGATTTATTGGGTGCTTTATGTCATACACAAAAAAATATCACTTTGGGAACTACTGTACGTTAGGAAGGAAACTCCCCTGTAAGACACTTGGTCAATTACAGTTAATATGTTTTGGTCTGGGATTCATACATGTACTGTCTGTGGCCGGATCCGGGACATTTGGGCCTAGGACATTTCGGCCTGGGACATTTCGGTACGGTACATTTCGGCCTGGGACATTTCGGCTTGGGACATTTCGGCCAAAAGTGATAAAGGGGACATTTCGGCCCACCTTGGTTTTTATTCTATTTAATTGTATATCTTCTCATTTCTTTCTCCATATTCAGCAATTTTTCAGCTATAACAGTGATACTAGTGGGCTTCTGGACAATCTTTCCAACTTTTATGATACATATGTTACAGGTATTAGTCAGAGAAATAGTGAAATTTTGTCTGCTGTAGAAACTAAAGGCTCTCTGCGAAAATTAGAAATAATTCTAATGAATACATTTTTTATATACTGTATTACCTCAGCTAATTAGACAGTCTATCAGAAACTTAAGTTTTAAAATTATTAAGCGTGTAAGTTATGGGTTTCTCTCTGTAAACACCTGATGTTAGTTATTTATACACCAAGAAGTCGATTTCAAAACTTTATGTTAACCATTCTGATGTCAGCCCCACTGAAATTTAGGTTTTAAACAAATACCAGATTGTCCAACTTGTGAAGGTATATCTTTTTACTCAAACAAATGAAAATTGTTTGAATAATTTAAATTGATGCGCAAATTTGCAAAATTGCTTCGTCATGAATTCCACTGAAAACGGACATGAACACCAAAAATACAACCTCCCTTTAACTCATTCGTCCCGAGGAGCGCATAGAAGCGCAGGCAGAGATCACCGTCTCGTCCCGAGGAGCGCATAGAAGCGCAGCTTTTAGAGGGTCTCATTTCCCGGGGAGCGCATAGAAGCGCAGAATTACATGCCCGTCTATTAGTTGTAAATAGATCAATTTTACCGGGTTTTCACGCCTAAACCAATGAAAAATAGTTTCTCAAAAGTATAAGGAACGTATTCATAAAGTTTTAAAATAATTTTGATTGGTTGTTGCTGGGATGAATATGAAAGGGATATGAAACGCCTTTGTTTTTGCAGTCAGTCGACTGGCAGTCGTTTGACTCTCTATTGTTCTCGTCCGACGCCCCGTGACGGCATTCCGATCCGCTCCGAGAATAGCCGAAAGCCGTGTTGTGTATTCCGATTCCACTCTGATAACTTCGGGGATTTACGTGCGTGAAATACCCTCTGATAGACAGCAGGTCATTTTGAATGTGGCTACCAAAAAAGGTAGCCGTGTAACGTACAATTTCCATATCCTCTTCAGGGCCCATCGAAAGTGTCCTCGTGATAATGTAAGGGGCCGAAATACTCTGTTTGTTAACTTTCAGACGTGATCAGTCTCATAATTGAAGTATTGGAGGATTCCTGGAATGTACCGAAACTGCGTCTCTTCTTTGCGTCACACAACATGTGGTTTACCGGGCTAAATATAATATATAAACAAATATCTTTCTAAACGATATTAGCATTTAATAAATTTATAATTATTTTTACTTTCTTTTTTCGTCTGTAGTAAAACATTTTGATATTTACTTTCGACGCCATTTGTGTCACTGTCAGAATATTCAAAATGGCGATTGTTTTCTGTTGCTAGCTTACAAACGGGCATGCGCAGCCCATATATCAACGACATCGGTAAGGTTCGAAATTAATCGGAATACACAACACGGCTTTCGGCTATTCTCGGAGCGGATCGGAATGCCGTCACGGGGCGTCGGACGAGAACAATAGAGAGTCAAACGACTGCCAGTCGACTGACTGCAAAAACAAAGGCGTTTCATATCCCTTTCATATTCATCCCAGGTTGTTGCTAACAACATTCAATTTTACGTCACGTATTTTTTTTAAATCTTCCTTCTCGATCTCTCCGGATTTCTGACACGTAATGGCGGACGTGTGCAGTTACGGACAAGTTGGATTTCTAAGGATTTACCGATGATAACAGCATTGACGACTCCTACTACAGTTTCATGGATTCCTGAATTATCAAAATGGATTCAAATGAGCTTCATTTTTTGTTATTTTACCCGGAAAGTCAAACACGAAAACTCCGATGTCTGTGAAGTGACATGGCTGCAACAACAACTTTGAGTTGACGGCCGATGAAATTTCGTTTTCGATAGTGAATGTTGGCGACCTCACCAAGCACACAGGCCGATTTTGGACGAGAAAGGAAGTAAACTGGACTCTTCCGGAAAGATGTATTGTCATTGAGTTGATTTATTTATTGATTCAAGTTATAAATTAATCTCAAAACCCATCAATGCACGTATCACTATCAACCATCACGGCATCAGTATCCACCATGAGGAATGGTATTTTGAAATGGCTTGGCAGGACGTTCGAAGTAATGCTGCACAATTTCTGTCTTTTTCGCAAATGTTATTGTGTATTTGTCCTGATACTAGCTTTACTGGACCAGTTATTCACTACTAGCCCGCAAAAATAAATTCTTAAAAGCTGAGAAGAAACTATTTTTTCAGACATCAACATGAGGCCCCTCTTGACCCACACAAATATATTCATTCATGATTCATTGAGAAATAAAAGTCAACAAACGACCAAAAAACTAATTTTTTTATGTTTTAAAAGTGTCGTATTTATTTTGGTGTAAATAAAAATGCTTTAGTCTTTATTTATATCGTCTCGGTCACATTTACAATGTGGTTTGATGACTTACGGTGTTATGGCAAATGTCAAGATGATTTCACTTTATTTGGTTTATATAATTATAAGCCAAGAAAAGAATTATTTTTCCCTCGCAAAATAAAATCGTTGCACTTCGTGTGGTTCTTGGCAACCATTCTTCTCCAGTATTTGTCATATCAATTGAAAAAAAACAAACAACAATTCCCTAACTTTATTGGGATTAGTTCTTCAATTTGAAATCCATTGATTGAACTTGGTTTGAGGGAACTAAACAAATATTTCTACAGTGGGAAAAAACCTGCTTTATCACGTGGAAAAATGTCAAATGTACGTATTGCAATTGTAAATATATCCTATATATTATTTGTCCTTTCCTTGATCCTCCATTCCAGGGTAGATATTTATTTCAAAACCTATGAAAAAACATTATTCAAAAATAAAAATTTGAAGTTTGCAGTATCCAAGCTATCAGTATCAGATGTATACTACAGAAACCTTATGAAATATTTTAAATCCAGTTCTTTTGTACAAATGAAAAGTGAGGGCTTTCTCGTGGTTATTTTGATATTTTTTTATTTTGTATAAATTATTGTTTCTTGATGAAATAAATTCAATCATAAAATACAAAATCCACATAAATTATATATGGGCGTGGTCTGTCACTGACGAAACAACCAATGGCCGGCTCGGATTCTGCCACGTGTAAACATCTGGGTCATCTTTATCCAATCAATGAGAGCCCTGTCGATCGTGCGGTCGAATGGAGCTGGATGAAGAGAAAACATACCAATTATAAAGATTAATTACGTACTGGATTCAAAAGTGATAGTTTTGATAAAATACTTTTTGAAATCATCAGATTCTCACCTTTTTAAAGATACTCTACTTTTTTAAAACACTGGTAGTTGAACGAAATCGAAGTGTTTGTTTGACGACAAGAAATCGGAATGTCCGACCAATGTTTTGCTTACCGAATCATAAAACCGTCGCTCAACCAGTTTGTAGCTCTTTCAAATATTTGGAATTTTAACAAAAAATATACTTAATTTAGCTAATATATTGATACGAACCATAGAAATATGCCTGGCGAGTTTAGCTATACACATATTATTTACGTTTGGAATATTATTATTAAAATTCACAGTATTTACAAGTGAGTCTACATTTTGACACAGCACACAAGTCACTGCTTTTTTTCGTTTCGTTCGGAAATAAACGGTCAAAACTTATTAATCAAAATATTTTTTTGCACGGATTTACGATAGTTCCATAGAATTTTCACCAATTATTTCAGAAATCACAACTTTATTGTTCAAATGTAAGAATTAACGAAACTACGAACGATAATGTCAACCCATGCAGGTCAAGCTGTTCACTCGGCTGCAGTCTGCTCGGGAGCAGCCGGTGAAACGGCTTGCAGTACCAGCGCGTGTAAACCCTCGCAGGGACGAATGAGTTAAACCAACAAAATAACTTGGACAGTGTAAAAGATCGCCAAAATGGTTTGAAAAATCTTCGTTTGATTAAATACAGTTCGTATTTCGCGCTATTTCTACACAGTCCCAGAGGTGGAGAGAGGCAGATAAAGAAAGCCAATTAGAACAGGACAGGGACCATAAGTTACTACTGATGGTTGGATAGAGGGCAAGTCATCAAGAGACTCATTTTACATTTAGGTTTTCATTTTGTTACTAAAAATGCGTATTGTTTTAATTCTTGACATCCTTTATAATAAACATACTTACATGTAACCCTCGCTGCCAGATGAGAAACTGTTTGTGAGTTCTGTTGGTAGAAGTGTAAATTTAATACTGAGGTATGTGACACTAACACCCCCTTCATATAAATCTATTGGGTGAAAGTGTGGCCAGTGATGACTGGATTTGTACTTTCAGTGATAACCAACCCATCTTGACAAACATTAAATTAGTGATGATATTTTGGGGGTTTAATTGAATGATTTTGTTTATATCTTTATGTTTTAGGCGATGTATGTTTGGGAGACAGAGAAGTATGGATTCTGCTTGAACTAAATCTAACAGTTTTCTTACAGAAGAGAATTGATAGAATACAGTTAATGGATAAGGGGAGGTAACCAGTAACTTACTGCATTCACATTCTTTTCAACTCCTCATAAGCCAGAGTATATCCATTCACACATGGACATGGTCTGTCAGCACCATGGTGGCTCAGTCATTCGACATAAGCCAGCGATGGACACGAGATTTAAATCTAAAAAAGTCTTTAAAAAAAAATTAAAAAAAACATTTTAATGTGTTTTACTATGTGACATGTGCCCATTTTCCTCCACAACTAAAGCGAGACGTAAAATATCAAACAATCATAAAGAAATCAAATTACATGCACAATCATGACCTATAGAGGTAATTGACCGGGTAAAGCTCTTCTTTAAAAAAACAATAAAAAACAAAATACTCGTCCATGACAAAGAGGCGTAATTCCATTTTAGACACAAGACTGCTATTAAGAAAAAGCAGTTCAAATGCCCTGTGCCTGGCTGTGACGGAAAGGTAACTCAGCTGAAACGACATCTCCAAAGATGCCACAAAAAACTGCTTCCTGGAGATATCGTTGTCTTGCTCAGGAAAAGTCAGGCGCCGGGGGGATTAAAAAAAAGAACCCGGGTGTCAAGACGATGTCCAATCTCCAACTGCAAATCTGTCACTCAAAGGCTTGATATCCACCTTGTGCTGGTAAGTGAAAATTGTCAATATACCATAATGTTTTTGATTAGATATTTTTTCTTCTTTTATTCTAAATCTATTGTTTGTTTTTTTTGTCCTTTCAGACTCACAAGGTGGTCAGTCGGAATACAATTACCACGTATTGGGCATCACCAGATTGCCATCAGTACCAACACCCGTGAGTCCTGTTGGTCTTCTCGACAAGTATGCCAATTTCCTTGCAGGCAGGGCAGGGGGAAGGAGACGTAAACCGGACACGATACAGTTGACCTTATCTGGCCTAAAAGTCCTCTTGGCAGATGTGGTCAATCAAGTGGGTGAGGTGGAAATTGGAGAAATTTATAGGCTTCACACATTAGGGAACGAGGGAGAGTTTCTGACCACAACTATTACAGAGAAATTGTAAGAATACATTACTTCCCATTTCATACATTCTTCTTCAGTTGATTAATGTTAACAGATATAATCTCCAATGTTTTATTTTGCAGATATTCGGCAGACTCACTGGTAGTGTATATCAGCTACCTAATTGGATGTTTGAAATGGGCGAGGGCGGAGGTAGAAGAAGCCCCTCCCAGCATTGACAGACTCATCCATCTGGCTAATAATTGGAAAAAATCGTTTTGGCCGGGGCAAAACGAACAACGCATCCTGGCTGAGAGATCAGAGAGTCTCATTCAGCCCTGGATGGTGCTTGAGTTTAAAACCTCTCCAGTCGTAAAAGTGGTAAGAATTTTAAGAATGCATTTATTAGAATTTATGTTATAAATTGAAGAGGTCTATTTTTTATTCAACCAGGATTTTACATTACTATTCTTCATTTTTTTAGATAACAGATAGACTAATGAATGATGAACACGCACACTGGACCATGGCACAGGTCTATGAGGCGAGAAATACCCTCATAGTGCTTGTCCTCATAGACCAGATGAAGAGGTCCGGTGACGTGGCACACCTTGGGTTAGAGGAAATAAACCAAGAAGAGACCAGGTGCCAGATTGTGGTAGAGGAGGGAGGGACATATCCGGTAGACCACGTTATTGAAGTCAGTTTTAACATTAATGTTCCCTCTAAATCAATGTAAAACATCGATATTGTCGTACAGTTTCAAAGTTGACTTATTTGTTTACAAAAGTTTTGATGATTTTCAGATTTTAAAGCACAAGACGGTATCCACTGGCAAGAGGTCGAATATAGACCTTAAAGGCGATTTGTTTGTCCTCTGTCAGCGGTACCGAGACCGTCTTCGTCCATATCTGGTGGAGGGGGAAGAAGATTGCTGCATGCTCTTCACCACCAAATCAGGCGGGGAGCTAAAGCCTTCCCTGATATCCAAGTGCATACATAGGGGCTGGGACCTCTATTGGGGCTGGGATCTGCACTTACCGCGGTAAGTCTTCTAGTGTCCTCTTATGCCCCTTATTTTATTATTCAAATATTTCAAAAAACTTAAGTTAACTTTCTTTTTAAATTTTCTAGATCCTTGATGAAGACTGTTCGTCAACCACAAAGGAGATGCTGGCGGAGCACATGGCCCATGACCCTCGAACTCAAAAGAGATACTACGACAAGCGTGCCGGGACCAAATCTACATGTACAATGTGGGCCACTGATAAGTTCCGCGAAATCGTGTGGACAAAAGGTCGAAAGGTATGGATAGCTTGTAAGTTGCAAAATATGCATGTGAAATCAGCGTTTGCGTCATGCTTATTTATACGCCGGGCTTGAGAAGCGGGCTGTATTATGGTATCATCTCCGTCCGTCCGGCAGTCATGTTCTACAAAGTACAACTACAAAGAACTTAAAAATACGGAGTTGATATGACTAATAGAAAACAATAATACATTTAAGTTAATAAAGAAGGTACAATAATAACCTGTCTAAAACCAGAGTCACAGTGTCCTTACAAGGGGCTTATAATGAAGCTATCACTTCAAACAACACCCATTTAATGGCCCACAATTTTATAGTGAAGTAAATGTCTATTTAAAGCACAGGTTAATTAGCTAAAGCTTACTTAAACTCGTCCACAAAAGGGGTTTTTGAAATAAATACCAATAAGTGTAAATTTCCTATTGAACTAGAACAAAATCAATGATATTTCATTAGTTAGGAAGTGGAATCAAACGTTTATCTTGTTAAACTGATGTCTTTAAGCCTTGTCATGAGTGTTTACGATTGATTTATTTATGATTGATTGATTGATATTTTATGTCTCATTTAAAGTTGGTTTAGTTGGAGAGGAAAGTGGGATCTCTGATCAGAGGAAAACCTGGAACTTCTTCAGGTATCTTCCACATACGCTCATATAGTAAAAACACATTTACAGGGGGTTTTGGACTGAGATTCAAACCTCGCAACCATCACTGGAAGGCTTGTGTCAAGTGAATTAATGTCAGTCTACCGATTGAGCCACCATGGTGCTGACAGACCATGTCTGTGTGTGAATGTTTATATTAAGGCTTGTGAGTAGATGAAAAGAAAGTCAATGAAGTCATTACAAGGCACTGGTTACCTCCCCTTATCCATGAACTGTATTCTATCAATTCTCTTCTCCAATAAAACTGTTAGCTTTGGTTTAATAAGAATCCATTCCTCTGCCTCCCAAACAGACAAAATCTAAACTAAAACATAAAGAAAAGATAGTTGTTAAACAAATTAGCATAATCATTATATGAAAGCCCTAAAATATCATCACAATTCAATGTTTAAATAAAACTTGAAACCATTTCACTTATATATCAACACAACTTGGATATCATTGAAAGTACATTGATTGACTGATTGTTTGGTGTTTTACGCCGCGCTCAAGATTATTTCACTTATATGGCGGTGTTGCCAGTTTCATTGTGGGAGGAAATCCGACTCTATGCCCAGAGGAAACCCACGACCTACCAGTGGTAACTGGCAACCATCCCACATAGGTCGTTCGAATGAAAACTCAGTCAGAACCTTTTTCCAATTTTTTTTTTGGACCGAGTGGGATTCAAACCCACGACCTATTGGTGGAAATTGAAAGTACAAATCCAGTTCAATAAGAAGGGGGTCTTCAGGTTCATTTAATAAGGTACGGTCATCCCTGAGTTAATTAAAAAACTCAAGCAACACCTTTAAGGTGTTTAAATTCCATTTCCACACAACCAAGCACCGAGGGGTAATATGTTTGACAAAAACTGTGGACATTTTGTACAGGTAGTATCAATGGAGACATGTAACAGTGCTCTTTGTGTACCTCAGTATTAAATTGACACTAATTCCCACTGACACAAATTTGCACAACTCTCTCAGATGAGTTTCCCATTACATCATTGTTTTCATTTCTTTCATGTCCAGCATTCTGTCTTTTAATGTGAAACAAACAAATTAGGTTGCATACTTGACGTCCAGTTTATTTTGGATCATTTTCTAGAGATCATGCATTGATATAACAGGTGATAAAAACTGTCAATCATCTGAAAACTAATTCAGAAAGATGATGTATGGATCATGTGTTAAACAGCTGACACTTCTTTCCTTATTGTTTGTCATTGATACTATCTAAGGTTTCTCTCACAATAACTATAGGGAGAAATTTGGTAACAATGACATACATGTAGACATTGGAAAATCCCTTAAATCTGGGCCTGGCATTGGATCAAAAATACTTACAAGAAAAATGTGAGATGTACTAGCAATCCCTTCTACATATAAAATAGCTGCAAGTCCAATTTGCCGCAGGATGGTTTTATTTCAGTTTTTCATCTGAAAGATACTTTTTGACATATATAAACATAGTATAGAAACAACAGCCAAGAACATAAGCCTTTAGTTTACTAAATATCAGTTTATTTGTATGATGAAGTGAAGTTTTACAACACACTCAAGGTTATTTCACTAAAACCTGCAGGGGTACTTTATTGCCTCGGATAATGGGTCAGAGACTGAGGCAGACAGTAGGAAAAGAAAAACACAGTCGTAGAGGCAGAGACAGGCAGATAAAGAAAGCCAATTAGAACAGGACAGGGACCATAAGTTAAAGCTGACAGCTGATGGTTGGACAGAGGGCAAGTCATCAAGAGACTCATTTTACATTTAGTTTTTCATTTGTTACTCAGAAAAAATGCGTATTGTTTTAATTCTTGACATCCTTTATAATAAACATACTTACATGTAACCCTCGCTGCTAGATGAGAAACTGTTTGTGAGTTCTGTTGGTAGAAGTGTAAATTTAATATGAGGTATGTGACACTTACACCCCCTTCCTATAAATCTATTGGGTGAATGTTAGGCCAGTGATGACTGGATTTGTACTTTCAGTGATAACCAACCCATCTTGACAAACATTAAATTAGTGATGATATTTTGGGGGTTTAATTGAATGATTTTGTTTATATCTTTATGTTTTAGGCGATGTCTGTTTGGGAGACAGAGGAGAATGGATTCTGCTTGAACTAAATCTAACAGTTTTCTTACAGAAGAGGATTGCTGGAATACAGTTAATGGATAAGGGGAGGTAACCAGTAACTTACTGTATTGACATTCTTTTTAACTACTCATAAGCCAGAGTATATCCATTCACACATGGACATGGTCTGTCAGCACCATGGTGGCTCAGTCGTTCGACATAAGCCAGCGATGGACACGAGATTTAAATCTAAAAAAGTCTTTAAAAAAAAATTAAAAAAACCTTTTAACATGTTTTACTATGTGACATGTCCCGTTTAGAGAGCCCTTTTTCCTCCACAACTAAAGCGAGACGTAAAATATCAAACAATCATTAAGAAATCAAATTGCATGCACAATCATGACCTATAGAGGTAATTGACCGGGTAAAGCTCTTCTTTAAAAAAACAATAAAAAACAAAATACTTGTCCATGACAAAGAGGTGTAATTCCATTTTAGATACAAGACTGCTATTAAGAAAAAGCAGTTCAAAGACCCTGTGCCTGGCTGTGACGGAAAGGTAACTCAGCTGAAACGACATCTCCAAAGATGTCACAAAAAACTGCTTCCTGGAGATATCGTTGTCTTGCTCGGGAAAAGTCAGGCGCCGGGGGGATTAAAAAAAAGAACCCGAGTGTCGAGACGATGTCCAATCTCCAACTGCAAATCTGTCACTCAAAGGCTTGATATCCACCTTGTGCTGGTAAGTGAAAACTGTTTTTTTTTTGTCCTTTCAGACTCACAAGGTGGTAAAGCAGTCGGAATACTATTAACATCTATTAGGCATCATTTATATTAGCTACCTAATTGGATTTTTGAAATGGGCGAGGGCGGAGGTAGATGAAGCCCCTCCCAGCATTGACAGACTCATCCATCTGGCTCATAATTGGAAAAAATCGTTTCGGCCAAAGCAAAACGAACAACGAATCCAGGCTGAGAGATCAGAGAGTCTTATTCAGCCCTGGATGGTGCTTGAGTTTAAAACCTCTCCAGTCGTAAAAGTGGTAAGACTTTTAAGAATGTATTTATTAGAATTTATGTTATAAATTGAAGAGGTCTATTTTTTATTCAACCAGGAATTTACATTGCTATTCTTCATTTTTTAGATAACAGATAGACAAATGAATGATGAACACGCACACTGGACCATGGCACAGGTCTATGAGGTGAGAAATACCCTCATAGTGCTTGTCCTCATAGACCAGATGAAGAGGTCCGGCGACATGGCACACCTTGGGCTAGAGGAAATCAACCAAGAAGAGACCAGGTGCGAGATCGTGGTAGAGGAGGGAGGGACATATCCGATAGACCACGTTATTGTAGTAAGTTTTAACATTAATGTTCCCTCTAAATCAATGTAAAACATCGATATTGTCGTACAGTTTCAAAGTTGACTTATTTTTTGATGATTTTCAGATTTGAAAGCACAAGACAGTATCCGCTGGCAAGAGGTCGAATATAAACCTTAAAGGTGATTTGTTTGTCCTCTGTCAGCGATACCGAGACCATCTTCGTCCATATGTGGTGGAAGGGGAAGAAGATTGCGGCATGCTCTTCACCACCAAATCCGGCGGGGAGCTAAAGCCTTCCCTGATATCCAAGTGCATACATAGGGGCTGTGACCTCTATTGGCAAAAATCAGGAAAGGAAGTTCCCTCTTTAACAGCATGCAGAAATCGGAAGATCCATGAATGAGAGCCTCGTCCATGACAAAGAGGCGTAATTCCATTTTAGACACAAGACTGATATTAAGAAAAGGCAGTTCACATGCCCTGTGCCTGGCTGTGACGGAAAGGTAACTCAGCTGAAACGACATCTCCAAAGATGCCACAAAAAACTGCTTCCTGGAGATATCATTGTCTTGCTCGGTAAAAGTCAGGCGCCGGGGGGGATTAAAAAAAAGAACCCGAGTGTCGAGACGATGTCCAATCTCCAACTGCAAATCTGTCACTCAAAGGCTTGATATCCACCTTGTGCTGGTAAGTGAAAACTGTCAATATACCATAATGTTTTTGATTAGATGTTTCTTCTTTTATTCTAAATCTATTGTTTTTTGTCCTTTCAGACTCACAAGGTGGTAAAATAGTCGGAGTATTACTATCACCTCTTGGGCATCGCCAGAGTGGCATCAGTGACAACACCCGTCGGTCCTGTTGGTCTTCTCGACAAGTATGCAAATTTCCTTGCAGGCAGGGCTGGGGGGAGAAGACGTAAGCCGGCCACCATACAGTCCACCTTATCTGGCCTAAAAGTCCTCTTGGCGGATGTTATCAACCAAGCGGGTGAAGTGGAAATTGAAGAAATCTATAGGCTTCATACATTAGGGAACGAGGGAGAGTTTCTTACCACATGTATTACCGAGAAAATGTAAGAATGCATTACTTCCCATTTCATACATTCTTCTTCAGTTGATTAATGTTAACAGCTATAATCTCCAATGTTTTTGTATTTTGTAGATACTTGGACGACTCACTGGTAGTGTATATCAGCTACCTGATAGGGTTTTTGAAATGGGCGAGGGCGGAGGTTGAAGAAGCCCCTCCCAGCATAGACAGGCTTATCCATCTAGCCAATAATTGGAAAAAGATCCTTTCGCCCAGAGCAAAACGAACAGTGAATCCTGATTGAGATATCGGAGAGTCTCATCCAACCCTGGATGGTGCTGGAGTTTAAAACCTCTCCAGCCGTAAAAGTAGTAAGAATTTTAAGAATGTATTTATTAGAATTTATGTTATAAATCGAAAAGGTCTATTTTTTATTCAACCAGGATTTTACATTGCTATTCTTCATTTTTTTAGATAACAGATAGACAAATGAATGATGAACACGCACACTGGACCATGGCACAGGTCTATGAGGTGAGAAATACCCTCATAGTGCTTGTCCTCATAGACCAGATGAAGAGGTCCGGCGACATGGCACACCTTGGGTTAGAGGAAATCAACCAAGAAGAGACCAGGTGCCAGATCGTGGTAGAGGAGGGAGGGACATATCCGGTAGACCACGTTATTGAAGTAATTTTTAACATTAATGTTCCCTCTAAATGAATGTAAAACATCGATATTGTCGTACAGTTTCAAAGTTGACTTGTTTGTTTACAAAAGTTTTGATGATTTTCAGATTTTAAAGCACAAGACGGTATCTGCTGGCAAGAGGTCGAATATAAACCTTAAAGGCGATTTGTTTGTCCTCTGTCAGCGGTACTGAGACCGTCTTCGTCCATATCTGGTGGAAGGGGAAGAAGATTGCTGCATGCTCTTCACCACCAAATCAGGCGGGGAGCTAAAGCCTTCCCTGATATCCAAGTGCATACATAGGGGCTGGGACCTCTATTGGCAAAAATCAGGAAAGGAAGTTCCCTCTTTAACAGCATGCCGACATCGGAAATCTGCAGTTACCGCGGTCTTCTAGTGTCCTCTTATGCCCCTTATTTTATTATTCAAATATTTCAAAAAACTTAAGTTAACTTTTTAAAAAATTTTCTAGATCCTTGATGAAGACTGTTCGTCAACCGCAAAGGAGATGCTGGCGGAGCACATGGCCCATGACCCTCGAACTTAAAAGAGATACTACGACAAAAGTGCCGGGACCAAATCTACAATTTACAGTTCCGCGAAATCGTGTGGACAAAAGGTAGAAATGTATGGATAGCTTGTAAGTTGCAAAATATGCATGTGAAATCAGCGTTTGCGTCATGCTTATTTATACGCCGGGCTTGAGAAGCGGGCTGTATTATGGTATCATCTCCGTCCGTCCGGCAGTCATGTTCTACAAAGTACAACTACAAAGAACTTAAAAATACTGAGTTGATATGACTAATAGAAAACAATAATACATTTAAGTTAATAAAGAAGGTACAATAATAACCTGTCTAAAACAAGAGTCACAGTGTCCTTACAAGGGGCTTATAATGAAGCTATCACTTCAAACAACACTCATTTAATGCCCACAATTTTAGAGTGAAGTAAATGTCTATTTAAAGCACAAGTTAATTAGCTAAAGCTTACTTAAACTCGTCCACAAAAGAGGTTTTTTAAATGAACACCAATAAGTGTAAATTTCCTATTGAAATAGAACAAAACCAATGATATTTCATTAGTTAGGAAGTGGAATCAAACGTTTATCTTGTTAAACTGATGTCTTTAAGCCTTGTCATGTGTGTTTACGATTGATTTATTTATGATTGATTGATTGATATTTTATGTCTCATTTAAAGTTGGTTTGGTTGGAGAGGAAAGTGGTATCTCTGATCAGAGGAAAACCTGGAACTTCTTCAGGTATCTTCCACATACGCTCATATAGTAAAAACACATTTACAGGGGGTTTTGGACTGAGATTCAAACCTCGCAACCATCGATGGAAGGCTTGTGTCAAGTGAATTAATGTCAGTCAACCGATTGAGCCACCATGGTGCTGACAGACCATGTCTGTGTGTGAATGTTTATATTAAGGCTTGTGAGTAGATGGAAAGAAAGTCAATGAAGTCATTACAAGGTACTGGTTACCTCCCCTTATCCATGAACTGTATTCTATCAATTCTCTTCTCCAATAAAACTGTTAGCTTTGGTTTAATAAGAATCCAATCCTCTGTCTCCCAAACAGACAAAGTATAAACTAAAACATAAAGAAAAGATATAAATAGTTGTTAAACAAATTAGCATAACCTATGAAAGCTTCACAATATCCTCACAATTCAATGTTTATGTCAGTTTTGTTGGTTTTAAATAAAACTTAACACCGTTTCAATTATATGGCAACACAACTTGGATATCATTGAAAGTACATTGATCGACTGATTGTTTGGTGTTTTACGCCGCGCTCAAGATTGTTTCACTTACATGGCGGCGTTGCCAGATTTATTGTTGGAGGAAACAGGACTCTATGCCCAGAGGAAACCCACGACCTACCGGTGGTAACTGGCAACCATCCCACATAGGTCGTTCGAATGAAAAACCCAGTCAGAAAATTTTCCATTTTTTCGACTGAGTGGGATTCAAACCCATTGGTGGAAGGCTATTCGGATTGAGCGTCCAACGCTCTACCTACTGAGCCACGGAGGCCCCCCCCCCCATTTATGGAAATTGAAAGTACAAATCCAGTTCAATAAGAAGGGGGTGATCACATTCATTTAATAAGGTACGGTGATCCCTGAATTAATTCAAAAACTCAAGCAACACCTTTAAGGTGTCTAAATTCAATTTTCACAAAAACGAGCACACAGGGGTAATATGTTTGACAAAAACTGTGGTCATTTTGTACAGGTAGTATCAATGGAGACATGTAACAGTGCTTTTTGTGTACCTCAGTATTAAATTGACACTAATTCCCACTGACACAAATTTGCACAACTCTCTCAGATGAGTTTCCCATTACATCATTGTTTTCATTTCTTTCATGTCCAGCATTCTGTCTTTTAATGTGAAACAAACAAATTAGGTTGTACACTTGACGTCCAGTTTATTTTGATCATCTCCTAGAGATCATGCATTGATGTACAAGGGTGATGTCAATCATCTGAAAACTAATTCAGAAAGACGATGTATGGATCATGTGTTAAACAGCCGGCACTCATTTCTTTCCTTATTGTTTGTCATTGATACTATCTAAGGTTTCTCTCACAATAACTATAGGGAGAAATTTGTTAACAATGACACACATGTAGACATTGGAAAATCCCTTAAATCTGTGAGGATCAAAAATACTTACAAGACAAATGTGAGATGTACTTGTGTTCACTTCTACATATAAAATAGCTGCAAGTCCAATTTGCCGCAGGATGGTTTTATTTCAGTTTTTCATCTGAAAGATACTTTTTGACATATATAAACATAGTATAGTTAGTTTACTAAATATCAGTTTATTTGTATGATTAAGTGAAGCTTTACAACACACTCAAGGTTATTTCACTAAAACCTGCAAGGGTACTTTATTGCCTCGGATAATGGGTCAGAGACTGAGGCAGACAGTAGGAAAAGGAAAACACAGTCGTAGAGGCAGAGACAGGCAGATAAAGAAAGCCAATTAGAACAGGACAGGGACCATAAGTTAAAGCTGACAGCTGATGGTTGGACAGAGGGCAAGTCATCAAGAGACTCATTTTACATTTAGTTTTTCATTTGTTACTCAGAAAAAATGCGTATTGTTTTAATTCTTGACATCCTTTATAATAAACATACTTACATGTAACCCTCGCTGCTAGATGAGAAACTGTTTGTGAGTTCTGTTGGTAGAAGTGTAAATTTAATATGAGGTATGTGACACTTACACCCCCTTCCTATAAATCTATTGGGTGAATGTTAGGCCAGTGATGACTGGATTTGTACTTTCAGTGATAACCAACCCATCTTGACAAACATTAAATTAGTGATGATATTTTGGGGGTTTAATTGAATGATTTTGTTTATATCTTTATGTTTTAGGCGATGTATGTTTGGGAGGCAGAGAAGTATGGATTCTGCTTGAACTAAATCTAACAGTTTTCTTACAGAAGAGGATTGCTGGAATACAGTTAATGGATAAGGGGAGGTAACCAGTAACTTACTGTATTGACATTCTTTTCAACTCCTCATAAGCCAGAGTATATCCATTCACACATGGACATGGTCTGTCAGCACCATGGTGGCTCAGTCGTTCCACATAAGCCAGCGATGGACACAAGATTTAAATCTAAAAAAGTCTTTAAAAAATATGAAAAAAAAACTTTTAACGTGTTTTACTATGTGACATGTCCCGTTTAGAGAGCCCATTTTCCTCCACAACTAAAGCGAGACGTAAAATATCAAACAATCATAAAGAAATCAAATTACATGCACAATCATGACCTATAGAGGTAACTGACCGGGTAAAGCTCTTCTTAAAAAAAACCAATAAAAAACAAAATACTCCTCCATGACAAAGAGGCGTAATTCCATTTTAGACACAAGACTGCTATTAAGAAAAAGCAGTTCAAATGCCCTGTGCCTGGCTGTGACGGAAAGGTAACTCAGCTGAAACGACATCTCCAAAGATGCCACAAAAAACTGCTTCCTGGAGATATCGTTGTCTTGCTCGGGAAAAGTCAGGCGCCGGGGGGATTAAAAAAAAGAACCCGAGCGTCGAGACGATGTCCAATCTCCAACTGCAAATCTGTCACTCAAAGGCTTGATATCCACCTTGTGCTGGTAAGTGAAAACTGTCAATATACCATAATGTTTTTGATTAAATATTTTTTCTTTTTTTATTCTAAATCTATACTCACAAGGTGGTAAAGCAGTCGGAATACTATTACCACGTATTGGGCATCGCCAGATTGGCATCAGTGACAACACCCGTGAGTCCTGTCAGTCTTCTCCACAAGTATGCCAATTTCCTTGCAGGCAGGTTAGAGGGAAGGAGGCGTAAACCGGCCACGATACAGTCCACCTTATCTGGCCTAAAAGTCCTCTTGGCAGATGTGGTCAATCAAGCAGGTGAGGTGGAAATTGGAGAAATCTATAGGCTCCATACATTAAGGAACGAGGGAGAGTTTTTGACCACAGCTATTACAGAGAAATTGTTAGAATACATTACTTCCCATTTTATACATTCTTCTTCAGTTGATTAATGTTAACAGATATAATCTCCAATGTTTTTTTATTTTGCAGATATTCGGCCGACTCACTGGTAGTGTATATCAGCTACCTGATAGGGTTTTTGAAATGGGCGAGGGCGGAGGTTGAAGAAGCCCCTCCCAGCATAGACAGGCTTATCCATCTAGCCAATAATTGGAAAAGATCCTTTCGCCCAGAACAAAACGAACAGCGAATCCTGGCTGAGCGATCGGAGAGTCTTATTCAGCCCTGGATGGTGCTGGAGTTTAAAACCTCTCCAGCCGTAAAAGTAGTAAGACTTTTAAGAATGTATTTATTAGAATTTATGTTATAAATTGAAGAGGTCTATTTTTTATTCAACCAGGAATTTACATTGCTATTCTTCATTTTTTAGATAACAGATAGACTAATGCATAATGAGCATACACAGTGGACCATGCCACAGGTCTATGAGGCGAGAAATACCCTCATAGTTCTTGTCCTCATAGACCAGATGAAGAGGTCCGGCGACATGGCACACCTTGGGCTAGAAGAAATCAACCAAGAAGAGACCAGGTGCCAGATCGTGGTAGAGGAAGGAGGGACCTATCCAGTTGACCACGTTACTGAAGTCAGTTTTAACATTAATGTTCCCTCTAAATCAATGTAAAACATCGATATTGCCGTACAGTTTCAAAGTTGACTTGTTTGTTTACAAAAGTTTTGATGATTTTCAGATTTTAAAGCACAAGATGGTATCTACTGGTAAGAGGTCGAATATAAACATTAAAGGCGATTTGTTTTTCTTCTGTCAGCGGTACCGAGACCGTCTTCGTCCATATCAGGTGTAAGGGGAAGAAGATTGCGCCATGCTCTTCACCATCAAATCAGGCGGGGAGCTAAAGCCTTCCCTGATATCCAAGTGCATACATAGGGGCTGGGACCTCTATTGGCAAAAATCAGGGAAGGAAGTTCCCTCTTTAACAGCATGCAGAAATCGGAAATCTGCAGTTACCGCGGTAAGTCTTCTAGTGTCCTCTTATGCCCCTTGATTTATTATTCAAATATTTAAAAAAACTGAAGTTAACTTTCTTTTCAAATTTTCTAGATCCTTGATGAAGACTGTTCATCCACCGCAAAAGAGATGCTGGCGGAGCACATGGCCCATGATCCTCGAACTCAAAAGAGTAAAAAATATGTTTTACTATGTGACATATCCCGTTTAGAGAGCTCATTTTCCTCCACAACTAAAGCGAGACGTAAAATATCAAACAATCATAAAGAAATCAAATTGCATGCACAATCATGACCTATAGAGGTAATTGACCTGGTAAAGCTCTTCTTTAAAAAAAACAATAAAAAACAAAATACTTGTCCATGACAAAGAGGCGTAATTCCATTTTAGACACAAGACTGCTATTAAGAAAAAGCAGTTCAAAGACCCTGTGCCTGGCTGTGACGGAAAGGTAACTCAGCTGAAACGACATCTCCAAAGATGTTACAAAAAACTGCTTCTTGGAGATATCGTTGTCTCGCTCGGGAAAAGTCAGGTGCCGGGGGGATTAAAAAAAAGAACCCGAGCGTCGAGACGATGTCCAATCTCCAACTGCAAATCTGTCACTCAAAGGCTTGATATCCACCTTGTGCTGGTAAGTGAAAACTGTCAATATACCATAATGTTTTTGATTAGATATTTTTTCTTTTTTTATTCTAAATCTATACTCACAAGGTGGTAAAGCAGTCGGAATACTATTACCACGTATTGGGCATCGCCAGATTGGCATCAGTACCAACACCCGTGAGTCCTGTCAGTCTTCTCCACAAGTATGCCAATTTCCTTGCAGGCAGGTTAGAGGGAAGGAGGCGTAAACCGGCCACGATACAGTCCACCTTATCTGGCCTAAAAGTCCTCTTGGCAGATGTGGTCAATCAAGCAGGTGAGGTGGAAATTGGAGAAATCTATAGGCTCCATACATTAAGGAACGAGGGAGAGTTTTTGACCACAGCTATTACAGAGAAATTGTTAGAATACATTACTTCCCATTTTATACATTCTTCTTCAGTTGATTAATGTTAACAGATATAATCTCCAATGTTTTTTTATTTTGCAGATATTCGGCCGACTCACTGGTAGTGTATATCAGCTACCTGATAGGGTTTTTGAAATGGGCGAGGGCGGAGGTTGAAGAAGCCCCTCCCAGCATAGACAGGCTTATCCATCTAGCCAATAATTGGAAAAGATCCTTTCGCCCAGAACAAAACGAACAGCGAATCCTGGCTGAGCGATCGGAGAGTCTTATTCAGCCCTGGATGGTGCTGGAGTTTAAAACCTCTCCAGCCGTAAAAGTAGTAAGAATTTTAAGAATGTATTTATTAGAATTTATGTTATAAATTGAAGAGGTCTATTTTTTATTCAACCAGGAATTTACATTGCTATTCTTCATTTTTTAGATAACAGATAGACTAATGCATAATGAGCATACACAGTGGACCATGCCACAGGTCTATGAGGCGAGAAATACCCTCATAGTTCTTGTCCTCATAGACCAGATGAAGAGGTCCGGCGACATGGCACACCTTGGGCTAGAAGAAATCAACCAAGAAGAGACCAGGTGCCAGATCGTGGTAGAGGAAGGAGGGACCTATCCAGTTGACCACGTTACTGAAGTCAGTTTTAACATTAATGTTCCCTCTAAATCAATGTAAAACATCGATATTGCCGTACAGTTTCAAAGTTGACTTGTTTGTTTACAAAAGTTTTGATGATTTTCAGATTTTAAAGCACAAGATGGTATCTACTGGTAAGAGGTCGAATATAAACATTAAAGGCGATTTGTTTTTCTTCTGTCAGCGGTACCGAGACCGTCTTCGTCCATATCAGGTGTAAGGGGAAGAAGATTGCGCCATGCTCTTCACCATCAAATCAGGCGGGGAGCTAAAGCCTTCCCTGATATCCAAGTGCATACATAGGGGCTGGGACCTCTATTGGCAAAAATCAGGGAAGGAAGTTCCCTCTTTAACAGCATGCAGAAATCGGAAATCTGCAGTTACCGCGGTAAGTCTTCTAGTGTCCTCTTATGCCCCTTGATTTATTATTCAAATATTTAAAAAAACTGAAGTTAACTTTCTTTTCAAATTTTCTAGATCCTTGATGAAGACTGTTCATCCACCGCAAAAGAGATGCTGGCGGAGCACATGGCCCATGATCCTCGAACTCAAAAGAGTAAAAAATATGTTTTACTATGTGACATATCCCGTTTAGAGAGCTCATTTTCCTCCACAACTGAAGCGAGACGTAAAATATCAAACAATCATAAAGAAATCAAATTGCATGCACAATCATGACCTATAGAGGTAATTGACCTGGTAAAGCTCTTCTTTAAAAAAAACAATAAAAAACAAAATACTTGTCCATGACAAAGAGGCGTAATTCCATTTTAGACACAAGACTGCTATTAAGAAAAAGCAGTTCAAAGACCCTGTGCCTGGCTGTGACGGAAAGGTAACTCAGCTGAAACGACATCTCCAAAGATGTTACAAAAAACTGCTTCTTGGAGATATCGTTGTCCCGCTCGGGAAAAGTCAGGTGCCGGGGGGATTAAAAAAAAGAACCCGAGCGTCGAGACGATGTCCAATCTCCAACTGCAAATCTGTCACTCAAAGGCTTGATATCCACCTTGTGCTGGTAAGTGAAAACTGTCAATATACCATAATGTTTTTGATTAGATATTTTTTCTTCTTTTATTCTAAATCTATTGGGTTTTTTTTGTCCTTTCAGACTCACAAGGTGGTAAAGCAGTCGGAATACAATTACCACGTATTGGGCATCGCCAGATTGGCATCAGTACCAACACCCGTGAGTCCTGTCAGTCTTCTCCACAAGTATGCCAATTTCCTTGCAGGCAGGGCAGGGGGAAGGAGGCGTAAACCGGCCACGATACAGTCCACCTTATCTGGCCTAAAAGTCCTCTTGGCGGATGTTGTGAATCAAGCGGGTGAGGTGGAAATTGGAGAAATTTATAGGCTTCACACATTAGGGAACGAGGGAGAGTTTCTGACCACATGTATTACAGAGAAATTGTAAGAATACATTACTTCCCATTTCATACATTCTTCTTCAGTTGATTAATGTTAACAGATATAATCTCCAATGTTTTATTTTGCAGATATTCGGCAGACTCACTGGTAGTTTATATAAGCTACCTAATTGGATGTTTGAAATGGGCGAGGGCGGAGGTAGAAGAAGCCAAACGGCCTCTTCTTTTGAGCGTGGTATAAAAAATCGGCCAATTTATACTCCCTATGATATTTTTCATGAAATGACCAGAGGAACAAGGAGAAAGGAAACATTACCATAGACTTTAGTTATGTAAAAGCGGTAATTTCAGACGGCAGAAGATCCATGAATGAGAGCCTCGTCCATGACAAAGAGACGTAATTCCATTTTAGACACAAGACTGCTATTAAGAAAAAGCAGTTCACATGCCCTGTGCCCGGCTGTGACGGAAAGGTAACTCAGCTGAAACGACATCTCCAAAGATGTCACAAAAAACTGCTTCCTGGAGATATCGTTGTCTTGCTCGGTAAAAGTCAGGCGCCGGGGGGGGGGGGGGGTTAAAAAAAAGAACCCGAGTGTCGAGACGATGTCCAATCTCCAACTGCAAATCTGTCACTCGAAGACTTGATATCCACCTTGTGCTGGTAAGTGAAAACTGTTTTTTTTTTTTTTTTGTCCTTTCAGACTCACAAGGTGGTAAAGCAGTCGGAATACTATTACCATCTATTAGGCATCATTTATATTAGCTACCTAATTGGATTTTTTAAATGGGCGAGGGCGGAGGTAGAAGAAGCCCCTCCCAGCATTGACAGACTTATCCATCTGGCTAATAATTGGAAAAAATCGTTTCGGCCAAAGCAAAACGAACAACGAATCCAGGCTGAGAGATCAGAGAGTCCTATTCAGCCCTGGATGGTGCTTGAGTTTAAAACCTCTCCAGTCGTAAAAGTGGTAAGACTTTTAAGAATGTATTTATTAGAATTTATGTTATAAATTGAAGAGGTCTATTTTTTATTCAACCAGGAATTTACATTGCTATTCTTCATTTTTTAGATAACAGATAGACAAATGAATGATGAACACGCACACTGGACCATGGCACAGGTCTATGAGGTGAATAATACCCTAATAGTGCTTGTCCTCATAGACCAGATGAAGAGGTACGGCGACGTGGCACACCTTGGGTTAGAGGAAATCAACCAAGAAGAGACCAGGTGCGAGATCGTGGTAGAGGAGGGAGGGACCTATCCGGTTGACCACGTTATTGAAGTCAGTTCTAACATTAATGTTCCCTCTAAATCAATGTGAAACATCGATATTGTCGTACAGTTTCAAAGTTGACTTATTTGTTTACAAAAGTTTTGATGATTTTCAGATTTTAAAGCACAAGACGGTATCCGCTGGCAAGAGGTCGAATATAAACCTTAAAGGCGATTTGTTTGTCCTCTGTCAGCGGTACGGAGACCATCTTCGTCCATATCTGGTGGAAGGGGAAGAAGATTGCGGCATGCTCTTCACCACCAAATCCGGCGGGGAGTTAAAGCCTTCCCTGATATCCAAGTGCATACATAGGGGCTGTGACCTCTATTGGCAAAAATCAGGGAAGGAAGTTCCCTCTTTAACAGCATGCAGAAATCGGAAATCTGCAGTTACCGCGGTAAGTCTTCTAGTGTCCTCTTATGCCCCTTATTTTATTATTCAAATATTTAAAAAAACTTTTTTCTAGATCCTTGATGAAGACTGCTCGTCAACCGCAAAGGAGATGCTGGCGGAGCACATGGCCCATGACCCTCAAACTCAAAAGAGATACTACGACAAGCGTGCGGGGACCAAATCTACAATGTGGGCCACTGATAAGTTCCGCGAAATCGTGTGGACAAAAGGTAGAAATGTATGGATAGCTTGTAAGTTGCAAAATATGCATGTGAAATCAGCGTTTGCGTCATGCTTTTTTTATACGACTGGCTTGAAAAGTGGGCTGTATTATGGTATCAACTCCGTCAGTCCGGCAGTCATATTCTACAAAGTACAAGACACACGGAATGGGCCGCTGAATCTCAGTAGTCAGTTGTCCATCTACCCCATATGGAAATTGGATGAAACCGCCTCTTCTTTTGAGCGTGGTATAAAAAATCGGCCAATCTATATACTCCCTATGATATTTTTCATGAAATGACCAGAGGAACAAGGAGAAAGGAAACATTACCACAGCAATCGTCGGACTGAAGTTATGTAAAAGCGATAATTTCAGACGGCAGAAGATCCATGAAGGAGAGCCTCGTTTTCAAGTACACTGTGTTGTCAATATAAAGCGTAAGTCACGGATAAGGTGATATAGAAAACAACCAATTTAGATTTTTGTACAATTTTTGTCTTTGGACAGAGTGAAATTTAAACCCCCATATGAGAAACTGTTAGTCAACCGGTGAGAACTAAAAAATACTGAGTTGATATGACTAATAAAAAACTATAATACATTTAAGTTAATAAAGAAGGTACAATAATAACCTGTTTAAAACAAGAGTCACAGTGTCCGTACAAGGGGCTTATAATGAAGCTATCACTTAAAATATCAACCAAAGTTGGTTTAGTTGGAGAGGAAAGTGGGATCTCTGATCAGAGGAAAACCTGGAACTTCTTCAGGTATCTTCCACATACGCTCATATAGTAAAAACACATTTACAGGGGGTTTTGGACTGAGATTCAAACCTCGCAACCATCGCTGGGAGGCTTGTGTCAAGTCAATTAATGTCAGTCAACCGATTGAGCCACCATGGTGCTGACAGACCATGTCTGTGTGTGAATGTTTATATTAAGGCTTGTGAGTAGATGAAAAGAAAGTCAATGAAGCCATTACAAGGTACTGGTTACCTCCCCTTATCCATGAACTGTATTCTATCAATTCTCCTCTCCAATAAAACTGTTAGCTTTGGTTTAATCAGAATCCACTCCTCTGCCTCCCAAACAGACAAAGTCTAAACTAAAACATAAAGAAAAGATATAAACAGTTGTTAAACAAATTAGCATAACCATTATATGAAAGCTCCAAAATATCATCACAATTCAATGTTTATGTCAGTTTTGTTGATTTTAAATAAAACTAAACACCATTTCCCTTATATAGCAAGACAACTTTGATATTATTGAAAGTACAAATCCAGTTCAATAAGAAGGGGGTCTTCACGTTCATTTAATAAGGTACGGTGATACCTGAGTTAATTCAAAGACTCAAACAGTGCCTTCAAGGTGTCTAAATTCTATTTTAAAATATTTCACAAAACCAAGCACAGAGCGGTAAAATTTTGTACAGGTAGTATCAATGGAGACATGTAAGAGTGCTCTTTGTGTACCTCAGTATTAAATTGACACTAATTCCCACTGACACAAATTTGCACTACTCTCTCATATGAGTTTCCCATTACATCATTGTTTTCATTTCTTTCATGTCCAGCATTCTGTCTTTTAATGTGAAACAAACAAATTAGGTTGCATACTTGACGTCCAGTTTATTTTGGATCATTTTCTAGAGATCATACTTTGATATAACAGGTGATAATAAGTGGCTGTCGCCATCAGGACCCCTCGGGTCTGGGCCAAAGAAACCAAAGATATATTTATTTTCCAGACAATTTGTTGCGAGTTAAAAATTACTCCACATACATGCATCACATTTACAAGGAGGTTTTTAGCTGACAGTGATGTAAGGGGCATAACTCTTGAAAAAACCATCCCAGCGCGTCGATTTTAAATAGGCTTCTTGTACTTGCTGTATTAAACAAATGTGTGAAGTTTCAAAGTTGTAAGTTAAAGACTTATTTAGATAATGTGTTTACAAGGCTTTTTATAGCAGGGGTAATGTAAGGGGCATAACTCTAGAAAAAAAACATCCGAGCGCGTTGATTTTCAATAGGCTTCTTGCACCTGGTGTATTAAACAAATGGGTGAAGTTTCAAAGTTGTAAGTTGAAGACTTTTTTAGATAATGTGTTTACAAGGCTTTTTATAGCAGCGGTAATGTAAAGGGGATAACTCTTCAAAAAAACATCCGAGCGCGTTGATTTTAAATAGGCTTCTTGTACTTGCTGTATTAAACAAATGTGTGAAGTATCAAAGTTGTAAGTTGAAGACTTTTTAAGATAATGTGTTTACAAGGCTTTTTATAGCAGCGGTAATGTAAGGGGCATAACTCTTCAAAAAAACATCAGAGCGCGTTGATTTTAAATAGGCTTCTTGTACTTGCTGTATTGAACAAATGTGTGAAGCTTCAAAGTTGTAAGTTGAAGACTTTTTTAGATAATGTGTTTACAAGGCTTTTTATAGCAGCGGTAATGTAAGGGGCATAACTGTTGAAAAAAACATTCGAGCGCGTTGATTTTCAATAGGCTTCTTGTACTTGCTGTATTAAACAAATGTATGAAGTTTCAAAGTTGTAAGTTAAAGACTTTTTTAGATAATGTGTTTACAAGGACCAATGGACAGACGGACAGACGGACGACGGAGGCAACGACAATACCCTTCGGGCAAATTTTGGTAAAAACTGTCAATCATCTGAAAACTAATTCAGAAAGATGATGTATAGCTCATGTGTTAAACAGCCGGTACTCATTTCTTTCCTTATTGTTTGTCATTGATACTATCTAAGGTTTCTCTCACAATAACTATAGGGAAAAATTTGGTAACAATGACACACATGTGGACATTGGAAAATCCCTTAAATCTGGGCCTGGCATTGGATCAAAAATACTTACAAGAAAAATGTGAGATGTACTCATGATCACTTCTACATATAAAATAGCTGCAAGTTCAATTTGCCCCAAGATGGTTTTATTTCAGTTTTTCATCTGAAAGATAAATTTGGATATATATAAACATAGTATAGAAACAACAGCCAAGAACATAAACCTTTAGTTTACTAAATATCAGTTTATTTGTATGATTAAGTGAAGTCTTAAAACACACTCAAGGTTATTTCAATAAAATGAGGCGTTGTCAGGTTTAGTGAGCGAGGAAACTGGGTTCATAGCCCAGAGGAAACCCTGGACCTTCCACCATTAGGGGCCTATATAAAAATTCCTTCACCATCAACCGAAGACCTTTTAGTTTATTTAGAATTTTTACATCAACAACAGATGTTGAGCAGAGGAACCTGGTTTGACTGTTTGATTGATGTATAATGGCATGTTCAGGATTATTTCACTTAAAACCTACTTTAAATTTTTGTATACGTTTATAGCCCTACATTTTTGCACAAAGTGGTTAAAACCTGCAGGGGTAGTTCATTGTCTCAGATAACAGGTCTTTGAAGAGGGTCAGTTGAGGGAAAGACAGTCAGAGACTGAGGCAGACAGTAGGAAAAAAACAACACAGTCCTAGAGGCAGAGACAGACAGATAAAGAAAGCCAATAATTTTTACTTCTTGACATCCCTTATAATAAACATAAACTGAAGTAAAAGAGAAACCCTTCAGAAGTAAGCCAACATTTATCGAGTGAAACAGTTTACATTTAAACTCCAATCAGCTTTGGGCAAACAGAAAATCATTGCTAGATACTCTTAATTGACTGTACAAGAAACACCTCACACACCTGTCAGCAGCCAAGCTCACAAAAAAGAGACACTGAAGGAGAGACTACCGTAAATGCTCGACCCTTTCGGCGATGCCAGGGGGGAATATCGAATATCGCCGAAAAGCTAGAGAGCATATGATAGAAACTAAAATGGGGAATGTGGGGATAATCCGTTTCGCAGACTAGAAAAAGTATAATGGCCTACCCACAGGTGGTAAATTGGTGTTGTGCTGAACACACAATACTCAACCCACATGCGATATTCAGAGTGCCTGAGCTCACACAGTGACAACGGACTAACCTGCAAGCCAGTCCATTCGTTCGGGGTTTTTGGGGAAAAGATGTGGAAGAAACGATCTCGGGGACAGTTGTCAACCCCAATGACTGATAATGGCAAATTTGGAATAAAAGTGCCACTTGATGCTGGCAAAAGCCCTTCCCTGCCGTACAACTGCATTTGTTAACCGAGATATGACCCGTTGAAATCCTTATCTGCAAGATAAAGCAAAAAGCTTAAAAATGAGATGGAGTCGAGATATTAGTAAACATGTTTTCACAGTTTAGCCATTTGGTAAAATTCATCAATATAAGACTTCAAAAGTTGGTATACAAAAGTAGGTCACTTTTGACCATAATTTCTATTTTTAGCTTTCTACCTCAGAGCCTAGTATAAAGTAATTTTTAAAGCAAAAAAAAAAAAACAGACTATACCGATTTGTAAAAGTACATATATCAAAAATTAACCAATATTAATAAATACTATCAACAAGCTTGTTCATAAACAATGTGATTGGTACTTGTAGGCGGTTAAAAGCTACAGATAGGATTTAATTCTTACTCTAATATATTTTTCTTTATACTTTTTTACATTGTAAACTGACCTCAAACAAAGAAAAAAAAGTACTAGTCAAAAGTAAAGTAACATGAAATTGTCGTGAGCACATCAGGGTTAAGTGTTAGGTCGGTAAAAAAGCAGAAAAGAGCATGAACTCTGGTTGGAATTGAACCAACATCCATCTACATTACTGTAGATTGTAATTACTTATACTACAGAGTTTTTGTTTTTATATTAGAAGAATAAGAGGCATATAACTAACAAGTTATAGCCAAAGTAAAGCGAAGCCAAAGAATAGTTATAGCCAAAGTAAAGCGAAGCCAAAAAATAGTCCATTGCTTGGCACTCATTAGCAAATTTATTTTATCAATTAATTAAAAGAATTCAGTTCAACAAATAAAATTGTTAATATTAATAAATAAAATATATGGCTGGTTAGTCACAAAATGAAAGATTCAGAGCATAATCATAATGTATGTAGTTCATGAGTTTGCTCAGTTTGTATTAGTCATTTGATTAGTATGATTCATTGTTTGTTTGCTATGGTTTAAGCATGTGATATTGTCTTGGAACTATAATGTATAAAGTATACCATATTTATATTTGAACCTGTGTCACCACAAACAATAAAAACATGGATACATTAAACTCAACTACTTGTAGTGTTGCGTTATAGATTTAACTAAATATTTTGATTAAAAAATAGTCTGGTCTAAAGCTTATATGGTCCATCAACCAGTAGGCTACACATATAAATAATATGCTCCAAATATACTACAGAATGTTTTTCATGCAAAGCCCAGTTTCCTCCCCCACTAAACCTGGCAAACACCACCATATCAGCAAAATAATCTTGAGTCAGTGTGGCGTAAAACGACAAATCAATCAACCATAGCATAGGAAAGATCTTATGTAGTAATCACAAGTATATGTGTATTAAGTATTATTAAAGTGGTATGAGCTGCCAAAAATGTTGATATTTTGACGTTAAAACGGAGTATTGGCTTACACCTTACCTCTACTTTATGTGCTTTCTCATTCTTTTTCTGACTTCTATAACAGTTGGCCCTTATTTCAATTGCTCTTGAACCTGAGCAGGTGTTCAAACTACTTGAAGAAACTGAAACATACGATGCCATATATTAATTAAACAACTTTTCCCATTACTCATTAGAAATAGAAGGCACACGCAAATGTTCGGATACTTTATAAATAACAACAGAACTATCTGATAACCAGCATCGATGATAATGATATTAATATGATCCTTTGAGATCGACTTTTCGTTATTAATTTATTACTGGTAATCGTAATAGTAAATACTTAAGTTATAATATAAAGTTTTAGTATTACTATTACTATTAGTATTAATAGTAACTATTACTAGTATTAGAATAGTATTAATATAAATAATAGTAATGTACAGTAGCAGTACACTGCACTTTTCAGCTCAGTTTAATCTACCGAAACTGAAAAACTTCGTGTAACAGGGCTTGAAAGGACACCTAGTGGATATATATATATATATTCTATCAAAAGTATAGCTAATTTATAACCATTTAAACAATAGTGTACTATATTTAAAAAGTATTGAATAAAATGAATTGAATGAATGGAGATGTATAATTTGAATGAAGACCCGAGAAGCAAATGATGTACCTTCTACATTATGCACGTAGCCTCCCCAGAAAAAAACGATATCCTCTCTGAACAGATTTTTTTGTAGTCGATTTTTCTCCTGCAATTCGATGAATGTGATCGATTGGCGGAATGTCCTTTAAATTCCTGCTCCACGGTAACTTCGACGTATCTGCCATGTTTACATTTGTGCAGGAGAGGATAGCCTCGTTTTGGAACCTTTGCGACTGCAGCGCCACGCTTCCGTGATATTCGTCTATACATCTTGCAACATTTTTTCTGATAATTCTATTTACCATAGAGATGTTTTGTTAGACGAAGGTGAAGCATCAGCTGGGGTGACGATGGGCGGTGATGGGGTTTCTACAACTGGTTATAATGAATAAATTAATAATAATAGCTTTATTTCAAGAGGGTTACATGTAACAAAACAATGATTTAGTCAGCTTGAGCTGATTTTCACTGAGGCCCTCGGAGGCAAATTTAAAAACCATCAATCATACGAATGTCAATAGAATAACAAACTTAAGTAGCAAGGACAATTATTCAGAAACATGGAAGGTAACCAATAACCAAAACAGTGAAGAAAAACAACATACAACTATTTACATTGAAAAGAAAATTACAATAATGAATCACTGCTTTTAGAAATGCACACAAACCACAAGGGAAACATGGTAGTGGGAAATGGCCCATTACCATCCCCTTCCTGCCCCCCCTGTCAACTACATTCCTTTATAAAAGTTAGAGAAACCTTGATCATACCAACTTGACCTAAAATACTTATATCTGATTTCTGATGAAATCTTTAAAATAAAATCAAATTTATAATTCTAGCCAAACTTTTCCAAAATTGGAATGAGAATCTAGGAAAGTCCTTTAAACTGGTGCAGTATACTCATTACTTATAAAAACAAAACTTAAAATTTATATCTCTTTTCTGGTCTCAAAATATTTCCAGTATTCAACATTGTAAACATGCATTCAAGATTTTCATTTTTTTCAACATGATCAGTCACTTCTTGTTACATTTTCTTTTTTTACGGAATTCTGGCAAGCGACTGGCAATGCAACCATTTTCCCTTTGGTAATTTTGAATTTGTTAGTTTAAGACAGTTTGATATGGACAGTTTTCATTGTCGCAAGCGACCATGTTGCCAGTCTCTCCCTTCCTACAAATGCAGAATATATTTTCATTCCCCGACTGACTACCTACATTGTCACTAGTGTCATTTCTTGCAGTTAAAGGAATTGGTGTATTTAGCCTAGAAAAAAACCTTCCTACAAGCTCTGGCATTATTGCAGCCGGATGGAAATTGCTAGCTTTTTCTGCCATATCCTGCCAGAGTTTAAGATCAATTCTTTCAATATGTACCTCTTTCTCAGTCCACACAACAAAGTCAGCATAATCTCTTTCACAACAATACAGCTGAGCTTGTACCTGGTAATAGTACCGATGATTCTTTTTTAGTGTTCTGCCTAAGGCTGTTTCTTCTAAGCACGAATTTGTTCCAGTGTACATGTCCAAGGTTGAAGATCTTACACAGTACGGGCACTTAATTTTAAGTACACCGTCGCCACAAGACATGACCGTCGGGAAACGCTCCAAATAGGGGAAACTCCGGATTAATTGAAAATCCTGCTTTCTCAACAACAAAATTATCGTGAAGAGTGTGTAATGCCTGGCTATAAATTTCACAAGCCTCCTCTCATGTGTACAGCCCCATACTGTTGCATATATTCTAAATTTGGCAGCCATCTTGGTTGCAAATTGCCATAATCAAGCTTTCAGAAGGTGCAGCTGGACTGCTGTGACAAGCCGCATACATACGTGAAGCTGTTACACGTCCACTTCTAAATCTATTCCTGTGATGGCCAATTCGACATCAAATATGTTTTCTTAGAGTGTGGAGAGTTAGCCTTGGTGAGAAATCACCTGTTCCAGGCAAACTCCATGAATGAGCTTTTCAGCAAGGTGAAAAGCTCTATTATTATAAAATTCTTAAAACAGATTGGTTTATACCATAAAATTTGAATTTTTATTGTAATATACATATTTTCATATACTTCTTATAGAAGCTACTTTTGGAGATCATTTTAAAATTGCTTGTCCTTTTAACCTCCAAAATAGTGATTTACACTCTTTTTAACATATTTCATACATTTATTTCCGTCCTTTTTATTTTATTGTGATTCTTTTGATGTAATTGTGCCTGTCTGATTAAAACTTCTTTTCCCTTGTAGGATTTAATTTTTTCAAAGGTGTATGCACTGGTTGTGTACAACAAAAAGTTCACAATGTCTGGGTACGTAACGCCGCCCCATTTGTCAACCCTCCGTGACCACCGTTGCTTTTGGATGGTGTACGGATCTTTATTCTCAATAAGTGACAATTTATCACCATATCTCTGTTTTGACACTCGGTCTAACATATCACGATAAATCTCCGAACTGTTAATGTTCTTTGTAAACACAAGTAAAATAGCGGTCGGGTGATTACGCAATCTCCACCTCCAATATGGCGGCGATCATTACCGACGTCACCAAAAGTCACGTGATCGAAATCTATGTATTATTATAAAAATTTTCAAACAGATTGGCTTATACCATAAAATTGTAATTTTTGTTGTAATATACATATTTTCATATACTATTTTTGGAGACCATTTCAAAATTGCATGTTTTTATAACCTCCAAAATAGTGATATCCCTCTTTTTAACATATTTCATCCCTCTTTTTAACAGATTTCATAAATTTATTTCTGTCTTTTTTATTTTATTATAATTTTGATGTAAACGGGCTTGTCTGATTAAAACTTCTTTTCGCCGCCATATAAGTAAAATAATCTTGAATAATAATCTTGAATGCGGCGCAATTACCTCTGAACAAAAACAACAGGCTCAGAGTTTGCTTAATTGTTTGTCCTGTGTTACATCTAGCTTCTATTAATGTAACTGGATGTCCTTTGGTGTAACAAACACCCCAGCCACATTCTACGCCTCATGTAAACCATTTTGCTCCAGCAAGACAATCAAGACTTTCTGAAGGCGGTGAAATATGCCTCTTAAGCTCATCGACAAATAAATTCATGCATGAATTACTTAAGTAATTTTCATGGTTGGTGATTCAGAACCAAGATGGGCAGTGACATCTTTCCTGGTTTGACTACAAGTTTTTCCTTTGAATTCAATCCACTTCTGAACTGAGAGTCCGAGTACTCTACTTCCGTCGGTAAATGCAGGTTATTTGAATATGGAAAGGCAAAGAACACAAACAAAAATTAGCTAAAGGAACCTGTTTAATAAAGGCCCACTTTCCATCGTAGCCTTCCTGAAGAAAATGAATTTATATGAGTTTATTCATCTCTGCTAGAAGAGGGTGTAGTCTTGGGATTAAAAAGAAATTCTTGGCAGATCTAGTTTCGTTAACCTGGTACATGTAAATTCCAAAACTAATTTACTACATAGTTTAGAAGAATTATGCCAAAAGACGTTTTTTTTGGTAATGTCAACACATTTTAAGCTGCAAGTGGACCTCTAAACATTAAGTGTCAAATTTTTATTTTGGGTGTGTTAACTTTAACGTTTGATTCATTTATTTACAGATGATAAGGAATATCATGTGAGAGAGGAAACCATGATAAAAGTCCTTGGGACTCTTAATGAGATAAAACAAGTACTGGGTAACCATACGAGTCTTTTAAGCTCAGTAGTGAAGAAATCAGACACTACATATGATCCTGACAACCTATAAATTCCAGAAGGACTTGCTTTCTCCAAAGATCTTGAGGCCGAGTTGCTAAAAAATTCAGCCTGTTTCAATGGATTGGGGAGTGAAGCAACATTTTCAACCAATATCAAACCTTGATTAGTTATAACATGCCATTTTTCATATCATGCCTTATCAACCCAAGGACCAGAGGGCTGATATGGGATATGATATGAAAAATGCATGTTGTAACCTTTTTATAATATCATGATGTATATTCAAAAACAGTATATAGATTATGGTTTTGTTTTTATTTTGTTACTTAACACTAATTTTGTCAGTTTATGACACATGCACAGCTTGGTTTGTACAGGAAGTCTAGACTTTCATTTTTTTTTAATTCAACATGAATGATTTCGTATTCAATGAAAATCCTTAGTTGGCTTCTAACAAACTTTCAAGGATGCATTTTTGCATTGTTTAATTCAGATCTCAGTTTTGAGTGACTTATAAAAACTTATTCTTTAAATAAAAAAGCAAAACTCAAAAAATTAATTGAGTAATAAAAAAAATAGTTACTAATAAAAAAAACATTTGCATGCTATATCACATACATTATACCGTGTGACAGATCCAACATTTTGTCTCTGCCATTTCCTACATTCTGTGCTGAAGACCTTGGAAAACGGGCCAAAACAACCTACATCCATGAGCTGAAGAACATGACTAGTTAGGGGTGGCAAAACAAATAAAATGATGTTGTGACTTCTTGCAAAATCAATGAGAAATAGTAAAATTATGAAATAATCTTTAAGTTAAGAGCGCTTTGTGCAAGTGGGCCCTGATGTGTTGTTATGGAGGACTTTTCTGGACAAAATTCATAAGGAGTGCCTTCCTTTCCACTGACGATGTAAGGTGTGGCATGCACCAGGTTAATTCCCTTCTCATCTACATTGTACAGCCTCTCAGGGCTAGAATTTGAAACCATAGAACCATTTGAAGGATAAAGATGGAGAAATCCTGATATTTTCCAAAGGTCAATTGCATATTTATTTGCAATAAGTTGTGCCCTGGTATATCCATACCCCACTGATACCATCAGCTTCAGTGCTCAACAAGTTTGGCCTCCTCTTCTTTGGAAAAAAGTGTCGGCTTCCAGGTGTAGTGGGTGCCTTGGATGGGTACCATATCCCTATAAATGCTCCTAGTAGATTTGACGATACTTACGTAAACAGAAAAAAATTTCATTCAATTATTCTCCAGGTAAGCACAAAGGTTTTTTTTAATAATTCAATTAAAAGCATGTTGGATATCAGTTGACATTGATGCTTATGACTACTGGAATATATGCAAATGTCATAACACGACTAAATGAATAAGAATGAAATATCTATAATTTATCCTAACCATTTATTTCTACTCTTCCGGCTTCTTAATGTCTTTCAAAGTTTTAAGTTAATTGAATGGACAATATTGCAACTGATGCTAACAGAATTGTCAGTGCACTCTGAAATTATCAAAATTACCTCAAGCTTCATGTTTTTCACGGTCTCTAGAATTGATTTCTTTTGCCGGTTTTGCAGCTTAAAATAATGTACTGATATAGAGCCAAGCTTTTTTTTTGTTGGAAATACATAAAACATTGCTTACAATATGCACAATCTTTGTGTTTCAGGTGAGTTTGTGACAATGAACTTTAGAGATGTGAATGCAGGATGGTCAGGTAGTGTGCATGATGCAGGATGGCCAGGTAGTGTGCATGATGCAGGATGACCAGGTAGTGTGCATGATGCAGGATGGCCAGGTAGTGTGCATGATGCAGGATGGCCAGGTAGTGTGCATGATGCAGGATGGCCAGGTAGTGTGCATGATGCAGGATGGCCAGGTAGTGTGCATGATGCAGGATGACCAGGTAGTGTGCATGATGCCGGATGGCCAGGTAGTGTTCATGATGACCAGGTAGTGTTCATGATGCCGGCCGGAGTGCTGAGAAACTTGCCTCTGTTTGCAGAAGCTGAGATGCGAGTTGATGTCCTTTTCCCTGGGGATAAACATCTCTTAGGAGAAAGTGCGTATCCTCTTGAGAAATTGGTATTAATTCCGTACACGGCTAATGGTCATCTAACAAGTGAGCAAGGACATTTTAATTTTGCTCAGCACTCTGGCCGCCAGGTTATGGAGAGATGCTTTGCTTTACTTAAAGGAAGATTTCGGTGATTGAAATGTCTGGAAGTGAATAGTGTAAAGGCCCTTTCACAAATAATTACAGCTTGCTGTATTTTGCATAACATTTGCTGGTCAGCAGGTGACATGATTTATGTTGAGGAGGAGAAGGATGCCAACAACATCCCTGTTCAGTATGTTGGCAACCATGCTTAGCAAGGCATTGACAAAAGGGGCAGAATGATGAACATCCCTGTTCAGTATGTTGGCAACCATGCCCAGCAAGACATTGACAAAAGGGACAGAATAATGTACATCCCTGTTCAGTATGTTGGCAACCATGCCCAGCAAGGCATTGACAAAAGGGGCAGAATGATGTACATCCCTGTTCAGTATGTTGGCAAGGCATTGACAAAAGGGGCAGAATGATGAACATCCCTGTTCAGTATGTTGGCAACCATGCCAAGCAAGGCATTGACAAAAGGGACAGAATGATGTACATCCCTGTTCAGTATGTTGGCAACCATGCCCAGCAACGCATTGACAAAAGGGACAGAATAATGTACATCCCTGTTCAGTATGTTGACAACCATGCCCAGCAAGGCATTGACAAAAGGGACAGAATAATGTACATCCCTGTTCAGTATGTTGGCAACCATGCCCAGCAAGGCATTGACAAAAGGGGCAGAATGATGTACATCCCTGTTCAGTATGTTGGCAACCATGCCCAGCAAGGCATTGACAAAAGGGACAGAATAATGTACATCCCTGTTCAGTATGTTGGCAACCATGCCCAGCAAGGCATTGACAAAAGGGACAGAATAATGTACATCCCTGTTCAGTATGTTGGCAACCATGCCCAGCAAGGCATTGACAAAAGGGACAGAATAATGTACATCCCTGTTCAGTATGTTGGCAACCATGCCCAGCAAGGCATTGACAAAAGGGACAGAATAATGTACATCCCTGTTCAGTATGTTGGCAACCATGCCCAGCAAGGCATTGACAAAAGGGACAGAATAATGTACATCCCTGTTCAGTATGTTGGCAACCATGCCCAGCAAGGCATTGACAAAAGGGACAGAATAATGTACATCCCTGTTCAGTATGTTGGCAACCATGCCTAGCAAGGCATTGACAAAAGGGACAGAATAATGTACATCCCTGTTCAGTATGTTGGCAACCATGCCCAGCAAGACATTGACAAAAGGGACAGAATAATGTACATCCCTGTTCAGTATGTTGGCAACCATGCCCAGCAAGGCATTGACAAAAGGGACAGAATGATGTACATCCCTGTTCAGTATGTTGGCAACCATGCCCAGCAAGGCATTGACAAAAGGGACAGAATAATGTACATCCCTGTTCAGTATGTTGGCAACCATGCCCAGCAAGGCATTGACAAAAGGGACAGAATAATGTACATCCCTGTTCAGTATGATGGCAACCATGCCCAGCAAGGCATTGACAAAAGGGACAGAATAATGATAGAGCTTTACACACCTTGACAGTTTATTGCTTCTCTTCCCCCCCAAATGTTGGGTACATAGTTATGCTATATTGCTACAGTCTTAAGCCCGCCGCAGACGAGAGCTATCGCCTTCGCAAAATTTCATTCGTGCCACTTGGCGTAAGCAGATAGCTCCCGTCTGCGGACAATTTTGCAAGAGATTTTGGTCATTCGTGGCTGAGAGCCGAATATCTATCGTGTTTGATAATTTTGTCCACGCGTGGACGTTTCCTCCTCGTCTGCGGTGAAGAAAGCAATTAGCTTTCACTTTCCTTCAAGTGCGCAAGCGTGCAGATGAGCAGTCAAAACATGATGTAGCCTACTGTCAAAAAGGCCGTTCTATGCGAAAACTTTACCATGTAGTTAGACGAGGAGTTAATTCTTTTCTTGTTGATGTTAAAACGACGTCGAAATCGGCGACGTGCTAAAAGAATGTGGAAAAAAACGTGGATATCTAGAAGAATTGACCAATGCACTTATTTAAATTTAATACAGTTTATTGCGGTCTTTAAATTCAGCTGACCGCACATCATACAGGCATGCATGTGATCATCTGCACGCTTGCGCACATGAAGGAAAGTGAAAGCCAGTTGCTTTCTTCACCGCAGACGAGAAGGAAACGTCCACGCGTAGCCAAAATTATCAAACACGATAGATATTCGGCGCTCAGTCAGGAATGACAAAAAACTCTTGCAAAATTGCCCGCAGACGGGAGCTATCTGCTTACGCCAAGTGACACGAATGAAATTTGGCGAAGGCGATAGCTCTCGTCTGCGGCGGGCTTTACATCCCTGATAGGTTAATTAGAACCTTTTTTTACAAAATGATAAACTTGTTCCTAATTTTATTATTTATATTGGTACCCTACAGTTTTCCCTATGGCTAAGCGGCAACATATGTGTTAAAGAATTCTTTATTATTTGTTTGTAACATTGTTTCCGATTTACTCCCTGTGCCCTTGCAACATTGTAAAGAAATATGTGTTCCATGTGGGAAGCACATTGTGGTAATTTGTAAAGCCGTGGCAATTCAACAATAAATGCCTATGCATCTGTATAGGCTTAAACTGAAAAAAAAAAAAGCTTTATAGTAACCCATATTAGTGTCCGTAAAAACAACAGCTTTAGTGACCAAAACTGACAACTGATTTTTGTTTATATCCAGCTGTGTAATTTTACATTCAGCCTATTATGTTTTTTTTTAAAGTTGTATGTAAGTATTGGACATGAAAAATTGTCTTTTAAGGCCATTAAAAGCTGTGTACAGAAACTTTTCCCTTGTTATTCAGTCACTGGCAACTTTGATAAAACATTCACAATAGAGGAAATTTCAAAATGCTGCAGTGTAAGTATATATACCTGTTTACCGTCAATTTTCACAGTGAATATCCCTTCTTTGCCACTGGTTGGTATCTTTTTGTACATCCAACAATGCCTGAATGGAACATGTTCATCTGCTACAATGAGCTCTACCATGATAAATGGAGGCATTCCTCTGACGACTTTCTTGTTTTCTGATTCTATTGTGCTTAAAAATCCAGGCACACCCTGGAATGTTTGCACCAAGTTTAGAAGCTATCATTGATACTCAGTTACCCTTTAGCTTGAGTGGCTTTTGTATTCAGATTAGTAGGGAAGATACTTCTTCGTTATGAACCTGTCATTTTAAAGAGGCGGTATTGGAGTTAAATCCGGCCACAATGCGGACTGCAGCAATTACATTCTTGAAAAAAGTGGGTTTTTAAATTGTGCAAGTGATGCAGAAGATAGTTCTGGCGTAGTTTGACGCAGTTGTCTTAACATTCTACCAAACTCCCTTAGTGTGTTTGTATGGTTGAAATATGTTCCTTATCATGGCCATTTTTCATATAAAGCTTTTTTCCTAAGTGGAGTATCAGTGGATCACTTTTAATAATTCGGGCCATTTCATCTAAGCTAAGACAATAGAAGTATGTTAAGCCCATCCGACACAGAAGCAGTAGCCTAGCAAAGGATTTAACTTTGATAGTGTTCTTTCTGTCCTTCGGGGTTAAAATCTATTAACATGTTTCCAGAGGTTCACGATATGTAGTATCCCAAACAATACTAACAGGGAAGGTAGTCATTCCAGGATGTAGATACAGCTGCAGGTCTGTAAACCACAACCAAATTCCCAGACTTTTGCCGAACAACCTCTGTGTTATGTTTGTGGTTCCCTATGTTTCTCAGTTTGCAAAGCATGTTAGACCTCTTCTGCTTGTCTGTCTCAGCCATGTATTTGGCTACTTCAATTTCCTTGGCATGCATGGTGACTAACTGCCTTGGCAATTTTGCCTGAGCTTTTTCGCAGTAGATACAATAAAAACTGTTTATCATATACTCTGTCGTCAGTGTAATTTTGAGGCCGCTCCTGCTTCTTCACTACCATGTGCTTTAAAGGTTTTTTTTGGATGTAATATTATTTAAGTGACTTGTGTAAATTCCTCTTACCGTTTTTCGGCTTTCACAGAAGCGGACAGAAATTCAGTTCGTACATATTCTAATGACTAAATGTCCACAGTATGATCTAATCTGCAAGTGGACCTCTACACATTAAGTGTCAAATTTTTATTTTGGATGTGTTAACGTTAATGTTTTATTCATTTATTTACAGATAATAAGGAATATCATGTGGGAGAGGCCACCATGATAAAAGTCCTTGGGACTCTTCATGAGATAAAACAAGTACTGGGTAACCATACAAGTCTTTTATGACACTACATATGATCCTGACAACCTATGAATTCCAGAAGGACTTGCCTTTCCCATTAAGGCAATCAAAGATCTTGAGGCCGAGTTGCTAAAAGATCCAGCCTGTTTCAATGGATTGGTGAGTAAAGCAACATTTTCAACCAATATCAAACCTTGATTAGTTATAACATGCCATTTTTTTTTATATTGTGACTGTTGTCAGGTCTTGCTATTCAAATTATATTTGTATTGCTTAATAATTTACGTAAATGACCGTAGTACTTCGGTAATTCCCGGTGAGAAACATTGGTCTCAAACTGGTTTTAGTACAGGCTTTGGCTCGTGCCTGCTTGATAGCCAGCCTTCAATACACAACTATAGATCCATCCGAAGAGGACGAAAGGTGGTCAGTATTGTATAGTTTTTCTTTTGTTATTAATTTAAGATAAGAATATATCTACTCCACTTGAATGTCGCGTGCCTTGAAATTACATAGATACGTGTATTATGAGTGTTTATGATTTCGTGTTATTTGTCATTGTGTTTACTTGCGTTCTTTCGTTTTTTGTAATTTTACCGAGTTACTCATACTTCTGTATACATGAAAAATCCTTTATTGTTTCTCTGCGACCGTGGTAGTGCACAGTCGTGCATTTATTTGGGTTCAACTCTAAGGGCTGCCGTCCACTGCGGCTACACATATCATGCCATATCAACCCAAGGACCCGAGGGCTGATATGGGATATGATATGAAAAATGGCATGTTGTAACCTTTTTATAATATGATGTATATTCAAGAACAGTATAGATTATGGGTTTTTTATTTTTTGTTACTTAACAGTAATTTCCTGAGTTTATGACACATGCACAGATTGATTTGTACTGGAAGTCTAGACTTTCATTTTTTTACTTTCAACATGAATGATTTAGTTTTCAATGAAAATCCATAATTGGCTTCTAACAACTTTCAAGGATGCATTTTGCATTGTTTAATTCAGATCTCAGTTTTTAGTGACTTATAAAAAAACCTATTCTTTAAATAAAAAAGTAAATTAAACAAAAGCAACCCAAAAAATTAATTTAGTGATTAAAAACATTTGAAAAAAAATAGTTTAGAGAAACTCATAAGCCTTGCATGCTATATAACATACATTATACCGTGTGACAGATCCAACATTTTATCTCTGCCATTTTCTACATTCTGTGCTGAAGACCTTGGAAACCGGGTCAAAACAACCTACATCCATCGGCTAAAGAACACGACTACTTAGGGGTGGCAAAACAAATAAAATTATGTTGTGACTTCTTGCAAAATCAATGAGAAATGGTGAAATAGGAGATCTATGACCATCATGCTGCAGCAGGGTTTTCTTGTCTCCTCCAAGCTTTGCATACTTTTTAATATGTTTTGATAACCAATTCAGAAAGATTTTCGAATCGGACCATCCAGTTTCTGACACTGTACGATCAGCACCTACTGATGACCCATCTAAAAGCTCTTGCCGCACTTGCACAAAGTGCTCTTAACTAAGAGTACTCTTAGTGTAAGGCCGAGGCCACACCACGAGCCGCGCTTTGGAGAAGCTTTGGCCAAGCTGTAGCCGAGCTACGAGCGACAAGCTTTGGGTGGCCACACCACGAGCTGTAACAATAAGCTGTCAGCTAGCGGCCAGCTAGCTAAAAGCTCCTAAAAGCTGGTATGGCCACATTGTAAGCGGTTATTGCTTGATAGGCTGCTAGCGTACAGCTAGCTCGAACATGTATCTCATATCCTATTCATACAGATAAGTTTAAATAAGATGTAAAACTAATTACATGACGATATCATGGTTACTTGAACTGGTGCCACATTATCGTTGAAAGATTGTCAATTTTTGAGTGTTTAATGATGTTGTAAACCGACAAATACTTCTGATCAACATGTTTGCGTGGAAGAATGGTCCTAGCGGTGCAATTTTTTGCCTATGTCTTTTCTACTATTTCAACGCTAATTAAGATTGAAATTGAAATAAAAAAATAGTGGTAAAGTCAGTAGCCTGTGCGAACCGAAGACGTGTGATAATAACGTACAAAATTAAAATAGTCGGGATAATTTAAAATCGTATGAGCTGCCCAAATTCGGACTTTTTGTCATAAATTCCGATTGCCAAGAGAATTCCAACGTTTGTTGAAACTTGAAAATTAAAGGATTGACGTTGGTATGAACAGTATTGGTAAAGTCAGTAACACGAACGAACCGATGAAGAGTGCAAATGACTGACAAAATTAAAACAGTCGGGATGTAGAAGTATATTTTGGTATTTGTCGTTCCTTATAAAACTACCTAAACATACATCTGCAAGATTGGCATCAACGGATTGCCTCTATCTTAAACTTTTTGATAAAAATAACGAAATAACGAATAAATCTGTTTCTACGAAATTTTCTCCATAGCACATGCCTCGATAAATATATTTTTCTTCATAGTAAAATTGTATATTTGGAATAATTGTGTCGCCTTTGACACCCAGAGGATTGTCCCTTCTTGTTATTCAATCCCAGGGCTTCATACTTTTTCTCAATGGAGACTGGTTGAATTTAAAACTGCATGAATACTATTTAGGAAGTATAAGGCAAGGTTAGGTGCAGGGTGGAGATCTAAAAAAAATATGGGATTCGGTCTGTTGATAAAAGACCGATACATATAAGATGTTTTTGTCTGGGGGACAAAATTTGTCCAGTGATCAAATTCTGTTCGAGACCCCCACAACGGCAGCGGAAAGCATGAGTTCATTGATGTTTTAGGTACCCCCGATCTTCCTATGGCAACGAGTTCATGTTCAAGGGCTAGCAAATGAAAATCGAGTCAGAATTTTTTTATTGGATTGAACGACATTTGAACCCATTTACCGATCGATGTAAGGCATCATAAAATGTCACCTCAAACAACTAACAGCAGGAAGCCACGAAATATAGAAGACAATAGAATAATTCAATGTCGATCCGAACTTGTACCTGTCTACATATATAACATATATACAAGCTGCAATTTGCAGGAACAAGAAAGTTATTGTATCATGAATAATTCTAGTGCTTTGATTAATAAATTAATAACATTTCACTCCAAAATACGATGATTAAAACATTTCTTGAAGCCGATCGTAGCAATCCAAACCCCCCACCCACCTATGGTCTTTCTGATTAAAGAAATGCACCTTGGTTCGTTCGCAAATATTCGTGAATTATCGTTGCTTTCCGCCAGATTTCTAAAAATAACCTTTAAAAGTACGGCTCGAGCTTTGAGCGGCGATAAATGTAGGGAAGTAAAGCGCCGCTCAATGCTCGCCTGCTGCTAGCACCCACAGCTAGGCTACTGCCCACAGTATGGCCGGTTCAGTGTAAATCTATACAATGTTTTTCACGGCGCGGCTACAGCGCGGCTACGGCGCGGCTCAACGCTCATAGTGTGGCCTCGGCCTTAGTCTACAACATGGGACTGTGGAAAGCTGTTGAAGACAAAGAGCAAAGTTATTCTTACATAAATCGTCTTTTGGATTCTATTGACAATATTCTTACATAAATCGTCTTTTGGATTCCATTGACATTAACCAAGAACTGTTGGAAGAGGCCTATAGCACATTGACAAAAAGAGCAATTATTGATCTCAGACAAGAAACACATGTGATGTTTGGATAAATCAGTATAACAAACATTAATATGTTCTTGGAATGGTAATCTGGATATTCAGTTTGTCCTTGGTGCATATTCTCTCATTGTATACATTATAAGCTACATATCGAAAGCAGAAAAAGAAATTGGCCGTCTCTTAGAACAAGCAAGTCAAGAAACCTTAGCATCTTTAGAACTTTCATAACCTGCATATTCTCTCATTGTATACATTATAAGCTACATATCGAAAACAGAAAAAATAAATTGACTTTCTCTAAGAACAAGCAAGGCAACAAACCTTAGCATCAAGCAAGGCAAGAAACCTTAGCATCTTTAGCACTTTAATTACCATCTATGAGGAAACTTGGTGGTGTCTACGTTCATTGTAGGGATGTCTGTGTACAAGAAGCTGTGTACAGAGTGTGCAACTTACACTTAAAAGAATACTCAAGGTTGAAACAATTTATACCAGTCGGAGATACTTTGAAAATGAGTTTATCGCTAAAAGAGCTAAGGCGGAAAAGCGCTGGTCAAAATGATGTTGATGTACAGGATATGTGAATGACCAGTATCATTGACCGGTATTCTAAAAGACCGAATGGTAATCAATTTAAAGAAATGTGTTTGGCAGCATTTTGTTCACAGTTCAGAGTTTTGAGCAACACTGAAAAGCCATCAGAAAAGATTGACTGATTAGAGTTTTACGCCTCACTCAAGATTCTTTCACTTGTATGGCGGCGAACAGAAGTTTTAATCAGACAGGCCTGTTTACATCAAAATTACAATAAAATAAAAAGGACGGAAATAAATTTATGAAACATGTTAAAAAGAGTGTAAATCACTATTTTGGAGGTTAAAAGGACATGCAATTTTAAGATGATCTCCAAAAATGGTATATGAAAATATGTATATTACAATAAAAATTCTAATTTTATGGTATAAACCAATCTGTTTTAAAATTTTGACAATAATAGGGCCTTCCACCTTGGTGAAAAGTTCATTCATTGAGTTTGCCCTGAACAGGCGCTTTCTCAAAGGCAAACTCCACACACTCTAAAAGAACTTGTTTGATGTTGAATCGGCTATCACAAGGGATACTTCTTGTCCGCCGATTGCACTGGAAACAATTCATACACATTCCCCCATGTCATTGTTCTCGAACATCGTACACCCTTCAAAGTCCCTTGTGGTATCACACACGAAGACAGGACAATCATTTTGCAAAACAAGTGGCGATGACTCAAAAAGACTCGATCATATCGGATCTGCTGAATGTAAATAATAGTTTCATCTGTATGTTACGTTGTGATTGAGAAACAAACAACTTTCATTAAAATAAATCAGTTTATAATCTGTTGTTTTCACCCTGACCCCTTGTAGCACGTTTACCATCTCTAGGAGCTCCTCCGTGTCCATGCCAAAGACTTGCTTCTTATCGTATGCTATGCAAATTAAGGCCTGGTAATTGTAAATTCTCGCCTTTGCGAGTACTGTAGATGCCTCCTGGGAAGAGAGGTCCTGTAGTTTTGTACCTGGAAGGGCCAACATGTTGTATTTATCAAGCATTTCCTATCGGTCGAAAGGCTGTTTTCCTGTGATCATTCCTAACTGCATTGCAGATTTCCATCCAACAGGTGGCCATTCTATAGTAGAGAAGGGAGTTTTAATTTTAATAGCCCCATCTGCCTACCAGTTCCCGTTTGGTCAGTGTGAATAACGGCATGCATCCATAATGTAAAATATCTGTTACTCGATGGTTTTCTTGGCTATAGGTGGAATTGACTGCTTGGGAAATGAGAGATCCATGGGTGTTTGAGCTGATACTGAAACAGGAGGGGGTGCCCATATAGGGAATACCGATGTTGGCGGATCGCTATGATCTGGGCTAATAGGCTCTGTAACTGGCATGGACCTTGCTTTGAACGTGGGCTTAGTCCATCTTGTAATTCGTAGAAAGCTACTCGACTCAATGCCGAGAACTGTAGCTATCCTATCAGACACTTGAACCTTAGTGCCCTCTCCACAAGGTAATTCAACTGGAGACCGGTTTCCCTAAGCTGGTTGTCTGCGACGAAGGGCTTCCATCACTCGGGTAATCTTAGCAATGGAATCGTCCAAAATAACTTCAAAAATTGCTGCAGTCGGCTTTGTATTTGACCCAATAACTTTTCTGTTGTGTTACATAAACCTCTTTGAGCTGATCATCGGGCATTTCACTCACACGATCATAATAAAAGTTAGCCACACCTCTCTCTCCCTAGCACTGGATGCTGTAACAGCTCTGTTCAAACCTTTTAGTGGTCGTTTTACTCTCATTACCTCGTGATTCTGTTCACCATCAATTTTTACAGTGAATATCGCTTCCTTGCCACCTTTTGTACATCCAACAATGTCTGAATGGAACATGTTGATCTGCTACAATGAGCCCTACCATGAAAAATGGAAGCATTCCTCTTACGACTTTCTGATTCTATTGTGCTTAAACATCCAGGCACACCCTGGAATGTTTGCACCAAGCTTAGAAGCTATCATTGATGCTGAGTTACCCTTTAGCTTGAGTGGCTTTTTTTATTCAGATCAGTAGGGAAGATACTTCTCCGTTCTGAACCTGTCATTTTAAAGAGGCGGTATTGGAGTTAAATCCGGCCACAATGCGGGCTGTAGCAATTACATTCTTGAAAAGAAGTGGGATTATAAATTGTGCAAGTGATGGAGAAGATAGTTCTGGCGTAGTTTGTCGTAGTTGTCTTAACATTCTACCACACTTCCTTAGTGTGTTTGTATGGTTGAAAACTGTTCCTTATCATGGCCATTTTTCATATAAAGCTTTTCTCCTAACTGGACTATCAGTGGGTCACTTTTTATAATTCTGGCAATTGACCCTACGCGACGCTCCGCCTACTTATGCTAATGAAGTCACCTCGGACAAACATTGATCAAAACATGGCCGCTAGTGTAGTTGTTGGTTGAACTGTGCACGGTTCTTACCGATAACTTTCTGTCTGCAGTTCTCCAGAAGCGCACGACTGTATAATAAAACTGTCTGGGGACTATATATGCACGATGTACGGGTGAAAATATCGTTCACAGCGAGTGAAATCCATGTGCCTTCGAGTATTTCGGCAAGGTGAAGGTGTTTTCGATGATTACTCCGTCGTATGAAAAAGTGAATCATGAGATTTCAACCACCAATATACATCTGATAGTAGCGCTATGTAGATGTGCGATTGGGTAAGTAGATTACAAGAATGATTATGAATGTATTCTAAGTCATTGGTTAAATACTTAAACTGTATGCTGTTCGCTTACGGCTTAGTGACGATGCGTCAAATGGTTGATACCGATACAACAACAACTGTCAATGTATTGTACCGGTATTTGTAATCCTGCGAAGGTATGCCTCGTAGACCTGCTCAGCTGTCATCAGTTTTTCCTCTTACTAATCAAGTTTTTTGTAAGTCATTTGGTCTGCATAGTAAATATATTAGTTTCGTATTATGAGAACTAGGTCGTTCAGCCGTTAGTGTTACTGTTAGTGTTGATGTATAAAACTTATAATTGAATGAATACTCTCAACACAACATTTGTGTTAATGTCAGTCATAATTTAAAAATTAATACTCCAAAATTATATATTATTGTCGATATGTGATATTACAGAATAATAACTCCAAAGGATTAAACTTACAAAGTTGCTGAGCCCAACTTTAAAAAAATTACATGTAATATATCAGAGCACAATTGTAATTTGCTTATTTTGCTTTTTATTTCTTATAGGTCACTTTGGTATTGCCAAAAGGAGACGTTTCCCTGAAACAAGAGGTGCCTCGGGTCAAAGTACAATATTGTAAAACACAGAGACTGTGGCAGGAAAGTGGAGGAAAATACAACTTACAAGTGTTCTTTGATACCAAAATAGGTCGGAGAATTTGACGGTCTCAAGTTTTCCAAAATTTAAAACCCCAAAGCTAATAGGGATTGAGTATCAACAAAAACGGAATCACCGGCGAGGTGATCTTCTAGCAGACTCAGACTAGGCATCATATTCATGACTGGCCTCAAGATATAACCTGACTTTTAATTTCTATGAACGTTTTTAATGCAAAAGGCATAATTGTGAAAACCAGATTCTGTACATTTCAACAATTCATAAAGAAATCCCTGTCTGAAAACTGCTCCCAAATATTTAAAAGACATTTTGCCAACAGAATAAATAAGGTGTAGAGCTGATTCAACATCCTGAACATTCCACATAAATACTCGTCAAGTTGTACTCCATTCTGTGATTGAATTGTTTACCAGTATTGAAATAATTCAATCCAATCTCGATTTTATGCCAAATATATTTTTGTTTTGAATTCACTGATTTTTATTTTGACTTTGTTGGCATGAAATAAAGTTGAGTACCGGGTATGATAAATACCATAAATCCAATCAGGCAGATATGCATTAACCATGCTTAAAGTGGCATGAGCTGCCAAATTGTTGATATTTTGACGTTGAAACAGAATGTTGAAATTATCGGCTATTTTTCTCAAGACGTATAATTCAGAAGCTGTTTAGTCTCGAGAATGTACGATAAAGTATTATTTTGAACTAACTTTGGCTCAGAATGAATGAATGGTCGGCCCGGTTATTTAAATTTTGGTTACTTTCCGAACACTATTCCTGTTCATATAGACCACATACCGTATGAATTTTCCTCATTCTAACGCCAATCGTTTAATTTAAATTTGATGGCCTTCAAGGCCTCTTAATACTGTCGTGGCGATCAGAAATTATGGAAAAAGTGTGAATTTTGGCAGCTCATGCCACTTTAAGGAAGTATGTCTTTATATATGTACTATGGAGAGGAGGGAAATAATTAAATTTAATCTGTGTGATATGTTTTTCTTTGTAATCATTTTGTTGGTCACCAGTTTGAAAACTTGTGCATACAAACTCAGCATTGTATCCAGAGTGTAGATTCCATAGATGAAATCTAACTGAGGTTTTAGTGACAGACCTAAAATCTGAAAGGCTGCTTGACTTCCTGAAGTTCCTGGTATATTTTAGTTGGCCGCCATCCTGTGAGCTTTAGATTCTGATTGATGAACAGATTTATTGATAGATGTTTTATTTTCGGCATGCTAAAGATTATTTCCCTCTAGATGGTGTTTGCCAAGTTTAAGGGGGTGAAACATGTAGCCATCTTTAATCTGTGACAAATCTTGAATTGGCTCTTATTTAATACATATACCATGCCCATAGGTGTTTTATATACCAAAATGTTCCTTGATACACAAAGAACATCACTGGCATAATTATATAGTAAACAACAATGTAAGTAATTATATACTTACTAAAACAATTGACCACCAAACTGTACAAAAATCTCAAACCCTAAAACGACCTAAAGTCTGCAAATAAATAGAAAGATACTTTGAAGTACAAGCTAAAACATAGGCGAGCCACTTTTTCAAAAATAGTCTTAGGTTTGGTATAAATATGAATTTAAAACCAGCTGCTTTGGGGCAAAATTGAAATTTTCCTCCATTAGTCTTGAACTACTTTTGAAGGTGAGGGTCTGCACTATAGCCCGTTACAGGTATACCTTACAGGTGTAAATACCTGTAAAACCTGTGTCAAAACATATTTTACAACAACAACGAGCGGCGAAATGAAGCGTCGTGAGCCTCACGACAGCTGTCAAACCGGGCCAGTGTCAAGACCTATTAAACACCCTCTGTATCCCTAATTTGGGTGCGATTACGACCATGTCACTCTTAAATACCGCAACAGCACGTAAGCAGTAAATCTGGACAAAATAATAGTTTCAAAAACTTACTATTTTACGAAATCTGAATGAAACATCGTGTTTGTTGACATACAGTTCCCCGCCACACCAATTTACAGTCATAGGGAAACTGTTACGAAGTGTAAAATAGTGCCGTGTTCGGTGCACACAAATCAAAGTATAATGCAGTCTTAAAGCAAATTAATTTTACAAAGCGGGTCTTCAAAGTAATAAAGAAGTAGATATATTATTTTGTGAAGTATAGAAAGGCAATTTTGACGAAGTTACCTTCGGATGAAAACTTGGCGTAAGGATTTCAAAAGCTAAAACACATGGTTGTCAACTTACAAAGAATACACAGCTCCAAAATAACCACTGTTTTAATAATGTTTCAAAGATCGATCAGCCCTGTATTGGAGATTTTTGGTAAGACCTTTGCTTCTTTCAGTAAGTGGCTCAATTAGATTTAGCTGACATTTTGTTATTATTTTAATATAATAGTTCAAAATACAGCATTCGTGAAGAGCCATCTAGTAACCAAAATGGCGGCTTGTTGTTGTCCACATGTGAGTTAATTTTTTTAAATTACAAGGACTCATGATTGATTTTTGAAAAAGTGGCTCGCCTATGTTTTAGCTTGTACTTCAAAGTATCTTTCTATTTATTTGCAGACTTTAGGTCGTTTTAGGGTTTGAGATTTTTGTACAGTTTGGTGGTCAATTGTTTTAGTAAGTATATAATTACTTACATTGTTGTTTACTATATAATTATGCCAGTGATGTTCTTTGTGTATCAAGGAACATTTTGGTATATAAAACACCTATGGGCATGGTATATTTATTAAATAAGAGCCAATTCAAGATTTGTCACAGAGTAAAGATGGCTACATGTTTCACCCCCTTAATTTAATTTAGGTCACTAGTACTAGTTCCTTCTCGGCATGCCCAACAACAAAACAAAGTATTGAAAAATCTCACAATCTGAATCAGTGAATGTTCGTATATATTTGTACAAATTGTGTACCTTTCACGTACTGGTATGTGATACCAGAAGTCTATGAACAGGGAAGTGTGAAATGTCGCATTACCCCATATTCAGGGCACTGGTGCTTTCAGCCTGCTTATACTACATTATGTGACGTTTATGCGCGGTAGATTTTGAAATTGTCAACGGTTGCGCAATTTCAAATCAGAAAATAAATTCATTCTCCACTTACTGCATCTATCGGCAATTCCAGTAACCGCAGTTCGGAGAATGCATTGGTTTTTATAAAAGCTTTACCGAACATGCGACTCTGATATCTCCATTTGGACTCAAATCGTTCCAAACAAGTCTTCTTGTCTCATTTTCAACTTTATGAAGTTCTTCGGAAACTTTAACTTTTGCTCCATCAAGTACTGTTATCATAAATAAAATGTTCGCCATGTTTTTTCTTATGCATCCCATAATAGTTCATATGAGAAAGTGAAGAAAAGCCACGCTATCTGACTAACCGAGAGAGGGCTCTGTGTATGGTGACCTCTGGGTCAAACGGCGCCAATGCCCTCAACACTATGTAATGGAACGCTTCACACTTCCACATTCATAGACTTCTGGTGATACCCACAGTCCATAGGAAAAATGGCAACCTCACCAAAACTTACTCTTCCGTTCATATGAAATTAGCCTATATAGTCCAAGCTGAATCTTTTTTCACAGACGATAGATTTTCGTTTAAATCTAACTCGAAGTGCCATTTTTTGGTATTCTAAAACTTAGTAAAACTAAAAGTTTTTATCCACTTTCGACAGCGAAAAATAGGCAATATTAAATGTGGCTTTAGCTACGGGATCGCAATGAAAAGAAACTACCGTACCCTAAGTATAATTATAAATACTAAAATAAACTATCTGTACTCCTTGGTTGTACCGCCGCTACCGGACGGTAGCTTACCCTACGATCGGAATATATCGACTGTCGGAGGGTAACAGCCGTGTGTAACCATTCTTTTTGGTGTGGAAATGAGCAATGATCATCATCCGACTAAATACTTTGCCGTGCCAAAAAGTAAATAGCAGATAAACGTAATTTCAGAAGAATCTGTTTGACACGCATAGCATTATTCGATCGCCATTTTTCGCTTTTGTTTGTCCGAGGTCAGGAGCTGGAGGTGTGGGGCAATTCCGGCAAGCTGATTGGTCGATTCGCTCGTGAGGGGTGGAGTCTGCGTAGGGTCAATTTCATCTGAGCTCAACGACAATAGAAGCCCATCCGACACAGAAGCAGTAGCCTAGCAAAGGGTTTAACTTTGGCATTTTTCTTTCTGTCCTTCGGGGCTAAAATCTATTAACATGTTTCCAGAGGTTTAGGATATGTAGTATCCCAAACAATACTAACAGGGAAGGTAGTCATTCCAGGATGTAGATACAGCTGCAGGTCTGTAAACCACAACCAAATTCCCAGACTTTTGCCGAAGAACCTCTGTGTCATGTTTGTGGTTCCCTATGTTTCTCAGTTTGCAAAGTGTGTTAGACCTCCTCTGCTTATCTGTCTCAGCCATGTATTTGGCCATTTCAATTTTCTTGCATGGTGACTAAATGCCTTGGCAATTTTGCCTTAGCTTTTTCGCAGTAGAGACAAAAAAACTGTTTATCATATACTCCGCCGTCAGTGTTATTTTGAGGCTGCTTCTTCACTACCACATGCTTTAAATTTTTTTTGGATGTAATATATTTTAAGCAACTTTGTGTAAATTCCTCTTTTTCGGCTTTCACAGAAGCGGACAGAAATTCAGCTCGTAGAAATTTCTAATGACTTAATGTCCACAGTATGATCTAATCTGTCTGTCAATACTTCAATCTCACAAAAAGCAGACTCAAAATTCTGTTCTAAACTAACTTTTTCACATTTTATCATACTTTCACTGACTACATCATTTCCTTTGCTTTTGAAACAGTTGTTTCTAGTTTGATTTTTTTATCAGAAAGTTCACTTGATAATGTTCCTTTTCTCTCTTTTTGTAAAGAGTAGCTAAAGAGACAGACTACGAAGTATAGTCAATAGCAGTAAATTGAATAATTGTGTAACATTATGTCCGAATTAGCTTTGAAATTTATCAAACGTCTCGTAGGGCTGGTATTTCGTGTAAACATTCATAGTATAATCCATTCGATGCTTTCAATCGATTTGGCTAAGTAAAAAACAGGCAAAATTACAACAACAAAACACACAGAACAATCAACTTACGCTTCGGACTCCATGTTTACAAATCAATCTATCACATGATTTGACTGTTTTGACAGGTCTCGGAAGTGCATACAGCGCATGTCGCGGCGATGATTACAGAAGTAAGTAGCGGTGATTGAGAGGTGAATGAAGGTTAGTTTTCGTCCTAATTGCTAATTAATTTCTAATGAAATGTTGTGCCATTGTTTAAGTTTGACCAAAATTCTTTCATTTTGCCCACAGGTTCGGAGATTTAGAGCTAGGTTAAGTTTAGCCACTCTCATGGCCCTTCCCGCGCTAACACTTGTTTTACCAGTTTTGTGTTTCTGTCAATGTTTGTTAAAAATGTAGTTTTTATGTGAACTAACTTTGTTTCGGCGCCATATAAGTGAAATAATCTTGAGCGCGGCATAAAATAATCAATCAACCTATACTAGTGAGGATCTCACAGTAAGTAGTAAAGTAAAACAGATGTTTTTTCTGTATCTGTATGATCTACTTTCCACATTTCAGGAAATTGGATCGCTTTTAACCAAATGCATTTCTTGTGGTCCTGGAAGCTTTGTCATTTGTTAAACGGGCATAATTTTGGTTGTGTGGGCGTTTTCACCTAACGATCCACAAATGAAACAAGTGTATTGCCGTAATATGGGACATGTAACCCTACCTATGTGATCCTTCAGAACTTGTGAGCCATATACGGAAAGCGCCTCTCAGTCTGTGTGTTTATTAAGAACAACAGTGTTCTTGGGGATCAAGTTTTGAGACCTCCTACCTATCCTTTCACAGTCGACAATTTTACTGGAATTCAAATTCAAACGCATTCACAGTTTGCCAGAGATTTTAGTTTTCCAACTCATCCAGTTCAGATTCAACACCATTGTTTAAAACCTTGTCCTTTGCTAGCACAGTGTCAATTCTTTTGCATCTGTCTCTGTATTTTTAATGAGTTTGGATAATGCAGATAGTGAGTCAGATTCTGATTAGCATTTGTAAATCATCTTTCCAAAGCCTTTATGTAAAGGTTTATTATAGGAATGTATTTCTTCACGTTTGTAAAGTCATAAAATTCAGCCACCTGGAAATGTATTTGTTTGATTGATCGATTGATTAGAGTTTAATGCCGCGATCAGAATTATTTCACTTACACGGCGGCAAAAAGAAATTAAATCATCATACAAATGTTGCATCAAAACTACATTGGAACTGAAATATGACCGAGACAAAAGTAATAAAAACTGGTAAAACATGTGTAAATCATTTTCGGAGATTAAAAACAAGAAATATCACAATTATCTCCAATGGAGCAACATTAAACAATTTATATAAATAACCATTTTTATTATATACAAATTTGCAAATATGTATTTATGTTCCGATAAAGTGTAATTTAAACAAAAAGGTTTATCCTTAATAACAAATAATAATTAAAAATTTGACCCAGGTTAGTCGTCTTTCACGATCAAGCTTGCCAGAGAACTGTGAGCCAATTCTTATCCCCCGGAACCCACACAGGGAGCCACCTTGGGAAGGGCTAGGCTGAGGGTATATTCATATCTCCTCGGAATCCACACGGGGTGTAGACAGCTGGAAGAAGATAGAAATTACAAAAAAGGGAGCTATTTCACTGTTGTCTACACAAAGGTTTACGAATTAACATTGGCAACTTTCTGATCTAATAAACCATTTTAATTTGGCATTTTCTTTTCTCTCATTGGTTTGGTTATGATTCCATAGCCCGGTTGTAACAAGGCTTGATCTACTTGTATGTACTCAAGTTTATCTATATCGTTTGTTTACATTGCTATATTGTCTGGCCGGACGATATATGTTCACGAAGGATTCCTCCAATTTTCTATTTTAATGTACAAATTTATCCTTATTTATCAACTTATCATAATTAAAAGGAAAAATAACAAACGTGGGCACTATGCCCTTTTAAGATAACCGATATATAAGTATTAGATAAATAAAACTCAAATATCTGCCCAATTTAATATAGATCTAACATTAAACGTCATTTTAACCCATGATACCGTAAAACTTCCAAAGCTTTGGCCATTCTAATGGACGAAATAGATCTATGTATCATTGAAAAAGTGCTTTAAATTGGTTGGAATATATACTGAACCGCAAAAGAAACGCCACCCTATTCAAATGTTGCTAAATGCATATGTAATCATAATTTTTCTCTTTTGATATCCTTGCTAGACCAGGTTTGAAGCCAGTGGTCGGGAAAGTTTGGTTTCTGATCATGTTACTAATATGCAAAACACGTCGTCAATGCACAGTTGCTAAAGTAATGATGGGGTGCTTTATCGGTTCGTTTTGCACAACGGTCACAATGCACGTGTGCTGCGAGGTGTCATCCCCATAAAAAGCCACCAAGCATGCACCGAATCATTCACAGATTGACAGTAGTGACATGCCACAACTATCACGGGAGTAGAGAGACCAAGCCTTAGAATGACTTCATGCTGGCCAGACATGTGGCAAACCACTTCAATGTTTATGTCCGAACAATATACCACCTGCAGCAACGGGTTCAAGCACATCAGACCCTCCTCGTAGTGGAAGACCGCCTGTGACAACGTTGAGTCAAGATCAACAGATTGTCCGTTAACATCTGCAAAACCGCTTCGCTACATCAAGGACAACCATTGGCAATCACCAGAGACCAATCAGCGACGACACTGTGGGCAGGCGTTTGAGGCAGGGAAATGTCAGATGTCTTACAGGGGTCCTATCCTTACAGCTCGACATCGCCGCGCTCTTCTGCAATGGGCCACATAGCATCGGAATTGGCGTCACCGGTAGTGGAGAACTGAAGGTTTCTCTGATGAAAGCCGGTACTGAATCTTGACAGTTGAAGGGCCAATGAGAGTGTGGCGTAGAAGAGGGGAGCGTTTTGCAGATGAGTGTGTTCTGGAAAGAGATGCGTGGGGAGGTCTCCGCATTATGGTATGGTGTGCTTTAGCACTGAATGACAAACTAGGCCCTATGGTGTTCCAGAATGTTGGTCCTGGTAGATGAAATGGTGTAAAAGCTGCCCGTTACATCAATGCACTAGTTCATGTTATGGACTTCTCCAGAATTAAAGGTCTGTGTGATATTCTTTTACGTCTTAAAGCGGCTACACCCCCCTGTCTCACACGTATGACCCAATTAGAAACGTAAGTCGTGACTCTGTATCAAGGACATTTGGTGGTTTAGGTAAAATCCTAGAAACCACCATAACCTTACTTAGTCAGAACGTCTTGCCTGAAGTAAGCTAATGGGACATCAAAACATATATATCGTTATAAAACCTGCTGATAAATGCTCGACAAAAGTTATTACATGCATGTCTAGACGAGATTATGATTGAGGTAGAACGGCAACCCTTTATTACCAAAAACTTGATAAGGAAATAAGGTCTGAAAATGTTGGAAACTGCAATAGAATTCTTGGTTCCCTTTAAGAAAAAGGCTATATTAATAAAACGCAGTATTGCTCTTTTGAATCTGACCTTCATTCTAAAAACAGGGTAAATCTATATTTCGAAAATACACAGAACCATTGAAAAAATGACCCAAGCCTCCTATGCTCCCAATATATAATATGGAACTCACACATTGCATACTTCTACTTCTAAAAGGAACATAATAGAAAATCTCTCCGAAAAAACGTGCACATTTATTAGCCTACTTATTTATGTTGTGTGCCAAACAAGTATATGTTTTGGTGTACATTAATATATGTATAGGATAAAGTTCAAATGTTTAAATTAAACGAAAATCGTACCTTGGATAACTCTAAAGTAGAATGTGCCAGTCTATACCACCCTTTATGAGTTGCAACATCGTGACCAAGGTGAGTTGCAAGCATTTCTACCTCCGTATCATTCATGTCCAATACCTGAAATGACATCATTACTTAAAACTAACCATATACTGTACCAGCTTGGCATTAACATCTCTGGCAAGATCGATTCCCTTTAAAGTGGCAGGAGGTAGAAAATACAGTGAAAATTTTGTTGAAACAGGTAGTTGTGTCTCATTTTTATCGAAAAGTACAAAATAAGACCTTTAGGCCGATAGCAATCGAGATGTACCTTTATGTAGTTTTATAAGCAACAAATCTATAGGTGAACTTCTGTTGATAATTGGAATTTATGAGAATAGTGCAAAGTTTGGAAGTTCATGTCACTCTAACTCAAAACTTGAATACCTGTGAAACTGAAGCTACATAAGTCCTTAAGGTCCTCAAACTAATTCGCTCCCGAAGTTCTAGTTCTGGGCACTGTTGGACAACTTCACTGACATTTCCACTTCGGGCGAAGATATACGGGTTGGTTTCCCGAACCCCAACACTCCTACGCGTTTCAATCAACAAATCAATAGCAGTCTTTGCATCTGGAGGTAGAAGGACATAGACATCTATGTTTTTCTCTGGATTTCTCAGCTGATACTACCATATCCATTCTGAAAAGGATATATAAGAATTATATTAACAGTATATTTCACTAGAACATTTGAATCTAGTTCTGTCAGAAACTATAAATTTGTGTCCAATCTTTAACCGTAATTATCTGCATTATATAACACGTATTTGAATTTGTGAAATATTTAGACAAAAATGTTGGTTTTATCTCAATTTACATCATAATTGTACTTTTAATTGATATTTGTCCATTTCATACTCACCTGATTTAATATCAATTAATCAATTTCTTGTAAACTAGTCCTGCGGATACATCTTTCTTTCATTCTCTTTGTATAAATAACCCTTGCGAGTAAAAAATCAGTCAATCAATTTAACAAAACAATTAAACCAAATAGGAAAATGATATGTTAAGTACCTATCAAAAAGAAGTTTATCAACTGCTGAAAGACTGGAAATAAACTCTTTATCGCCTTTCCAATTTGGCCTCTCTTCGTATTCTTTAACTTGAAGCCCTGTCACCTCAGCTCTGCTGCGTTTATTAAAGAAAATTAACCGGCAAAGGGTATACTTAGATAAAATCATCCAATCTTGAACTGATCTTCTCTTATTTAATAAAGCGAACGATTCTACCATCTGTTATGAACTTGTTTAATTTCTGCAAGTCCGAGGTTAAGGGAATGACATGGGCCTGGTTTCTTTCTTTGTGGTTATCTCGTTTGATTTTGTAGAGTTAACCAGGCTGTTCCATTCTGTGTCAAACAGTTGTTTAAATTTCGTTGCCTCCATGTTTTTGATATTATTTCTTAATGCTTGGCCAATTTTAACCTGCAAAACATAACTTAGCAGATGGTCCATGTATTTACCTAATGTGAGAGCTTTAGTTGATAATACATTTGTGCATTCCACAACGAGATCAAAATTTTCTGGTTTGAGTAGAACGTCTCAGTTGTACATAATATGGGAATTTTTCTTCTTAGCTTGCAGAACTAGCCGAGAAAGGGTTCTGGCTCCTTGGCTTACTCTATGGATATCAGCCAATTTCTGAAACTTCATGTCGCCAAGAGAATTTACTCTCAGTGCCGAATATATCTTAATAAGACTGTCTTTTAGTACAACGGCCCTCACCTCATCATCTTGCATTCTGTCCAGCATCTGAATCGCATGTTCCTCGGCCTTCGAGAACTGCACTGTTTAACAGGTGTTTACTTTTTCTTACGGCATTACGTGTCTGGAAATCTTCTGTCTCCTCCTCTTTATTCGGCAAACTCCGTAAGCAACAGGTCTTTTGGTGCCACCATAAGCGACAGGTCTTTTGGTGCCACCATAAGCGACAGGTCTTTTGGTGCCACCATAAGCGACAGGTCTTTTGGTGCCACCATAAGCGACAGGTCTTTTGGTGCCACCATAAAGATGTTTCTAGAACAATTTTTGTTGCAGTCTTCACACGGCAAATAATCAGATGGAGAGTGAGTGTTGTCACAATCTCTTCGTGCCACCACCAAGTTTCCAGAATTTTGCTTTAAAACCGATATGTTTAAAGTTTCCTTCATTTTCCAAGAGCTCTAAAGCCATCATTCTTCGTTTTTCTAGTAATAATACGGATGATACCCGAGGGTGATCTTTATGCACACTCACTATGTGTCGCGATATTTTGCTTTTTATGCCGCTTCCACAAAATGTACAATAATTTATTTTGTCGTATACTTGTTAACATCCCTCTTTGATTTCTCCACGTCGAGTGATGTACAGAGACTTTATAGCAGTTTCGGTGATTCATTTGAAGGCAGACAGAAGTCATGAGTATCCTTCCCCAAACCTGCTATCTTTCTCTTTGACTAAATAGCTACGTTTTTGTCTACAAATACATACCGGTATACAAAATACTCTAAGAGGTGAAATGTAGATAAGAGAGTAAATAATTGAAATAATGAAATAATATAATTCAAACATTGAGAAGATATACTATAATAGTCTAATATTCTGGGAAGAGGAGTATTATTTTTAAAAAAGAAACCGCCCCCACCCTCCCAGAAAACAAGTAACATTCTTGACTATTACAAACTCAAAAGAGGATCTGTGAAGAAAGAAAATCTTATAACTTAGAAATGGAATATATCCTTTGACTGATCAGTAAAAAACACTTTTGATATTTACACTTTTATTTGATCTTGAGTTAATCAATCAGGCCGATGTCATAACAAAGAATGACACACACTTAAAGGTTTGCTTATATATGGATTATCGTTAGAGCGTACCAGGTATGCTTTCCTCATCACTTTCGTCGCTAGACTCAGGGACGTACTCATTATCATCATCGTAGGAATCTTCTTCGAGGTCTGCCAATCTTTTTCACTATACCTTTGTGCCTTTTCTTCTATTTTCTGCTGAAAAGATAAACAAGCATTGTGAAAAAATACCCGGTTTATTTTACAAATTCACAAACCATTAATGTATATTGACTTTTTATCATCAAATAGCATCAGCTGCTAAAATTCAGAATTTTTTCATAAATTTAGATTTTTGATAAAAGTTTAGTGTTTGAAGAAGACCTACCTTGAAAAACTAAAGGATTGAAGTTGAAATAAAAACTATTGGTAAAGTCAATAGCCCGTAAGAACCAAAAGCAATAACGAACACAATTCAATTAGGCGGGATGTATTGAGTACCTTTTGTGGGTTTTGTCGCGTACGAAACTGTTTATACGCACATCTCCAAGATTGTTTAGCTCTTATTTTGTGTTAAATATCTTGATAAAAATGACCAACAATTAGCCAATTCTGTTTTAACAAACTTTTCCTCATATTTGGCATCTCAAGTCACTTTACACAAAAGCTGTTCCGATAAACCAAAACCCATGATATTTCATTAGATTGAAGACAGACAGTTGCTTGGTTTTAGTTAGTATTTTGGATATAGCTTGGAATATATTGCGAGGTTCCATACATCTTCAGCCATGGAAAGAACACCACTAAAAACAAAATATGGTAATGGGAAAATAAAGTGGAAATTTTGATTCCATCTGAAATATCTAGGTAGAATATAGACAAGGGGGTTTACCCGGGCTAGTATATCTTTCAAACTCTTGTTCTTTTTATAAGCAATGACTAAACGAGATGAAATTCCAAAACTTACTGAAGGAAGATCTCCTGAATCTGAAATGTTTGGCACATACAGGTAATCGATGTTGTTTACATTTGTTAATGGAGTTAAACTTATAACTACCATGTCGTCTCCATTCGATACCTGACCGAAAAAGACGAGAAAGTGATTAAAAGATTGATTCATTGATGTTTTACGCCGCACTCAAGATTATTTCACTTATATGGCACTTGTATATAGAGCACAGAGCCTCTTTGTTCGAGTACTTGGAAACTACTCCACATACGGCAACCGAGTGAAAAATCCACTCGGCATATTTAATTTATATTAGATCTGAGTGGGATTCCAACCTGCGCAGCGTGGATGGATGGCCCGTCTGACTGAGGGACTGTCACTCTAACCGACAGACCCACCGACACCCCAGTGATTAGAAGAGCACATACGTTTCCCAGATAAATAACTTTGATTATTTCAGACAAAGCTATAGTTTGCAGCCAGGTGGCTATTTAATAACAGTATAATATCACAAATCAACTAACGGTGTTCATAGTAAAATGGAATGTTTGAAACAAAATTTTTTCATTGGAATTTATCTGAACGAATATTGTGTAAAGCAGTTTGGAAAGGAGTGTGACATTAACTGTTAGATGCGACGTTAAAACTCAGTCATTCATGTATCTATATAATATGAACCATTGACTTGTGTAAAGCATTTTCGAAGCGTGTGTAATCAACAACAAAAGGGAAAATGTGTTTGGGACATTTGAAGTATGTTATGTTATTTACCTCTGCAGAAAGACTATATTGATGGTCGTTTGTAAGCACTTCTTCTTGGTCTCTATTGCTTTCTGAAATAAATATGGGATACTGTTTGATCTAATTCTATATTCAATGTAACTATCATTTAGATTTTTGTAAATATCCATAAATATGCAATATTTGTCCATGATATTATTCAAATATATTTCTTTGATATGACTGGGAAAAAAACCAGCCTCTATAGAGCACAGAGCCCTTAAAGTTACAAAGTTAGTGTGATAAATTACCGGCAAACATTTCACTTGTCTGGATCTGGGGTTCTTGTGGCACAGATCTATCATTAAGCATGGGCTCTCCATTCAATACCGGACAGAAAAAAACGGGACAGGTTTCCATGTTGAATTAAGAAGCGAGCAAATAACCTCGCTGTGTTGCTAATATACATAGTATTGTGATCTAATATCCCTTTTTATTTGAAACGGTGATTATTTTGGGCGATTTGCTCCAATGTACTTAACAATATTATTTTCGGCAAAATAAAGCAAGAAATTCTGGACGAAAAGGACTGCAGTGAATTCATTTTTTCAAGTGATGCTAAAGAAGAATCCAGTAGAAAGGACATCAAACAAATAAACAAAATTGAAACATTTTGCGGGATGCACAAACCGAAGCGTTACAAAATTCTAAATTATTTTTAGTATAATATAGTTCAAACCACTATTTCAAAGTACCCTATCGAGTCACTAAAAGGTTTCACATTTGTACTTCTTGAGACAAATAGCCACAAGTTTTAAAATGTTGTTTTAATGGGAAAATATCATCACATTGGCAGGTCATGCCGCTTTAGCATTTATGATGAATATCTGTTTATTTTCGTCACAGATACTGTCAATTCATCAGGAGAGGGAATCGAATTAAACAAGTTGTTTATTCACTTCATTGCATATCGAGAAACGAGGACTTCTCTAATTGCGTTTTTACAGACGAATCCAGTATTCAGGTCTCAAGTAATGGAAATTTGAGATTTCGTCAAAGGAGGGGATTATAAAATAAATTTCAAACGGATTGGTTTATACCATAAAATTTGAATTTTTATCACAATATGGATTTTATCATATGCTATTTTTGGAGATCATTTTAAAATTGCATGTCTTTTTAACCTAGATTTATCTTTCTTTGTAAGATCAGTTCATGGTGCAGCAATGGCAGCATAGTTGGGAATAAAGTTAAGATAATAACCAATTAAGCCTATAAATGACCTCTGTCTTGGTATGAGCAAAGCTTCTTTTATCTAGCAACATTACTCTCGTAGGCCCACTTTTCCTTGACCCAAACAATGACCCAAATAGTTCAACTGCTGATAGACTACATTTTGTAAGCTACATTTAGTAGGACAGGCAGTCTATGCTCATCCTCCAGTCTATGCAAGACCTGACCTAACACCTGTATATGTATATCCCAGGTGACAGTATGTACAAAGATATCATCAAAGAAACAATCAAATCATTCAATATACTTTATATGGGGGTATTTGTATACATGTGATTGTGTCAAAATCTGTATGTGTTTAAGTATAGAAAAAAGTTGCTGTTGTTTGCAGCAGTAGAAATACTGAAGCAGTCCATGAGGACAAACCGAGGAAAAAAACAACTGGTTCAAGTTCAAGAACAAACCAACGGCCTCGTCCCACAAAGGGAAGGACAACACAAATTAGAGAGGATATAAATGCACTCGATACAGCATTTTCCTAAATGGCTGTCGATTACCTATCTTCTTCACAGAATGAACTGAGTGTTCTGCCAACGGGCTATGGCTGAGAAAACGCATGAATCTCTGCTACAGAGAAGGGCCGGGGTTCCCGAGATTCGCTCAGACGCTAGACCAAGTGTCGTTGATGAACTGGTGGGAATGTTTGGGAGACTCGGCTGCAGAGAAGTATCCAGCCTGCACTCATTGATGAACAATTTGCCCAATATTCCAGTTCAATTACACCAAAGCAATGCAACAAATAGAAAAAGACAATTGTCTCCTATCAACCATTCAGATGATGAATCAAAAATTCTCCTTTGGTGGCTTTGTATTGGTTTGACAAAAAACGTCCATTTCATTTGTTTTGGGCTTGATCCATAAACAACAATAACTATGGAGAGAAGATAGATAAAAAGAAGGCTCGACTAATATTGTACCTTGCATCAGGGAAAGTTCATGAATGGTGTAGATCGAGCATACGTACGTAAGAAAGTCCCAACCGCAGGGTTGTCACTTGCTCAGGCAGGGAGAGAAAATGTGGCATGCTGGAGCTTCATCTGTAAAACAGGTTATATTTACAGATACAGTTCCACTCGGAGGTCAATCCGTTCCCCTGTGTCTCAAACCTGATTCAGCGATGGTCACTTAAAGGGGCATGAGCTGCCAAAATGTTGATATTTTGACGTTGATACAGAAAGGAAAAATAGCCGATAATTTAAACAAAGACATTTTAGTGCTTCAAGTCTCGGGAATGTACGTTAAAGTATTGTTTTGAGCTAACTTTTGCTTAGAATGAATGAATGGTCGTCCCGGTTATTTATATTTTGTTTACTTTTCGAACACGTTTTCGGTTCGTACAGGCCACATACTGTACGGATTTTCCTCATTCCAACACCAATCATTGAGTTTTTCGATGGCCTGTAAAGCCTCTTACTGTCGGGACGATCAGAAATTATGAAAAAAGTGTGAATTTCGGCAGCTCATGCCACTTTAAGATTAAAGTAATAATTAAAGGGGGAGATGTGTTAAAGCCAAGCACACATAACACTTGCGTCTCGAACCGAAGTGACATAAGGCCCGCGACGCAGCTTTGACCACAAGCATTAAACTGATTTGGTATTTGACGGCGTCTTACGTCACCAGTAATGTGCACCAAACCCTGCCGCTTTTTGTCTGGTTTTAAAAGCCCTTACTTAATTAAAACCGGTATTTTTTGCCACATGGTTTGAAAGTGACAGCTTTCGAAGACTGGATATTTTTTTTTACTTTTTGCTTGCAGAAATGAGTGTTTTCATAAATTATCGCAGCAAAACGTACACTTGAATGACATAGAATTTGCCTGGATAAAATTAATCGGGTTCTTAAAATTGTAACAACAAACAAAATTACAAATACCTTTATACTTCAGATAATAACAGCCACACATTTTAATACTAAGTTCGTGATCGTTACATCAGTTAGCCATCATTATTAAATTAATGCTGTCACATTTTAGTTTTTAATGGTAGTTTTGTCCAGGAAAGCACATGTAAAAAACTTGTCTGACCTACCGAATTTTGATGTGTGGAAAAACTATAATTAGAAATAAATTTATGTTTGAAATTAAATTATTAGTGAACATCTTTTAATTTCTATTCTATTGCACATACCTCTCGTTTAACATTATATAGATTGGAAAAACAGAGAGGCAATAAAGTATCCCTTGCAGGTATAAACCATTTTATGGGCAAGTTCGTCATGTAAGACAACTTCAAAACAGTATGCTCTTTTATATATACAGAAACACCTACCAATCCATATATATATATATATATATATATATATATATATATATATATGTTTAACTTTAAATTATACCTATATATGTTATTAACTTTAAAAATATATGGATATATATAAATAGCTATATATAACATGTAATGAGGTCCCTTACATTATATATATATTAAATTATTATATTTACATGTAATTCATATATAGAAAGTTTATGTCTGTGTTCGGGCTTCAGTCTAGTTTAAAAGTTTATTAGATGGGTTGGCTATGGTCGTCTGTGTATTTTTTATATTTATTTATATTGCCGGGATGGCCACCGACAACCGACGACCGTCAATAAGCTGCTATCTCAAGTAGATGTAAATGTACCTGTCACATTTTAAATAATATATGTACTGGTATCATTTTCTATGGCTGGGATGGCCACCGACGACCGTCAAAGAAGCTGCTATCTCAAGTAGATGTAAATGTACCTGTCACATTTTAAATAATATATGTACTGGTATCATTTTCTATGGCTGGGATGGCCACCGACAACCGACGACCGTCAAGAAGCTGCTATCTCAAGTAGATGTAAATGTACCTGTCACATTTTAAATAATATATGTACTGGTATCATTTTCTATGGCTGGGATGGCCACCGACAACCGTCAAGTAGCTGCTATCTCAAGCAAAACAGTACATGTATGCTCTTTTATATATACAGAAACATCTGCACTCTGCAGTAGCGTTTGTCATCTTTATATATATATATACGTATCCATCTCTTTTTTTCTAGAGTAGACCTCACATGTATTTTTCATTTCTTCATATGTTTATGTTTATTGAGATCATTAAATATTTGCACTTCTGCTCTTCGTAGGAAGTTTGTGTATTTTTCTGATGTGCTGTTTCTGGCGCACCGACGACCGACAACCGCCGGCAGTAACTAACATATTTTTTCAAATAAATGGACTCATGTTGATAAGTCAATTTATGACAATAATTTTATGTATGTGTTGTTTTCAAAGCACCGACAACTGCCGCTAATTATTAACAAGATACTTCCGAAAGATTTAGTTGATGTGGATATATTCGTTTTGTGTTGACTCTAACTCACCGACGACCGACAACCATCGCTGAATCTTTAGCAAGTGACAAATTAATTATGGGAGTGAAATACAACCTTATTTTTCAAATATAGGTTTGGGTTGGTAGTTGTGTTTTTGTATATTTAAAAGAGCATACTGTTTTAAAGTTGTCTTTTATGAAGAACTTGTCGGTATTACTTGCAATGTTGGGAACAATTGCATCAAAATCTCACAATAATGCTCCGTTGAACATGTTCCACACGCAAAGTGATGTCAAATTCGGACGTATCTATTGTGGTGTATAGAGGGGGGGGGGGGGGGGGGTGCAGTTTATTTTGGTTAGTCGAGTAATGAACAAGTCTATGAACAAACTTAAAAATTCGGTGTGTCTCAGTAGCCCAACGGTATATGAAAAATTTACAAAATCAATCTATTTAATTCCGAACACTTATTCTGCCGTATCAAAACCATATACAAATACCGTATCAGACAGCCCAAAAAGAAACAAACGCGCGTAAGAGTTGTCTGTCCTATACTTAGAGAGTCTTGGCCAATCAGCACTCGTTACACAAAAGTTCAAAGTGAACACAGCCGCCATTACGTTATTTTTCATGTAAGTGCCCGAGGTTTTGATTAGCTGCGAGAAGTTTTACTCACACAGTAAGTTTGTCGTTGTAGACGCTGAAGGTTTTCAATTTTTTTTTAATTTTCTTCGGTTTAAAACATAATGATATAAAATTAGTGTGCCGGTGCCTGAGAGATTGCACGGCAGGAAATTTTAGGAAGGGGAGATGATTTAAAGGCACACTTGCCGCGAAAGTCAGGAATATTGTTTACATTAAAGGAGGGGAAATCTCTAGAAATACATAGGGATTATCGTCGATAACAACCTTCAAAGTACTTAAAACATTTCACGTCAATTACCTCCAGTGACCCTCAAGCTAGTAAAAGCAGACAGAAGTATGTCCTTTCAGTGGCTTATCTGTGTAGCCATTTTTCCGTTTTAGGATGACGTGATGTTGGTATAGCTATTTTTAGATCAATAATGACGTATTTTTACCGCTCTCTAATGTATAAGGGTAGATTTAGGTCCAAAAAAACATGGCGACAAATTTGAAGTGGGAAGATTGTCTCCGAATATATAGGTCAGTATGCAACCGCGCGCCATTACTTAGCTAGCCATTGGCTAAATTGCATCACATGACTACTCTATAACGCACCTAAATTTTTATTCAACAATAATTGGATAAAACTAATGAAAAAATGGTGGCGGCCTTGTGAATGGCCTATGGAGCTTATTCTCTGTTGAAACGCCAGCTTCAAATTTCGATTATTCACTTACGAGGGGATAAAACATACATTGGACAGTTGTTTTGGACTAAATGAACTCTACTCTTTCCATCTAAACTAGTCTAAAGCTAAGATTTTCTTTCCCTTTAAAAAAGAAAGTCCGTTTTCTGTATTTTCCCCAGACAATATAAGTTAGGAACTTTCTATTTTTACCAAAATTTAAAAGTTTGGACGTCACTTTGTATTTTTAATTTGAATTTGAAAATTTGAATTGTTAGGTGCCCGTAACGTAAACAAACCAAACTGCCCCCTATTGACGATTTTATGTTTCAGTCGAGTGAGTGAACTAACGGCACAGTGTAATTTTACGTAGGCCTATTTATCTGAGAAATACAGACTGACGATCGGTTAACAGCGACTGGAAAAGCCTGCTGATAATTGTTTGAGTGTAAACCACAGATAAAAAGGCCTGAAATGAGGGTAATCCAACACGAAAGTTGACCGACACCGATCGTTGTTGTTGTAATCAGGCTTCGATTCTTCGTTTGTTTTTCACCCCATTTCTACATTCTAAAGCTAACTAGATATGTTTTATGTGTCCTATGTTTAAGTTTAGTTGTATTAGTCCTAGTAAGCTCATGTAAATTGGTTTTCTTAGCAAATTTAAACAGGCTACGGCGGCAAGTGGGCCTTTAAGAAGTGTTGAGGATATCTTTAAGTTACCTATCCGTGTCTTTGGGAATGGAGACGACTTATCGTCATTGCAGGAAACCATTTTCTCTTACCCACAGGGAAATTCTGACTTGATTACATGCCCCCTTAAGCTAGTAGAAATTTTTGATCGAATGGTCGAATTGGACAGTTCTTTTAAACCTAATTCTGAGGCTCGTTAAAGAGACGGTTAGCTGAAGTTGTGTCAGATCTGGTTTGAAACGAGAGATTCGTCACCTAAACACAGAATGCCAAGAGCTTAACTTTTTCCAACCTAGAGACCGGGCCATAGGGTGGTTAGGCAGAGTGAAACCTGACGTGAGAACAAGATGAGCTACCACCCATAAGACTCTTATCAAGTGACAAGAGGAAATAATTGCTCGTCAGCAAGGCCAAATTGATAAACTTTTGTTAGCTGCAGAGCGACCTCCTCAACATCCATCTGGCGGATATATGAAACCGTTTGGCCAAAGACAATACAGGGAACGCAGTTGTTGGGGATGTGGATCTTTAAAAAATCTTCGGAGAGACTGCCCTGATTCCCGGGAACATTAACTTACAAAGTCTTCAGTCAGGGAGAATTTAAACTAGTATCACCTGTAGTTGCGAGCCACACTATGGGTAAATTTGATGAAGGCTCATTTTGGAGAAGACTGTAGGATCCTGTCCTGAAGCCGTGATAGAAGTTGAGGGAATAGGCTTGAGATGTTATTGAACACAGGTGCCCAAGTTTCAATAGTAACAGAGTCTTGGTACAAAGAGAATCTGTGGGAAAGAAATACCATTGTTATGATGTATTGAGTTGAATGTTGTAAGTTTCCCAAGATGACATTCTTGGTAGCTAAAGATCCAGTGGACCCTGTAATTAAAGAGAGAAAGTGTGATTGGCTCAAATATATTCAGAGAAATGAGCAAGCAAACATATCTGAATATACCAGATCCAAAATGGCAGACTATTGTTTCCTTATATGAAGAAACGAAAGCGTTGAGTTAAAGTATCTAGAGAAAACCTGTCATTCAAGCTTGGTCGATTCCAGTAGTTGAAGGCTGTGTAATACCCCCAAACAGTGGACCATTTACAGCTCTTGTTGAAGGAATTGGTGCGGAAGTTCCAACTTTGCAGAACAGGCATTCTGATGTATTCAGCTCAGGTGAAGATGAGATCGGGTATTGTGATACAGTCGAACAACGAATAATGACTGAAGATGACGTACCAGTTAAAGTTCCATAGCCAAGAGTGCCCCCTCACATGTGGTCGGAAGTTCAAAAATATTTACAATCAGCATAGACACTGGAGTCATACGTATATCCTCGAGCCGTCTCAAGTTGTAAGTGTTAGGAAAAAGACGGTAGACTGCGTTTATGCTGTGATTACCGTGATCTTAACGCAAAGACAAGGAATGGAGAGGTATTCGTCCATGAAACTTGAACTTTTAGCTCTGGAGTGGGCTGTATTAGAGAAGTACAGGGATCTTTTGACGGTGTATACAAACTATGCTCCTCTTAGTTATATACAAACCACACCCAAGCTTGGAGCCACAGAGATGCGCCCAGTCGGTCAGCTTGCCCAGTTTGGCATAAATCAGGAAAGGTTATTAGAAATGCAGACTCTATAAGTCGTAAACCCGAGCATTGCTCAGAATCTACTTACAACATTCATCCAACACCACCCTTTTACCAGGAATTCTCCGAAAAGAAATTAAAGATTTAGTGGAACAAGTGTGGATGGAGGAAGTCCAAGCCAAACCTACTAGAAATCCATCAGACTCGTCAAACTTAGTTGCCTCTTGTCTTGCAACTTTGTCCAGATGTCAGACTTATACAATGATACCTGAGATATTATCTTCTATGCATGATTCTATGGGACACCAATGTGCGAAGATAATATTAGGTCTCTTGGAAAATAGATGTTATTGGCCATTCATGGTTCGTGATGTTAAGGAGTATTGTTCAAAGTGTAGTCGTTGCTTATTGAGCAAATATGGTACAATATAAAAACTCTTTTAACTACATTGTTAGCCCAAAGGCCATTGGATATTTTAGCTATGGACTTTACGGTGGTTCTCAAACCCGGTATCGGTAATATCGACAATGTTTTAGTTTTAACAGAGGTCTTCACCAAATACACTCAGGCTATCTCTACAAAGGATACCTCCGAAACTTGATAGGATTTGTCGAACAACTTAGTTGAACGTATGGAACCTCGACGTACGGCTTCTTGCACAGCAGGGGAGTTGGAAATACCCAAGATAGTTCAATCTGAAGCCACAGACAGGGATACAGGAGATATGACTTATGATCCAGTAGGGGAGTTGGAAATATCAAACAGGCGTGGGCATGGTAAGTTTGATGAATGACAATATCGAAACACTATTTTTAGCTGTTTTCTCACAAGCTTTAACAGACATTTGTAAAAAATGACTATATTGTAATAATATACTTCAGTTCAAGAATGATAAAATAGGCCTGGTTGGATACCTACCTAACATGTGGGAAAGCGCCCATCGATGGGAGTGCAGCACGCAAAAGCTGAGAGTCCAGTAGAATATGAAGGGTCGTTTACATCACTGCCTCTTTATAATTAAACGAGAGTGCCGGCCTTTATACGAAGCATCCGTGTGTTAATATTTAATTCTTATCTATCTTACTTATTTTACGCCTGTGGTGTTCTATAGTTGATATTATATTTGCTACCATTTATATAGCACCCGGGATGACTGCACTAAAGTAAAAAGATTCTTTAAAAAATGCAAGCCAGTCCATCATTTGATATTATAAACGCTCTACATGCCGATTGTCGGTGGCCTTCGAAGCCATATAACAAACAAAACAATGGAATATATCTCAAGCACATATAAGAGTACAATAGATTTTAATTAATTAATGTCTTTTAGAAAGTGGGTATAACAGTATTCTCGTTATTTTGGGATTACACTTTCTTGAAAATATGGTAGAAATTCCTCTACCGATTTTTGGGTGACGCCCGAAACGGGAATCGAACCCAGGTCCCAGAGTATGGCACCTATCGCCAGCACTAAATGCCGGCTGCCTCATCCATTCAGCCAACCGTACAATAGATTTCCAAATTCAGGAGACTGCTATAGGCGGTGGTCAGTTGTCTCTGGCTTTTTCAGCAAAGGGTAAACATTGAATAACGGTAAATACATGTACTACAATTTCACTCTCGAGCAGAATGGTCGTCGGTTGTCGGTGGCCATCCCAGCAGGTAAAAAAGGTCTTATTAAGAATGAGGGGTACACATCCATCGACTTGGTAGGACACTGCAGCTACTTGACGGTCGTCGGTTGTCGGTGGCCATCCCAGCCATAGAAAATGATACCAGTACATATATTATTTAAAATGTGACAGGTACATTTACATCTACTTGAGATAGCAGCTTCTTGACGGTCGTCGGTTGTCGGTGGCCATCCCAGCAAGTGAAAAAGGTCTTAAGAATGAGGGGTACACATCCATCGACTTGGTACGACACTGTAGCTTCTTGACGGTCGTCGGTTGTCGGTGGCCATCCCAGCCATAGAAAATGATACCAGTACATATATTATATAAAATGCGACAGGTACATTTACATCTACTTGAGATAGCAGCTACTTGACGGTCGTCGGTTGTCGGTGGCCATCCCAGCCAAAGAAAATGATACCAGTACATATATTATTTAAAATTCAACAGATACATTTACATCTATACTTGAAATAGCAGCTTCTTGGCGGTCGTCGGTTGTCGGTGGCCATCCCGGCAATAGAAATAGAAAAAAACACACAGACGACCATAGCCAACGCATCAAATAAATCAATAAACTTTTAAACTAGACTGAAGCCCGAACACAGACATAAACTTTCTATATATGAATTACATATAAATATAATAATGTAATATGTATAATGTAAGTGACCTCTTTACATGTTGTATAGCTATATATATATATATATATATATATATATATCCATATATTTTTAAAGATAAAACATATATAGGTATGGATTGGTAGGTGTTTCTGTATATATAAAAGAGCATACTGTTTTGAAGTTGTCTTACATGACGAACTTGCCATTTTATGCTATAAATTATGGGTGAGATTGTGTAGAATAATGTTGGTGCTAACGCTCTAAGTGACAGCTGTGTTCCAACACATAGGAAGATTCAAACTTTGTGATACTGCAAGCCCTTTTTACCTTCCAAAACAGTAGTTTTTCCTGTTTACAACATTTTGCAGAAGGGAGATGACCAAATTCATGCAGTATGTATATATTATCAGCACACTGTGTTGATCTGGTGACGTGTATCTGCTCGAGTTCTCTGAGGCTGCAGGCTGTATCGCACGAGCCCGTAGGGCGAGGGCGATGCGATCAAGCAGCCTCAGAGAACGAGAGCAGATACATGCCACCAGATCAACACAGTGGACTGATAATATATTTATCATATACCTCGTAATTGTGTTGATTTACTGCTACTTATATAGTAATTAAAGGATGGAACTCTTTTAAATAATCATCTGATGTTATTCGGCTCATTATACTATTTTGTAGACAACGAATCCATCCACTATTAAGTAGGTCAGCACGTCAACCGAGACGAATCGATCTAATTTTAAAGTTTGTTGAAATTAAGATTTGAATGAAAGAATAAAGGAAAGAGATGAGTTACGTGTGTTTAACAAATCGATAACCCGATCTTTACAGCAATTGAATTTCGCGGATTTCACTCGGTGAGTACTATGAAAGAAAGCAGCGTCGTCTGTCGACAAGATTAGTCAAACCGCCATTTCATTTTCAGTACGGCCACCGTAGCGCGCAACTTCGTAGTCTGCGTCCTTGTAGGCCCCTACTGTGTGTGTAAACATTTAAATATTGATGTGCTCTTTATTTTTTTGGCTACATGTCGAAATGAGTTTTTAACGAAGAATGATTAGAAGCGCATAACAGCTTTTTGGCAACGTCGCTACTCGGACATTACACAGGGTAATCAAACTAGGCTTATTTCCCTGTCTGGGACTGGGGTCCACGCAACAGGCAGAGATGACGATTTCCTTCCCGACTACCGTCTAGCGCTTTGAGGATCTCCCTTGCATGATATTTATAACCAAAAAGTCTTTAAAGATAACTTTTAAGCGCTGTGCAGCTATATTGAATTTCTGATAGTAACAAGACCTACACTATAAAAAAATTTCCATTCATGTGAAAGTTTTTAGACAATTTTTAGTTAAATTAGAAGAATAAAAAACATCACCCAGTTGGCCTAATATATAATAATTAAACAAGATAAACTATACTTTGTGACTGGTTTATTTGGCTCCACGAATAGTCTAAAAAGTTAATCAACTGTAAACCGGGCAGATCTATCTTGTCAGATTGCAAAATAAGGATTTCAGTTATTAACATTTGCTAGATATGATGAATACAGGCCCATTTTTATGAGTAATTTAGATTTTCCTCTCTCTGAAACAGAAAAGCTATAAAATGTGACTGTGTTTTTTGATAAAAATTATATTTGTAAAATTGAAAAAAAAATCAAATGTCCACAGGTGCTGGACTAAATCATAATATATATTATATTTACAGCTGGCAGTCATCTGCACCCAAAAAAAAGAACTTTTTAAATTGAATATATCCCACAACTCTTACTAATTTATAAATCACAAAAGCCAGTGGTTATGATGCATAAGTATTTTGTAATATTGTCAAGAAAGCTATTTAAACATCACAATATCAGTTAGCTGTAAAGCATTAATGGCATCTATGTATTATATAGGCCTATTACATTAGTTTATTATTTCATTTTCGGCTGACTTTATGACCAGCTACATAGATATAAATTCGATTTACAGATAATAATTTCAGCAAATCCTTGAATGTTAGAAATTGATATACTTAAAATTAAAGGTTTTTGGTATAAAAATTAGGCTTTGTTGTTTGAATTGTATTTACAATTGAAATATTTTTTTTAATTACTTAATTTACTCTCTTTAGAAGTTACAGACTGCATTGCCTTGCATTGGTGATGTTTTTTATTCTTCTAATTTAACTAAAAAATTGTCTAAAAACTTTCACATGAATGTGCATTGCGAATGTGCAGTAAGAACTTTAAAGCGATGCATTAATTAAATTTCATTTATAATTTAATAGAAGATTCTGTTATAATTAAATAGAAGATTCTGTTTTTTTCTGTATTTGTTTCAGTTCGTGAACCAATGTTAATATTTAAACTTTTATTAAACTACATCATGAATGTTGAATGTGGCACCATGTTAGATCCCAGCTGTTATTTATTTGTCAAAAGGTGAAGGTCACGATAGAAAGTAGTCCGGTAGCTACATTCCAAATGTGCACGCGAGGGCAATACGGAAACGGAAAATATGTGTCTGTATTACACTCTGACACTCATAGGTATATGATAAGTATATATTATCAGCACACTGTGTTGATCTGGTGACGTGTATCTGCTCGAGTTCTCTGAGGCTGCAGGCTGTATCGCACGAGCCCGTAGGTATATGATAAAAGTATCTATTTGTACGTACATAGTAACCCTTTTGAATTACAAATTACAATTTTCAAAAATGATACTAATGTTTAACAAATGTTGATGGGATGATGTCAGACCTGCCTCTGTCATTTTTTTTGATAAAACATTGATTTGTTAAAAAGGTTAACCACTATCCCCTAGTTATGGAATGCCAAAGCGGAAAAAATTCAACATTTGCAATTTTACCTTCAGCATCTCGATTTTTTGATCAACAAAACACTATTTTTAAACATTCGTTAAAAATTTTGTCAACGACCATATTTTGTGGCTCAATTCTATGTTATTTTATATTTAAATCGAGTTTATTTCATTCAAGACCCCAAAAAAATCATACCACATGCATCTGAAAAAATAATCCAAAACATTATCATACCGGTACATCAATTTTTACAGCCCGCTTTATAGAGGACTATAATTGACAGTCCCAGTAACACAGCTCGGGGAATGCATTGGTTGTTATAAAAGCTTTACCCAACATTTCGATTCAAATTGTGTCAAACAAGGCTCCTTGTCTCCTGTTAGCTTTGGTCCAATCACTCCTCTGCCTTCAAACAGACATAACCTAAAGTAAAACATAAAGATATAAATAGTTGTCAAACTGCATGTAAGTACCCTAACCATTATATTAAAACCCAAAATTTTCATCTCAACTCAATATCACTTTTTTTCATATCACCGAAGAACATTTCTCTTAATGATAAAAAATTAAGACATCACTACGTCGTCAGTTGTGCCGGTGTCTTGGTCAAGTGTAACTAAATTTAATGTTTCAAAATATTGACACATATATTAAAGAAAAGAACAAATGTGTTAAGTGGCCAATCAGGGAATTGTTTGCAGCAGTTACTATGTTAGCAATATTCTGACGTCGGAATCTACAAAATGACATCAATCAAGCATGACGTGAATCTGTTAACGTTATAATACAAAATGACGTTATAATTTCTTTCGTTACATTTTATGGCAAGATGGCTTAGTTATGACGGAATTTAAAGTACAAATCCTCAGTATAAAATTCACACTTCTACCAACAGAACTCACAGTTTCTCGTCTAGCAGAGACTCAGTTGAGTTTCCACACCACATAATCATCTTTATTTCTTTCATGGCCAGCATTTCTGTCTTACTGTAAAAAGAACAAATTAGGTTATAGATTTCCTGTCCAGTTACTTTCAGATCACCCAGACTCCTAGAGAAAATACATTGATATAACAGGTGATAATAAGTGGCTGTCGCCATCAGGACCCCTCGGGTCTGGGCAAAAGAAAACGAAGATATATTTATTTTCCAGACAATTTGTTGCGAGTGAAAAACTACTCCACATACATGTATCACATTTACAAGGAGGTTTTTGGCTGACGGTCATGTAAGGGGCATAACTCTTGAAAAACACGTCCGAGCGGGTTGATTTTAAATAGGCTTTTTGTACTTGCTGTATTGAACAAATGTATTAAATTTTAAAAATGTGAGTTAAAGACTTTTTTAGACAATGTGTTTACAAGGCTTTTTTACAGCAGCGGTAATGTAAGGGGCATAACTCTTGAAAAAAACATCCGAGCGCGTTGATTTTAAATAGGCTTCTTGTACTTGCTGTATTAAGCAAATGTGTGAAGTTTCAAAGTTGTAAGTTAAAGACTTTTTTAGATAATGTGTTAACAAGGCTTTTGACAGCAGCGGTAATGTAAGGGGCATAACTCTTGAAAAAAACATCCGAGCGCGTTGATTTTAAATAGGCTTCTTGTACTTGCTGTATTAAGCAAATGTGTGAAGTTTCAAAGTTGTAAGTTAAAGACTTTTTTAGATAATGTGTTAACAAGGCTTTTGACAGCAGCGGTAATGTAAGGGGCATAACTCTTGAAAAAAACATCAGAGCGCGTTGATTTTCAATAGGCTTCTTGTACTTGCTGTAATAAACAAATGTGTGAAGTTTCAAAGTTGTAAGTTAAAGACTTTTTTAGAGAATGTGTTTACAAGGCTTTTTACCGCAGCGGCAATGTAAGGGGCATAACTCTTGAAAAAAACATCAGAGCGCGTTGATTTTAAATAGGCTTCTTGTACTTGCTGTAATAAACAAATGTGTGAAGTTTCAAAGTTGTAAGTGAAAGACTTTTTTAGATAATGTGTTAACAAGGCTTTTGACAGCAGCGATAATGTAAGGGGCATAACTCTTGAAAAAAACATCCGAGCGCGTTGATTTTAAATAGGCTTCTTGTACTTGCTGTAATAAACAATGTGTGAAGTTTCAAAGTTGTAAGTGAAAGACTTTTTAAGATAATGTGTTTACAAGGCTTTTTACCGCAGCGGTAATGTAAGGGGCATAACTCTTGAAAAAAACATCAGAGCGCGTTGATTTTCAATAGGCTTCTTGTACTTGCTGTTATAAACAAATGTGTGAAGTTTCAAAGTTGTAAGTTAAAGACTTTTTTAGAGAATGTGTTTACAAGGCTTTTACCGCAGCGGTAATGTAAGGGGCATAACTGTTGAAAAAAACATCAGAGCGCGTTGATTTTAAATAGGCTTCTTGTACTTGCTGTAATAAACAAATGTGTGAAGTTTCAAAGTTGTAAGTGAAAGACTTTTTTAGATAATGTGTTAACAAGGCTTTTGACAGCAGCGGTAATGTAAGGGGCATAACTCTTGAAAAAAACATCCGAGCGCGTTGATTTTAAATAGGCTTCTTGTACTTGCTGTATTGAACAAATGTGTGAAGTTTCAAAGTTGTAAGTTAAAGACTTTTTTAGAGAATGTGTTTACAAGGACCAATGGACAGACAGACAGACGGAGGCAACGACAATACCCTTCGGGCAAATTTTGCCCGAGGGGTAAAAACTGTCAATAACCTGAAAACTAATTCAGAAGAGCCATGTAACAATCGCATTGTAAATAGATTGATTGATTGTTTGGTGTTTTTACGTCTCACTTAAGATCGGTTTATTGGGAGAAAAACAGGCTCTCTGGTCAGAGGAAAACCTGGATATTTGGCAGATACCTTCCATGTTAAAACCCATACAGAACTTTTTCACTTTGCTTTTAGTGAGTAGCCTATAGATAAAAAGAATTTTCTGTAAGAAAACTGTTAGCTTTGGTTCAATCAGAATCCATTCTCCTTCTACAAAATGACATCACCTAAGAAAATATGAAAATATTATTAGTTACGGATATTTTACCCTGGGTAAATGACTCGTTATGACCCTGAGAAACCCCTAGTAAACGGGGAATTGCCACAGATTCAGGTTTCAAACGCTATAGGCCTGTACCAGTTAATTTAATCAGAGTAACGACTTCATCTTGTGTGCAAATTTTGCAGCTTGTCTTAATATTTGTTTTATTGCGCAGATTCTATCTGTGACAAATATATTTTAGCTAAAGCTAATATCTCGATATTTCACACATACATCTACAGTCAAAATGTAGGCTACGAACCTCTGTCAAACAGATCTAGCAGACGAGACCACATACAGAGTTACGTCCCTTGTATACTTAGCAACATTATTGAGCGATTTACGAAAAAATTTGTGTTTCGTTTTTCCATTTGTAGATTTGAATTAGTCAAATTAGATGGAAATACAAACTTGGTACAGTTAATGGAACTTATGTGACTGTAATAGATCCTCATATGACCCGTTTACCAACAGAACTCAGTTTCTCATCTAGCTGTGACTCAGTTGAGTTTCCACACCACATAATCATCTTCATTTCTTTCATGACCAACATTTCTGTCTTACTGTAAAAAGAACAAATTAGGTTGTAGATTTCCCGTCCAGTTACTTTCAGATCATCCAGACTCCTAGAGAAAATATATTGATTAAACAGGTGATAAAAACTGTCAATCACCTGAAAACTAATTCAGAGTAACCATGTAACAATCACATGGTAAATAGATTGATTGGTGTTTCACGCCGCGCTCAAGATTATTTCACTTATATGGCGGCGTTGCCAGTTTTATTGTGGGAGGAAACCGGGCTCTGTGCCCGGAAGAAACGACCTTCCGCTGGTAACTGGCAACCATCCCACATAGGTCGTTCGAGTGAAAACCCAGTCAGAAAATTTTCCAATTTTTGGACTGAGTGGGATTATAACCCGCGACCCATTGGTGGAAGATATCATTGAAAGTACTTGATTGATTGTTTATTGTGGGAGGAAACTAGGCTCTATGCCTGGAGGAAACCCACGACCTACCGGTGGCAACTGGTAACCATCCCACATAGGTGGTGAAAACTCTTTTTGGACTGAGTGGGATTCGAACATGCGACCCATTGGTGGAAATTGAAAGTAGAAATCCAGTTCAATAAGAAGGGGGTGATCACTTTCATTTAATAAGGTACGGTGATCCCGGAGTTAATTCAAAGACTCAAACAGCGCCTTCAAGGTGTCTAAATTCCATTTTAAAATATTTCACAAAACCAAGCACAGAGTTTGACAATATGTTTGACAAAAACTGTGGAAATTGTGTACAGGTAGTATCGATGGAGACATGTAACAGTGCTCTTTGTGTACCTCAGTATTAAATTGACACTAATTCCCACTGACACAAATTTGCACAACTCTCTCAGATGAGTTTCCCATTACATCAGCCGGCACTCATTTCTTTCAATTTCTTTCCTTATTGTTTGTCATTGATACTATCTAAGGTTTCTCTCACAATAACTATAGGGAGAAATTTGTTAACAATGACACACATGTAGACATTAGAAAATCCCTTAAATCTGGGCCTGGTATTGGATCAAAAATACTGATCAGTTGAGGTCATACATGGCTGCTCTATGGATTCAGGATAATCTAAAGATGAATCACTTAATTATAAAAGCAGGAGAACAATTATCTGAAAATCCCTTAAATCTGGGCCTGGTATTAAAGCAAAAATACTTACGAGAAAAATGTGAGATGTACTCGTGTTCACTTCTACATATAAAATAGCTGCAAGTTCAATTAGCCCCAGGATGGTTTTATTTCAGTTTTTCATCTGAAAGATAAATTTTGACATAAATAGACAAAGTATGAAAGAAACAGCCTAGAACATAAAACTTTAGGTTACATAAGCCTTTAATTTATTAAATAGCAGTTTATTTGTATGATTAAGTGAAGGTTTACAACATAAAACCTGCAGGGGTACTTTATTGCCTCAGATAATGGGTTAGAGACTGAGGAAGACAGTAGGAAAATGAAAACACAGTCCCAGAGGTGGAGAGAGGCAGATAAAGAAAGCCAATTAGAACAGGACAGGGACCATAAGTTACTACTGATGGTTGGATAGAGGGCAAGTCATCAAGAGACTCATTTTACATTTAGGTTTTCATTTTGTTACTAAAAATGCGTATTGTTTTAATTCTTGACATCCTTTATAATAAACATACTTACATGTAACCCTCGCTACCAGATGAGAAACTGTTTGTGAGTTCTGTTGGTAGAAGTGTAAATTTAATACTGAGGTATGTGACACTAACACCCCCTTCATATAAATCTATTGGGTGAAAGTGTGGCCAGTGATGACTGGATTTGTACTTTCAGTGATAACCAACCCATCTTGACAAACATTAAATTAGTGATGATATTTTGGGGGTTTAATTGAATGATTTTGTTTATATCTTTATGTTTTAGGCGATGTATGTTTGGGAGACAGAGAAGTATGGATTCTGCTTGAACTAAATCTAACAGTTTTCTTACAGAAGAGAATTGATAGAATACAGTTAATGGATAAGGGGAGGTAACCAGTAACTTACTGCATTCACATTCTTTTCAACTCCTCATAAGCCAGAGTATATCCATTCACACATGGACATGGTCTGTCAGCACCATGGTGGCTCAGTCATTCGACATAAGCCAGCGATGGACACGAGATTTAAATCTAAAAAAGTCTTTAAAAAAAAATTAAAAAAAACATTTTAATGTGTTTTACTATGTGACATGTGCCCATTTTCCTCCACAACTAAAGCGAGACGTAAAATATCAAACAATCATAAAGAAATCAAATTACATGCACAATCATGACCTATAGAGGTAATTGACCGGGTAAAGCTCTTCTTTAAAAAAACAATAAAAAACAAAATACTCGTCCATGACAAAGAGGCGTAATTCCATTTTAGACACAAGACTGCTATTAAGAAAAAGCAGTTCAAATGCCCTGTGCCTGGCTGTGACGGAAAGGTAACTCAGCTGAAACGACATCTCCAAAGATGCCACAAAAAACTGCTTCCTGGAGATATCGTTGTCTTGCTCAGGAAAAGTCAGGCGCCGGGGGGATTAAAAAAAAGAACCCGGGTGTCAAGACGATGTCCAATCTCCAACTGCAAATCTGTCACTCAAAGGCTTGATATCCACCTTGTGCTGGTAAGTGAAAATTGTCAATATACCATAATGTTTTTGATTAGATATTTTTTCTTCTTTTATTCTAAATCTATTGTTTGTTTTTTTTGTCCTTTCAGACTCACAAGGTGGTCAGTCGGAATACAATTACCACGTATTGGGCATCACCAGATTGCCATCAGTACCAACACCCGTGAGTCCTGTTGGTCTTCTCGACAAGTATGCCAATTTCCTTGCAGGCAGGGCAGGGGGAAGGAGACGTAAACCGGACACGATACAGTTGACCTTATCTGGCCTAAAAGTCCTCTTGGCAGATGTGGTCAATCAAGTGGGTGAGGTGGAAATTGGAGAAATTTATAGGCTTCACACATTAGGGAACGAGGGAGAGTTTCTGACCACAACTATTACAGAGAAATTGTAAGAATACATTACTTCCCATTTCATACATTCTTCTTCAGTTGATTAATGTTAACAGATATAATCTCCAATGTTTTATTTTGCAGATATTCGGCAGACTCACTGGTAGTGTATATCAGCTACCTAATTGGATGTTTGAAATGGGCGAGGGCGGAGGTAGAAGAAGCCCCTCCCAGCATTGACAGACTCATCCATCTGGCTAATAATTGGAAAAAATCGTTTTGGCCGGGGCAAAACGAACAACGCATCCTGGCTGAGAGATCAGAGAGTCTCATTCAGCCCTGGATGGTGCTTGAGTTTAAAACCTCTCCAGTCGTAAAAGTGGTAAGAATTTTAAGAATGCATTTATTAGAATTTATGTTATAAATTGAAGAGGTCTATTTTTTATTCAACCAGGATTTTACATTACTATTCTTCATTTTTTTAGATAACAGATAGACTAATGAATGATGAACACGCACACTGGACCATGGCACAGGTCTATGAGGCGAGAAATACCCTCATAGTGCTTGTCCTCATAGACCAGATGAAGAGGTCCGGTGACGTGGCACACCTTGGGTTAGAGGAAATAAACCAAGAAGAGACCAGGTGCCAGATTGTGGTAGAGGAGGGAGGGACATATCCGGTAGACCACGTTATTGAAGTCAGTTTTAACATTAATGTTTCCTCTAAATCAATGTAAAACATCGATATTGTCGTACAGTTTCAAAGTTGACTTATTTGTTTACAAAAGTTTTGATGATTTTCAGATTTTAAAGCACAAGACGGTATCCACTGGCAAGAGGTCGAATATAGACCTTAAAGGCGATTTGTTTGTCCTCTGTCAGCGGTACCGAGACCGTCTTCGTCCATATCTGGTGGAGGGGGAAGAAGATTGCTGCATGCTCTTCACCACCAAATCAGGCGGGGAGCTAAAGCCTTCCCTGATATCCAAGTGCATACATAGGGGCTGGGACCTCTATTGGGGCTGGGATCTGCACTTACCGCGGTAAGTCTTCTAGTGTCCTCTTATGCCCCTTATTTTATTATTCAAATATTTCAAAAAACTTAAGTTAACTTTCTTTTTAAATTTTCTAGATCCTTGATGAAGACTGTTCGTCAACCACAAAGGAGATGCTGGCGGAGCACATGGCCCATGACCCTCGAACTCAAAAGAGATACTACGACAAGCGTGCCGGGACCAAATCTACATGTACAATGTGGGCCACTGATAAGTTCCGCGAAATCGTGTCGACAAAAGGTCGAAAGGTATGGATAGCTTGTAAGTTGCAAAATATGCATGTGAAATCAGCGTTTGCGTCATGCTTATTTATACGCCGGGCTTGAGAAGCGGGCTGTATTATGGTATCATCTCCGTCCGTCCGGCAGTCATGTTCTACAAAGTACAACTACAAAGAACTTAAAAATACGGAGTTGATATGACTAATAGAAAACAATAATACATTTAAGTTAATAAAGAAGGTACAATAATAACCTGTCTAAAACCAGAGTCACAGTGTCCTTACAAGGGGCTTATAATGAAGCTATCACTTCAAACAACACCCATTTAATGGCCCACAATTTTATAGTGAAGTAAATGTCTATTTAAAGCACAGGTTAATTAGCTAAAGCTTACTTAAACTCGTCCACAAAAGGGGTTTTTGAAATAAATACCAATAAGTGTAAATTTCCTATTGAACTAGAACAAAATCAATGATATTTCATTAGTTAGGAAGTGGAATCAAACGTTTATCTTGTTAAACTGATGTCTTTAAGCCTTGTCATGAGTGTTTACGATTGATTTATTTATGATTGATTGATTGATATTTTATGTCTCATTTAAAGTTGGTTTAGTTGGAGAGGAAAGTGGGATCTCTGATCAGAGGAAAACCTGGAACTTCTTCAGGTATCTTCCACATACGCTCATATAGTAAAAACACATTTACAGGGGGTTTTGGACTGAGATTCAAACCTCGCAACCATCACTGGAAGGCTTGTGTCAAGTGAATTAATGTCAGTCTACCGATTGAGCCACCATGGTGCTGACAGACCATGTCTGTGTGTGAATGTTTATATTAAGGCTTGTGAGTAGATGAAAAGAAAGTCAATGAAGTCATTACAAGGCACTGGTTACCTCCCCTTATCCATGAACTGTATTCTATCAATTCTCTTCTCCAATAAAACTGTTAGCTTTGGTTTAATAAGAATCCATTCCTCTGCCTCCCAAACAGACAAAATCTAAACTAAAACATAAAGAAAAGATAGTTGTTAAACAAATTAGCATAATCATTATATGAAAGCCCTAAAATATCATCACAATTCAATGTTTAAATAAAACTTGAAACCATTTCACTTATATATCAACACAACTTGGATATCATTGAAAGTACATTGATTGACTGATTGTTTGGTGTTTTACGCCGCGCTCAAGATTATTTCACTTATATGGCGGTGTTGCCAGTTTCATTGTGGGAGGAAATCCGACTCTATGCCCAGAGGAAACCCCCGACCTACCAGTGGTAACTGGCAACCATCCCACATAGGTCGTTCGAATGAAAACTCAGTCAGAACCTTTTTCCAATTTTTTTTTTGGACCGAGTGGGATTCAAACCCACGACCTATTGGTGGAAATTGAAAGTACAAATCCAGTTCAATAAGAAGGGGGTCTTCAGGTTCATTTAATAAGGTACGGTCATCCCTGAGTTAATTAAAAAACTCAAGCAACACCTTTAAGGTGTTTAAATTCCATTTCCACACAACCAAGCACCGAGGGGTAATATGTTTGACAAAAACTGTGGAAATTTTGTATAAGTAGAATCAATTGAGACATGTAACAGTGCTCTTTGTAATACCTGAGTTAATTCAAAGACTCAAACAGCGCCTCCCATTTTAAAATATTTAACAAAACCAAGCACAGAGAGGTAATTTGTTTGACAAAAACTGTGGACATTTTGTACAGGTAGTATCAATGGAGACATGTAACAGTGCTCTTTGTGTACCTCAGTATTAAATTGACACTAATTCCCACTGACACAAATTTGCACAACTCTCTCAGATGAGTTTCCCATTACATCATTGTTTTCATTTCTTTCATGTCCAGCATTCTGTCTTTTAATGTGAAACAAACAAATTAGGTTGCATACTTGACGTCCAGTTTATTTTGGATCATTTTCTAGAGATCATGCATTGATATAACAGGTGATAAAAACTGTCAATCATCTGAAAACTAATTCAGAAAGATGATGTATGGATCATGTGTTAAACAGCTGACACTTCTTTCCTTATTGTTTGTCATTGATACTATCTAAGGTTTCTCTCACAATAACTATAGGGAGAAATTTGGTAACAATGACATACATGTAGACATTGGAAAATCCCTTAAATCTGGGCCTGGCATTGGATCAAAAATACTTACAAGAAAAATGTGAGATGTACTAGCAATCCCTTCTACATATAAAATAGCTGCAAGTCCAATTTGCCGCAGGATGGTTTTATTTCAGTTTTTCATCTGAAAGATACTTTTTGACATATATAAACATAGTATAGAAACAACAGCCAAGAACATAAGCCTTTAGTTTACTAAATATCAGTTTATTTGTATGATGAAGTGAAGTTTTACAACACACTCAAGGTTATTTCACTAAAACCTGCAGGGGTACTTTATTGCCTCGGATAATGGGTCAGAGACTGAGGCAGACAGTAGGAAAAGAAAAACACAGTCGTAGAGGCAGAGACAGGCAGATAAAGAAAGCCAATTAGAACAGGACAGGGACCATAAGTTAAAGCTGACAGCTGATGGTTGGACAGAGGGCAAGTCATCAAGAGACTCATTTTACATTTAGTTTTTCATTTGTTACTCAGAAAAAATGCGTATTGTTTTAATTCTTGACATCCTTTATAATAAACATACTTACATGTAACCCTCGCTGCTAGATGAGAAACTGTTTGTGAGTTCTGTTGGTAGAAGTGTAAATTTAATATGAGGTATGTGACACTTACACCCCCTTCCTATAAATCTATTGGGTGAATGTTAGGCCAGTGATGACTGGATTTGTACTTTCAGTGATAACCAACCCATCTTGACAAACATTAAATTAGTGATGATATTTTGGGGGTTTAATTGAATGATTTTGTTTATATCTTTATGTTTTAGGCGATGTCTGTTTGGGAGACAGAGGAGAATGGATTCTGCTTGAACTAAATCTAACAGTTTTCTTACAGAAGAGGATTGCTGGAATACAGTTAATGGATAAGGGGAGGTAACCAGTAACTTACTGTATTGACATTCTTTTCAACTACTCATAAGCCAGAGTATATCCATTCACACATGGACATGGTCTGTCAGCACCATGGTGGCTCAGTCGTTCGACATAAGCCAGCGATGGACACGAGATTTAAATCTAAAAAAGTCTTTAAAAAAAAATTAAAAAAACCTTTTAACATGTTTTACTATGTGACATGTCCCGTTTAGAGAGCCCATTTTCCTCCACAACTAAAGCGAGACGTAAAATATCAAACAATCATTAAGAAATCAAATTGCATGCACAATCATGACCTATAGAGGTAATTGACCGGGTAAAGCTCTTCTTTAAAAAAACAATAAAAAACAAAATACTTGTCCATGACAAAGAGGTGTAATTCCATTTTAGATACAAGACTGCTATTAAGAAAAAGCAGTTCAAAGACCCTGTGCCTGGCTGTGACGGAAAGGTAACTCAGCTGAAACGACATCTCCAAAGATGTCACAAAAAACTGCTTCCTGGAGATATCGTTGTCTTGCTCGGGAAAAGTCAGGCGCCGGGGGGATTAAAAAAAAGAACCCGAGTGTCGAGACGATGTCCAATCTCCAACTGCAAATCTGTCACTCAAAGGCTTGATATCCACCTTGTGCTGGTAAGTGAAAACTGTTTTTTTTTTTGTCCTTTCAGACTCACAAGGTGGTAAAGCAGTCGGAATACTATTAACATCTATTAGGCATCATTTATATTAGCTACCTAATTGGATTTTTGAAATGGGCGAGGGCGGAGGTAGATGAAGCCCCTCCCAGCATTGACAGACTCATCCATCTGGCTCATAATTGGAAAAAATCGTTTCGGCCAAAGCAAAACGAACAACGAATCCAGGCTGAGAGATCAGAGAGTCTTATTCAGCCCTGGATGGTGCTTGAGTTTAAAACCTCTCCAGTCGTAAAAGTGGTAAGACTTTTAAGAATGTATTTATTAGAATTTATGTTATAAATTGAAGAGGTCTATTTTTTATTCAACCAGGAATTTACATTGCTATTCTTCATTTTTTAGATAACAGATAGACAAATGAATGATGAACACGCACACTGGACCATGGCACAGGTCTATGAGGTGAGAAATACCCTCATAGTGCTTGTCCTCATAGACCAGATGAAGAGGTCCGGCGACATGGCACACCTTGGGCTAGAGGAAATCAACCAAGAAGAGACCAGGTGCGAGATCGTGGTAGAGGAGGGAGGGACATATCCGATAGACCACGTTATTGTAGTAAGTTTTAACATTAATGTTCCCTCTAAATCAATGTAAAACATCGATATTGTCGTACAGTTTCAAAGTTGACTTATTTTTTGATGATTTTCAGATTTGAAAGCACAAGACAGTATCCGCTGGCAAGAGGTCGAATATAAACCTTAAAGGTGATTTGTTTGTCCTCTGTCAGCGATACCGAGACCATCTTCGTCCATATGTGGTGGAAGGGGAAGAAGATTGCGGCATGCTCTTCACCACCAAATCCGGCGGGGAGCTAAAGCCTTCCCTGATATCCAAGTGCATACATAGGGGCTGTGACCTCTATTGGCAAAAATCAGGAAAGGAAGTTCCCTCTTTAACAGCATGCAGAAATCGGAAGATCCATGAATGAGAGCCTCGTCCATGACAAAGAGGCGTAATTCCATTTTAGACACAAGACTGATATTAAGAAAAGGCAGTTCACATGCCCTGTGCCTGGCTGTGACGGAAAGGTAACTCAGCTGAAACGACATCTCCAAAGATGCCACAAAAAACTGCTTCCTGGAGATATCATTGTCTTGCTCGGTAAAAGTCAGGCGCCGGGGGGGATTCAAAAAAAGAACCCGAGTGTCGAGACGATGTCCAATCTCCAACTGCAAATCTGTCACTCAAAGGCTTGATATCCACCTTGTGCTGGTAAGTGAAAACTGTCAATATACCATAATGTTTTTGATTAGATGTTTCTTCTTTTATTCTAAATCTATTGTTTTTTGTCCTTTCAGACTCACAAGGTGGTAAAATAGTCGGAGTATTACTATCACCTCTTGGGCATCGCCAGAGTGGCATCAGTGACAACACCCGTCGGTCCTGTTGGTCTTCTCGACAAGTATGCAAATTTCCTTGCAGGCAGGGCTGGGGGGAGAAGACGTAAGCCGGCCACCATACAGTCCACCTTATCTGGCCTAAAAGTCCTCTTGGCGAATGTTATCAACCAAGCGGGTGAAGTGGAAATTGAAGAAATCTATAGGCTTCATACATTAGGGAACGAGGGAGAGTTTCTTACCACATGTATTACCGAGAAAATGTAAGAATGCATTACTTCCCATTTCATACATTCTTCTTCAGTTGATTAATGTTAACAGCTATAATCTCCAATGTTTTTGTATTTTGTAGATACTTGGACGACTCACTGGTAGTGTATATCAGCTACCTGATAAGGTTTTTGAAATGGGCGAGGGCGGAGGTTGAAGAAGCCCCTCCCAGCATAGACAGGCTTATCCATCTAGCCAATAATTGGAAAAAGATCCTTTCGCCCAGAGCAAAACGAACAGTGAATCCTGATTGAGATATCGGAGAGTCTCATCCAACCCTGGATGGTGCTGGAGTTTAAAACCTCTCCAGCCGTAAAAGTAGTAAGAATTTTAAGAATGTATTTATTAGAATTTATGTTATAAATCGAAAAGGTCTATTTTTTATTCAACCAGGATTTTACATTGCTATTCTTCATTTTTTTAGATAACAGATAGACAAATGAATGATGAACACGCACACTGGACCATGGCACAGGTCTATGAGGTGAGAAATACCCTCATAGTGCTTGTCCTCATAGACCAGATGAAGAGGTCCGGCGACATGGCACACCTTGGGTTAGAGGAAATCAACCAAGAAGAGACCAGGTGCCAGATCGTGGTAGAGGAGGGAGGGACATATCCGGTAGACCACGTTATTGAAGTAATTTTTAACATTAATGTTCCCTCTAAATGAATGTAAAACATCGATATTGTCGTACAGTTTCAAAGTTGACTTGTTTGTTTACAAAAGTTTTGATGATTTTCAGATTTTAAAGCACAAGACGGTATCTGCTGGCAAGAGGTCGAATATAAACCTTAAAGGCGATTTGTTTGTCCTCTGTCAGCGGTACTGAGACCGTCTTCGTCCATATCTGGTGGAAGGGGAAGAAGATTGCTGCATGCTCTTCACCACCAAATCAGGCGGGGAGCTAAAGCCTTCCCTGATATCCAAGTGCATACATAGGGGCTGGGACCTCTATTGGCAAAAATCAGGAAAGGAAGTTCCCTCTTTAACAGCATGCCGAAATCGGAAATCTGCAGTTACCGCGGTCTTCTAGTGTCCTCTTATGCCCCTTATTTTATTATTCAAATATTTCAAAAAACTTAAGTTAACTTTTTAAAAAATTTTCTAGATCCTTGATGAAGACTGTTCGTCAACCGCAAAGGAGATGCTGGCGGAGCACATGGCCCATGACCCTCGAACTTAAAAGAGATACTACGACAAAAGTGAAGGGAACAAATCTACAATTTACAGTTCCGCGAAATCGTGTGGACAAAAGGTAGAAATGTATGGATAGCTTGTAAGTTGCAAAATATGCATGTGAAATCAGCGTTTGCGTCATGCTTATTTATACGCCGGGCTTGAGAAGCGGGCTGTATTATGGTATCATCTCCGTCCGTCCGGCAGTCATGTTCTACAAAGTACAACTACAAAGAACTTAAAAATACTGAGTTGATATGACTAATAGAAAACAATAATACATTTAAGTTAATAAAGAAGGTACAATAATAACCTGTCTAAAACAAGAGTCACAGTGTCCTTACAAGGGGCTTATAATGAAGCTATCACTTCAAACAACACTCATTTAATGCCCACAATTTTAGAGTGAAGTAAATGTCTATTTAAAGCACAAGTTAATTAGCTAAAGCTTACTTAAACTCGTCCACAAAAGAGGTTTTTTAAATGAACACCAATAAGTGTAAATTTCCTATTGAAATAGAACAAAACCAATGATATTTCATTAGTTAGGAAGTGGAATCAAACGTTTATCTTGTTAAACTGATGTCTTTAAGCCTTGTCATGTGTGTTTACGATTGATTTATTTATGATTGATTGATTGATATTTTATGTCTCATTTAAAGTTGGTTTGGTTGGAGAGGAAAGTGGTATCTCTGATCAGAGGAAAACCTGGAACTTCTTCAGGTATCTTCCACATACGCTCATATAGTAAAAACACATTTACAGGGGGTTTTGGACTGAGATTCAAACCTCGCAATCATCGATGGAAGGCTCGTGTCAAGTGAATTAATGTCAGTCAACCGATTGAGCCACCATGGTGCTGACAGACCATGTCTGTGTGTGAATGTTTATATTAAGGCTTGTGAGTAGATGGAAAGAAAGTCAATGAAGTCATTACAAGGTACTGGTTACCTCCCCTTATCCATGAACTGTATTCTATCAATTCTCTTCTCCAATAAAACTGTTAGCTTTGGTTTAATAAGAATCCAATCCTCTGTCTCCCAAACAGACAAAGTATAAACTAAAACATAAAGAAAAGATATAAATAGTTGTTAAACAAATTAGCATAACCTATGAAAGCTTCACAATATCCTCACAATTCAATGTTTATGTCAGTTTTGTTGGTTTTAAATAAAACTTAACACCGTTTCAATTATATGGCAACACAACTTGGATATCATTGAAAGTACATTGATCGACTGATTGTTTGGTGTTTTACGCCGCGCTCAAGATTGTTTCACTTACATGGCGGCGTTGCCAGATTTATTGTTGGAGGAAACAGGACTCTATGCCCAGAGGAAACACACGACCTACCGGTGGTAACTGGCAACCATCCCACATAGGTCGTTCGAATGAAAAACCCAGTCAGAAAATTTTCCATTTTTTTGACTGAGTGGGATTCAAACCCATTGGTGGAAGGCTATTCGGATTGAGCGTCCAACGCTCTACCTACTGAGCCACGGAGGCCCCCCCCCCCCCCCCCATTTATGGAAATTGAAAGTACAAATCCAGTTCAATAAGAAGGGGGTGATCACATTCATTTAATAAGGTACGGTGATCCCTGAATTAATTCAAAAACTCAAGCAACACCTTTAAGGTGTCTAAATTCAATTTTCACAAAACCGAGCACACAGGGGTAATATGTTTGACAAAAACTGTGGTCATTTTGTACAGGTAGTATCAATGGAGACATGTAACAGTGCTTTTTGTGTACCTCAGTATTAAATTGACACTAATTCCCACTGACACAAATTTGCACAACTCTCTCAGATGAGTTTCCCATTACATCATTGTTTTCATTTCTTTCATGTCCAGCATTCTGTCTTTTAATGTGAAACAAACAAATTAGGTTGTACACTTGACGTCCAGTTTATTTTGATCATCTCCTAGAGATCATGCATTGATGTACAAGGGTGATGTCAATCATCTGAAAACTAATTCAGAAAGACGATGTATGGATCATGTGTTAAACAGCCGGCACTCATTTCTTTCCTTATTGTTTGTCATTGATACTATCTAAGGTTTCTCTCACAATAACTATAGGGAGAAATTTGTTAACAATGACACACATGTAGACATTGGAAAATCCCTTAAATCTGGGAGGATCAAAAATACTTACAAGACAAATGTGAGATGTACTTGTGTTCACTTCTACATATAAAATAGCTGCAAGTCCAATTTGCCGCAGGATGGTTTTATTTCAGTTTTTCATCTGAAAGATACTTTTTGACATATATAAACATAGTATAGTTAGTTTACTAAATATCAGTTTATTTGTATGATTAAGTGAAGCTTTACAACACACTCAAGGTTATTTCACTAAAACCTGCAGGGGTACTTTATTGCCTCGGATAATGGGTCAGAGACTGAGGCAGACAGTAGGAAAAGGAAAACACAGTCGTAGAGGCAGAGACAGGCAGATAAAGAAAGCCAATTAGAACAGGACAGGGACCATAAGTTAAAGCTGACAGCTGATGGTTGGACAGAGGGCAAGTCATCAAGAGACTCATTTTACATTTAGTTTTTCATTTGTTACTCAGAAAAAATGCGTATTGTTTTAATTCTTGACATCCTTTATAATAAACATACTTACATGTAACCCTCGCTGCTAGATGAGAAACTGTTTGTGAGTTCTGTTGGTAGAAGTGTAAATTTAATATGAGGTATGTGACACTTACACCCCCTTCCTATAAATCTATTGGGTGAATGTTAGGCCAGTGATGACTGGATTTGTACTTTCAGTGATAACCAACCCATCTTGACAAACATTAAATTAGTGATGATATTTTGGGGGTTTAATTGAATGATTTTGTTTATATCTTTATGTTTTAGGCGATGTATGTTTGGGAGGCAGAGAAGTATGGATTCTGCTTGAACTAAATCTAACAGTTTTCTTACAGAAGAGGATTGCTGGAATACAGTTAATGGATAAGGGGAGGTAACCAGTAACTTACTGTATTGACATTCTTTTCAACTCCTCATAAGCCAGAGTATATCCATTCACACATGGACATGGTCTGTCAGCACCATGGTGGCTCAGTCGTTCCACATAAGCCAGCGATGGACACAAGATTTAAATCTAAAAAAGTCTTTAAAAAATATGAAAAAAAAACTTTTAACGTGTTTTACTATGTGACATGTCCCGTTTAGAGAGCCCATTTTCCTCCACAACTAAAGCGAGACGTAAAATATCAAACAATCATAAAGAAATCAAATTACATGCACAATCATGACCTATAGAGGTAACTGACCGGGTAAAGCTCTTCTTAAAAAAAACCAATAAAAAACAAAATACTCCTCCATGACAAAGAGGCGTAATTCCATTTTAGACACAAGACTGCTATTAAGAAAAAGCAGTTCAAATGCCCTGTGCCTGGCTGTGACGGAAAGGTAACTCAGCTGAAACGACATCTCCAAAGATGCCACAAAAAACTGCTTCCTGGAGATATCGTTGTCTTGCTCGGGAAAAGTCAGGCGCCGGGGGGATTAAAAAAAAGAACCCGAGCGTCGAGACGATGTCCAATCTCCAACTGCAAATCTGTCACTCAAAGGCTTGATATCCACCTTGTGCTGGTAAGTGAAAACTGTCAATATACCATAATGTTTTTGATTAAATATTTTTTCTTTTTTTATTCTAAATCTATACTCACAAGGTGGTAAAGCAGTCGGAATACTATTACCACGTATTGGGCATCGCCAGATTGGCATCAGTACCAACACCCGTGAGTCCTGTCAGTCTTCTCCACAAGTATGCCAATTTCCTTGCAGGCAGGTTAGAGGGAAGGAGGCGTAAACCAGCCACGATACAGTCCACCTTATCTGGCCTAAAAGTCCTCTTGGCAGATGTGGTCAATCAAGCAGGTGAGGTGGAAATTGGAGAAATCTATAGGCTCCATACATTAAGGAACGAGGGAGAGTTTTTGACCACAGCTATTACAGAGAAATTGTTAGAATACATTACTTCCCATTTCATACATTCTTCTTCAGTTGATTAATGTTAACAGATATAATCTCCAATGTTTTTTTTATTTTGCAGATATTCGGCCGACTCACTGGTAGTGTATATCAGCTACCTGATAGGGTTTTTGAAATGGGCGAGGGCGGAGGTTGAAGAAGCCCCTCCCAGCATAGACAGGCTTATCCATCTAGCCAATAATTGGAAAAGATCCTTTCGCCCAGAGCAAAACGAACAGCGAATCCTGGCTGAGCGATCGGAGAGTCTTATTCAGCCCTGGATGGTGCTGGAGTTTAAAACCTCTCCAGTCGTAAAAGTGGTAAGACTTTTAAGAATGTATTTATTAGAATTTATGTTATAAATTGAAGAGGTCTATTTTTTATTCAACCAGGAATTTACATTGCTATTCTTCATTTTTTAGATAACAGATAGACAAATGAATGATGAACACGCACACTGGACCATGGCACAGGTCTATGAGGCGAGAAATACCCTCATAGTTCTTGTCCTCATAGACCAGATGAAGAGGTCCGGCGACATGGCACACCTTGGGCTAGAAGAAATCAACCAAGAAGAGACCAGGTGCCAGATCGTGGTAGAGGAAGGAGGGACCTATCCAGTTGACCACGTTACTGAAGTCAGTTTTAACATTAATGTTCCCTCTAAATCAATGTAAAACATCGATATTGCCGTACAGTTTCAAAGTTGACTTGTTTGTTTACAAAAGTTTTGATGATTTTCAGATTTTAAAGCACAAGATGGTATCTACTGGTAAGAGGTCGAATATAAACCTTAAAGGCGATTTGTTTGTCCTCTGTCAGCGGTACGGAGACCATCTTCGTCCATATCTGGTGGAAGGGGAAGAAGATTGCGGCATGCTCTTCACCACCAAATCCGGCGGGGAGCTAAAGCCTTCCCTGATATCCAAGTGCATACATAGGGGCTGTGACCTCTATTGGCAAAAATCAGGGAAGGAAGTTCCCTCTTTAACAGCATGCAGAAATCGGAAATCTGCAGTTACCGCGGTAAGTCTTCTAGTGTCCTCTTATGCCCCTTATTTTATTATTCAAATATTTAAAAAAACTTTTTTCTAGATCCTTGATGAAGACTGTTCGTCAACCGCAAAGGAGATGCTGGCGGAGCACATGGCCCATGACCCTCAAACTCAAAAGAGATACTACGACAAGCGTGCGGGGACCAAATCTACAATGTGGGCCACTGATAAGTTCCGCGAAATCGTGTGGACAAAAGGTAGAAATGTATGGATAGCTTGTAAGTTGCAAAATATGCATGTGAAATCAGCGTTTGCGTCATGCTTTTTTTATACGACTGGCTTGAAAAGTAGGCTGTATTATGGTATCAACTCCGTCAGTCCGGCAGTCATATTCTACAAAGTACAAGACACACGGAATGGGCCGCTGAATCTCAGTAGTCAGTTGTCCATCTACCCCATATGGAAATTGGATGAAACCGCCTCTTCTTTTGAGCGTGGTATAAAAAATCGGCCAATCTATATACTCCCTATGATATTTTTCATGAAATGACCAGAGGAACAAGGAGAAAGGAAACATTACCACAGCAATCGTCGGACTGAAGTTATGTAAAAGCGATAATTTCAGACGGCAGAAGATCCATGAAGGAGAGCCTCGTTTTCAAGTACACTGTGTTGTCAATATAAAGCGTAAGTCACGGATAAGGTGATATAGAAAACAACCCATTTAGATTTTTGTACAATTTTTGTCTTTGGACAGAGTGAAATTTAAACCCCCATATGAGAAACTGTTAGTCAACCGGTGAGAACTAAAAAATACTGAGTTGATATGACTAATAAAAAACTATAATACATTTAAGTTAATAAAGAAGGTACAATAATAACCTGTTTAAAACAAGAGTCACAGTGTCCGTACAAGGGGCTTATAATGAAGCTATCACTTAAAATATCAACCAAAGTTGGTTTAGTTGGAGAGGAAAGTGGGATCTCTGATCAGAGGAAAACCTGGAACTTCTTCAGGTATCTTCCACATACGCTCATATAGTAAAAACACATTTACAGGGGGTTTTGGACTGAGATTCAAACCTCGCAACCATCGCTGGGAGGCTTGTGTCAAGTCAATTAATGTCAGTCAACCGATTGAGCCACCATGGTGCTGACAGACCATGTCTGTGTGTGAATGTTTATATTAAGGCTTGTGAGTAGATGAAAAGAAAGTCAATGAAGCCATTACAAGGTACTGGTTACCTCCCCTTATCCATGAACTGTATTCTATCAATTCTCCTCTCCAATAAAACTGTTAGCTTTGGTTTAATAAGAATCCACTCCTCTGCCTCCCAAACAGACAAAATCTAAACTAAAACATAAAGAAAAGATATAAACAGTTGTTAAACAAATTAGCATAACCATTATATGAAAGCTCCAAAATATCATCACAATTCAATGTTTATGTCAGTTTTGTTGATTTTAAATAAAACTAAACACCATTTCCCTTATATAGCAAGACAACTTTGATATTATTGAAAGTACAAATCCAGTTCAATAAGAAGGGGGTCTTCACGTTCATTTAATAAGGTACGGTGATACCTGAGTTAATTCAAAGACTCAAACAGTGCCTTCAAGGTGTCTAAATTCTATTTTAAAATATTTCACAAAACCAAGCACAGAGCGGTAAAATTTTGTACAGGTAGTATCAATGGAGACATGTAAGAGTGCTCTTTGTGTACCTCAGTATTAAATTGACACTAATTCCCACTGACACAAATTTGCACTACTCTCTCATATGAGTTTCCCATTACATCATTGTTTTCATTTCTTTCATGTCCAGCATTCTGTCTTTTAATGTGAAACAAACAAATTAGGTTGCATACTTGACGTCCAGTTTATTTTGGATCATTTTCTAGAGATCATACTTTGATATAACAGGTGATAATAAGTGGCTGTCGCCATCAGGACCCCTCGGGTCTGGGCCAAAGAAACCAAAGATATATTTATTTTCCAGACAATTTGTTGCGAGTTAAAAATTACTCCACATACATGCATCACATTTACAAGGAGGTTTTTAGCTGACAGTGATGTAAGGGGCATAACTCTTGAAAAAAACATCCCAGCGCGTCGATTTTAAATAGGCTTCTTGTACTTGCTGTATTAAACAAATGTGTGAAGTTTCAAAGTTGTAAGTTAAAGACTTTTTTAGATAATGTGTTTACAAGGCTTTTTATAGCAGGGGTAATGTAAGGGGCATAACTCTAGAAAAAAAACAAATGAGCGCGTTGATTTTCAATAGGCTTCTTGCACCTGGTGTATTAAACAAATGGGTGAAGTTTCAAAGTTGTAAGTTGAAGACTTTTGTAGATAATGGGTTTACAAGGCTTTTTACAGCAGCGGTAATGTAAGGGGCATAACTCTTGAAAAAAACATCCGAGCGCGTTGATTTTCAATAGGCTTCTTGTACTTGCTGTATTAAACAAATGTGTGAAGTATCAAAGTTGTAAGTTGAAGACTTTTTTAGATAATGTGTTTACAAGGCTTTTTATAGCAGCGGTAATGTAAGGGGCATAACTCTTCAAAAAAACATCCGAGCGCGTTGATTTTAAATAGGCTTCTTGTACTTGCTGTATTAAACAAATGTGTGAAGTATCAAAGTTGTAAGTTGAAGACTTTTTTAGATAATGTGTTTACAAGGCTTTTTATAGCAGCGGTAATGTAAGGGGCATAACTCTTCAAAAAAACATCAGAGCGCGTTGATTTTAAATAGGCTTCTTGTACTTGCTGTATTTAACAAATGTGTGAAGTTTCAAAGTTGTAAGTTAAAGACTTTTTTAGATAATGTGTTTACAAGGCTTTTTATAGCAGGGGTAATGTAAGGGGCATAACTCTAGAAAAAAAACATCCGAGCGCGTTGATTTTCAATAGGCTTCTTGCACCTGGTGTATTAAACAAATGGGTGAAGTTTCAAAGTTGTAAGTTGAAGACTTTTGTAGATAATGGGTTTACAAGGCTTTTTACAGCAGCGGTAATGTAAGGGGCATAACTCTTGAAAAAAACATCTGAGCGCGTTGATTTTCAATAGGCTTCTTGTACTTGCTGTATTAAACAAATGTGTGAATTATCAAAGTTGTAAGTTGAAGACTTTTTTAGATAATGTGTTTACAAGGCTTTTTATAGCAGCGGTAATGTAAGAGGCAGAACTCTTCAAAAAAACATCCGAGCGCGTTGATTTTAAATAGGCTTCTTGTACTTGCTGTATTAAACAAATGTGTGAAGTATCAAAGTTGTAAGTTGAAGACTTTTTTAGATATTGTGTTTACAAGGCTTTTTATAGCAGCGGTAATGTAAGGGGCATAACTCTTCAAAAAAACATCAGAGCGCGTTGATTTTAAATAGGCTTCTTGTACTTGCTGTATTTAACAAATGTGTGAAGTTTCAAAGTTGTAAGTAAAAGACTTTTTTAGATAATGTGTAGTGCTGAAACGAATACTCGAATATTCGCGAGCGAATACTAAATCGTTAATATTCGAATACTGATTTACTATTCGAATATTCGTCAACTCATTTGGATGCTTAAAAATTTTCAACAAATAAAATCCGAATCTGACGTAATTAAATTTTACTCACTAGTATTTTAAGAATAATGAAATTTCAGTGTAGCTCTTTAATATTCCACGTAAAGATCTTGGTATTTTCAATTCCTTTTCGCTGCGCTAACTTAATTTTATCGACCGCCATGTTTGACATTGATGAGGATGAAATTCGTAAGTTTTGACTGCTTCATTTTCGAGATCTGTAGGCTTTTAATGGATATCACCAACTTAAAATAGTTAAAAGAACTAATTACGTATTGAAGTACATGTATTTGGCAGAGATGCGTATATTGCGTTGATCAACTGGGAATTTATCGGCAAATTTGAGACAAGGTCTGTCAAACCGGACACGTGTTTAGAGTTCAGGGGGACGTAACTCTTATCTGACATAGATACAACGAATATTATCCAATCAGTAGCCTGCATTCCATTTTCTTTCGTTCTGCAAAGTGATTTCTCGCAGCCAGAGTTCACGCATAGAATGTTATCAAACGTTTTAACTGATTTAAACCAAAAGTTATGAATTTTCGAGTTTTCTAATAAATTTGTGGATGGTTGGATTTGCAGTGTGAAGCAAATTTGTCAATCATGCGTGACAATTATTTTATTTCAACATTTTTTCGACCGGTAACTGAGGTATGTGCAAGGCATGGTAGGCGGCCACGATCGGATCTCATGTCGTTTGGCTGTCAGGGCTATTTATACGCGAATACTCAAATACTACTTGCTGTATTAAACAAATGTGTGAAGTATCAAAGTTGTAAGTTGAAGACTTTTTAAGATAATGTGTTTACAAGGCTTTTTATAGCAGCGGTAATAAAAGGGGCATAACTCTTAAAAAAAACATCCGAGCGCGTTGATTTTCAATAGGCTTCTTGTACTTGCTGTATTGAACAAATGTGTGAAGTTTCAAAGTTGTAAGTTGAAGACTTTTTTAGATAATGTGTTTACAAGGCTTTTTATAGCAGCGGTAATGTAAGGGGCATAACTGTTGAAAAAAACATCCGAGCGCGTTGATTTTCAATAGGCTTCTTGTACTTGCTGTATTAAACAAATGTATGAAGTTTCAAAGTTGTAAGTTAAAGACTTCTTTAGATAATGTGTTTACAAGGACCAATGGACAGACGGACAGACGGACGACGAAGGCAACGACAATACCCTTCGGGCAAATTTTGGTAAAAACTGTCAATCATCTGAAAACTAATTCAGAAAGATGATGTATAGCTCATGTGTTAAACAGCCGGTACTCATTTCTTTCCTTATTGTTTGTCATTGATACTATCTAAGGTTTCTCTCACAATAACTATAGGGAAAAATTTGGTAACAATGACACACATGTGGACATTGGAAAATCCCTTAAATCTGGGCCTGGCATTGGATCAAAAATACTTACAAGAAAAATGTGAGATGTACTCATGATCACTTCTACATATAAAATAGCTGCAAGTTCAATTTGCCCCAAGATGGTTTTATTTCAGTTTTTCATCTGAAAGATAAATTTGGACATATATAAACATAGTATAGAAACAACAGCCAAGAACATAAACCTTTAGTTTACTAAATATCAGTTTATTTGTATGATTAAGTGAAGTCTTAAAACACACTCAAGGTTATTTCAATAAAATGAGGCGTTGTCAGGTTTAGTGAGCGAGGAAACTGGGTTCATAGCCCAGAGGAAACCCTGGACCTTCCACCATTAGGGGCCTATATAAAAATTCCTTCACCATCAACCGAAGACCTTTTAGTTTATTTAGAATTTTTACATCAACAACAGATGTTGAGCAGAGGAACCTGGTTTGACTGTTTGATTGATGTATAATGGCATGTTCAGGATTATTTCACTTAAAACCTACTTTAAATTTTTGTATACGTTTATAGCCCTACATTTTTGCACAAAGTGGTTAAAACCTGCAGGGGTAGTTCATTGTCTCAGATAACAGGTCTTTGAAGAGGGTCAGTTGAGGGAAAGACAGTCAGAGACTGAGGCAGACAGTAGGAAAAAAACAACACAGTCCTAGAGGCAGAGACAGACAGATAAAGAAAGCCAATAATTTTTACTTCTTGACATCCCTTATAATAAACATAAACTGAAGTAAAAGAGAAACCCTTCAGAAGTAAGCCAACATTTATCGAGTGAAACAGTTTACATTTAAACTCCAATCAGCTTTGGGCAAACAGAAAATCATTGCTAGATACTCTTAATTGACTGTACAAGAAACACCTCACACACCTGTCAGCAGCCAAGCTCACAAAAAGAGACACTGAAGGAGAGACTACCGTAAATGCTCGACCCTTTCGGCGATGCCAGGGGGGAATATCGCCGAAAAGCTAGAGAGCATATGATAGAAACTAAAATGGGGAATGTGGGGATAATCCGTTTCGCAGACTAGAAAAAGTATAATGGCCTACCCACAGGTGGTAAATTGGTGTTGTGCTAAACACACAATACTCAACCCACATGCGATATTCAGAGTGCCTGAGCTCACACAGTGACAACGGACTAACCTGCAAGCCAGTCCATTCGTTCGTCAATGTACCGGTTTGTGGCGTGAAATGAGAAAATACGTTCATCTAATTTGTTATAAAAAACGAATCTGTAAAGATATGCCGATTAATGCAATTTTATTTTAGCTTGTTTTCGATTTTGACGCATTTTAATCGATGCTGCTGTTGTTGTTGTTGTTTTTTTCGATCTAGGCTGTGGTTTATCGGAAAGTCTGGGGAAAATCGCATTTGATAATGGTTTTAGAAAAACAAAAGGCTATGAAGATTTAGATTGAGGAATGAATTTGAGATTTGTCCCCGTATTTATAACTGTAGTCTGAGTTACCGTTACCGACACGGCCGATAGTTATTTCACCTCGGTAGGCCTATGCGTATTACCATATGTGGTTTTCAAATAAAGTCATACTCGTGAAATTTGTTGGTGTTTTTATAAGCTTTAATTTTCAGAAAACACAGAATCTTTCTCATATTTCATACAATTCCAACCCCTACGTTAATTTGGTTGATTGATTGTTATGCAAGTCAGGCTTATAATAATAAAATATAAGCCTAGGCCGGTGGTTCTACATAAATTCAAATATTTCTTTTATTATCAACAATATATTTTAACTCCGTTGTGTTTTCATGGGAATCGATAATCATAACTTGTGGGAGTATTTTCATTATCGGCATAATTAATGAGTTTGATAATTACAAGGGCGAAATAACGAAGTACACTGTACAAGCGGTTTATAAAATAGTCAGCAGTTCACGCATCGGACAATTTGCCGCCTTCAACTACGGGCCGCTTTATATGGATAAAGTAGGCCACTCACTGTGCAGCTTATAGCCCACTTTAATATGCTTGTTGAGGCGCGCGCTGTCAGATCGACAATGGAGCTTGTGTAAAGCCAGCAAGAGATCGACTAAACACCAGTCAGAAAATATATTGGATATATTGTTTTCGGTACAACCAGATTGTAAAAACCAAACAAAAGTCTACATCAGATTCATAAGTGTTTATCCAGTTTAAATTTGGGCGATGTCGGCATTTGCAAATATCTATAATATCTCTATGAACACGACCGTTTTACCGTGCAACTTAAGTCATATCGGCAGTAAACAAAATTACAACCCTTACGTTTTACGTGATTTCTCATCCTTTTTACGGGTGAAACTTTTCCATTTAAACGAAAAAGAATGTTCCCAACATATAAAAAAAACACAATAGTAAATTATTTATTTGGTTTATTAACGGGTAAATTTTGCGAACTGAAAGAGTCAACTGGAGGCTGTCGCCAAAAGGCGTCAGTGAGCCACTTTTTAACCAAAAATGCTCTGCACATTTTTGACTAGACCATTAGTCTTAAAAATATACAAATAAAAATCTTAAAAACTTGATTGATTAAACCACAGACTAGTGAAAGTAACCATGTGTTGGCACAGTATTGACAAGACTTCGGCGGACAGTCGTGAGACACTTTTTTGATAGAAGAATTTTTTGTAAAAATTGTGAAATTATGATGTCATTGAATGACAAAAGAGTTAGAAAAGGTATTAAAGTTATAAATTATCCAAACAGTGTTAAAATTTCTGTCAAAATAATTCAAAGCACACCATGAAAGGATGTGATCACAAACCAAATCAATTTTTCTCCGCGAAAGGGATCAACCATTATTTCATACAACTCTATGTGAGTATTGGTCATACTTTTTCACTGAACACAACAATGATTGCTCCCTCGAGCTTGAAATGTTTTGCAAACGTCACCAAACTTTCGTTTTCTGCCGAACTGAGGGCATGTAGGCAGAAATTGTCAACAGTTTTGAATTAGTGACAAATATCTGTTATTGTTTTGTTATTCCCATGAATAATTTATCAACCTGCAGCTGTGAAAAAAACAGTGAAAGATGAGAAAATGAAATGTCATTGAAAATTGCGGTCATTTTGTGACACTTTTACGGACGCTCACGTGCAACGGAAACGCAAAATAAACCAAACTCTACATGAATTTTTTATATTCTTTTTCTAAATCAACCTATTGAAAGGCAGATGGTTATTTTAAACATGAAAATGGAAAAAGTGTCTCACGACTGTCCGCTGATGCTAGGCAGTTATAGACCAACACGTGGCTCTCAAACTGGTGCCCACCTGGCGCGATGTTTGTTAATCTACCCGACACAGGCGTGAAACCAATTACCCACCCCTCTCTAGTCGGCGTCATTGAAGTTTTCGTCGATCGGGAGTAAATAGAAGACTTGAGCTGTCAGAGTCACTCTCCCCACCTCCCCATAAAATCGCTGAAAGGGTCGAGCATTTACGGTAACACTGATGAGAGCTACATACATTCTATTAACCCAATGTTAAATGTAGGTTACACTGTGACAGGGTAAAGCTTCACAACTTAACCCACAGTGCTGTATTTAGAACAGCTGAGGGAGAATATATGTATCAGGGCTGAGGTGATACACATACAGGGACCAACAAGCTAACACCATACTGCAAGGAAATACAGTTACTCAGGCAGGCAGCTAGTGAAGAGAGGCAGTGGAGTGAAAGACAACTCGACAGAAAGGCACGCAAGGCAAGAAAGTAAGTGAAAGGTGACAAAGTAGAGAGATAGACAGAGAGGCAGGCAGTGAACATAGACAGCGTGGAATGAAAGAAAGATCCAGGCAAGCCAAGACAGACAGTGAACAGAGACAATGTAGAGTGAAAGACATGCGTATGTAGACAGAGACAGAGCGGAGTATAACACAGAGAGGGAAGCAAGCCAATGCGGACAGTAAAGTGAGTCAAACAAATACTGCCACTGAGAAATTGAGGCAGGCAAGCAGGCTGCCGAGGTATGCGTAGAGGGAAAGAGAAAGGCAGTCAGTGAAGAGAGCCAGTTAATAGAGCACAATACGTCCATAATGGGGGAGTTAGTGAAGGGTGACAGTGTGGAGGGATAGATAGCCAGAGAGGCAGGCCAGCCAAGGCAGGTAGTGAAGGGTGACAGTGTGGAGGGATTGACAGCCAGAGAGGCAGGCAAGCCAAGGCAGGTAGTGAAGGCCGACAGTGTGGAGGTATAGATAGCCAGAGAGGCAGGCAAGCCAAGGCAGTTAGTGAAGGGTGCCAGTGTGGAGGGATAAATAGCCAGAGAGGCAGGCAAGCTAAGGCAGTTAGTGAAGGGTGACAGTGTGGAGGGATAGATAGCCAGAGAGGCAGGCAAGCCAAGGTAGGTAGTGAAGGGTGCCAGTGTGGAGGGATAGATAGCCAGAGAGTCAGGCAAGCCAAGGTAGGTAGTGAAGGGTGCCAGTGTGTAGGGATAGATAGCCAGAGAGGCAGGCAAGCTAAGGCAGTTAGTGAAGGGTGACAGTGTGGAGGGATAGATAGCCAGAGAGGCAGGCAAGCCAAGGTAGGTAGTGAAGGCCGACAGTGTGCAGGGATAGATAGCCAGACAGGCAGGCAAGCTAAGGCAGTTAGTGAAGGCCGACAGTGTGGAGGGATAGATAGCCAGAGAGGCAGGCAAGCCAAGGCAGGTAGTGAAGGGAGACAGTGTGGAGGGATAGACAGCCAGAGAGGCAGGCAAGCCAAGGCAGGTAGTGAAGGGTGACAGTGTGGAGGGATAGAAAGTCATAGAGGCAGGCAAGCCAAGGCAGTTAGTGAAAGGTGACAGTGTGGAGGGATAGAAAGTCATAGAGGCAGGCAAGCCAAGGCAGTTAGTGAAAGGTGACAGTGTGGAGGGATAGAAAGTCATAGAGGCAGGCAAGCCAAGGCAGTTAGTGAAAGGTGACAATGTGGAGAGAGACAAGCCAAGGCAGTTAGTGAAGGCTGACAGTGTGGAGGGATAGAAAGTCATAGAGGCAGGCAAGCCAAGGCAGTTAGTGAAAGGTGACAGTGTGGAGGGATAGAAAGTCATAGAGGCAGGCAAGCCAAGGCAGGTAGTGAAGGGTCACAGTGTGGAGGGATAGATAGCCAGAGAGGCAGGCAAATCAAGGCAGGTAGTGAAGGGTGACAGTGTGGAGGGATAGAAAGCCAGAGAGGCAGGCAAGCCAAGGCAGTTAGTGAAGAGCGACAGTGTGGAGGGATAGATAGCCAGAGAGGCAGGCAAGCCAAGGCAGTTAGTGAAGAGCGACACTGTGGAGGGATAGATAGCCAGAGAGGCAGGCAAGCCAAGGCAGTTAGTGAAGAGCGACAGTGTGGAGGGATAGATAGCCAGAGAGGCAGGCAAGCCAAGGCAGTTAGTGAAGAGCGACAGTGTGGAGGGATAGATAGCCAGAGAGGCAGGCAAGCCAAGGCAGGTAGTGAAGGGTGACAGTGTGGAGAGATAGATAGCCAGAGAGGCAGGCAATCCAAGGCAGGTAGTGAAGGGTGACAGTGTGGAGAGATAGATAGCCAGAGAGGCAGGCAAACCAAGGCACCAAGTGAACAGTCAGGGTGTAGAGAAAGAGATAGACAGGCCAGCCTTGGCAGTCAGTGAAGGGTGACAAAGTATAGAGAGTGAACAAAGACAATGTGGAGTGAAAGACAGAGAGGCAGGCTAGCCAAGGCAGTTATTGAAGGCCGACAGTATGGAGGGATAGATAGCCAGAGAAGCAGGCAAGCTAAGGCAGTTAGTGAAGGCCGACAGTATGGATTGATTGATTGTTTGGTGTTTTACGCCGCGCTCAAGATTATTTCACTTATATGGCGGTGTTGCCAGTTTTATTGTGGGAGGAAACCCGGCTCTATGCCCGGAGGAAACCCACGACCTTCCGCTGGTAACTGGCAACCATCCCACATAGGTCGTTCGAGTGAAAACCCAGTCAGAAAATTTTCCAATTTTTGGACTGAGTGGGATTCGAACCCGCGACCCATTGGTGGAAGGCTGTTCGGATTGAGCGTCCAACGCTCTACCTACGGAGCCACGGAGGCCCCCGACAATATGGAGGGATAGATAGCCAGAGAAGCAGGCAAGCCAAGGCAGTTATTGAAGGCCGACAGTGTGGAGGGATAGATAGCCAGAGAGGCAGGCAAGCCAAGGCAGTTAGTGAAGGGTGACAGTGTAGAGGGATAGATAGCCGGAGAGGCAGGCAAGCCAAGGCAGTTAGTGAAGGGTGACAGTGTAGAGGGATAGATAGCCAGAGAGGAAGGCAAGCCAAGGCAGTTAGTGAAGGCCGACAGTATGGAGGGATAGACAACCAGAGAGGCAGGCAAGCCAAGGCAGTTAGTGACGAGAGACAGTGTGGAGGGATAGATAGCCAAAGAGGCAGGCAGGCAAGCTAAGGCAGTTAGGGAAGGGAGAGAATGTAGAGTGTATTATGTCATATAAAATATAGTGAAGAGGGACAGAGATAGATTGATGTTTTACGCCACAGTCAAGATTATTTCACTTATATGGCGGTGTTGTGAGGTTTAGTGGGGGAGGCACCTTCGACAAGTACCTGGCAAATTTTCCACACATTGCAATCGAGTGAAAAATCCTCTCAGAAGTTTGTCATTTTATTCCATCTGAGTGGGATTCAACCCAGAGTCGCATGGATGGAAGGCCTGTGTCGGACTGAGGGACAATATACAGCCATAGAGACGGGCAAGCCAAGGCAGTCTGTGAACAGAGAGTGGAAACAAAGACAGGCAGAGAAATAAAGTGGAAGGCAAGCCAAAGCAGTTAGTGAAGGGAGAGAGAGTGTAGGGATAGACAGAGAGTCAGGCAAGCCAAAGCTGTTAGTGAAGGGAGAGATAGTGGAGGGATAGAAATGGGCCTTAACAGTGAGCAGTGTATGTAGGGCAGACAGGCAAAGTTAGACCAAGTGTGTGGAGAGTCGGACTAGCTTAGAGCTAATATCTGTACTCCAGTAAGAAAGGTGTTAGTCAGGCTATATATATTTTTTAACACTAAACACACGGGCACAGGGAAAATCTTCTTGTCTAAAATAACCAGGGAGACAAGTTTCTTATTGTATTAAAAAGGGGCATATCATTTAGACATTTATACCCAATCACAATTTGTTATAATAAACCACAATCCATGATATTTCATTGAGTTGACAGGCAGGAGTTTGGCCTTAGTCAATAGAATTTTCTTGAAAAGATAATTTGGCAACAAATCATCAGTATTTTTTGTAAAGCTAACATGCCGATTTGTTATAGGTTTTAGATAGTAATCAATTAGCAGTGAAATTCTTAAACGTTCACTACTGAAATCAGAGATAATAGGATGCCCTGTGGGCATTTGAGGCTTGGGTCAATTTTTCATATGTATCCAGTTAAACAGACCTTAGAGAGTACTATACTCTGAAGATAGACAAAGTGAGACAGCCATTACACAGAAGGATAGTTATAGGCTAATATATGAACTCCTGTATTCAGCAATAGGAGCTGTGTTAACCTTACGGGTATTGAATGTATGTTGTACCAATAGTTGACAAGTTAATTACACACAAGTTATGATAAGAGCTACACACATTCCCTTAATCCAATGTTGGAGGTTTGACAGAGACAGGTTAATACATGAGGACATCAGACCAAGCTGTTTACCTTGAGATCCTTAACAGAGAGTAGTGTATAGGTAGGGCAGACAAACTGAGACCAGCAGTGTGGAGAGTCAGGCAAGCCAAGGCAGTTTGTTAAGAGTGATGTTACGTACAGATGGACAGTCAGAGAGAAATGTTGTGAAGAGACTGAGTGTAGTGATTGATTAATTGATGTTTTACGCCGCACTCAAGATTATTTCACTTATGTGGCGCAGTGTAGTAAAAGACAGGCGAGAGGCAGACAGGCAATTAGTGAAGTGAGACTGACTGGAGGGAAAGAAAGCCAGAGAGAGTGTGAATGCAAGACAATGCAGTTATTGAAGGGCAACAGTGTGGATTGAAAGACATCCTGAACAGTGAGTTGTGTATGTAGGGCAGACAGAGGTTAGGATAAGAGCTACACACATTCCATTAACCCAATGTTGAGAGCTGGTTAGATAGTGCAAGGTTAAAACTGTATACATGAGGACATCAGACCAAGCTGTTAACATGGAGATCCTTAACAGAGAGTAGTGTAGATAGGGCAGACCAGTAGTGTGGAGGGTCAGACAGGCTTAGGGGTAATATATGTACTGACATAAGAAAGGCAATAGGCAGGTTACATGTATATACAGTTAGGCAGTTAGTGAAGATTGATTGATTGATGTTTTTCGCCACACTTATGATTATTTAACTTATACAGAGGCATTGCCAGGTTTAGTGGTTGAAGGAAACCCTGACCTTCTGCGAGTACCTGGCAACTCTTCCATATACAGCAATCAAGAGAAAAATCCACTAATTTTTTTCAATTTCTATTTGGCCTCAGTGGGATTGGAACATGTGCAGCAGCAATGGAAGGCCGGTGTCGGAGAAAGCGATTATCACTCTAACCGACTGAGCCAGCAAGGTCCTGAATAAAATTATATCAATTCAGTAAAAGAGTGAGTGAGTGAGTGATTGGGGTTTTACGTCCTGCTCAACAGTATTTCGGTTATATGAAGACGTTGTCTCCTTGTGACAGGGCGGATTTCCACCGCTCTTTTAGGTGCTGTCTCACCGAGACGACTTGCCGAAGACAACCAGCAAGCCCCCTCACCCAGTCACAGTATACTGACACCGGGCCAACCAGTCGCTGCTCTAACTCCTATTGCTGAGCGTCAAGCGAAGCAGTAACAGCTACCACTGTTAAAGTCTTTGGTCTGACTCGACCGGGGCTTGAACCCGGATCTCCCAGGCCTGATTCAGTAAAAGAAAGGGCAGGCAGTGTGGATTGAAAAACAGAAAAGGCAAGCCAACGCAGTAAGGGAAGAGAGATAGATTTGAGGGATAGACAGAGAGGCAGGCAAGCCAAGGCAGTTAGTGAATAGAGAGAGATTGGATGGATAGACAGAGAGGCAGGCAAGCCAAGGCAGTTAGTGAATAGAGAGAGATTGGAGGGATAGACAGAGAGGCAGGCAAGCCATGGCAGTTAGTGAAGGGTGACAGTTTGGAGTGAAAGACGCCCTAACAATGAGTTGTGTATGTAGGGCAGACAGGCAAAGTTAGACCAGCAATGTGAAGAGTCAGACTAGATAAGAGCTAATATCTGTACTCCAGTAAGAATGGTGTTAGGCAGTCTATATATTCATATGTATCCAGTTAAACAGACCCTAGAGAGTAGTGTACTCTGAAGACAGACAGACTCAGACAGCCATCACACAGAATGATAGTTAAGGGGTAATATATGTACTCCTGTATTCAGCAATAGGAGCTGTGTTAGCCTTACGGGTATTCAATGTATGTTGTACCAATAGTTGACAAGTTAATCAAAAACAATTACAGAGAGGTTATGATAACAGCTACATGTACACACATTCCACTAACCCAATCTTGAGAGTAGGTTAGGCAGTGACACGGTAGTATACATTAGAACATCAGAACAAGGCTATCAACATAAAGATCCTCAACAGAGAGTAGTATGGGTTGGGGACACAAACTGAGACCAGACTTCGGGCTAATATATATTTACTCCAGTAAGAAATGATGTTGGCGAAGAGAAGAGAGACAGTGTGGAGGGAGAGGCAGTCCTCAAGGCTGCAAGTAAAGAGTAGCAAGGAGAGAAGTCCAAGATAGCCAGGCAAGCATACCAAGACAGCCAGTGAAGAGAGACAGTGTGGAGGGAGGGGCAGTCCTCAAGGCTGCAAGTAAAGCAGTGCGTGACATTGGGGAAATATTCACCGTAGACATTTGGTCCATGAAGATAGAGATTATGGTAGACCAACCCAATTCATCATGGTCCAAACTAGATGTATATATGTATTATATATAATTATTAATATTTCTGATCACTAAAACACACAGGCACAGGGAAAATCTTCTTGTCTAAAATAACCAGATATATGAATTCTTTTTTGTCATGAAATATATCCTGATTTTCAGACAAGTGTTTTTCGAATTGTTTATTTATTTGATAGTCATCTAAGAAAAATTGTAAAATGATTAAACGATTAAAGTCTAGAATATAACTTGAAAGAGACCCTTTTTATAATATAAATTATAGTAGGCTATTACAAAGTCTGCATCCATGGGCATTTCTAAATTTATGTAAATTGGGGCTTAGCATAACACTCAAGGGTATAACTATACGGTTAAAGGTGACAAAACTTAAAGTGGCATGAGCTGCCAAAATTCACACTTTTTTCATAATTTCTGATCATCATGACAGTAGGAGGCTTTGAGGGCCATCAAAACACTAAGTGATTGGCGTTGGAATGAAGAAAATCCATATACAGTATCTGACCTGTACAAACCGAAAATGTGTTCGAAAAGTAAACAAAATTTACATGTAAATAACCGGGACGACCATTCATTCATTCTAAGCTATATTTTATTGTACATTCTCGAGACTAGGAGCACTAAAAGGCTTCTGAATTATAATATACGTCTTGGCAAAAATAGCCGATAATTTCCACATTCTGTGTCAACGTCAAAATATCAACATTTTGGCAGCTCATGCCACCTCAAGGTATCACTATCATTAATAAAGAGAATGATTTTAATAGCTGTTGCTTTTTCACATTTGTGTATAGCCTAAAGTGAACTAATAGAAAATTTTAATTTTCATATTGATGCGGTTGTTACTACGTACATAGTCCCACGGTTGTATTTAGAGAGTATGTACATGTAGGCCTATGATGTATCATGTAGCATAAACATGTTTTAAAACTATCGGTACCGTTTAAAAAGTCAATGTCATTTATGTATACACAACAGACTGTTTAAATATTATCTTTTAGAAGTGTTAATTTTTTGTTCACTAGGTACCGTACAATAACTGCGAAGGTTTGAAGGTGTCAAATTAATCTCACTTTCGGTACGCCGTACGGCCCGTACGGTACGGCCGTAGTTCCTTTACTTTTACTAGTTTTAGTACCCGGTTACCAAACATACGTGACTCGCGAATTGACATGAAATTCTTTGACCCCTTAGCTTTACTGTCTTTGTATCACTTTCCTTGTACCCTGTAACATTTATTTCTGAGCAATTAAATTCTAAACACTTCGTTTTGAAGCGAGAAGTTTGCGCAACGCTGTGCTGCCGTGTCCCGGGAAACTTGTACATGACGTACTATTCACCAAGTCCATAAGCTTGTCACTGCCTGCACAACCGGCGTGGAGACGTTATCGGTCACTACTGACTGAGAGCCGTCACCTCTCAGACTGCTGACAAGCCCTGACCCACTAAAGGCGTTCCCCTATGGATGTAAGCTGTTTGGCGTCACCATTGTAAAATCGGGATGCCGCAAAGCGCTTAAATTATCAATACAACTTTACTTTCCCGTCAACTTTGCCCAACTTAATGAATTTCACGTTCACCTACTTTAAAAATGTATCATAGACATTTGGTCCACCACTTTTTTTTTACCATAGACCGACCGAATATACGATAGATTTTGCTATCGGTCCACCGCTAATGTCGCGCACTGTAAAGAGTAGCAAGGAGGGAAGTCCAAGATAGCCAGGCATGCATACCTAGACAGCCAGTGAAGAGAGTCAGTGTGGAGGGAGAGGCAGTCCTCAAGGCTGCAAGTAAAGAGTAGCAAGGAGAGAAGTCCAAGATAGCCAGGCAGGCATACCAAGACAGCCAGTGAAGAGAGACAGTGTGGAGGGAGGGGCAGTCCTCAAGGCTGCAAGTAAAGAGTAGCAAGGAGGGAAGTCCAAGATAGCCAGGCATGAATACCAAGACAGCCAGTGAAGAGAGTCAGTGTGGAGGGAGGGGCAGTCCTCAAGGCTGCAAGTAAAGAGTAGCAAGGAGGGAAGTCCAAGATAGCCAGGCAAGCATACCAAGACAGCCAGTGAAGAGAGTCAGTGTGGAGGGAGGGGCAGTCCTCAAGGCTGCAAGTAAAGAGTAGCAGGGAGAGAAGTCCAAGATAGCCAGGCATGCATACCAAGACAGCCAGTGAAGAGAGAGACAGTATGGAGGGAGAGGCAGTCCTCAAGGCTGCAAGTAAAGAGTAGCACTAGAGTTGGACCAGGCCAAACTACCTCAGGGATAACACATATAGATAATTTGAGAAGAATTAGTCAAGCCATCAAGTCTTTTTGGTTGAACTAAATTATCAAAGCTGTGATGGGGATGGTGTAGGAAAGATTAACAATGATGAGAGCTACATATATTCCATTAACCTAATGTTGAGCACAGGTTACACTGTTTACATGAGGACATCAGACCAGGGCATTGAGATTTTGAACAAGCATTTGTGAATGAGAGGCAAAGTAAGACCAGCAGTGTGGAGATTACGACTAGCTTAGGGCTAATATGTTTAGTGAGGTGTTATGTAGGCCAATGCACGTAGTGAAGGGTGACAGAGTGTAGGGATAGACAACCACATAGGCAGGCAAGCCAAGGCAGGTAGTGAAGGGTGACAGAGTGTAGGGATAGTCAACCACATAGGCAGGCAAGCCAAGGCAGTTATTGAAGGCCGACAGTGTGGAGGGATAGAGAACCAGAGAGGCAGGCAAGCCAAGGCAGTTATTGAAGGCCGACAGTGTGGAGGGATAGATAGCCAGAGAGGCAGGCAAGCCAAGGCAGGTAGTGAATACTGACAGTGTGGAGGGATAGATAGCCAGAGAAAGTGTGCCAGGCCATCCAAGGCGGGCAAGCAAAGGTAGTGGAGAGATAGACTGCCAGACAGGCACGCAAGCCAAGGCAGTAAGGAAGTGAGACATAGTGGAGGGATAGACAGTCAGAGAGGCTTATTAGCTAAATGAACAAGATTTATTCTGACACAATAGATGAGTATTCTGGTAAAAAGAAATGTCATAATGGTTTTATGTAATTCACAGGTACAAAGCAAACGACCAGTATCTTTAGTTATTAAAACAATCGTGGATTGCCTATTACAGTATAATTAAGCACACACTATAAACCACATTTTTTTCATCTTTTTTTAAGACTGCCAGGAGTGTTTTACAGATTATAGAATCAGGTTTTGTGTATACTTGTATACTTCATCATAAGTTTGCTGTAATAAACCACAAGCCATGATATTTCATTAGGTTGATGACAGGCAGGAGTTCGGCCGTAGTGCGAGGCCCCAATTCACTATTAGTACAGGACACATCGTTTATTTGTAAGCTATTTCTAACTGGAGTTTTTTTTTTAAATCCATCGAATAGTTCCGGGCTTAATGAATGCCAAAAGGATGGGTGGCTGTTTTGGTCGCCAAAAATATTGAGACTCCAATCTAATTTTGGTACGTGACACACCGTCTACCCATAATTTACATATCTGAGAAGAAGAAAAATAAATTCAGGCAATAGGTTTAAGTTATGGAGCAGACAGGAATCCGGGATGGACAGACGGACAACGGTATACTAATATACACTCGCTTTCAGAGCGGGCGTATAAAAAGCAAGCCCTGGGAACCAAAAACATGTATGAATCAATACTGTGTAGTTACCTCCCCTTGTTCATCAGAATCTGTCTTCCAGTGGTATCAGTAATCATCTAAAACAAAAATCATTTTACTACTGGTGAGTTCACATCTTAATACAATTCAAAAAGAGTCATAGAAAATTTAGAAAACAACTGTTGTCCTTTATTAGTCGTTTAATATTGAATTTGAATTCACAATGGGCCGGACAGAATTGGATTGATTCAACTTAAGAACTGGAAGCGGTAACTTAAATCTCATCAAAATACCATTAAAAATTAAAAATCCCAATCTAAAAAACATGCAATTGTATCAAACTTGCTTCCATATTTGTCACCCAATACACCAAGAAGTTATTAACCATAAGTAATTCTTCACCTTATTGGCACATATTAGCATCATATTAATGTGTGTGATTCTTGTATGTGGTTTTCTGGAGTAAAAATACACTGAAAATGAATCTGTCAGACAAACTCGTGTTCGATCCTCAGTGGAGTGCACCATTGACATTTTGAAATTAACATGATAAATCGTAGAGATCTGGTTTTGGTACCGTTAGAAAGAAAATTTAGTGTGTCTGTGATATATTTACTCATTTGTTTCCTTTCCTTCTCCTTTAAATTCACACCAACACAACCGACAGTTTCTCGTCTAGCTGTGACTCAGTTGAGTTTCCACACCACATAATCATCTTCATTTCTTTCATGGCCAGCATTTCTGTTTTTTACTGTAAAAAGAACAAATTAGGTTGTAGATTTCCTGTCCAGTTACTTTCAGATCATCCAGACTCCTAGAGAACATACATTAATATAACAGGTGATAAAAACTGTCAATAACCTGAAAACTAATTCAGAAGAACCCTGTAACAATCACATGGTAAATAGAAGGTAATGGTTTGTGTGAGGTTTCTCCCATAAATAAGCTGTAAGTGCAGTCATATCTTTTAATATTTACATAAATGGAAACAACGGAAACAGATCAACCATACGTTACAGAGTGAGAAGGAAATAGGCACAGAAAAACTTGTCAAAAGTGACGTCATACACAGCCTTTGCCTCGAAGACGCACTCAAATAGCAGAGAGTGTGTATTATGTCACCACTGTGAAGGTACGTACACAACTGAGGGAGTCATTTGTCACTGAGATAATTAACTTTCCTAGGCATTGAAGAGCCGACAGATTTTCTTTTTGGTCAAACCTGTACAGTACATGTTCTACAACACACTTAACACAAATCATAAAACATTGAAATCTGAGTCTGGTAAAGGAGCAATAACAAAAGAATCACAATGGAAGAGAAATAAGAGGTGTTACCATGATCACTTCTACATACGACCTCAACCATTGGATTTTCTTCAAATAACTGGTGAAAGAAGGCGGATATTTCTTTTTTTCATCTGTAAGAAAAAAGAACAGTTTTGACATGAGCAAATATGGAAATACATCAAACAACATAAACATTTATTTTACTGTTGACAGAGGCCAAGTTAATTTCAAATTTTTACATTAACAACAACAGATGTTGAGAACAGGAACACATATGTTTGACTGCTTAATTGAAGTTTAATGTCATGCTCAAGATTAATTCACTAACAGCCTCACATAAGGATATCTGACAGACTTGTTTAACATACAAACTAAATTGGTTACCAAAAAGAGCAGAAATTGATATAAAAACCAAAGTCACAATTAGGTATGGCAACCAGCATCGCGATATTTCAAAAGTGAAATATTTCTTTGGCCAGTCAGGATAGAGATTTAGTTTTATGTTTTAATCCAATCCCAATTATAAAAACAGTTCTGACATCTGCAGAAATTTCCAGAAAAGGTAAGTATATACTTTGATCCATTTTTACTTGTTATGTTATTAAATAAATAAAGATTTCTCAATTCAATTTGAATAATAATAATAATAACTTTGTTTGTGAATATGTGGTGAGTTAAGTATATGCTTATATGCGGTGAGTTAAACCATAGGTTTAATGACACCCTGTTACAGCTCACAAAAATAGACTAACAGCGATGGGAGAGGTACATACACTCTATTCACCCAGTGTTAAATGTAAGTTACACAGTGACAGGGTAAAGCTTCATGAGAACTTCACACCTTAACTGCCAGTGGTGTGTGTAGAACAGAGAGGCCAACTGAGACCAGAAGTGTGGAGAGTTTAACAAGCTCAGGGTGAATACATGTACTCAAGTAAGAGACAGGCCTTATCAGGGCTGGAAGGATTTACATACAGTGACTGACAAGCTAACACCATGATGCAGGGAAATACAGTAACCCAGGCCGGCTAAGGTGGTTAGTGAAGAGAGACAGTGGAGTGAAAGACAACATGAGACAGAGAGACAGGCAGTTATCCAAACTAGCTCAGTGCGAGAAGGACGTTGTCAAGGCTGAAGGGATACACATACAGTGTATATACCAACAAGCTAACACCATAATGCAGAGAATTATAGCAAGTCACACAGCCACAGAAAGCGAGGCTGGCAGGCCAATGCATTGAATGAAGAGAGAGTGGAGGGAAAGACAGAAATATATAGACAGAAAAAGGCTGGATTGAGCTGAAGGTTTTATTATATTATAAGCTACTTTTAGGGTGAATGGCTGAAAGGGAAGAAAAAAATACAAATAGATGTGATCACAGCTATAGAACTATAAAATTAAGAAAAAATATTTTTGTTTGAGTTCATTGTCGTGGGATTTAGCTTAAATAATGTGTACAAGTTTTATTTTTGAGTGAGGAGCACCACCGCGCTTTTGATTGTTTGAATTTCCAATAGTTTCTATTGAAGTCAAATATAACATTCCTCTACACAGGAATGGATACGTCTGAAGCTGACACAGAATATATAAAGGTCATATGAAAACATGCGATACTTATTTCAAGAATTTACAGAAATCTGGTTAGACATACACTGTAGTTTATACATACTTTGGTTGATTGATTGATACATTCCTGTGAAGGCATTGAGACTCCACATTACACAGTGTAGGAGAGCCTAACAGTGTTGATAACTACATACAAAACTATGTTAGACAGTGACAGGGTAAAGCATGAGGACATCAGACCAGGGGGGGTATTTCATAAACAGGTTTAGAAGGCTAAACTGACCTAGCCGACTAGAATAGCACTGCTTTAACATTACGGCTTAGTCCACTACCGTAGTGGGCTATATGTGGTTTATGAAATCCCCCTCTGGGCTGTTAGCATCGAGATCCTCTACAGTGGACAGTGTAGGTCAGACAGACAAATTGAGACCAGTCTAAAATTAGAAGTTACCCTAGTCCTAGGTCCAGATTTAACCTCTGAGGCAAATGGTCGACAAGTATATATTCTCGTATAGTATGATGTCAGGATTTTTATATCTATCTGATAGCTTTTAAAAATGTTACCCTAGATTGCACACAAAAATCCCTGCTCTATGTCCAGTAAAGGCATAAGAGGTCTATCTTAGCCTCATCTAAAGGAGATCTCTATAGAATACAATTGGTGTGGAGAGTCAGACAAGCTTAGGGCTAATATCTGTACTCAAGTGGCTACATGTAAATACAGTTAAACAGACAGTGACACATATACAACAGAGTAGGATACTCTGAAAAAAGAGACACACAGGCAGGAAAGTCGAGGCAATTAGTGAATGGAGATGGAGGTATTGACCGCCAGAAAGGCAGGCAAGCCAAGGCAGTGAGGACACAGTGGATGGATAGAGAGCCGAGACAGGAAAGCCAAGGCAGGCAGTTAAGCGAGACAGTGTGGAAAGAAATACAGCCATAGGATTGTAGGCATGCTACATGTATATACAGTTACAGACTGATAGTTTGACAATATAGACACCTGTCTATGTATATGTAAGACAGACAGGCAAACAGGACAGCCAAGGGTAATATCTGTACTAATGTATTCAGCAATGGGAGCTGTGTCAACCTTATGTTACAAATCAACGTATTCAATATGAAGGCCAACGCAGTTGTGGAGGGATAGACAGCCAGGCAAGCCAAGGCAGTTAGTGAAGGGAGATAGAGTGGAGGGATAAACAGGCAGAGAGGAAGGCAAGCCAATGCAGTAAGAGAAGGGCAACAGTGTGGAGGGATAGATAGCCATAGAGGCAAGCAAGCCAAGGCAGTTAGTGAAGGCCGACAGTGTGCAGGGATAGACAGCCAGACAGGCAGGAAAGGCAAGGCAGGTAGTGAAGGGAGACAGTGTGGAGGGATAGATAGCCAGAGAGGCAGGAAAGGCAAGGCAGGTAGTGAAGGCCGACAGTGTGGAGGGATAGACAGCCAGACAGGCAGGCAAGGCAGTCAGTGAAGGGCGACAGTGTGGAGGGATAGACAGCCAGACAGGCAGGAAAGGCAAGGCAGGTAGTGAAGGCCGACAGTGTGCAGGGATAGACAGCCAGACAGGCAGGCAAGACAGTTAGTGAAGGCCGACAGTGTGGAGAGATAGATAGCCAGAGAGGCAGGCAAGCCGAGGCAGTTAGTGAAGGTCGACAGCGTGGAGGGAAAGACAGCCATAGAGGCAGGCAAGCCAAGGTATTTAGTGAAGGCCGACAGCGTGGAGAGATAGATAGCCAGAGAGACAGGCAGGCCAAGGCAGTTAGTGAAGGGAGACAGCGTGGAGGGAAAGACAGCCATAGAGGCAGGCAAGCCAAGGTATTTAGTGAAGGCCGATAGCGTGGAGGGTTAGACAGGCCAAGGCAGGTAGGGAAGGGCGAGAGTGATAAAGAGGGATAAACACCAATAGAGGCAGACAAGCCAGCTCGCGAAGAGAGCCTATGTGACAGGCAAGCTGTACAAATTTTGTGTTCTTTAACCGAAAGCAGCATTTCTTGTTATTTTGTGTGAGTATTTCTGGAACTCAAAATAAGGATTTTTGTAGAAAAACAAGTCCTGGCAGCCTGGTATGATTAAATAATGTATAGTTACCTCCCCTTGTTCATCAGAATCAGTCTTCCATTTGTATAAAAGTCATCTTCTAAAATAAAATAAAAACAGAGTATTTTAATACTGGTGTGTTCACATTATAGTTTGCAGGATAATGGAATTCAAATAGATGGAAGGGATAAATTCTGGATCATTGTACACAGTTGAGTAAAAGTACCTTGGACAACTAAAACATTGAAGTATAGGAAAAGCAACTTACACCTACGAACCGAAAATGTGTGCTAATAAGGAACGAAATTCAAATAGCCGGGATATACTTTTTTTTAGCAAGATTGATATATGGGGAAATCTCCTATTTCATACTTAGGATAAAATGAAGCATAAATACGTAATTCTGTTTCATCCTAATTTTTCCTATATTAGGCAGCTCATACCACTTCCCTGATTGAAGTTGAACACAAATTGTAATATCAGTGTTTTGCAACATAAAATAGACTGATTGCTAAATGACATCATTAGAGTATATTGAGGATCAACATGACCAAAGTATTCTGCAGAGAGAAGTATATCAGTGTTTAGTCATGCACATTCCCTACAAGGGGGTTGTAATGAAGCAGTCATTTCATACAAAACCCATTTAATAACTCATTCCAGTGGGGTCATTAAAGTGGCATGAGCTGCCAAAAATCACACTTTTTTCATAATTTCTGATCCTCACGCCAGTAAGAGGCTTTGAAGGCCATAGAAAAACTACATGATTGGCGTTGGAATGACAATAGAGAATTTGGCCTGTACGAACAGAAAATGTATCCTCCACCACTGACCCTTTATTCAGCAACATACAGCTCAGCAGGACGTCATTTATTTCTTAATCAGCATGGCCAAAGTATTCTGCAAGGACAACATAAATGACATCATTAGTGGGGTCATTAAGCTTCATATTGGATGGATTCATTCGTCAATAAAGAATAGTGTAGTGTTTGTAATTGGATATATTCTTATCTACTACTCTTTAGATGTGTGATACTTAAAGGCCAATAAAGACACTGGGAGTAGCCAGTGGTTGAGTGTGCCCTGAACAGGGAAGTGGTGTTTGTTCTTGCTACGGTAAATGACGTCCGAATCCGACCGATGCCCGATCCGACCGGCGGCGCAGATCACAGACCATGGTGATTAGCCACCCAGTGTGCTGCCGACGCCTGAGCTGACAGTTAGTCAAGCACCTACATGACCGATAACTTACCGGCTGTCGACCGGTAATGGAGATTTCCGACTAAAAGTAGAAACGTATAGTCCCAAGATGTTGTGCATTAACCATTTTTATTAGATTCGCAAAAAAATAAATACGTGTTAAAAAATCAACCTGAGTTTTGTTTGTTTTTCATACCGTCAGCTTATGACCAAGCGTCAAATCTTTCTTTGTCACAACGTCTATGAAATGAATTACTAAAGCCGTAAGTAGCGTTTGTGTCTCCAAAATATTTTGGAATTACGGTCGTCAGTATATAGAAAGGAAATCATTTTGTAGTCAGAAACCCGTACCAAGCCACAAATCGCTTAATGGCTGTGGTTTCAGTTTACTTTCTCAATATATCGCGGCTTTTGAAGACTTCCGCGGGCAAGATATCAAACATCGGTATTACAAAATAACCACGAGGTGTAAAGATCAAAATTCACGAATAACATGCACTCAGATCGAGAGATTTTACTCACAAACTCCCGTTCGCTGCAGTCTGTACTTGTTCTAATTTTAAATCTTCGATTTCTTGAAAATCACGTAGCATTATAGTTTAATATTACTTCAAGTGAAAACCCACGTGGTCTGCAGCAGTTTTATCGATCGCTAAAACAGGTAGCCATTTGATTGGCTCTTATTTTGATTGACAGGTATGTGTAGTCCAATCAGCAACCATAAGATCCAAAAGAAAGCTGAACAGCTCACTCTGGACGGTCAAATATATAATATATTTTAGGCCTACATGTTTAAACGCCCGCTTTTAACAATAAAACATTACAAAATGTCTTTTGGTCGTTCTAATATTTAAAAGCAATTCTCTATGGTTTTAGAGGGCGAGTATAATTTAGCAACAACTCATTGAATTTGAGTGTATGATTACCGATTGTTTTCCTTTCTTGCTGGCACCGTCAACACTCCCGTGAAGTTGGTAGCTTGACTGCTCAAATGGCGACGGGAAACAACAGATACGTGTGCATGTAGTTTACCCATGATTAGTATGTTAATGATCGATTATACTACATTAAGGAATTGTTTTTTCATCAAACGTTTTTTTCTGGTGATCCAATCGTCCTACAAATATCCAAGCCCAGATTGAGTAAACTGGTGAGCATCACGGCACGACTGAACGATGGCCACTTCTGCTTCGCCACGTGTGTAGTCACTTTGGTTTCAAATAGAATATCTGTGTTTTTTTTATATAAATATATAATCAACAAACAAATGAAGTTGGATAGCAGACTACGTGTAGTTTATATATTACTCATAGTGATATGTTTAGGGCCATACGCACATGTTGTAAGTTTGAAAGTTGTGTTGGAATCTCAGCCGCAGTGAACATCGAACAATACCGCTCCCTAGGCCGTTTGTGACGAAAAAAATATAAAGTCCGGCATAGGCAGAATTCTCAGCTAACTGCGAGTTTTCGTAGGTCTACTAATAGATGTTGTTGTTGTACCAAAGTGACAACGAAGACTTTAAACTAAACTGTAAGGGGAAAATGCTTCTGCTAAAAACATGTTTAATTAGCCTTAATAGTCTCATTGAATCGATCCCCACCCTTTGAAAGATCAAAGGCCAAGCAGACTAATCGTTTCACACATCCGCTGATTGCTCTATTCATGCGACTCAACAGGGGGTTGTACCAGACTACTACTCACTTTGGGTATAAAATCGGTCGGATTCGGACGTCATTTACCGTAGTCATATAAGTCATCTGACACATACTGGTAAAATCCGATATAGTAAAAACTGTCCTAGAGAGAAACTGAGGACACAACAAATAGATTTTCTTGAAGCCTTAATTTATGTAGACAGGTACATCCAACCTTTGACCTTTTATACACTCCACAGTTTCCATAATAATTTACTCTCAAAAACCAGATTTTGTTTAACACAAAACAATCCCATCTCCATATTTGGAAAGACATTTTCAGTCGTCTCAAAAACCCTCACCCCTATAAAATGAAAAGGTAAAGTTTGAAGTGAATAAGAAAGTGAAAGTAACAGAACATTTTCAGGTCAATTATTATTTACCATACTTCTTTAGGCTTGGTCATTGTGCATGCAGTTTGATTTGTTTGTGATTGATTGATATTTTAGGCCTCACTTAAGATCGGTTTATTGGGAAACGGCTCTCTAATCAGAGGAAAATCACCTTCCATGTTAACACCCATACAAAACTTTTTTACTTTGCTGTGAGTAGCCTAAAGTTAAAAAGAATGTGAATGGAGTAAGTTACTGGTTACCTCCCCTTATCCATTAACTGTATTCTATCAATTCTGTTCTGTAAGAAAACTGTTAGCTTTTGTTCAGAGTCCATACTTCTTTGTCTACCAGATGACATCCCCTAAAAAAATATGAAAATATTGAGTATTGTCAACCACAACAAAAATATTCTTACCATGCCATCAAACACCCAAATATCATCACTAATTCAATGTTCATGTCAGTTTTGTTGGCTGCTTAATTCCATAGCCCCTGAAAACATTTAACTTATATGACTTGGTTATCACAAAACTGAAAGTACAAATCTAGTTTACTATGGATGGAGTCATCACTGATCTAACATTCACGCAATAGATTTATAGGAAGGGGGTTAATTTATACCACAAGTCTATAAATGGGGAAACGTCCCATTACTCCAATACCTCCAACAAAACTCACAATTTCTCATCTAGCAGTGACTCAGTTGAGTTTCCACACCACATAATCATCTTTATTTCTTTGATGGCCAGCATTTCTGTCTTACTGTAAAAAGAACAAATTAGGTTGTAGATTTCCTGTCCAGTTACATTCAGATCATCCAGACTCCTAGAGAACATACATTGATATAACAGGTGATAAAAACTGTCAATCACCTGAAAACTAATTCAGAAGAACCATGTAACAATCACATGGTAAATAGAAGGTAATGGTTTATGTGAGGTTTGTCACATAAAATAAGCTGTAAGTGCAGTCATATTATTTTAATATTGACATGAAGACAACAGAAACAGTTATCCACCATACATTACACAGGTTACGGTAAATGACGTCCGAATCCGACCGATGCCCGATCCGACCGGCGGCGGAGATCACAGACCATGGTGATTAGCCACCCAGCGTGCTGCCGACGCCTGGGCTGACAGTTTGTCAAGCGCCTACATGACGATAACTTACCGGCTGTCGACCGGTAATGGAGATTTCCGACTTAGAGTAGAAACGTATAGTCCCAATTTGATGTCGTGCATTAACCATTTTTATTAGATTCGCGAAAAAATTAATATGTGTTAAAAAATCAACCCGAGTTTTGTTTGTTTTTCATACCGTCAGCTTATGACCAAGCGTCAAATCATTCTTTGTAACAACGTGTATGAAATTAATTACTAAGCCGTAAGCAGCGTTTCTGTCTCCAAAATGACTTTGTTGTATACTGACAGCCGTATTTTGGAAATACGGTCGTCAGCATATAGAAAGGAAATCATGTTGTAGTCAGAAACCCGGACTAAGCCGCAAATCGCTAATTTGCCGTGGTTTCAGTTTACTTTCTCAATATATCGCGGCTTTGAAGCTTTCGGCGGGCAAGAAATCAAACATCGGTATTACAAAATAACCACGAGGTGTAAAGATAAAAATTCACAAATACAATGCACTCAGATCGAGAGATTTTAACTCACAAACTCCTGTTCTCTGCAGTCTATAGGGGCCTACATGTTCTAATTTTAAAACTTCGAGTTCTTGAAAATCACGTAGCAATATTATAGTTTAATTTTTACTTGAAGTGAAAACCCACGTGGTCTGCGGCAATTTTATCAATCGCTAAAACAGGTAGCCATTTGATTGGCTCTTATTTTGATTGACAGGTATGTATAGTCCAATCAGCATCCATAAGACCCAAAAGAAAGCTGAACAGCTCACTCTGGACTGTCAAATATACAAGATATTTTAGGCCTACATGTTTAAACGCCCGCTTATAACAATAAAACATTATAAAATGTCTTTCTCTATGGTTTTAGACGGCGAGTATAATTTAGCAACACCTCATCGAGTCTATGATTACCGATTGTTTTCCTATCTTGCTGGCCAGCGTCGTCAACACTCCCGAGAAGTTGGAAGCTTGACTGCTCAAATGGCGACGGGAAACAACAGTTATGTGTACATGTAGTTAACCCATGATTAGTATGTTAATGATCGATTAAATTGTTTTTTCATCAAACGTTTTTTCCTGGTGATCCAATCGTCATACAAAATATCTAAGCCCAGATTGAGTAAACTGGTGAGCATCACGGCACGACTGAACGATGGCCGCTTCTGTGTCGCCACGTGTGTAGTCACTTTGGTTTCAGATAGAATATCTGTGTTCTTTTTTATATAAATATATTATCAACTAACAAATGAAGTTGGATAGCAGCCTACGTGTAGTTTATATATTACTCATAGTGATATGTTTAGGGCCATATACACACATGTTGTAAGTTTGAAAGTTGTGTTCGAATCTCAGCCGCAGTGAACATCGAACAATACCGCTCCCTGCGCCGTTTGTGACGAAAAAAATATAAAATCCGGCATAGGCAGATTTCTCAGCTAACTGTGAGTTTTCGTAGGTCTACTAATTGATGTTGTTGTTGTATCAAAGTGACAATGAAGACCTGCGTTTAAACTGAACTGTAAGGGGAAAAACGCTGCCTTTAAAAGCATGTTTTATTAGCCTAAATAGTCTCATTGAATCGGTCCCCAGCCTTGAAAAGATCAAAGGCCAGCCAGACTAATCGTTTCACACATCTGCTGATCGCTCTATTCATGCGACTCAACAGGGGATTGAACCAGACTACTACTCACTTTGGGTATAAAATCGGTCGGATTCGGACGTCATTTACCGTAGTACAGTCGTGCTCATAGTCAAACACATGGCTGTAGAATATCAGGATCATTTCCATGTCATTTCCTGTTCAACAGAAGACCTTGTCATGATCATGTAACTAGTGGGGAAGGAAAATGGGCAATAGGGTGATATAGTAAACAACCCATTCAGATTTTTGTTCTATTTTTGTCTTTGGACAGAGTGAGATTTAAACCCATGACCCCCATATGAGAAACTGTCCGATTGAGACACCAAGACCCTGAGAACTAAAAAATACTGAGCTGATAGGACTAATAGAAAACAATAATACATTCAAGTTAATAAAGAAGGTACAATAATAACCTGTCTAAAACAAGGGTCTCAGTGTCATTACAAGGGGCTTAAAATGAAACTATCACTTCAAACACCCATTTAATGGCCCACAATTTTAGAGTGAAGTAAATGTCTATTTAAAGCACAAGTTAATTAACTAAAGCTTACTTAAACTCGTCCACAAAAGATTTTTTTGAAACAAATACCAATAAGTGTAAAATAGAAATAGAACAATAATCAATAATATTTCATTAGTTAAGTGGAATCAAACGCGAATTGACGTCTTTAAGCCTTGTCATGAGTGTTTACGATTGATTGATTGATTGATATTTTATGTCTCATTTAAAGTTGGTTTGGTTGGAGAAAGTGGGATCTCTGATCAGAGGAAAACCTGGAACTTCTTCAGGTATCTTCCACATACGCTCATATAGTAAAAACACATTTACAGGGGGTTTTTTGACTGAGATTCAAACCTCGCAACCATCGCTGGAAGGCTTGTGTAAAGTGAATTAATGTCAGTCTACCGATTAAGCTACCATGGTGCTGACAGACCATGTCTGTGTGTGAATGTTTATATTAAGGCTTGTGAGTAGATGAAAAGAAAGTCAATGAAGTCATTACAAGGCACTGGTTACCTCCCCTTATCCATGAACTGTATTCTATCAATTCTCTTCTCCAATAAAACTGTTAGCTTTGGTTTAATAAGAATCCCCTCCTCTGCCTCCAAAACAGACAAAGTCTAAACTAAAACATAAAGAAAAGATATACATAGTTGTTAAACAAATTAACAATTATATGAAAGCCCCAAAATATCATCACAAATCAATGTTTATGTCAGTTTTGCTGGTTTTAAATAAAACTAAACACCATTTCACTTACATGGCAAAACAACTGGGAAATCATTGAAAGTACAAATCCAGTTCAATAAGAAGGGTGATCCCTGAGTTAATTCAAAGACCCAAACAATGTGTCTAAATTCCATTTTAAAATATTTCACAAAACCAGCAAAGGGGTAATATGTTTGACAAAAACTGTGGAAATTTTGTACAAGTAGAATCAATGGAGACATGTAACAGTGCTCTTTGTGTACCTCAGTATTAAATTGACACTAATTCCCACTGACACAAATTTGCACAACTCTCTCAGATGAGTTTCCCATTACATCATTGTTTTCATTTCTTTCATGTCCAGCATTCTGTCTTTTAATGTGACACAAACAAATTAGGTTGTACACTTGGCGTCCAGATTATTTTGGATGATTTTCTAGAGATCATGCTTTGATGTAACATGTGATAAAAACTGTCAATCACCTGAAAACTAATTCAGAAAGACGATGTATGGATCATGTGTTAAACAGACGGCACTCATTTCTTTCCTTATTGTTTGTCATTGATACTATCTAAGGTTTCTCTCACAATAACTATAGGGAGAAATTTGGTAACAATGACATACATGTAGACATTGGAAAATCCCTTAAATCTGGGCCTGGTATTGGATCAAAAATACTTACAAGAAAAATGTGAGATGTACTCGTGTTCACTACTACATATAAAATAGCTGCAAGTCCAATTTGCCCCAAGATGGTTTTATTTCAGTTTTTCATCTGAAAGATAAATTTTGACATATATAAACATAGTATAGAAACAACAGCCAAGAACATAAACCTTTAGTTTACTGAATAGCAGTTGATTTGTATGATTAAGTGAAGTTTTAAAATGCACTCAAGGTTATTTCACTAAAACCTGCAGGAGTAAGTTATTGCCTCGGATAATGGGTCAGAGACTGAGGCAGACAGTAGGAAAAGAACAACACAGTCCTAGAGGCAGAGAGAAGCAGATATAGAAAGCCAATTAGAACAAGACAGGGTCCATAAGTTACCACTGATGGTTGGATAGAGGGCAAGTCATCGAGAGACTCATTTTACATTTAGTTTTTCATTTTTTACTCAGAAAAAATGCGTTTTGTTTTAATTCTTGACATCCTTTATAATAAACATACTTACATGTATTGGCAGTTAGTGAAGGGTGAAATAAAACCATCCTGGGGGAAATTGAACTTGCAGCTAGTTTATATGTAGAAGTGATTACGAGTTCATCTCACATTTTTCTTGTAAGTATTTTTGATCGAATCCCAGGCCCAGATTTAAGGGTTTTTCCAATGTCTACATGTGTGTCATTGTTAACAAGTACCTGACAACTCTTCCACAAACGGTGATCAAGTGAAAAACCTACTCCCAAATTTTTCAATTTTATTTGGTTGGAAAGCCTATCTCAAACTCAGGGACTATTACTGTACCAACTGAGCCCCACAGTTAATGAAGAGAGACAAATGGAGGGAAGAGAATCAGAGGCAGGCAAGCCAAGTCCGGCAGTGTGGAGAGATAGCCAGAGAGGCAGGCAAGCCAAGGCAGGTAGTAAATTGATTGATTGATTATTTGGTGTTTTACGCCGCGCTCAAGATTATTTCACTTATATGGCGGCGTTGCCAGTTTTATTGTGGGAGGAAACCCACAACCTTCCGCTGGTAACTGGCAACCATCCCACACAGGTCGTTCGAGTGAAAACCCAGTCAGAAAATTTTCCAATTTTTTGGGACTGAGTGGGATTCGAACCTGCGAACCATCAGGTAGTAAAGGGTGAGTGTGTGGAGGGATAGACAGCCATAGAGGCAGGCAAACCAAGGCAGTTAGTGAAGGGTGACAGTGTGGAGGGACAGATAGCCAGAGAGGCAGGCAAACCAAGGCAGGTAGTGAAGGGTGACAGTGTGGAGGAATAGGTAGCCAGAGACCCAGGCAAGCCAAGGCAGTTAGTGCACATAGTCAAGGTGTAGAGAAATAGATAGACAGGCAAGCCAAGGCAGTCAGTGAAGGGTGAGAAAGTAGAGAGAGTGCACAAAGAATATGTGGAGTGAAAGGCAGAGTGGCAGAATAGCCAAGAGAGTTAGTGAATAAACAGAGGGTGCTTGGAGTAAAACAGAGAGAGTGATGCAAACCAAGACAGTAAATAAAGAGTCAGTCACAGACTGCTACCAAGACAGTGACACAGGCAGGCAAGCAAGCAGGCTGTCAGAGTTTGCATACAGGGAAAGAGAAAGTCAATGAAGACTGTAATAAGTAGTACACAATATGTTCCACAATGGGGAAGTACTTAAGTTTACAATTAACTATGGGTGGATTGAGCATAAGGCTTCATTCCATTAAAAAAACTAACTTTTAATTGACTGTACAAGAAACACCTCACACACCTGTCAGCAGCCAAGCTCACAAAAAAGAGACACTGTAGGAGAGACTAACACTGATGAGAGCTACATACATTAACCCAATTAACCCAATGTTAAATGTAGGTAAAGCTTCACAACTTCTGTAGAACAACTGAGGGCGAATATATGTACTAAAGTTTATAGAAAAAGCATTATCAGGGCTGACGGGATACACATACATAGAGACCAACAAGCTAACACCATACTGCAAGGAAATACAGTTACTCAGGCAGGCAGCTATCAAAGAGAGGCAGTGGAGTGAAAGACAACCCGACAGAAAGGCACTTAAGTCAAGAAAGTAAGTGAAGGTTGACAAAGTAGAGAGATAGAGAGGCAGGCAGTGAACATAGCGTGGAGTAAAAGAGAGATTGGCAGGCAAGTGTATGCAGACAGTGGACAGAGACAAACAAATACTGGAACAGAGACAGTGAAACAAGCAAGCAGGCTGTAGAGAAAGGTGGTCAGTGAAGAGAGCCAATAAGTTGGGCACAACATGTCCACATTGTTGGAGTTTAGGAGTAACTAAGGCTGGATTGAGCGCAAGATTTTATTATATAATGAACATATTTCTAAGGTACAAGAAAAAAACAAGACATATTTGACTGCTTTTGACAAACATATATCATAAGATACTTTTGGTTGCCTGAGAATTCATTGAGATTCACACAGTTGAGGAGACTAGCAGTGATGAGCTACATATATGCCGTTAACTAGGTTACACAGTGACTGGGTAAAGCTGTATACATGAGGACACAGACCAGGGCTGTTAGCATTGAGATTCTTCACATCAGACAGTTTGTAGGTAATGCAGACCAAATGAGACCAGATTTGTGGCCGACAGTGTGGAGAGAGGCAGGCAAGCCAAGGCAGTTAGTGGAGGGATAGATAGTCAGAGAGGCAGGCAAACCAAGGCAGTTAGTGAAGGGCGACAGTTTGGGGGGAAAGACAGCCAGAGAGGCAGGCAAGCTAAGACAGTTAGTGAAGGGTGACAGTGTGGAGGGAATGACAACCAGAGACATAACAGCCCAAGGCCGTCAGTGAAAATAGGAAGTGTGGATGGAAAGAGGGTTTTTATTCTTGGTTCTTGACTTAAATGGGTACCATGGACAAGAAAACAAGCTTACATTTAGTACATTCAATGTCAGCTGTTTTGTTTCTTGAGATAATTCAATAGCCATATTTGACTGGTTGTTTTGGCAGCTCATTCTATTCAACTGGTCGCATGATTTGCACAAAGAGTAGAGAGAGTCAATTTATGTTCAGGGCATCCAGAATGGCAGGTCCGGAGAGTTAGTGTGTATGGGTTGGTGTGTATGGGTTGGTGTGTATGGGTTGGTGTGTATGGGTTGGTGTGTATGGTAGTGTGTATGGGTTAGTGTGTATGGGTTAGTGTGTATGGGTAAATGTGTATGGGTAAATGTGTATGGGTTGGTGTGTATGGGGCAGAGACAGTCACACAGAATGGCTCCATTTCTTGGCTTGGTTTGACTATTGTGGGAATTTGTATGTCACTAAACTCAGTATACATGAAAATAAAAATAAAACCCTTCTAAAAAAACATAATAAATAAACCTGAACACAAAACAAATTTTTTGTTTTTCTCCAAATATTACAGGTTAGATTAACAGGAACGCTTCAGTTTGAGTGTAAATATGTATTCCCATCAGCCCCAAGACAAAGAGAAAGACAGGCAGAGAAAACACTCAGTGAAGAGAATCAGTGTTGGGAGAAGATGTGTTCATGGAGACAGAAAAAAACATAGGGAGATATATCCAGACAGACAGTAAAGAGAGTCAGTGTATAGAGTCAGTGTGAAGAGAGTCCGTGTAAAGTGAGGACACAGTATTAGTGGCAAGGAGAAAAGCTTATAAGGAGAGGCAATAAATAGAGCATGACAAGATTACAAAGCTGATGTGTGGAAAGTGGAGGGCAAGTCAGTGAGAGAGTGAGAAAGCAAGACTAATTAAGCCTTGGAAAGGATTTGATTAGATGAATGAATTTTCTAATCTGATTATTTCTAAACTAAATTATATGTATCTAATGAATCTGACAAACAACAGTACACATATTTGAACAATGTGTTCAGACCAACAGTCAGTCAACAATAATGTTAGTTGACTGAGTGAGAAATAACAAGACCCAGTATAGGGGACACTGTAGGAGAGACTAACAGTGATGAGAGGTTCATCCAGTCCATTAACCCAATGTTAAATGTAGGTTACACAGTGACCGGGTAATGATGTACACATGAGGACATCAGACCAAGGCTGTTAGCATTGAGATCCTGAACAAGCAGTTGGGAGAGGGGGAGGCTCATTTACTGAATGTATAGATTTATTCAGGGTTGTCAGTTACATTCTCAGACCAGAAAAAAATCTGCCCTCTCTCTAACAAGTCTTAATGTTTAGCATATCTTTTGATTACGGTAATATCTCCTCTATATCGAGGAGCGGCGATGTGCAAATATCGAATTATTCGAATGCCATTAGGCACGTTTGCTTTTCAGGCCGTCGACTGTGATTCCAACAACATGTGATCTCCCGCAGCATAGTTCACACCTCCGCTTACGGGGTCAGCCGATGACACCACATGGGGGTAAACTGTATATTGACAAAGTAATTGTACTTCACAAACCCACCGTGTTTTGGTGAATTTCAAATGATTGTATCTACTTGAAACATATTAGCTTCTTAAAGAAAAAATGTTCAACAAAGATTTTTTAAATTTTTTCTTTGATTATCATAGAAACCAGCACAGAGGAAATGGTAACTTTGTCTTGCGTCTGACTCTGAAAGGCCGTATTTTCTTTCCTCATAAAATCCACATGAAATATCTTGTATTAACATGGAAATAATTTGTTGTTAAATGTATATTCCTGGTGATTAGTCAATTCACTCGGCAAAGCATTTCTTTTTCAAATCAATCTCTAAAATCTAACCTAAAGGTTATAGCCACTGTTTGTGTAATACTACATAGTTAAATCCATACAGACACGTGCACAGCTGATCAACAAAGCCTGGTTGAGTCCAAGTTTATGTGGGGTGAAAGTTTTGAATGTTTTTATTTACAAGTATTATCGACAAGAAATATATTAAAGGGGCATGAGCTGCCAAAATGTTGATATTTTGACGTTACAACATAATGTTGAAATTATTGGCTATTTTTCTCAAGACGTGTAATTCAGAAGCTTTTTAGTGCTTCTAGTCTCCAGAATGTACGATATTTAAAAAGTATTGTTTTGAACTAACTTTGGCTTAGAATGAATGAATGGTCGTCCCGGTTATTTAAATTTTGTTTACTTTTCGAACACGTTTTCGGTTGCTACAGGCCACACACTGTATGGATTTTCCTCATTCCAACGCCAATCATTTAGTTTTTCGACGGCCTTCAAAGCCTCTTACTGTCGTGACGATCAGAAATTATCAAAAAAATGGGAATTTTGGCAGCTCATGCCACTTTAACTATTTTGTAAGAACCTCTTTAAATCGTTTTGTTTTAAATAATAATTAGAACCTCTTTAAATTGTTTTTTTTTTAAATAATAATTATTTCTTGAACAACAATAAACATGTACATGAGTGAAACGCCCCTATTAAACTTGAATGGGGATTACCCAATGAGAGATAACTGACAGACAGTTGGAGACATTCTGACGCCGCCAGCCACCTGCAGAGTTGAACATTGTTTCAATCAAAGTTGTGTGGGAATGGCAAATGCATAGAGCTACAAATGCAGAGTCCTTGGCTTTATTGTGGCCAGGTTAAATACAAACCAATAAAGTAACTTATTATGTATTTCGCTGATTCTGACTTCTGTCTGAATCAGTGAATGTAATTACTTGTCATTACATGAAATCAAAGCTGTTAAAGCCTTAATTCTATCAATTTTGAAATATCTTGTTTTTAAAATTTGTTTACAATCAACACGTACTGATATTTTATATCATACGAATGCTTTGATACCGATCTATTCCTATAACTCTGAAATAAAAAGCCGTCTACGAGTACTGCTGCTGCAGAACGAACGGGAGATGGCCCGCGTGTTTGCTACGTCGCTTATATAGAATTGTAAATTGTACTATAGGCCTACACTACAGTGCGGAACACGTAACCTTGACCAGGCGGCTTGAGTCTTTCAACAAAATAATTTCATAACAATATCATGTACTGGGATGGAAATCGAACACAAAATCTTTCCACACGATGTTGTCAGATCGAGTCAACGTTTAACGGTCGGTACATGGTGAATCAACAATTATCTAGTCTAGCCCAGACAATACACAACAACAGAAAGCGTCTGATGGGATTATAACCGAATCACTCCAGGCGGTAAGCTACCCAGCGAAAGTCCTCGAACTTTTTGAATGCCTTTTGCACCGTGTTACTTACTCTCGAATTTTTTAGAGTGCTCGATATAGAGGAGATATTACCGTATACACATTTCCTGCTATGACAGGCCTTGTTTGTAAAAATACATGACATGGATGGCCAGTGAAGAGAGTTAGAAGTGAGGTAAAATCCCACTCACAGAAAGGCAAGCAGATGTAAGCAGCCAGTGTAGAGGAAGTCACAGCCTCAGAGGTAGACCAATACAGCTTGTGAAGAGAGTCAGTGTAGGGGTTTCACCCAGCCGAGAAATCTGATTTTCACCCAATTACAGAGGCCAGTGAAGCGAGTCAATTTACGTTCAGGGCATCCAGAATGGCAAGTCCGGCGAGTTAGTCTGTATGGGGGAAAGACAGTCACAGAGAAAGGCAATTCTGTCAGGGAGAAGTATGAAGTTAAAATAGAGGGGAAAATCCAACTCATAGAAAGGCAAGCAGGCGTAAGCAGATATACCCAGATAGTCAGTAATGTAAATGACATCCTAATTCGACCGGTTTTATACCCAAAGTAGCCCAGTTCCACACCCTGTTCAGTAGCAGGAATGGAGCAATGAAACGATTATTCTGGTGGACCTTTCCAAAGTGGGGGACTGCGGCTTGTTTTGTGATTATATATTTATGTAAAAAACTTAAAGTGGCATAAGCTGTCCAAAAGGTTTGTTTCAAATCTTTTTTAATTGATTGTTTGGTGTTTTACACCGCGCTCAAGATTATTTCACTTATATGGCGGCATTGCTAGTTTTATTGTGGGAAGAAATCGGGCTCAACACTCTAGGTCATTTGGTACAGGACCATTTTGAAATCATGCCCATTGAAAAGATCCCTTTTCTCACATTCGCTGCAAATACCAAACACAAGCGTTAGGTTTCATAAAATTCTACTGACTAATGCCAAGCTCCTGTCTGTCGACAACCTCAGGATATATCATGGGTTTTAGTTTATTACAACAACTTATGATTGAGTATAAAGGTCTAAATGATATACTTCTTTTTAACACAACCAGCTTGATTGTTTGGTGTTTTATGCCGCACTCAAAATTATACCACTTATATGGCGGTGTTGCCAGTTTTATTGTTCTCTATGCCCTGAGGAAATCCACGACCTTCCGATGGTAGCTGGCAACCATTCCACATAGGTTGCTCGAGTGAAAACCCAGTCAGAGAAAAGAGTGGGATTCGAACCCAGGACCCATTGGTGGAAGGCTGTTCGGATTGAGCGTCCAACTCTCTACCTACTGAGCCCTCAACACAATCAGAAAGATTGACTGAAAGACAATTTGAGATGTTTTATTAAGCGGGAGTTTAAACATGTAGCGATGGCTTTGAATATATCAGCCAAAAACGAAGAGTTGGTGTGCGAATTATTCAGATTTAACAAAAAAAAAATAGCTTTTTAAAACAAAACTACATCACAAGTTTATAAGAATTTTCAACAGTAATTCTGTAAAATAAATTTGATTCTACGAAAGCCTTCAGTCCTAAAATATTTGACAGTCCTGAGTGGACTGTTCAGCTTTGTATTGAGTTTTGTGGCTGCTGATTGGACAATACATACTTGTCAATCAAAATCAGAGCCAATCAAATGGCTACCTGTTTGAACGATCGATAAAACGTTCCACATATGCGGCTTTCATTTCAAGTATAATGAAACGATTGCTGTGTGATTGTCAAGAAGTCTTAAAATTAGAGCATGTGTAGACTGCAGCAAACAGGTGTTTGCGATTTAAAATTTGCCCCAGGGGTAAAAATACGGCTGTCAGTATATAAAAAAATAATTTTGGAGACAGAAACCCAGACTTACAGCTTAGTAATTAATTTCATGGACTTTATGACAAAGAATGGTTTGACACTTGGCCATAAGCTGTCAGTATGAAAAGCAAACAATAGTTAATGCGTAACGTTGCGGAACTACACATTTCTACTATAAGTCCGAAATCTCCCAATACCGGTCATGTAGGTGCTCGACAGCCATCTGGGTGGTTAATCACCCTGGTCTATGATCTCCACCGCTGGTCGGATTGGGCATCGGTGGGATTTGGACGTAATTTATTGTAAAGAAAGTCAGTGTGAAGCGTGGACAGTCTTAGTGACAAGGTTGATGATTTACGCCTGACTAAAGAATATTTCAGTTACCGGGTATATGGCGAAATTGCCAGTTTTACTTGGGGAGGAAACTGGGCTCCTTGCCTGGAGGAAACCCCCAGACGTTCTGTGAATAACTGCCCACCATTCCACACACGACGATCAAGTTAAAAATCCACTCAGACATATGAGTGGGATTTGAACCTGCCTTACATTGATGAAAGGCCTATGTCGGACTGAGGGGCATTCACTCTAACAGACTGGGCCACAGAAATCCCCCATGTGGCAAAGAGAAAAGCTTATAAGGAGAGACAGTCAGTGAAAGGAGACAGTGTGGAGAGATAGACACCCATAGAGGCAGGAAAACCAGCTAGTGAAGAGAGCCAATATGGCAGACAAGCTGTACAAATTTTGTGTTCCTTAACCTTAAGAATCATTTTTTCATATACTTTTTTGCTATTTTGCATGAGTATTCGGGAATCAAGATAAGTCCTGGTAGACACATGTATGAACCAATAATGTGTAGTTACCTCCCCTTGTTCATCACAATCACTCTTCCATTTGTACAATTCATTTTCTAAAATAAAAACAGAGCATTTTAATACTGGTATGTTCACATCATAGTTTGCAGAATAAAGGAATTCAAATACATGGAAGGGAAAAATTTCAGATCATTGTACATTGTTGAGTTACCTTGGACAAGTAAAACACTGAAGTATAGGAAAAGCAACTTACACTTACGAACCGAAAACGTGTGCTCATAAGGAACGAAATTCAAATAGCCGGGATATACATTTTTTAGCGTACATATCTAAGATTGATATACGGAGAAATTTCCTCTTTCATTAAAAGGACAATAAATAGCTAATTCTGTATCATCCTTATTTTTCCTATATTAGGCATCTCATACCACTTCCCTGATTGAAGTTGAACACAAATTGTAATATCAGTGTTTTGCAACATAAAATAGACTGATTGCTAAATGACATCATTAGAGTATATTGAGGATCAACATGACCAAAGTATTCTGCACAGAGAAGTATATCAGTGTTCAGTCATGCACATTCCCTACAAGGGGGTTGTAATGAAGCAGTCATTTCATACAAGACCCATTTAATAACTCATTCCAGTGGGGTCATTAAGCTTCATATTGGATGGATTCATCAATCATTCCAACTACCTCAATAAAGAATAGATTTTCTTCAAGGAGTACATCTTGATTGATTGTTTCACTTATATGGTGGCGTTGCCAGTTTTATTGTGGGAGGAAACCGTGCTCAGTGCTCGGAGGAAACCCACGACCTTCCGCTGGTAACAGGCAACCATCCCACATAGGTCCTTAGAGTGAAAACCCAGTCAGAAAATTTTCCAATTTTTGGACTGAGTGGGATTCGAACCCGCGACCCACTGGTGGAAGGCTGTTTGGATTGAGCGTCCAATGCTCTACCTACTGAGCCACGCAGGCCCCCAGTACATCTTGAAGCCTTAATTTATGTAGACAGGTACATCTAACCTTTGACCTTTTATACACTCCACAGCTTCCACAATGATTTACTCTCAAAAACTAGACTTTGTTTAACACAAAACAGTCCCATCTCCATATTTGGAAAGACATTTTTAGTCGTCTCAAAAACCCTCACTCCTATAAAATAAAAAGGTAAAATTTGAACAAGTGAATAAGAAAGTGAAAGTAAAGAACATTTTCAGGTCAATTATTATTTACCATGCTTATTTAGGCTTGGTCATTGTGTATGAAGTTAAATTGGTTTATGATTGATTGATTGATATTTAACGCCTCACTTTCCTCACTTTATAAGATTGGTTTATTGGGAACAGGCTCTCTAATCAGAGGAAAACCGGGATATTTGGCAGATACCTTACATGTTAAAACCCATACAAAACTTTTTCCCTTTTCTTTTTGTGAGTATAGATAAAAAATATGTGAATGGAGTACGTTACTGGTTACCTCCCCTTATCCCCTAACTGTATTCTATCAATTCTCTTCTGTAAGAAAACTGTTAACTTTGGTTCAATCAGAATCCATTCTCCTTTGTCTACCAAATGACATCACCTAAAAAATATGAAAATATTATTAGTCAAATATCATCACTAATTCAATATTTATGTCCGTTTTGTTGGCTGCTTAATTCCATAGCCCCTGACAACTTCTATTACTTGGTTATCACAGAACTGAAATTACAAATCCAGTTTACTATGAATGCAGTTATCACTTGCCTCATTCACCCAATAGATTTATAGGAAGGGGGTGTAAGTGTCACATACTTCAGTATTACATTTACACTTCTACCAACAGAACTCACAGTGTCTCGTCTAGCAGTGACTCAGTTGAGTTTCCACACCACATAATTAGGGGTGTAACGATACATCGATAGTATCGATACAAGGAGCTTTCGATACGCGTATCGTATCGTTAGTCGCATATCGTGATACGTTATTAAAGGGAAGTAACTGCGTAATTAATAAAGATGCGAGAGTGTTTTAATATATTTTATTCGAATTTGAGTTTTGTTACAGCTTTGCGTTGTGCCATTGATAAGTGTGTGTTCTGGTTGACAATATTTCTTTTATAAAATAAAGCTGAAATTCTTAATTTTACTCTTGTTTTGTTGATCTTTTTTTTTTAGATATAGGTTTGTTAGGTGCTTTACCCAACACTCAGATGAATTCACTTATATTAAGTATTTCATGTACACAGATATAACATATTAATATTATATTGAAGATGAAAGAGTTCCATATGTATCGTGATACTATTGTATCATGACCGTGTATCGTGATACGTATCGTATCATGAGATTTCTTGCGATACTCAGGCCTACACATTATCATCTTCATTTCTTTCATGGCCAGCATTTCTGTCTTTTACTGTAAAAAGAACAAATTAGGTTGTAGATTTCCTGTGATATAGTAAACAACCCATTCAGGGAGCTGTTTCACAAAGCGATGTAGCGTAAGTTTTTACATAACTGTCATGGCAACCCATACTGTAGGCCTAGAGATACACTGCTTTGTAAGTTACGCCAAAAACTACATCTGCGCCGTTTTTTTAAACAGGCTCCACATTTTTGTTGAATTATTGTTTTTCGACAGAGTGAGATTTAAACCATATGAGAAACTGTCACTCAACCGATTGAGACACCAAGACCCTGAGAACTAAAAAATACTGAGCTGATAGGACTAATAGAAAACAATAATACATTAAGTTAATAAAGAAGGTACAATAATAACCTGTCTAAAACAAGAGTCACAGTGTCCTTACAAGGGGCTTATAATGAAGCTATCACTTCAAACAACACCCATTTAATGCCCACAATTTTAGAGTGAAGTAAATGTCTATTTAAAACACAGGTTAATTAGCTAAAGCTTACTTAAACTCGTCCACAAAAGAGGAAATAAGTACCAATCAATGATATTTCATTAGTTAAGAAGTGGAATCAAATGTTTATCTTGTTAAATTGACGTCTTTAAGCCTTGTCATGAGTGAGCATGACAATTGATTTATTTACTACTGATTGATTGATTGATATTTGATGTCTCATTTAAAGTCGGTTTAGTTGGAGAGGAAAGTGGGATCTCTGATCAGAGGAAAACCTGGAACTTCTTCAGGTATCTTCCACATACGTAAAAAAACATTTAAAGGTATTTTTGAGTGAGATTCAAACTTCCCAACTATTGCTGGAAGGCTTGTGTCAAGTGAATTAATGTCAGTCAACTGATTGAGCCACCATGGTGCTGACAGACCATGTCTGTGTGTGAATGTCTATATTAAGGCATGAAAGGAAAGTCAGTGAAGTCATTACAAGGTACTGGTTACCTCCCCTTATCCATGAACTGTATTCTATCAATTCTCTTCTCCAATAAAACTGTTAGCTTTGGTTTAATAAGAATCCACTCCTCTGCCTCCCAAACAGTCTAAACTAGAACAAAGAAAAGATATAAATAGTTGTTAAACAAATTCAATGTTTTTGTCAGTTTTGTTGTTTTTAAATAAAAAGTAAACACCTTCTCACTTACATGGCAACACGACCTGAAGAATTGGAAGAAGAATTCTCATATTCCTCCAAGATATACCTACCTGTACAAAACACTTGCCTTTTGACCCTAGGAGAAAGAACAACCTGCATTTTACACAATCAAATCAAAAAATGCCCTAACATCCTGTATATTAACCTAAGCTAATGCCCTGTACTGGCTATCCGTTTGTACATACCGCGCATGCGCGAACCTTCCCTTCCGGTCTACCTCTTTCAACGCTTGCAGGCGTAATAGTGAGGGGAGGATGGGCTGGGTTTAACTGTTTGTACAGGTAGGTATATCTTGGAGGAATATGAGAATTATTCTTCCAATTCTTCAGATTCCCATAGATAGTACCTACAACTGTACAAAACACTTGCCTCGCATGCCACAGTCCGGAGGAAGGACTAATACGCCGTACAGAGCATTAACCAAGTTTTTTTGATTCCCGCGTAAAGAATGGTAACCTCGGTATTACTCACCTCGAACTCTCCTGGATCCGTCCTCAGGTGTCCAGTGGGTCAGGATGAATTAGATCTTTCACTGAACGCTCTTTGGGCCGCTACCAACGGACCCAGCGAATACTACCCACCATGTACTAAAGTCATGTCGCGGAGATAATAGTCCGCGAACGTCGTCGGTGACTTCCAAGACAGATAGATTGATAGGTTGTTTGGTGTTTTACGCCGCGATCAGGATTATTTCACTTATATTGCGGCGTCGCCAGTTTTATTGTGGGAGGAAAACGGGCTGTGTGCCTGGAGGAAAACCACGACCCTCCGCTGGTAACTGGCAACCATCCCACATAGGTCGTTCGAGTGAAAACCCAGTCAGAAAATTTTCCACTTTTTTTTTTGTTTTTTTTTTTGGACTGAGTGGGATTCGAACCCGCGACCCATTGGCGGAAGGCTGTTTGGATTGAGCGTCTAACGCTATACCTACTGAGTCACGGACCCCAGCCTTCCAAGAAATAAGCCCTCATAATCCGAGGACATCGTGTAGGGACATCATCGTTTATCAAGCGGCTTGGTAAACGAAGATTGCACAGGAAATATATTCTCTATTAGAGAAATGTGTTTTATTTTACTTATTTATTTATTTCTTGGAAATAAACTTCACTCGGAAAGGAATAAAAAACATTCCTGTGTCGGCTACGACACCGATGGAAGACCGATGGTCTTTGCAAAGGTCTGCGCTTAAATCTGCAGACTTTCTGCGTCTTGACAAGCAAAGTCAGCACCCAGGCTCAAGTGGCCGTACATACTAGGAATAACGGCTGTTCGTGTAATTCTTACTACGGTAATATACACAAATACTGTCGGCTTCGGCTTTCACATCCCGTCGACCCCTAATGGCGAAAGGGTGTAACAGTCGACTATCCAACAGGCCTATCAGCCGAGTCGTTACTGATTAGCCAATCACAGCTCCTTTCTTTCCCCGGCATGGGAAATCATGAAGATGGCGGAAAGAGGACAATTCCAGCAATTGACGGGAGAAAAACATTTCTAGTATGGTTTATGTTCGAACTTAAGATCTGTAGTCAGAACAGGTACGGTACTTTTTTCTTTTGCTCGTTTTGGAAAAAAAAAAGGAATTTACTTGAAAACCAGTTGGCAAGAAGTTTGTCTAAGATTAAAAGGTAACGACATTCTAATGAACTAGGAGCTCGGTCTTGTACTTAGATTGATGATTGGTCTTCGCGCCGCACTGAAGTTATTTAACCTATAGGGGGCGTAGCCAGATTGTGGGGGAAGGACCCGGGCCCGGAGGAAACCCCCGGCCTTCGGCATGGCAACTCCTCCGCATACGGCAACCGCCATAATGTAGGAGTTGTCATTTTACAACGGTAACTGCGAGAGGAAATGGTCAGGCTAATAATTTAAAGTGGCCTGTACGAACCGAAAACGTGTTCGAAAGTAAACAAAATTGAAATAACAGGGACGACCATTCATTCATTCTAAGCCGAAGTTGGTTCAAACAATACTTTATCGTACATTTTCGAGACCAGAAGCATTAAAAAGCTTCTGAATTATACGCCTTGAGAGAAATAGCAAATAATTTCAACATTCTGTTGTGACGTCAAAATATCAACATTTTGGCAGCTCATACCCCTCTAATAGTAAGCTGTCATGACGCAATGCCACAAGAAAATAACAAACAGCGCACCATTTTAAACTACGAACGGGCTGTTATTAATTTACAACCGCGCAGTAGTGATACCATTTATTGGTCAGCCTTGAAATCTGCGAGCAGGCCGAGTAAGCAGTCCAACCTGACGATTGATTGATCGATGAATTACGCTGCACGCAAAAGCTATTCCGTTTATATGGTGGCGTAGCCAGGTTTAGTAGGGGAGGAAGACCGGGCTTATCGTCCGGAGTAAACCCCGACTCCGGCAAGTACCTCGGGAGTCTTCCACATACCCATCTTGACGAAGGCTGTGCCACTGCACGTGTGCCTGACGAGTGCAACCTCGCCCTGCACTAGTGTCAAGTCTCATATGTAGTATGCTGTGAAGGTCGTAGGGGACCCCCCAAGACCAAACCTCCTAAAGCCCAATCCCATAAATTATGGATGAGGGCTCACAATACTGCCAAGAGCCTGAATCCAAGAAGATTAGTCCTCGCCAAGGTTGCTCGTTGACGAGGGAAAATTTTTGCATGAAAACAAGCTGAGGGGTTCCTAGATATTACCAGTCGTCATGATCGGCTAATAGTCTTCTGTTTACATACCCCCCCCCCCCCCCCCCCCCCATGTCCTATGACACAACTTGCAGGTCGTCCTGCAGGTCCAAGGAGGGGAAATCTGATTAATGTATTAATCGCTGATTTTTTGCCGCAATCCATGTTATTTCACTAAGCGGGCAACTTGCCAGGTTTAGTGGGGGAGGGAATCCCCGATCCTCAGGGCAAAGGGTTGCATGGTTAATGCTTTACGCTGCATTTCGGCTTATTCCACTTATACTGCAGTTTTGCAAGGATAAGTTGGGGAGGACACCGGGCTCATCGTCTGGAGGAAGCCCCCAACCTTCAGTGAGAACCTGGTAACCCCTCTACATACGGCGACTGAGTGACGAGTCCTCTCAGAAATGTATTTGTTCTGAGTAAGATTCGAACCCGCGCCGCATGACTTGTGTAAGTAGGCCCCGGACTGACATGCCCCAGGCCTGTGTACTAGTTGAAGGGCCTTGGTTTTGAGCTAGGTTTCAGAAAAAAAATCAAAGGCAACCAGGTGGGGTCCAGGGCCTAGCTTATTGGACCGGGAGACTCCCACGCTTGGGCGATTTCCCGCTGTCGACCGGTCACCCCAGTGGCCCGGTCTAAATTGAGCAGCAGCTGGTAGATATAGTCCAGGAGTTCAGAGAAAGTCAAATATTGATCGTCCGTCTCCTGTTGGTTTGACAGATGGGATGATAACCGCCGGCGGTTCGACTCGCACCCGGGCGTACATCCGTGGCCGAAACATGGTAGGTTTAGGCCTCTTGGAACACCTCTTGGCGTTTTGACAAACCCAGAACCTGGGTTAGGGCTGTTAGCCTTTCCCCCCACTCTAGTTGTCAGGCCGATCGACTCATGAACCCGTGGGTAGTGTCGTGATCGAAGGCGCCGTAATTTGAGGCTCCCCGGTGGACTGACAAATCCAGAGCTTGGGATGACGCCAGTATTACAATCAGCCAACTTTAGTTGTCAGGTGGCCGACTCGTGTACCTGGACGTACAGTCAGGGTCGAGGCCGCCGTATGCTAAGCCCCCAGGTGGATCGACAATTCCAGAGCTGGGGTGATGCCCGTAGGCCCCCAAAGCCACTCCGGTTGTCAGGCGGATCGACTCGTGTGCATGGGTGTACAGTTGTGGTTGAGGCTGTCGTATGTTGAGGCTTCCCGTCGGCTCGACAGATCCAGAGTTGGGGTGAGGCCCGTAGGGTAACCAACCCACTCCGGATGTCAGGCGGGTCGAGTCGTGCACCTGGGCGTACAACCCTAGTCGAGGCTGCCGAATGTTTAAGCATCCTGGTGGCTCAACAGACCCAGACTTGGGGTAACGCCCGCAGGACTCGCCCAGTCTGGTTGCTAGACGGATCGACTTGTGTACATGGGCGTACATTCGTGGTCGAGGCCGCTGTATGTTTAAGCCTCCTAGCGGTTCGACAGATCGAGAAGTTGGGATGACGCCCGAGGGCTCAAACCACTTCAGATGTCCGGCAGTTCGACTCGTGTACCTGGGCGTACAGACGTGGTCGAACCGCCTTGTTCAGTAGTTGAGAAACCCTGATCATCCGTATCTCCCGCCGAATCTGTCGGAGACTCCTCTCCAGTGGGCTCCGGTTCGGGATACTGGACGTTCGGCTGGAGGTAGTTCCCTGACCAAGTTTTAGTCTGGTAGTCGCCCTCTAAGAACTGGTCCGACCGTCTCCTGGTCTCAGGGAGCGCCTCCTGGCGGTTCGACGGATCCAGGGACAAGGTTGCCGGTCGTTGCCTGATCAACCCGCCCTGGACGTCAGGCAACTCGACTCGTGTGCTTGGGTGCACAGTCGTGGTCGCAGAAGCCTGTTTAGATCGTGAAGATCTGGGCCCCTCGATTGCCGAGCCTCGAGTTGTTTATTTACTCGAGCTTGGCAATTGAGAATTTAACGCCCTCTAACGTTTGTTCCATGGCACACAAACGTTCTGCGTCTGACTAAGCAAAAATAACAGAACATATGTTGAGAGCTAATCCCAACAAAGCATCAACGACAGCCAAATCAGAAGAGATAATCAACAAGAGAACATAGAAAAGAAATTTTTTTTATTTTTTTTTACTAACTCGTTATTAATTACTCATTCGTGTTATATTATATATCGTTTTTTTATTTTTATTACAATAAATAATAGTTATTGATTTAACCTCGTCCGCTCGCCTTACTGGACCAGGAAGAACTGCGGGACCTGCTACTCTTCCTCTGAGGCTTCGCCGCTGATGATATTCTTGGCAGGCATTCCTGGGGTAAGTGCCTCCACAGGCACTAGACACCATTTTCCATCACAAATTTTTAATCTAAAAATAAAAACGAAAAAGATTTAAAATTTAGTAATGGAACGTAATTTATTTAAACAGGGACGCACCCCGCTTTAAAAAATCGCCTATGAAAATATGTAATAGTGTTTGTATGGGAGGGTGGTGAGCGACAACAACCCGACCACGTGGTGACGAATTTTGGACCCACGACAGCATATATATGGGTTGAGTCCGAAAACTCTCCAAAAACAAAAAAACACAGGACATGTTTTGGTCAGAAACCCTCTAGTAATCTAGGGGAGGGTATCTAACCGCTAGGGACAGTAAAATTTCCTACCAAAAACGATTCAGAGAAGAATTAGTAAGAAAAGTATACTGAGTAAAATTTGCAGTGTTGATCTCTTCTCTGCAGAGTTGAAAGAGGTAGACCGGAAGAGAAGGTTCGCTTAGGTTACTATACAGGATGTTAGGGCAAGATTTTTTGATTTTATTGTGTAAAATGCAGATTGTTCTTTCTCCTAGGGTCAAAAGGCAAGTGTTTTGTACAGTTGTAGGTACTATCTATGGGAATCAAGGTATTCAATATGAAGGCCAACGTAATTGCGGACGGATAGAAACCCATAGAGGCAGGCAGTGTGGAGGGATAGATAGCCAGGCAAGCCAAGGCAGTTAGTAAAGCGTGACAGTGTGGAGGGATAGATAGCCAGAGAGGCAGGCAAGCCAAGGCAGTTAGTGAAGGGAGACAGTGTGGAGGGATAGATAGCCAGAGAGGCAGGCAAGCCAAGGCAGTTAGTGAAGGGAGACAGTGTGGAGGGATAGATAGCCAGAGAGGCAGGCAAGCCAAGGCAGTTAGTGAAGGGAGACAGTGTGGAGGGAAAGATAGCCAGAGAGGCAGGCAAGCCAAGGCAGTTAGTGAAGGGAGACAGTGTGGAGGGATAGAAAATCAGAGATGCAGGCAAGGCAGGGCAGTTAGTGAAGGCCGACAGTGTGGAGAGATAGTCAGAGAGGCAAGGCAGGGCAATTAGTGAAGGGAGCCATTGTGGTGGGATAGACAGCTGGCAAGCCAAGGCAGGTAGTGAAGGCCGACAGTGTGGATAGCCAGAGAGGCAGGCAAGCCAAGGCAGTTGGTGAAGGGTGACAGTGTGGAGGGATAACAACATATAGAGACAGGCAAGCCAAGGCACTTATTGAAGGGGAACAGTGTGGTGGGATAGACAGCTGGCAAGCCAAGGCAGTTAGTGAAGGGTGACAGTATAGAGGGATAGAAAATCAGAGATGCAGGCAAGCCAAGGCAGTTAGTGAAGGCCGACAGTGTGGAGAGATAGTCAGAGAGGCAAGGCAGGGCAGTTAGTGAAGGGAGACAGTGTGGAGAGATAGTCAGAGAGGCAAGGCAGGGCAGTTAGTGAAGGCCGACAGTGTGGAGAGATAGTCAGAGAGGCAAGGCAGGGCAGTTAGTGAAGGGAGCCATTGTGGTGGGATAGACAGCTGGCAAGCCAAGGCAGGTAGTGAAGGCCGACAGTGTGGATAGCCAGAGAGGCAAGGCAGGGCAATTAGTGACGAGAGCCATTGTGGAGGGAGGGATAGATAGTCAGAGAGGCAAGCCAAGACAGTCAGTGAAGGGTGAGAAAGTAGAGAGAGTGAACAAAGACAATGTGCAGTGAAAGACAGAGTGGCAGGATAGCCAAGAGATTTAGTGAATGAACAGAGGCTGCTTGGAGTAAAACAGAGAGAGTGATGCAAGCCAAGGCAGTAAGTAAAGAGTCAGTCACAGACTGCCACCAAGACAGTGACACAGACAAGCAGGCTGTCAGAGTTTACATACAGGGAAAGAGAAAGTCAACGAAGACTGCAATAAGTAGGACAAAATACGTTTCACAATGGGGATGTACTTAAGTTTACTAAGGGTGGATTGAGCATAAGGCTTTATATATACTGAACTTATTTCTAGTGTACAAGAAAAAACAAGACATATTTTACTGAGCTTTGGACAAACAGATACTTTTGGTTGACTGAGAATTCATTGAGATTCACACAGTGGAGGAGACTAGCAGTGGCAAGAGCTACATTCATTCCATTAAAAAAAACTAGGTTTGGGCAAACAGAAAATCATTGCTTGCTATTAATTGACTGTACAAGAAATATCTTACACACCTGTCAGCAGCCAAGCTCACAAAAAGAGACTAACAGTGATGAAAGCTACATACATTCTATTAACCCAATGTTAAATGTGACCGCTTCACAACTGATGTAGAGCAACTGAGGGCAAGCCAAGGTAGTTAGTGAAGGGGGCCAGTGTGGTGGGATAGACAGCCAGAGAGGCAGGCAAGCCAAGGTAGTTAGTGAAGGGGGCCAGTGTGGCGGGATAGACAGCCGGTAAGGCAGGCAAGCCAAGGTAGTTAGTGATGGGGGCCAGTGTGGCGGGATAGACAGCCGGCAACGCAGGCAAGCCAAGGTAGTTAGTGAAGGGGGCCAGTGTGGCGGGATACACAGTCGGCAAGGCAGGCAAGCCAAGGCAGTTTGTGAAGTCCAACAGTGTGGAGAGATAGTCAGAGAGGCAGGCCAATGAACAGTAAGGGTGTAGAGAAAGAGATAGACAGGTCAGCCTTGACAGTGTGGAGGGATAGATAGCCAGAGAGGCAGGCAAGCCAAGGCAGTTAGTGAAGGGTGACAGTGTGGAGGGATAGATAGCCAGAGAGGCAGGCAAGCCAAGGCAGTTAGAGAAGGGTGACAGTGTGGAGGGATAGATAGCCAGAGAGGCAGGCAAGCCAAGGCAGTTAGTGAAGGGTGACAGTGTGGAGGGATAGAGAACCAGAGAGGCAGGCAAGCTGAGGCAGTTATAGGTCACAACACCCAGTTTGTGTTTTCTCAGCCAATGAAAATTGACTTCGGTTATACAGGAGCTAGAAGGTGGCTACATAGTGATAGTTTGGTATCTGGGTTATTTGAATATTGGATTGAAACTAACATAGGTCTACTGTACATACTTTAAGCTTTCAATCAATGCCTGATAACAGATTTTTGTGTGTGTTTTTTTAATGTTCACCCAATTTTGAAAATACCAAAGTTTGGCTAGAATAAGTAAGCCTAAACTGTCAAAATGGCGGTACCCATGTTAAATTGTGTGTAGCTTGAAACCGGCATGCACTATGTCAACTTTATTTGGTTGTAAAGGATTTCTCATGTGTTGATCTATTTGGAAATGGTTAGGAAAAGTCTTAACGAGATTTAGGTAATTAGCCACAAATCAAAACGTTAACATTACCGCAAATGGGAAATGAAACTGTATCATGTAACCTATAGTGAAGTGTGAAAAGTAAGTATTTTGTTCTAAATTTTCAAACCACCACCATTTTTGGTGCCGTTGTATCTGGACTACATATTTGAAATATAAAATAAATGAATTCAGTAAAAAAATTTAAATATTCACCACTTTTTCTGAAAAACAGGCTTTTGTGGACCAGGGCTAGGTTTGAGCAACCACAAGACTCTTATTGTAGGGTGTAAAATACTTGTATATGCCTCAGTAGTGATCCATTTCCATCAATGAGGTCTAGGAATGACATTTCACTTCTTGGAATTATTAATGTTTTTCAAAGCAAATGATTTTTTCAGGCTCATTAGCTATTGATGTAAAATAACCAGATCCCCCCCCCCCCTCCCCTGTGGGTCTGAAATGATATAATCTGTACAAATTGCCCTTTTTATATCTTAACAGGTAAGCTGACATGACTGTGGCCCTGAATTGGACAGTTTTTAAATCACTGGAGAAGTTTTATTAGCTTTCAAACAGTCCAAATGTTAAGAAATCAGACATTTTTTGGACGGGTGGGGTGGGTTATCTCCCCTGGCTCTGCCCTTATGGCAGTCTCTAACCCGGACAGATGCTAACAGTAAACTACAACCAACAACCCATCATTTCCAGCAAATTTGAAGGGTATTTGATGATTCACCTTTTTATAGCGAGGAATAACATTTTGAATTGGTCCTCAGAAAAACTTTAAAATATAAGCCTGGAAACATGAAGGGGGTGGGTGTGTAAATTACTTCGCAAATTCAAAACGACTGGCCGAAAAGCTTTGATCTTTTGAAATTCAATTTGATATTGGTTAATAAAAGCAAAGTTATTAAATTTGACAAATTTCGAGGAATTATATCCTTGTTATAGGTCACAACACCCAGTTTGTGTTTTCTCAGCCAATGAAAATTGACTTCGGTTATACAGGAGCTAGAAGGTGGCTACATAGTGATAGTTTGGTATCTGGGTTATTTGAATATTGGATTGAAACTAACATAGGTCTACTGTACATACTTTAAGCTTTCAATCAATGCCTGATAACAGATTTTTGTGTGTGTTTTTTTAATGTTCACCCAATTTTGAAAATACCAAAGTTTGGCTAGAATAAGTAAGCCTAAAACTGTCAAAATGGCGGTACCCATGTTAAATTGTGTGTAGCTTGAAACCGGCATGCACTATGTCAACTTTATTTGGTTGTAAAGGATTTCTCATGTGTTGATCTATTTGGAAATGGTTAGGAAAAGTCTTAACGAGATTTAGGTAATTAGCCACAAATCAAAACGTTAACATTACCGCAAATGGGAAATGAAACTGTATCATGTAACCTATAGTGAAGTGTGAAAAGTAAGTATTTTGTTCTAAATTTTCAAACCACCACCATTTTTGGTGCCGTTGTATCTGGACTACATATTTGAAATATAAAATAAATGAATTCAGTAAAAAAATTTAAATATTCACCACTTTTTCTGAAAAACAGGCTTTTGTGGACCAGGGCTAGGTTTGAGCAACCACAAGACTCTTATTGTAGGGTGTAAAATACTTGTATATGCCTCAGTAGTGATCCATTTCCATCAATGAGGTCTAGGAATGACATTTCACTTCTTGGAATTATTAATGTTTTTCAAAGCAAATGATTTTTTCAGGCTCATTAGCTATTGATGTAAAATAACCAGATCCCCCCCCCCCCCCCTCCCCTGTGGGTCTGAAATGATATAATCTGTACAAATTGCCCTTTTTATATCTTAACAGGTAAGCTGACATGACTGTGGCCCTGAATTGGACAGTTTTTAAATCACTGGAGAAGTTTTATTAGCTTTCAAACAGTCCAAATGTTAAGAAATCAGACATTTTTTGGACGGGTGGGGTGGGTTATCTCCCCTGGCTCTGCCCTTATGGCAGTCTCTAACCCGGACAGATGCTAACAGTAAACTACAACCAACAACCCATCATTTCCAGCAAATTTGAAGGGTATTTGATGATTCACCTTTTTATAGCGAGGAATAACATTTTGAATTGGTCCTCAGAAAAACTTTAAAATATAAGCCTGGAAACATGAAGGGGGTGGGTGTGTAAATTACTTCGCAAATTCAAAACGACTGGCCGAAAAGCTTTGATCTTTTGAAATTCAATTTGATATTGGTTAATAAAAGCAAAGTTATTAAATTTGACAAATTTCGAGGAATTATATCCTTGTTATAGGTCACAACACCCAGTTTGTGTTTTCTCAGCCAATGAAAATTGACTTCGGTTATACAGGAGCTAGAAGGTGGCTACATAGTGATAGTTTGGTATCTGGGTTATTTGAATATTGGATTGAAACTAACATAGGTCTACTGTACATACTTTAAGCTTTCAATCAATGCCTGATAACAGATTTTTGTGTGTGTTTTTTTAATGTTCACCCAATTTTGAAAATACCAAAGTTTGGCTAGAATAAGTAAGCCTAAAACTGTCAAAATGGCGGTACCCATGTTAAATTGTGTGTAGCTTGAAACCGGCATGCACTATGTCAACTTTATTTGGTTGTAAAGGATTTCTCATGTGTTGATCTATTTGGAAATGGTTAGGAAAAGTCTTAACGAGATTTAGGTAATTAGCCACAAATCAAAACGTTAACATTACCGCAAATGGGAAATGAAACTGTATCATGTAACCTATAGTGAAGTGTGAAAAGTAAGTATTTTGTTCTAAATTTTCAAACCACCACCATTTTTGGTGCCGTTGTATCTGGACTACATATTTGAAATATAAAATAAATGAATTCAGTAAAAAAATTTAAATATTCACCACTTTTTCTGAAAAACAGGCTTTTGTGGACCAGGGCTAGGTTTGAGCAACCACAAGACTCTTATTGTAGGGTGTAAAATACTTGTATATGCCTCAGTAGTGATCCATTTCCATCAATGAGGTCTAGGAATGACATTTCACTTCTTGGAATTATTAATGTTTTTCAAAGCAAATGATTTTTTCAGGCTCATTAGCTATTGATGTAAAATAACCAGATCCCCCCCCCCCCCTCCCCTGTGGGTCTGAAATGATATAATCTGTACAAATTGCCCTTTTTATATCTTAACAGGTAAGCTGACATGACTGTGGCCCTGAATTGGACAGTTTTTAAATCACTGGAGAAGTTTTATTAGCTTTCAAACAGTCCAAATGTTAAGAAATCAGACATTTTTTGGACGGGTGGGGTGGGTTATCTCCCCTGGCTCTGCCCTTATGGCAGTCTCTAACCCGGACAGATGCTAACAGTAAACTACAACCAACAACCCATCATTTCCAGCAAATTTGAAGGGTATTTGATGATTCACCTTTTTATAGCGAGGAATAACATTTTGAATTGGTCCTCAGAAAAACTTTAAAATATAAGCCTGGAAACATGAAGGGGGTGGGTGTGTAAATTACTTCGCAAATTCAAAACGACTGGCCGAAAAGCTTTGATCTTTTGAAATTCAATTTGATATTGGTTAATAAAAGCAAAGTTATTAAATTTGACAAATTTCGAGGAATTATATCCTTGTTATAGGTCACAACACCCAGTTTGTGTTTTCTCAGCCAATGAAAATTGACTTCGGTTATACAGGAGCTAGAAGGTGGCTACATAGTGATAGTTTGGTATCTGGGTTATTTGAATATTGGATTGAAACTAACATAGGTCTACTGTACATACTTTAAGCTTTCAATCAATGCCTGATAACAGATTTTTGTGTGTGTTTTTTTAATGTTCACCCAATTTTGAAAATACCAAAGTTTGGCTAGAATAAGTAAGCCTAAAACTGTCAAAATGGCGGTACCCATGTTAAATTGTGTGTAGCTTGAAACCGGCATGCACTGTCAACTTTATTTGGTTGTAAAGGATTTCTCATGTGTTGATCTATTTGGAAATGGTTAGGAAAAGTCTTAACGAGATTTAGGTGATTAGCCACAAATCAAAACGTTAACATTACCGCAAATGGGAAATGAAACTGTATCATGTAACCTATTGAAGGCCGACAGTGTGGAGGGATAGATAGCCAGAGAGGCAGGAAAGTCAACGCAGTTAGAGAAGGGAGACTATGTGGAGGGATAGATAGCCAGACAGATAGACAAGCCAAGGCAGTTAGTGAACAGTCAGAGTTTAGAGAAAGAGATAGACAGGCAAGCCATGGCAGCTGCCAACAAGACAGTGACACAGGCAGGCAAGCTGTCAGAGTTTGCATACAGGGAGAAGAGAAAGTAAATGAAGACTGCAATAAGTAGGACACAATATATTTCGCAATGGGGGAGTACTAAAGTTTACAATTAACTATGGGTTGATTGAGCTTAAAGTGGCATGAGCTGCCAAAATTCAAACTTTTTTCATAATTTCTGATCGTCACGACAGGAAGATGCTTTGAAGGCCATCAAAAAACTAAATGATTGGAATGAGGGAAATCCATTAAGTCTACGACCTATACGAACTGAAATAGTGTCCGAAAAGTTAGTTCAAAACAATACTTTATCGTTCATTCTCGAGACTGAAAGCACTAAAAAGCTTCTGAATTATACGTCTTGAGAAAAATAGGCAATAATTTCAACGTTCTGTTTTAACGTCAAACTATCAACATTTTGGCAGCTCATGCCACTTTAAGGCTTTCTTATATACTGAACTTATTTCTAGTGTACAAGAAAAAACAAGACATATTTTACTGAGCTTTGAACAAACATAGAAATAGAAATTATTGGCTATTTTTCTCAAGACATAATTCAGAAGCTTTTTAGTGCTTCTACAGGGTCATTGATGAGGGAAAGACAGTCAGGGGCTGAGGTAGACAGTAGGAAAAGAACAACAGTCCTAGAGGCAGAGATAGGCAGATAAAGAAAGCCAATAGGTAAAGTAGGACAGGGTTCACAAGTTAGAGCTGACGGCTGATGTATGGATGGCAAGTCAGTGAGAGCTACATACATTCTATTAAACCAATGTTAAATGTAGGTTACACTGTGGCAGGGTAAAGCTTCACAACTTAACCCACAGTGGTGTATGTAGAACAACTGACGGCAAATATATGTACTCATGTTTATAGAGAAAGCCATATCAGGGCTGACGGGATACACATATAGTGACCCACAAGTTAACACCATACTGCAAGGAAATACAGTTACTCAGGCAGGCAGCTATCAAAGAGAGGCAACATTTATCAAGTGAAACAGTTTAGATTTAAACTCCAATCAGCTTTGGGCAAACAGAAAATCATTGCTAGATAACCTTAATTGACTGTACAAGAAACACCTCACACACCTGTCAGCAGCCAAGCTCACAACAAAGAGACACTGTAGGAGAGACTAACACTGATGAGAGCTACATACATTCTATTAACCCAATGTTAAATGTAGGTTACACAGTGACAGGGTAAAGCTTCACAATTTAACCTACAGTGGTGTATGCATGTAGAACAGCTGAGGGAGAATATATGTATCAGGGTTATGGGGATACACATACAGGGACCCACAAGCTAACATACTGCAAGGAAATACAGTTACTCAGGCAAGCAGCTATTAAAGAGAGGCAGTGGAGTGAAAGACAACCCGACAGAAAGGCACGCAAGTCAAGAAAGTAAGTGAAAGATGACGAAGTAGAGAGTTAGACAGCTAGAGACCGACAGGCAGGCAGTGAACTTAGATAGCGTGGACTGAAAGAGAGATTGGCAGGCAAGTGTATGCAGACAGTGGACAGAGACAGTGAAACAAGCAAGCAGGCTGTAGAGAAAGGTAGTCAGTGAAGAGAGCCAATAAGTAGGGCACAACATGTCCACATTGGGGGGAGTATGTTAGTTTAGGAGTAACTAAGGCTGGATATAATGAACATATTTCTATTGTACAAGAAAAGAACAAGACATATTTTACTGAGCTTTGGACAAACATATATCACTAGATACTTTTGGTTGACTGAGAATTCATTGAGACTCACACAGTGGAGGAGACCAGCAGTGATAAGAGCTACATACATTCCATTCACTACAGGGTAAAGCTGTAAACATGAGGACATCAGACCAGGGCAGTTAACATTGAGATTCTTTACAGACAGCTGTTTAGGTATCGCAGACAAACTGAGACCAGATTTGTGGAGAGTCAGACTAGCTTAGAGAAAATATCTGTACTTATGTAGGCTATATGTAAATAGAGTTAAACAGGTCAACATTAGAGAGTAGGGTACTCTAAAACCAGAGACACACAGGCAGTTATTGAAGGCCGACAGTGTGGAGGGATAGATAGCCAGAGAGGCAGGAAAGCCAAGGCAGTTAGTGAAGGGTGACAGTATGGAGGGATAGATAGCCATAGAGGCAGGCAAGCTAAGGCAGTTAGTGAAGGGAGAGAATATAGAGTGTAATATATGTTTTATAAAATATAGTGAAGAGGGACAGAGATAGATTGATGTTTTACGCTGCACTCAAGATTAATTCACTTACATGGCGATGTTGCCAGTTTTAGTGGGGGAGGAACGTTCGACAAGTACCTGGCAACTTTGTCACACACTGCAATCGAGTGAAAAATCGACTCAGAAATTTGTTGTTTTACTCGGTCTGAGTCCGAGTCGCATGGATGGAAGGCTTATGTCGGACTGAGGGACAATATACAGCCATAGAGACGCGCAAACCAAGGCAGTCTGTGAACAGAGAGTGGAAACAAAGACAGGCAGAGAAATAAAGTGGAAGGCAAGCCAAAGCAGTTAGTGAAGGGAGAGAGTGTAGGGATAGACAGAGAGTCAGGCAAGCCAAAGCTGTTAGTGAAGGGAGAGAGAGTGGAGGGATAGAAATGGGCCTTAACAGTGAGCAGTGTGTGTAGGGCAGACAGGCAAAGTTAGATCAAGTGTGTGGAGAGTTGGACTAGCTTAGAGCTAATATCTGTACTCCAGTAAGAATGGTGTTAGGGAGTCTATATATACGTATGTATCCAGTTAAACAGACCTTAGAGAGTAGAGTACTTTGAAGATAGACAAAGAGAGACAAAGAGAGACAAAGTGAGACAGCCATCGCACAGAATGATAGTTATGGGCTAATATATGTACTCCTGTATTCAGCAATAGGAGCTGTGCTTACGGGTATTCAATGTATGTTGTACCACTAGTTGACAAGTTAATTATAGAGAGGTTATGATAAGAGCTACACACATTCCCTTAACCCAATGTTGAGAGTAGGTTGGACAGTGCCAGGTTAAAACTGTATACATGAGGACATCAGACCAAGTTGTTAACATAGATATCTTAACAGAGAGTAGTGTAGATAGGGCAGACAAACTGAGACCAGCAGTGTGGAGAGTCAGTCATACTTAGGGGTAATATATGTACTGACATAAGGTGATAGGCAGGTTACATGTATATACAGTTAGGCAGTTAGTGAAGATTGATTGATTGATGTTTGACGCCACACTTAGGACTAATTCACGTATACAGCGTCACTGCCAGGTTTACTGGTTGGAGGGAACCCTAACCTTCTGCGAGTACCTGGCAAATCTTCAATATACAGCAATCGATAGAAAAATCCACTCAGAAAATTTTTCAATTTCTATTTGGCCTGAGTGGCATTGGAACACGCGCCACAGCGATGGAAGGACGGTGTTGGACAAAGGGATTATCACTCTAATCGCCTGAGCCAGCAAGGTCCGGACTTTGCGGTATGAAAATTAAATTTTATAGTTATATAATTACAGTAAAAGAAAGGGCTGGCAGTGTGAATTGAAAAACAGAAAAGGCAAGTCAAGGTAATTAGTGAATAGAGATAGATTGGAGGGACAGACAGAGAAAATACATTGATATAACAGGTGATAAAAACTGTCAAGCCAAGGCAGTTAGTGAAGGGCGACAGTGTGGAGTGTAAGACACCCTTAACAGTGAGCTGTGTATGTAGGGCAGACAGGCAATGTTAGACCAGCAGTGTGGAGAGTCAGACCAGATTAGCGCTAATATCTATACTCCAGTAAGAATGGTGTTAGGCAGGCTATATATACATATGTATCCAGTAAAACAGACGTTAGAGAGTAGTGTACTCTGAAGAGAGACAAAGTGAGACAGCCATCGCACAGAATGATAGTTAAGGGGTAATATATGTACTCCTGTTTTCAGCAATAGGAGCTGTGTTAACCTTATGGGTATTCAATGTATGTTGTACCAGTAGTTGACAAGTTAATCAAACACAAGTTACCATAACAGCTACATGTACACACACTCCACTGACCCAATGTTGAGAGTAGGTTAGGCAGTGACACGGTAGTATACATTAGAACATCAGAACAAGGCTATCAACATAAAGATCCTTAACAGAGAGTAGTATGGGTTGGGGACACTGAGACACTCGGACCTAAGGGATAATACATATGGGAAATTTGAGAAGAATTAGTCAAGCCATACGGTCTTTTTGGTTGAACTAAATTATCAAAGCATATGATGGGGGCGGTGTAGGAAAGATTAACAATGATGAGAGCTACATATATTCCATTAACCTAATGTTGAGCACAGGTTACACTGTTTACATGAGGACATCAGACCAAGGCATTGAGATTTTGAACAAGCATTTGTGAATGAGAGGCAAAGTAAGACCAGCAGTGTGGAGATTACGACTAGCTTAGGGCTAAAATGTGAAGCGGAAAGGTGTTATGTAGGCCAAGGCAGGTATTGAAGGGCGACAGTCTGGAGGGATAAACAGCCAGAGAGGCAAGCCAAGGCTGTTAGTGAAGGGAGAAGGAGGGGAGGGATAGACAAGCAATCAAGCCAATGCAAATAGTGAAAAGAGACAGCGTGAAAGGATATATGGCCAGGCAGAGGCAGGCAAGCCAAGGTATTTAGTGAAGGGAGACAGCGTGAAAGGATATATGGCCAGGCAGAGGCAGGCAAGTCAAGGCAGTTAGTGAAGGGAGACAGTGTGAAGGGAAAGATAGCCAGAGTGGCAGGCAAGTCAAGGCAGTTATTGAAGGGAGACAGCGTGGAGGGATAGATAGCCAGAGAGGCAGGCAAGCCAAGGCAGTTAGTGAAGGGAGACAGTGTGTAGGGATAGATAGCCAGAGAGGCAGGCAAATCAAGGCAGTTAGTGAAGGGCGACAGTGTGTAGGGATAGACAGCCAGAGAGACAGGCAAGCCAAGGCAGTTAGTGAAGGGCGACAGTGTGTAGGGATAGACAGCCAGAGAGGCAGGCAAGCCAAAGCAGTTAGTGAAGGGCGACAGTGTGGAGGGATAGATAGTCAGAGAGGCAGGCAAGCCAAGGCAGTTAGTGAAGGGCGACAGTGTGTAGGGATAGATAGCCAGAGAGGCAGGCAAGCCAAGGCAGTTAGTGAAGGCGACAGTGTGGAGGGATAGATAGTCAGAGAGGCAGGCAAGCCAAGGCAGTTATTGAAGGGCGACAGTGTGTAGGGATAGATAGCCAGAGAGGCAGGCAAGCCAAGGCAGTTAGTGAAGGGCGACAGTGTGGAGGGATAGATAGCCAGAGAGACAGGCAAGCCAAGGTATTGAAGGGTGACAGTGTGGAGGGATACACAGCCAGAGAGACCGGCAAGCCAAGGTATTGAAGGGCGACAGTGTGTAGGTATAGACAAGTCAGAGAGGCAGGCAAGCCAAGGCAGTTATTGAAGGGCAACAGTGTGTAGATATAGACAGCCAGAGAGGCATGCAAGCCAAGGCAGTTAGTGAAGGGCGACAGTGTGTAGGGATAGACAGAAAGAGAGGCAGGCAATCCATGGGGAGTGAAGACACAGTGGAGGGATGGACAACCAGAGAAAGAGAGGCATGCAAGTCATGGCAGGCAAGCCAAGGTAGTGGAGAGATAACCAGAGAGGCAAGCAAGCCAAGGCAGTAAGGAAGTGAGACATAGTGGAGGGATAGACAGTCAGAGACAGAGAGGCAGGCAAGCCAAGGTAGTGAAGACATAGTAGAGGGACAGACAGCCTGGGAGGCTTATCAGCTAAATGAACAAGATTTATTCTGAAACATCAGATTCTCAGTCTTCTGTCTTTTCTCAAGGAAGTGAAGTCTTCAAAATAGACGAGTATTCTGATAAAAGTTGTTCTTAATGGTACATGCATGTCGTAATGGTTTTATATAATTCACAGGTACAACACAAACGACCAGTATCCGGCTTTACCCGTAGGCTTTTAGTAATTAAATTACTAGGATTAACGCACAGTTTTTTCATCTTCTTGTTTTAAGACTGCCAGGAGCATTTTACAGATTATAGAATCATTTTTTTTGTTGCTTAATACAGGTTTTGTGTATACCTGTATACTTTATAAGTTTGTTGTAATAAACCCCAACCCATGATATTTCATTAGGTTGATGACAGGCAGGAGTTTGGCCGTAGTGCGAGACCCCAATTTACTTTTAGTACAGGACATATGGTTTATTTGTAAGCTAATTTTTTTTTAAAACTCCATGCAATAGTTCTTGGCTTACTGAAAGCCAAAAGGCTAGGCGACTGTTTTGGTCGCCACAAATGGCAAGATCCAATTTAATTTTGGCACAGGACATCCTATCTAATCATAAGCTAGTTATATCTGCCAAAAAATTTAAATCCATCGAATAGTTCCGGGCTTAATGAATACCAAAAGGATGGGTGGCTGGTTTGGTCGCCAAAAATATCGAGACTCCAATCTTATTTTGGTTTGGTTTCACCGTCTACCCATAAGTTACATATATCATAAGAAAAGAAAAAAATTCAGACGGACAATGGTATACTACCAAAAACATGTATGAATCAATAATGTGTAGTTACCTCCCCTTGTTCATCAGAATCTGTCTTCCAGTGTTATCAGTCCTCATCTAAAACAAAAATCATTTTACTACTGGTGAGTTCATAATTCACAGGATAGGGAAATTCAAATACAGTCAGAGAAAATTTAGAAAAAAACTGTTGTCCTTAATTAGTCACTTAATATTGAATTTCAATTCACAATGGGCAAGACAGAATTTGATTGATTCATCCATCATTGGTAACTTAAATCTCATCAAAATACCATAAAAATCCAAAGTAGCATCACTAATTCAATATTTATGTCAGTTCTGTTGGCTGCTTATTTTCATACAACAGGAGAATATTTCACTTATATGGCATGATGGCTTGGTTCTCACTGCAAGTCCAAATCTATGGATGCAGTCATCACTGGCCTCACATTCACCCAATAGGTTTATAGGAAGGGGGTGTAAGTGTCACATACCTCAGTATTAAGGGAGAGAGAAAAGAAAACATGCAATTGTATCAAACTTGCTTCTTCCATATTTGTCACCCAATACACCAAGAAGTTATTATCCATAAGTACTTCTTCATCTTATTGGCTCCCATAGAGCATCAGATTTATGTGTGTGATTCTTGTATGTGGTTTACGGAGTGAAAATACACTATAAATGAATATCGTGTTCCATTGTCAGTCGAGTGCACGCATGACATTTTGAAATTGACAGGAAAAATTGTAGAGATATGGTTTTGGTACCGTTATAAAGAAAATTGAGTTCGCCTGTGATATATTTACTCATTTGTTTCCTTTCCTTCTCCTTTAAATTTACACCAACAGAACCGACAGTTTCTCATCTAGCAGTGACTCAGTTGAGTTTCCACACACCATAATCATCTTCATTTCTTTCATGGCCAGCATTTCTGTTTTTTCCTGTAAAAAGAAGAAATTAGGTTGTAGATTTCCTGTCCAGTTACTTTCAGATCATCCAGACTCCTAGAGAACATACATTGATATAACAGGTGATAAAAACTGTCAATCATCTGAAAACTAATTCAGAAGAACCCTGTAACAATCACATGGTAAATAGAAGGTAAGGTTTGTGTGAGGTTTCTCACATAAATAAGCTTTAAGTGCAGTCATATCTTTTAATATTTACATAAATGGAAACCACGGAAACAGATCAACCATTTGTTAAACAGTGACAAAAAAATACTATGCACAGAAAAACTTGTCAAAAGTGACGCCATGCACAGCCTTTGCCTTGAAGGCGCACTCACATAGCAGAGAGTGTGTATTATGTCACCACTGTGAAGGTACGTACACAACTGAGGGAGTCATTTGTCACAGAGTTAATTAACTGACCTAAGCATTGAACAGCGACAAATGTAGCATTGAATTTTGTATGTTCTGCGACAGATTTTCTTTTTTGTTCAAACCTGTACAGTATATGTTCTACAACACACTTAACACAAATTATAAAACATTGAAATCTGAGTCTGGTAAAGGAGCAATAACAAAGTCACAATAGAAGAGAAATAAGAGGTGAGATTCTTCAACAGGCAGCTGTATAGGTAGTGCCGACAAACAGAGACTCACACAGTGGACAGTCACAAACACATGTTAAATTATAGGAACTTGAGCATGGTCCCAAGTCTGGAGGGAAAACTCTATGTTGTAATCCGATGGGTAACCAGCATAGTAAAACAAGCCCCATGATACTAGCAATGATAAGAGCTACATACATTCCATTAACTAGGTTAGACAGGGACAGGGTAAAGCTATATACATGAGGACATCAGACCAGGGCTGTTAGCATTGAGATTCTTGACCAAATGAGAGCAGCTGTGTTGAGAGTCAGATAAGCTGAGGGCTAATTCAGCATTGAGATTCTTCACCCCTAAAGGTGACACTTGCCCGTTGTAATTTCAGGCATACTATGCATGACATCAATTGCATTTCAGGAGGACAAGCTGGTCACCCTCCTCAAGGTGATGCTTGTCCATTGTCATTTCAGGCATACTATGCATGACATCAATTGCATTTCAGGAGGACAAGCTGGTCACCCTCCTCAAGGTGACGCTTGTCTGTTGTCATTTCAGGCATACTATGCATGACATCAATTGCATTTCTGGAGGACAAGCTGGTCACCCTCCACAAGGTGACGCTTGCCCGTTGTCATTTCAGGCATACTATGCATGACATCAATTGCATTTCAGGAGGACAAGCTGGTCACCCTCCTCAAGGTCACGATTGTCCGTTGTCATTTCAGGCATACTATGCATGACAACAATTGCATTTCAGGAGGACAAGCTGGTCACCCTCTTCAAGGTGACGCTTGTCTGTTGTCATTTCAGGCATACTATGCATGACATCAATTGCATTTCAGGATGACAAGCTGGTCACCCTCCTCAAGGTGATGCTTGTCCATTGTCATTTCAGGCATACTATGCATGACATCAATTGCATTTCAGGAGGACAAGCTGGTCACCCTCCTCAAGGTGATGCTTGTCCGTTGTCATTTCAGGCATACTATGCATGACATCAATTGCATTTCTGGAGGACAAGCTGGTCACCCTCCTCAAGGTGATGCTTATCCGTTGTCATTTCAGGCATACTATGCATGACATCAATTGCATTTCAGGAGGACAAGCTGGTCACCCTCCTCAAGGTGACGCTTGCCCGTTGTTATTTCAGGAATACTATGCAGGACATCAATTGCATTTCAGGAGGACAAGCTTGTCACCCTCCTCAAGGTGACGCTTGTCTGTTGTCATTTCAGGCATACTATGCATGACATCAATTGCATTTCTGGAGGACAAGCTGCTCACCCTCCTCAAGGTGATGCTTGTTTGTTGCTTGTCCGTTGTCATTTCAGGCATACTATGCATGACATCAATTGCATTTCAGGAGGACAAGCTGGTCACCCTCCTCAAGGTGATGCTTGTCAGTTGTCATTTCAGGCATACTATGCATGACATCAATTGCATTTCAGGAGGACAAGCTGGTCACCCTCTTCAAGGTGACGCTTGTCTGTTGTCATTTCAGGCATACTATGCATGACATCAATTGCATTGCAGGAGGACAAGCTGGTCACCCTACTCAAGGTGATGCTTGTCCGTTGTCATTTCAGGCATACTATGCATGAGATCAATTGCATTTCTGGAGGACAAGCTGGTCACCCTCCTCAAGGTGACACTTGCCCATTGTCATTTCAGGCATACTATGCATGACATCAATTGCATTTCAGGAGGACAAGCTTGTCACCCTCCTCAAGGTGACGCTTGTCTGTTGTCATTTCAGGCATACTATGCATGACATCAATTGCATTTCTGGAGGACAAGCTGGTCACCCTCCTCAAGGTGACGCTTGTCTGTTGTCATTTCAGGCATACTATGCATGACATCAATTGCATTTCAGGAGGACAAGCTGGTCACCCTCCTCAAGGTGACGCTTGCCTGTTGTTATTTCAGGCATACTATGCATGACATCAATTGCATTTCAGGAGGACAAGCTGGTCACCCTCTTCAAGGTGACGCTTGTTTGTTGTCATTTCAGGCATAGTATGCATGACATCAATTGCATTTCAGGAGGACAAGCTGGTCACCCTCTTCCAGGTGACGCTTGTCTGTTGTCATTTCAGGCATACTATGCATGACATCAATTGCATTTCAGGAGGACAAGCTGGTCACCCTCCTCAAGGTGATGCTTGTCCGTTGTCATTTCAGGCATACTATGCATGACATCAATTGCATTTCAGGAGGACAAGCTGGTCACCCTCTTCAAGGTGACGCTTGTCTGTTGTCATTTCAGGCATACTATGCATGACATCAATTGCATTTCAGGACAAGCTGGTCACCCTCCTCAAGGTGATGCTTGTCCGTTGTCATTTCAGGCATACTATGCATGACATCAATTGCATTTCTGGAGGACAAGCTGGTCACCCTCCTCAAGGTGATGCTTGTTTGTTGCTTGTCCGTTGTCATTTTAGGCATACTATGCATGACATCAATTGCATTTCAGGAGGACAAGCTGGTCACCCTCCTCAAGGTGATGCTTGTCCGTTGTCATTTCAGGCATACTATGCATGACATCAATTGCATTTCAGGAGGACAAGCTGGTCACCCTCTTCAAGGTGACGCTTGTCTGTTGTCATTTCAGGCATACTATGCATGACATCAATTGCATTTCAGGAGGACAAGCTGGTCACCCTCTTCAAGGTGACGCTTGTCCGTTGTCATTTCAGGCATACTATGCATGACATCAATTGTATTTCTGGAGGACAAGCTGGTCACCCTACTCAAGGTGATGCTTGTCCGTTGTTATTTCAGGCATACTATGCATGACATCAATTGCATTTCTGGAGGACAAGCTGGTCACCCTCCTCAAGGTGACGCTTGTCTGTTGTCATTTCAGGCATACTATGCATGACATCAATTGCATTTTTGGAGGACAAGCTGGTCACCCTCCTCAAGGTGATGCTTGTCCGTTGTCATTTCAGGCATACTATGCATGAGATCAATTGCATTTCTGGAGGACAAGCTGGTCACCCTCCTCAAGGTGACGCTTGTCTGTTGTCATTTCAGGCATACTATGCATGACATCAATTGCATTTTTGGAGGACAAGCTGGTCACCCTCCTCAAGGTGATGCTTGCCCGTTGTCATTTCAGGCATACTATGCATGACATCAATTGCATTTCAGGAGGACAAGCTGGTCACCCTCCTCAAGGTGACGCTTGCCCGTTGTTATTTCAGGCATACTATGCATGACATCAATTGCATTTCAGGAGGACAAGCTTGTCACCCTCCTCAAGGTGACGCTTGTCTGTTGTCATTTCAGGCATACTATGCATGACATCAATTGCATTTCTGGAGGACAAGCTGGTCACCCTCCTCAAGGTTATGCTTGTTTGTTGCTTGTCCGTTGTCATTTCAGGCATACTATGCATGACATCAATTGCATTTCAGGAGGACAAGCTGGTCACCCTCCTCAAGGTGATGCTTGTCAGTTGTCATTTCAGGCATACTATGCATGACATCAATTGCATTTCAGGAGGACAAGCTGGTCACCCTCTTCAAGGTGACGCTTGTCTGTTGTCATTTCAGGCATACTATGCATGACATCAATTGCATTTCAGGAGGACAAGCTGGTCACCCTCTTCAAGGTGACGCTTGTCCGTTGTCATTTCAGGCATACTATGCATGACATCAATTGCATTTCAGGAGGACAAGCTGGTCACCCTACTCAAGGTGATGCTTGTCCGTTGTCATTTCAGGCATACTATGCATGAGATCAATTGCATTTCTGGAGGACAAGCTGGTCACCCTCTTCAAGGTGACACTTGGCCGTTGTCATTTCAGGCATACTATGCATGACATCAATTGCATTTCAGGAGGACAAGCTGGTCACCCTACTCAAGGTGATGCTTGTCCGTTGTTATTTCAGGCATACTATGCATGAGATCAATTGCATTTCTGGAGGACAAGCTGGTCACCCTCCTCAAGGTGATGCTTGTCCGTTGTCATTTCAGGCATACTATGCATGACATCAATTGCATTTCAGGAGGACAAGCTGGTCACCCTCTTCAAGGTGACGCTTGTCTGTTGTCATTTCAGGCATACTATGCATGACATCAATTGCATTTCAGGAGGACAAGCTGGTCACCCTACTCAAGGTGATGCTTGTCCGTTGTCATTTCAGGCATACTATGCATGAGATCAATTGCATTTCTGGAGGACAAGCTGGTCACCCTCCTCAAGGTGACACTTGCCAGTTGTCATTTCAGGCATACTATGCATGACATCAATTGCATTTCAGGAGGACAAGCTGGTCACCCTCCTCAAGGTGATGATTGTCCGTTGTCATTTCAGGCATACTATGCATGAGATCAATTGCATTTCTGGAGGACAAGCTGGTCACCCTCCTCAAGGTGACACTTGCCAGTTGTCATTTCAGGCATACTATGCATGACATCAATTGCATTTCAGGAGGACAAGCTGGTCACCCTCCTCAAGGTGATGATTGTCCGTTGTCATTTCAGGCATACTATGCATGAGATCAATTGCATTCAGGGTTCGTACTCTCAAGATGGAAATTTTTTCAAGACCTTTTCAAGACCCTTTTTCAAGGTATTTGCAAGTAAAATTTACAGTCTGTCAGGCCTTGTCAAACATAATCAGACATACTCAGGCGGCATTACTTGTGCGATGATAGAAAAGTGGTAGCTATTGAGGCTGTGAAATACTATGTAACATCAGACCTTTAAAGCATGCAAAATAAAAGGAATGTCATCATATGCAATGGCCATTTCCAGTTTTCACGAAGTCACACAAGATAACACAAAAGCCATACTGATCAGACCAATGCTGATAAAGGGTCTTCAGGGCTAATATTTCGAAAAAATTTGCGAGAATCTAAGTATATAAAGCTCTCTGTTTAACATGCATACACAACAGCTGTGTTAGTTTTTGATAATGTTTTCCCTTTATAAAAAAATCAAGTAGAAACTTCAGTTTTAGTTAATTATATCTAAAATAAATTAAATTTTTATGTGGACAACTATGTATTTGATGTCCGTGTTGTTGTTGTTGTAACACCATGTCCGTTTTTGTGAGAGTTTATTTCATGCCAAAATTTCAATACTTTTAAAGTGGTCTTTTTCAACCGAACTCACTGTGTTCAAATGAAACCACTCACAAAGTTCTTGGATAGTATTTTTTAGCAGAATTTAAGGGAAGTCAAAAAGAGTTAGCCGAATCTTAAGTGAGTAGTTTCAGTTTCATAATGTCCGATGAACAACACTCACTCAGTCTCAAGGGTGAATCTAACCCGAAGTTTTGCTTTCACGCTGATCAGCGGAAGCCATACCTTTACCTTAAATTAAAACCGACACACTTGATTTTTCTTCAAGACCTTTGATACCTAATTCAAGGTACTTTTTTATTTTTCAAGGTAATTCAAGGCCTTGAATTTAGTTTTTCCATTTTCAAGGCTTTTCAAGGTTTTCAAGGTAGAGTGCGAACCCTGTGCATTTCTGGAGGACAAGCTGGTCACCCTCCTCAAGGTGACACTTGGCCGTTGTCATTTCAGGCATACTATGCATGACATCAATTGCATTTCAGGAGGACAAGCTGGTCACCCTCCTCAAGGTGACGCTTGCCCGTTGTTATTTCAGGCATACTATGCATGACATCAATTGCATTTCAGGCGGACAAGCTGGTCACCCTCCTCAAGGTGATGCTTGCCCGTTGTAATTTCAGGCATACTATGCATGACATCAATTGCATTTCAGAAGGACAAGCTGGTCACCCTCCTCAAGGTGACGATTGCCCGTTGTTATTTCAGGCATACTATGCATGACATCAATTGCATTTCAGGAGGACAAGCTTGTCACCCTCCTAAAGGTGACGCTTGTCCGTTGTCATTTCAGGCATACTATGCATGACATCAATTGCATTTCTGGAGGACAAGCTGGTCACCCTCCTCAAGGTTATGCTTGTTTGTTGCTTGTCCGTTGTCATTTCAGGCATACTATGCATGACATCAATTGCATTTCAGGAGGACAAGCTGGTCACCCTCCTCAAGGTGATGCTTGTCAGTTGTCATTTCAGGCATACTATGCATGACATCAATTGCATTTCAGGAGGACAAGCTGGTCACCCTCTTCAAGGTGACGCTTGTCTGTTGTCATTTCAGGCATATTATGCATGACATCAATTGCATTTCAGGAGGACAAGCTGGTCACCCTCTTCAAGGTGACGCTTGTCCGTTGTCATTTCAGGCATACTATGCATGACATCAATTGCATTTCAGGAGGACAAGCTGGTCACCCTACTCAAGGTGATGCTTGTCCGTTGTCATTTCAGGCATACTATGCATGAGATCAATTGCATTTCTGGAGGACAAGCTGGTCACCCTCCTCAAGGTGACACTTGCCCGTTGTCATTTCAGGCATACTATGCATGACATCAATTGCATTTCAGGAGGACAAGCTGGTCACCCTCCTCAAGGTGATGCTTGTCCGTTGTAATTTCAGGCATACTATGCATGACATCAATTGCATTTCAGGAGGACAAGCTGGTCACCCTCTTCAAGGTGACGCTTGTCTGTTGTCATTTCAGGCATACTATGCATGACATCAATTGCATTTCAGGAGGACAAGCTGGTCACCCTCTTCAAGGTGACGCTTGTCCGTTGTCATTTCAGGCATACTATGCATGACATCAATTGCATTTCAGGAGGACAAGCTGGTCACCCTACTCAAGGTGATGCTTGTCCGTTGTCATTTCAGGCATACTATGCATGAGATCAATTGCATTTCTGGAGGACAAGCTGGTCACCCTCCTCAAGGTGACACTTGCCCGTTGTCATTTCAGGCATACTATGCATGACATCAATTGCATTTCAGGAGGACAAGCTGGTCACCCTACTCAAGGTGATGCTTGTCCGTTGTCATTTCAGGCATACTATGCATGACATCAATTGCATTTCAGGAAGACAAGCTGGTCACCCTCCTCAAGGTGACGCTTGTCTGTTGTCATTTCAGGCATGCTATGCATGAGATCAATTGCATTTCAGAAGGACAAGCTGGTCACCCTCCTCAAGGTGACGCTTGTCTGTTGTCATTTCAGGCATGCTATGCATGACATCAATTGCATTTCTGGAGGACAAGCTGGTCACCCTCTTCAAGGTGACGCTTGTCTGTTGTCATTTCAGGCATGCTATGCATGACATCAATTGCATTTCTGGAGGACAAGCTGGTCACCCTCCTCAAGGTGACACTTGCCCGTTGTCATTTCAGGCATACTATGCATGACATCAATTGCATTTCAGAAGGACAAGCTGGTCACCCTCCTCAAGGTGACGCTTGCCCGTTGTTATTTCAGGCATACTATGCATGACATCAATTGCATTTCAGGAGGACAAGCTTGTCACCCTCCTAAAGGTGACGCTTGTCCGTTGTCATTTCAGGCATACTATGCATGACATCAATTGCATTTCAGGAGGACAAGCTGGTCACCCTCCTCAAGGTGATGATTGTCCGTTGTCATTTCAGGCATACTATGCATGACATCAATTGCATTTCAGGAGGACAAGCTGGTCACCCTCTTCAAGGTGACTCTTGTCTGTTGTCATTTCAGGCATACTATGCATGACATCAATTGCATTTCAGGAGGACAAGCTGGTCACCCTCCTCAAGGTGATGCTTGTCAGTTGTCATTTCAGGCATACTATGCATGACATCAATTGCATTTCAGGAGGACAAGCTGGTCACCCTCTTCAAGGTGACGTTTGTCTGTTGTCATTTCAGGCATACTATGCATGACATCAATTGCATTTCAGGAGGACAAGCTGGTCACCCTCTTCAAGGTGACGCTTGTCCGTTGTCATTTCAGGCATACTATGCATGACATCAATTGCATTTCAGGAGGACAAGCTGGTCACCCTACTCAAGGTGATGCTTGTCCGTTGTCATTTCAGGCATACTATGCATGAGATCAATTGCATTTCTGGAGGACAAGCTGGTCACCCTCCTCAAGGTGACACTTGGCCGTTGTCATTTCAGGCATACTATGCATGACATCAATTGCATTTCAGGAGGACAAGCTGGTCACCCTACTCAAGGTGATGCTTGTCCGTTGTTATTTCAGGCATACTATGCATGAGATCAATTGCATTTCTGGAGGACAAGCTGGTCACCCTCCTCAAGGTGATGCTTGTCCGTTGTCATTTCAGGCATACTATGCATGACATCAATTGCATTTCAGGAGGACAAGCTGGTCACCCTCTTCAAGGTGACGCTTGTCTGTTGTCATTTCAGGCATACTATGCATGACATCAATTGCATTTCAGGAGGACAAGCTGGTCACCCTACTCAAGGTGATGCTTGTCCGTTGTCATTTCAGGCATACTATGCATGAGATCAATTGCATTTCTGGAGGACAAGCTGGTCACCCTCCTCAAGGTGACACTTGCCCGTTGTCATTTCAGGCATACTATGCATGACATCAATTGCATTTCAGGAGGACAAGCTTGTCACCCTCCTCAAGGTGACGCTTGTCTGTTGTCATTTCAGGCATACTATGCATGACATCAATTGCATTTCTGGAGGACAAGCTGGTCACCCTCCTCAAGGTGACGCTTGTCTGTTGTTATTTCAGGCATACTATGCATGACATCAATTGCATTTCAGGAGGACAAGCTGGTCACCCTCCTCAAGGTGACGCTTGCCCGTTGTTATTTCAGGCATACTATGCATGACATCAATTGCATTTCAGGCGGACAAGCTGGTCACCCTCCTCAAGGTGACGCTTGTCTGTTGTCATTTCAGGCATACTATGCATGACATCAATTGCATTTCAGGAGGACAAGCTGGTCACCCTCTTCAAGGTGACGCTTGTCTGTTGTAATTTCAGGCATACTATGCATGAGATCAATTGCATTTCAGGATGACAAGCTGGTCACCCTCTTCAAGGTGACGCTTGTCTGTTGTAATTTCAGGCATACTATGCATGAGATCAATTGCATTTCTGGAGGACAAGCTGGTCACCCTCCTCATTGCATTTCTGGAGGACAAGCTGGTCACCCTCCTCAAGGTGATGCTTGTTTGTTGCTTGTCCATTGTCATTTCAGGCATACTATTTATGAGATCAATTGCATTTCTGGAGGACAAGCTGGTCACCCTCCTCAAGGTGACACTTGTCTGTTGTCATTTCAGGCATACTATGCATGACATCAATTGCATTTCAGGAGGACAAGCTGGTCACCCTCCTCAAGGTGACACTTGCCCGTTGTAATTTCAGGCATACTATGCATGAGATCAATTGCATTTCAGAAGGACAAGCTGGTCACCCTCATCAAGGTGATGCTTGTCCGTTGTCATTTCAGGCATACTATGCATGACATCAATTGCATTTCAGGAAGACAAGCTGGTCACCCTCCTCAAGGTGACGCTTGTCTGTTGTCATTTCAGGCATGCTATGCATGAGATCAATTGCATTTCAGAAGGACAAGCTGGTCACCCTCCTCAAGGTGACGCTTGTCTGTTGTCATTTCAGGCATGCTATGCATGACATCAATTGCATTTCTGGAGGACAAGCTGGTCACCCTCTTCAAGGTGACGCTTGTCTGTTGTCATTTCAGGCATGCTATGCATGACATCAATTGCATTTCTGGAGGACAAGCTGGTCACCCTCCTCAAGGTGACACTTGCCCGTTGTCATTTCAGGCATACTATGCATGACATCAATTGCATTTCAGAAGGACAAGCTGGTCACCCACCTCAAGGTGACGCTTGCCCGTTGTTATTTCAGGCATACTATGCATGACATCAATTGCATTTCAGGAGGACAAGCTTGTCACCCTCCTAAAGGTGACGCTTGTCCGTTGTCATTTCAGGCATACTATGCATGACATCAATTGCATTTCAGGAGGACAAGCTGGTCACCCTCCTCAAGGTGATGATTGTCCGTTGTCATTTCAGGCATACTATGCATGAGATCAATTGCATTTCTGGAGGACAAGCTGGTCACCCTCCTCAAGGTGACACTTGGCCGTTGTCATTTCAGGCATACTATGCATGACATCAATTGCATTTCAGGAGGACAAGCTGGTCACCCTACTCAAGGTGATGCTTGTCCGTTGTTATTTCAGGCATACTATGCATGAGATCAATTGCATTTCTGGAGGACAAGCTGGTCACCCTCCTCAAGGTGATGCTTGTCCGTTGTCATTTCAGGCATACTATGCATGACATCAATTGCATTTCAGGAGGACAAGCTGGTCACCCTCTTCAAGGTGACACTTGTCTGTTGTAATTTCAGGCATACTATGCATGAGATCAATTGCATTTCAGGATGACAAGCTGGTCACCCTCTTCAAGGTGACGCTTGTCTGTTGTAATTTCAGGCATACTATGCATGAGATCAATTCCATTTCTGGAGGACAAGCTGGTCACCCTCCTCATTGCATTTCTGGAGGACAAGCTGGTCACCCTCCTCAAGGTGATGCTTGTTTGTTGCTTGTCCGTTGTCATTTCAGGCATACTATTTATGAGATCAATTGCATTTCTGGAGGACAAGCTGGTCACCCTCCTCAAGGTGACACTTGTCTGTTGTCATTTCAGGCATACTATGCATGACATCAATTGCATTTCAGGAGGACAAGCTGGTCACCCTCCTCAAGGTGACACTTGCCCGTTGTAATTTCAGGCATACTATGCATGAGATCAATTGCATTTCAGAAGGACAAGCTGGTCACCCTCATCAAGGTGATGCTTGTCCGTTGTCATTTCAGGCATACTATGCATGACATCAATTGCATTTCAGGAAGACAAGCTGGTCACCCTCCTCAAGGTGACGCTTGTCTGTTGTCATTTCAGGCATGCTATGCATGAGATCAATTGCATTTCAGAAGGACAAGCTGGTCACCCTCCTCAAGGTGACGCTTGTCTGTTGTCATTTCAGGCATGCTATGCATGACATCAATTGCATTTCTGGAGGACAAGCTGGTCACCCTCCTCAAGGTGACGCTTGTCTGTTGTCATTTCAGGCATGCTATGCATGAGATCAATTGCATTTCAGAAGGACAAGCTGGTCACCCTCCTCAAGGTGACGCTTGTCTGTTGTCATTTCAGGCATACTATGCATGACATCAATTGCATTTCAGGAGGACAAGCTTGTCACCCTCCTAAAGGTGACGCTTGTCCGTTGTCATTTCAGGCATACTATGCATGACATCAATTGCATTTCAGGAGGACAAGCTGGTCACCCTCCTCAAGGTGATGATTGTCCGTTGTCATTTCAGGCATACTATGCATGAGATCAATTGCATTTCTGGAGGACAAGCTGGTCACCCTCCTCAAGGTGACACTTGGCCGTTGTCATTTCAGGCATACTATGCATGACATCAATTGCATTTCAGGAGGACAAGCTGGTCACCCTACTCAAGGTGATGCTTGTCCGTTGTTATTTCAGGCATACTATGCATGAGATCAATTGCATTTCTGGAGGACAAGCTGGTCACCCTCCTCAAGGTGATGCTTGTCCGTTGTCATTTCAGGCATACTATGCATGACATCAATTGCATTTCAGGAGGACAAGCTGGTCACCCTCTTCAAGGTGACACTTGTCTGTTGTAATTTCAGGCATACTATGCATGAGATCAATTGCATTTCAGGATGACAAGCTGGTCACCCTCTTCAAGGTGACGCTTGTCTGTTGTAATTTCAGGCATACTATGCATGAGATCAATTGCATTTCTGGAGGACAAGCTGGTCACCCTCCTCATTGCATTTCTGGAGGACAAGCTGGTCACCCTCCTCAAGGTGATGCTTGTTTGTTGCTTGTCCGTTGTCATTTCAGGCATACTATTTATGAGATCAATTGCATTTCTGGAGGACAAGCTGGTCACCCTCCTCAAGGTGACACTTGTCTGTTGTCATTTCAGGCATACTATGCATGACATCAATTGCATTTCAGGAGGACAAGCTGGTCACCCTCCTCAAGGTGACACTTGCCCGTTGTAATTTCAGGCATACTATGCATGAGATCAATTGCATTTCAGAAGGACAAGCTGGTCACCCTCATCAAGGTGATGCTTGTCCGTTGTCATTTCAGGCATACTATGCATGACATCAATTGCATTTCAGGAAGACAAGCTGGTCACCCTCCTCAAGGTGACGCTTGTCTGTTGTCATTTCAGGCATGCTATGCATGAGATCAATTGCATTTCAGAAGGACAAGCTGGTCACCCTCCTCAAGGTGACGCTTGTCTGTTGTCATTTCAGGCATGCTATGCATGACATCAATTGCATTTCTGGAGGACAAGCTGGTCACCCTCTTCAAGGTAACGCTTGTCTGTTGTCATTTCAGGCATGCTATGCATGACATCAATTGCATTTCTGGAGGACAAGCTGGTCACCCTCCTCAAGGTGACACTTGCCCGTTGTCATTTCAGGCATACTATGCATGACATCAATTGCATTTCAGAAGGACAAGCTGGTCACCCTCCTCAAGGTGACGCTTGCCCGTTGTTATTTCAGGCATACTATGCATGACATCAATTGCATTTCAGGAGGACAAGCTTGTCACCCTCCTAAAGGTGACGCTTGTCCGTTGTCATTGCAGGCATACTATGCATGACATCAATTGCATTTCAGAAGGACAAGCTGGTCACCCTCCTCAAGGTGACGCTTGCCCGTTGTTATTTCAGGCATACTATGCATGACATCAATTGCATTTGAGGAGGACAAGCTTGTCACCCTCCTAAAGGTGACGCTTGTCCGTTGTCATTTCAGGCATACTATGCATGACATCAATTGCATTTCAGGAGGACAAGCTGGTCACCCTCCTCAAGGTGATGATTGTCTGTTGTCATTTCAGGCATACTATGCATGAGATCAATTGCATTTCTGGAGGACAAGCTGGTCACCCTCCTCAAGGTGACACTTGGCCGTTGTCATTTCAGGCATACTATGCATGACATCAATTGCATTTCAGGAGGACAAGCTGGTCACCCTACTCAAGGTGATGCTTGTCCGTTGTTATTTCAGGCATACTATGCATGAGATCAATTGCATTTCTGGAGGACAAGCTGGTCACCCTCCTCAAGGTGATGCTTGTCCGTTGTCATTTCAGGCATACTATGCATGACATCAATTGCATTTCAGGAGGACAAGCTGGTCACCCTCTTCAAGGTGACGCTTGTCTGTTGTCATTTCAGGCATACTATGCATGAGATCAATTGCATTTCAGGACAAGCTGGTCACCCTACTCAAGGTGATGCTTGTCCGTTGTCATTTCAGGCATACTATGCATGAGATCAATTGCATTTCTGGAGGACAAGCTGGTCACCCTCCTCAAGGTGACACTTGCCCGTTGTCATTTCAGGCATACTATACATGACATCAATTGCATTTCAGGAGGACAAGCTTGTCACCCTCCTCAAGGTGACGCTTGTCTGTTGTCATTTCAGGCATACTATGCATGACATCAATTGCATTTCAGGAGGACAAGCTGGTCACCCTCCTCAAGGTGATGCTTGTTTGTTGCTTGTCCGTTGTCATTTCAGGCATACTATTTATGAGATCAATTGCATTTCTGGAGGACAAGCTGGTCACCCTCCTCAAGGTGATGATTGTCCGTTGTCATTTCAGGCATACTATGCATGAGATCAATTGCATTTCTGGAGGACAAGCTGGTCACCCTCCTCAAGGTGACACTTGGCCGTTGTCATTTCAGGCATACTATGCATGACATCAATTGCATTTCAGGAGGACAAGCTGGTCACCCTACTCAAGGTGATGCTTGTCCGTTGTTATTTCAGGCATACTATGCATGAGATCAATTGCATTTCTGGAGGACAAGCTGGTCACCCTCCTCAAGGTGATGCTTGTCCGTTGTCATTTCAGGCATACTATGCATGACATCAATTGCATTTCAGGAGGACAAGCTGGTCACCCTCTTCAAGGTGACGCTTGTCTGTTGTCATTTCAGGCATACTATGCATGAGATCAATTGCATTTCAGGACAAGCTGGTCACCCTACTCAAGGTGATGCTTGTCCGTTGTCATTTCAGGCATACTATGCATGAGATCAATTGCATTTCTGGAGGACAAGCTGGTCACCCTCCTCAAGGTGACACTTGCCCGTTGTCATTTCAGGCATACTATACATGACATCAATTGCATTTCAGGAGGACAAGCTTGTCACCCTCCTCAAGGTGACGCTTGTCTGTTGTCATTTCAGGCATACTATGCATGACATCAATTGCATTTCAGGAGGACAAGCTGGTCACCCTCCTCAAGGTGATGCTTGTTTGTTGCTTGTCCGTTGTCATTTCAGGCATACTATTTATGAGATCAATTGCATTTCTGGAGGACAAGCTGGTCACCCTCCTCAAGGTGACACTTGTCTGTTGTCATTTCAGGCATACTATGCATGACATCAATTGCATTTCAGGAGGACAAGCTGGTCACCCTCTTCAAGGTGACGCTTGTCTGTTGTCATTTCAGGCATACTATGCATGACATCAATTGCATTTCTGGAGGACAAGCTGGTCACCCTCCTCAAGGTGATGCTTGTTTGTTGCTTGTCCGTTGTCATTTCAGGCATACTATGCATGACATCAATTGCATTTCAGGAGGACAAGCTGGTCACCCTTCTCAAGGTGACGCTTGTCTGTTGTCATTTCAGGCATACTATGCATGACATCAATTGCATTTTTGGAGGACAAGCTGGTCACCCTCCTCAAGGTGATGCTTGCCCGTTGTCATTTCAGGCATACTATGCATGACATCAATTGCATTTCAGGAGGACAAGCTGGTCACCCTACTCAAGGTGATGCTTGTCCGTTGTCATTTCAGGCATACTATGCATGAGATCAATTGCATTTCTGGAGGACAAGCTGGTCACCCTCCTCAAGGTGACACTTGCCCGTTGTCATTTCAGGCATACTATGCATGACATCAATTGCATTTCAGGAGGACAAGCTTGTCACCCTCCTCAAGGTGACGCTTGTCTGTTGTCATTTCAGGCATACTATGCATGACATCAATTGCATTTCTGGAGGACAAGCTGGTCACCCTCCTCAAGGTGACGCTTGTCTGTTGTTATTTCAGGCATACTATGCATGACATCAATTGCATTTCAGGAGGACAAGCTGGTCACCCTCCTCAAGGTGACGCTTGCCCGTTGTTATTTCAGGCATACTATGCATGACATCAATTGCATTTCAGGCGGACAAGCTGGTCACCCTCCTCAAGGTGATGCTTGCCCGTTGTAATTTCAGGCATACTATGCATGACATCAATTGCATTTCAGGAGGACAAGCTGGTCACCTTCTTCAAGGTGACGCTTGTCTGTTGTCATTTCAGGCATACTATGCATGACATCAATTGCATTTCAGGAGGACAAGCTGGTCACCCTCTTCAAGGTGACGCTTGTCTGTTGTAATTTCAGGCATACTATGCATGAGATCAATTGCATTTCAGGATGACAAGCTGGTCACCCTCTTCAAGGTGACGCTTGTCTGTTGTAATTTCAGGCATACTATGCATGAGATCAATTGCATTTCTGGAGGACAAGCTGGTCACCTTCCTCATTGCATTTCTGGAGGACAAGCTGGTCACCCTCCTCAAGGTGATGCTTGTTTGTTGCTTGTCCGTTGTCATTTCAGGCATACTATTTATGAGATCAATTGCATTTCTGGAGGACAAGCTGGTCACCCTCCTCAAGGTGACACTTGTCTGTTGTCATTTCGGGCATACTATGCATGACATCAATTGCATTTCAGGAGGACAAGCTGGTCACCCTCCTCAAGGTGACACTTGCCCGTTGTAATTTCAGGCATACTATGCATGAGATCAATTGCATTTCAGAAGGACAAGCTGGTCACCCTCATCAAGGTGATGCTTGTCCGTTGTCATTTCAGGCATACTATGCATGACATCAATTGCATTTCAGGAAGACAAGCTGGTCACCCTCCTCAAGGTGACGCTTGTCTGTTGTCATTTCAGGCATGCTATGCATGAGATCAATTGCATTTCAGAAGGACAAGCTGGTCACCCTCCTCAAGGTGATGCTTGTCTGTTGTCATTTCAGGCATGCTATGCATGACATCAATTGCATTTCTGGAGGACAAGCTGGTCACCCTTTTCAAGGTGACGCTTGTCTGTTGTCATTTCAGGCATGCTATGCATGACATCAATTGCATTTCTGGAGGACAAGCTGGTCACCCTCCTCAAGGTGACACTTGCCCGTTGTCATTTCAGGCATACTATGCATGACATCAATTGCATTTCAGAAGGACAAGCTGGTCACCCTCCTCAAGGTGACGCTTGCCCGTTGTTATTTCAGGCATACTATGCATGACATCAATTGCATTTCAGGAGGACAAGCTTGTCACCCTCCTAAAGGTGACGCTTGTCCGTTGTCATTTCAGGCATACTATGCATGACATCAATTGCATTTCAGGAGGACAAGCTGGTCACCCTCCTCAAGGTGATGATTGTCCGTTGTCATTTCAGGCATACTATGCATGACATCAATTGCATTTCAGGAGGACAAGCTGGTCACCCTCTTCAAGGTGACTCTTTTCTGTTGTCATTTCAGGCATACTATGCATGACATCAATTGCATTTCAGGAGGACAAGCTGGTCACCCTCCTCAAGGTGACGCTTGTCTGTTGTCATTTCAGGCATACTATGCATGACATCAATTGCATTTTTGGAGGACAAGCTGGTCACCCTCCTCAAGGTGATGCTTGCCCGTTGTCATTTCAGGCATACTATGCATGACATCAATTGCATTTCAGGAGGACAAGCTGGTCACCCTCCTCAAGGTGACTCTTGACCGTTGTTATTTCAGGCATACTATGCATGACATCAATTGCATTTCAGGAGGACAAGCTTGTCACCCTCCTAAAGGTGACGCTTGTCCGTTGTCATTTCAGGCATACTATGCATGACATCAATTGCATTTCAGAAGGACAAGCTGGTCACCCTCCTCAAGGTGACTCTTGACCGTTGTTATTTCAGGCATACTATGCATGACATCAATTGCATTTCAGGAGGACAAGCTTGTCACCCTCCTAAAGGTGACGCTTGTCCGTTGTCATTTCAGGCATACTATGCATGACATCAATTGCATTTCTGGAGGACAAGCTGGTCACCCTCCTCAAGGTTATGCTTGTTTGTTGCTTGTCCGTTGTCATTTCAGGCATACTATGCATGACATCAATTGCATTTCAGGAGGACAAGCTGGTCACCCTCCTCAAGGTGATGCTTGTCAGTTGTCATTTCAGGCATACTATGCATGACATCAATTGCATTTCAGGAGGACAAACTGGTCACCCTCTTCAAGGTGACGCTTGTCTGTTGTCATTTCAGGCATATTATGCATGACATCAATTGCATTTCAGGAGGACAAGCTGGTCACCCTCTTCAAGGTGACGCTTGTCCGTTGTCATTTCAGGCATACTATGCATGACATCAATTGCATTTCAGGAGGACAAGCAGTAACTCAGGCTGGCTAAGGTGGTTAGTGAAAAGAGGCAGTGAAGTGAAAGACAACATGAGACAGCGAGGCAGGCAGTTATCCAAAACTAGCTCAGTGGGAGAAAGACGTCAAGGGAAGGGATACATGTACAGTGACCAACAAGCTAACACCCTGTCAAAGAGAGGCAGGCAGGCCAATGCATTGAATGAAAAGGAGTAGATGGAAAGACAGAAATAGACAGATAGAAAAAATGCTAGATTGAGCTTAAGGTTTTATTATATTATGAGCTACAAAGAGATGTGATCACAGCTATAGGACTATAAAATAAAGAAAAATGTTATTGTTTGAGTTCATTGTTGTTGTATTTAGCTGAAATAATGTGAAGAATTTTTTTTGGAGCGAGGAGGAGCACCAGCCTCGCCTTCAAAAATTGTGAAACTCGTCCATATTACCTAATCGAAATCCCCAACAATAAAAAACATTATTAAGTTTTTTTTACTCTTCAAATGTATTTTGGGAAATGTTTTATTTATACAAAAGTTTGTTTGCCAGCTGTTAGGTAGCATTACTAGAATTTCAAATTAATCAAACTTTATAATTGAAATGTATTTAGCTTAGGGATTTATATCTACAGTGAGTAGAAATCACAGTTGGTGGTTCAAGAATGTGGTCCATACTGGACAATATCTTAGACAAGCTGTCTGCTATCAATATTGACTTATTGTTAAGTAATTCTAGACTAGATCTTATTGTGTTAAGAAGAACAAGTTTGGAACAAGTATCAGACCTGTCCAAGCTATGCCAATGTGTAGCCTATATAAAGATAATGGTAATTTAGATACATGTAAATAAGAAAGAAAATGTGAAGTGAGCATAAGAGTAGTTTGTAGAGTTAATAGAAGTCAAGTCAGTAGCACAGATAGAGTTAGGGTTAGGAGCTTACAGTTTAGAGTTCTATTATGCCAATAGTAGCTAACTGAGTAGTTACGGCTTTTAAATGAATTATTTGGAAGGATTTCAGATTTAAGCTAAGTCTTAACTATCCTTAATCTCAATTACCTTTCAGCTATTACCGCCTATTATATCTTTGAAACATTGCTCTTTTCACTGAACCAGGTGATTTCTTCAAAATCCGTTGTTAAACTGTTAAATCGCTCTATGTAAAGCATAGCATAAAAATTGGCCTAATGACTTAACACGAGTTATATCACCCTTATTATGGCGGTTTAATGTGTGGCTCTACCTGACCGGCAAAGTAAGTAAACCAGGATAGACACCCTACCCTGTGTCAGTTGTATAACGTATGTGGTAACAATTAGTGCCACCTGGTTGATAACAATTGGTGGACAACCCCGACCCTGATCGCTTACAATACTCTTGGTTGATTGAGCAAGAAATTCCTGTGAAGGCATTCAGACTTTCAACATTGCACAGTGTAGCAGGGTTAGAATTAATGGAAAATTTTACACTAGACAAACAGGATATTAAGTCTGAGAATTTACTATCCCCTCAAGGTATCAACTATCCCAAATTAAAACATATTAAATCGTAGATTTGAATGCTTATGCGTTATTTGATTTATGCTTTGACAGTTAAAGTATTGATTTTTGGCTACTCTTTTTTTACCCAATCCAATCCAATACTCTAAACTATTGTGCAAAAAGCTATCCTGAGTTGAAGTTTGCAAGCGTCCACGAAATACAAACATGAAACATGCGAAGTGATTTGACTAATTTGTCAAATTAACATGCTCATGTATGACTGCTATAGTACAACACCTTGCAAGGTTTTCCCACATGTTGACTTTGCTATATGTTTTTCTTTTTATAGAACATTACCTATTTTACATGTAAGAAATATATGTATATTTATCTAATGTATACTGAAAGACCAATAAGGGTTTGATAAAAACAAACTACCAACTCACACTTGGTTGTATTACATTTACAATACAAATAGGTTTACATAAAACAAAACTTTTTTTAAGAATGGCCTGATACAGAAAATAAATTAACTGGATTAGACAAAGTTTCCCCATGATATAGTTTCTTTATATATCAGTTAGCTACAAAGAAGTGTTTTGAGGGTGTGAAGTGTTTTTTCTCTATTTTTTTACCCATGAATTTCGCCAACACACTTTGTAACACACTTTTGCGTTTGCTGACTCTTTTTTAGATAAAAACTAAACTAAATTAAACAGTAACTTTATTTACAAGAAACGACACAAATGGAAAAGTTTTGTTATTTTGAAGGGTTTCCAACTTGTCACTTAACTGTATATTTGAGTGGTTTCACTTTTGTTTTGGTTCACATTCAAGTTTCAATGTCCCCTGAACAAAAGTCATTCCAGGTGTCTCCATGCACACTCTACACACGTTACCAAACATATACATTCTCTTCTAAACTCTAGCCCTGTTTACGATAGTTATGGAGATAATAGCTAAATCTATAAGCCAGTTATGTAAGTTCTAAATCACATCGCTGTCAGACTTGAACAGGAAATCAGAAATTGGAAGTTACGTATCCGTAAACTGTAGTTAAGCTTCTTACGTGGACACCGATTGGCTGAAATTTAATCAATTGGCCAATGCATGGCAAGGTTGTAATTTTATTGACAGCATCTGTGATTGAAGTAAGCAACATTACCCGACGAATTAAACAGCCGAGTAATCACATTTTGAATGTAAATTAAGAATATTTAAGTTAAAGCAATGCAAAAAGTTGGTATCCCAGCGGGCCACTGGATTTATTTTTGTACCTGACCGATCAAATTTTCACTATAGCTTATTTCGAACCCTGTGGATTGCGTGGGATTCGAACCCGTGACCAATTGGTGGAAAGCTGTTCCGTGTGAGCGTCCAACACTCTACTGAGCCTCAGAGATCCTATCAAGAGTTTGAACGACAACATCACAGAATGCCAAAATGTATTGGAGAAAGTAAGATCCTATCAAATAATAAAATAACTCAAAAGGATGTTTGATTTCAACTTACAAAGAATAAGATTAAAATGAAGAATCTCTCGATATATAAGATGCATACCAAAAATATCCGAAGATCCTTTCATAGCTTTAAAAATTATGAGAACAGTGACAAAAAGCAGAAGAAGAATAATGGCCAGCGTCCACCATTTTGAATATGCAAATGAGCAAAAAAATGCATAGCGCACAGTGAGACCATAGGGTTAATTTACGAAGATTGTATTGTAGGAGAAGAGCGACAAAAAGAACAAAAGCAGAGGCCATTTTAATACGCAAATGAGCAAAGGAAATAAATGTCACACAAGTAGACCATAGGTGGAACGTGCATTCCCGATCACAAGAGAGAAAAGTGATAAAGAGAAGAAAAACAAATAGGGAACACAGAAACATTTCATCCAGATCTGGTGGTTTTCCGCGATCACAAACTATGTAGGTAAAAATCCCAGAACAATATCGAAATGAGCACACAAAAATAGATGTAATAACTATTTGTAACTCTCTTAAAACTTGGGTTCCATACTGATGAAAAAAAATTAAGACATCACCACGCAGTTAGTTGTTTTGAACAACACGTACACCTGTACTGGTGTCTTCACTTTCACTTGACGAAGACACCGGTACAGGTGTCGAAAGGTTGTGTTATTAAAAACAACTGAGTGGTGATGTCTTAATTTTTTTGATCATTAAAAAAATAGATGTTGCAGAACTAGAACATTGGGGGAAAATGTCTGTTAAATTTGATGAAGATCCGACCGGTAACGACCGATAACACAAGACGACGGACGTAAAAATGATTTGAAATGATATACTCGTTTAAATATAATTCAATTCAAAAGAAGATAAACAAAGATGTGGTCAACAGTAAACTGTCAGAACTGACTGAACTTTAAAACTTTCAGTGCAAGCGATTTATGTTCAAGCGATTTATGTGAAAATAGCGACCTGATTAAATTGGACACTTCTCAAATCAAACACATTGTAAATGGGTGAAGAAGAGGATATCACCATAAAAAAAATATGTTATTTTACACGAAATATATAAAAGAATTCGTTCAAATCTATTTAATTCAAAATTTATTCTGTGTTTAATTTTTCTAAAAATGTTGTTACTTAGGAAGAAATTACTTTCAAGCTGGTGACCCCATAAATTGTACCCAAATCAGGTCAACAACAGCTGTATTTCCCGCCAAAACTTTGGTCCCAACACTCTGTACGAAAATGGGTCGCGATTTCATAAGATTTTCACGGCTTACAACAATAAATTTCACATCACTAAGTGTGCCAATTCATACCTTTTTAAAACGTTTATTTTTTCCGCTAGCCAACATTAATTCGGAAGTTTTAGGTGAAATTCCCGTAACGTCCAAATTTCGAGACGTGACGTCATTTGACAGAAACCTGACTTTATCGTTAGGTGCAAATATAGAAGTGGTCCGTCACTTAAAGCTTCCATTTAAAACCTTAGTTTCCTAAAAAATTTGTAGTGGATTACCTCATGATACTTTGTTTGTGAAAAATCCTTCCTCACATGCAGAAATAGTTGTTTACATTTACCGTATGGCTTGGTTTTACAAGTTACTCATACAGTTCACTGTCAGTTCGCCATTTTGGATTGTCTTGTACATGATATAAACCAGACCAATGTACGAGCTCGGCTAAATACGAGTCCCTCCTTCATTACCCGCTCTGATACATGTACTGGTGTAGCATAAAGATAAATGATAAAAAATTAAAGACATCACCACGTCCTCAGTTGTTTTTAAGTGGTGATGTCTTTAATTTTTTATCATTAGTATGGAACCCACGTTTAAAGAGAGTTTCAAAATTTCTTATAAAGATAAATGTTACATATACTAGTATACTGATATAGACGTATTAACGGTTAGGAACCTTTTTTTGTAATAAATAGATGTTTGATTTAACTGTTGCTGTATTGTTATGTTTTCGACGAAGGCAAATTAAAGGCATAATTTAATTTAAATGAAAAGAAAAAAAATATGTAGGTTTATATACATGTAGTAATTAGTAGGCCTACCATACACATTTTACACTTACAGATAGTGGTAATACTAAGGTCAAAGGCCATATTACTATTAGACAATATGCTACAAGTTAGTTTTTATTGTATCTGCAAATGAATAATGTGAACATTTACAGAATTATTAATCCAGATTTAAGGCTAGCACTAGAGACAAAAAATAATACATATAAAGTGGCCAAAATTCAAACTTTTTCCATAATTTCTGATCGTCGTGACAGTAAGAGGCTATGAAGACCGTCGAAAAACTACTTGATTGGCGTTAGTTCAAAGTTAGTTCAAAACAATACTTACAATACTTCATCGTAGACTAGAATCTCTAAAAACTTCTGAATTATACGTCTTGAGAAAAATAGACAATAATTTCAACGTTCTGTTTTAATGTCAAAATATCAACATTTTGGCAGCTCATGCCACTTTAAGAAAGGTTGATAGTAACAAAATGGAATTGAATGTGACATCCTGATTATAGAGAAAGGTTTACCATCCCCAGATGAGTTAAATCACCAATTCTTCCTCTAACTCCTCACAATTTAATTTCCTTCTGTTTGATTGATAGTTTGGTGTTTTACGCCGCGCTCAAGATTATTTCACTTATGGTGGCGTTGCCAGTTTTATTGTGGGAGGGAGGAAACTGGGCTCTATGCCCGGAGGAAACCCACGATTTTCCGGTGGTAACTTGCAACCATCCCACATTGAAAACCATTCAGAAAATTTTGCAATTTTTATAGAATGTACTGAGTGGGATTCGAACCCGCGCCCCATTGGTGGAAGGCTGTTTGTATTGAGCGTCCAACGCTGTACCTACTGAGCCATGTTACTGAGCCATGTCCTTCTCTCTGGAAGATCATTTCACTTATATGGGGACGTTCCCAGGTTTAATGGTTAAGCAACCCATGCCCGTAGGAAACCCCCAACCTTCGGCGAGTACCTTCCACATACATGGAGCGAACCAGTGCCGCATCGATGGAAGATCTGTGTGACTGAGCACCGATCAGTCACTCTAACCATCTTACCCCCTGAAATATAAAAATAATTGCAGAGAAAGAAAAAGACCGGACGACTTTTTCTTGAATGAGTTTTTAATAATTACGATAATTATGATAATAGTAGAATATTAGTTAAATTACAAAGAGAAAAAATGTTGATACAATACTCTTATACTTCACTTTAGTTGAACCAAAGCAGTGATTCAAGACCAAAACTAACAAGAGTTTTAGTAAACTCAACATACGCCCGCCGTGGCAAAGTCGCACCGCTACGATTAACAACTTTACATTTAATATAACATTTGTTTTAATTTCATCCATTCAAATTTCTTGTTCACATTAGAAGTTTTTCTTTTCTGAATTTGATGAAGCTGCAACTAAATACCAGTACGTTATACAGACTCTTATCTCTATTTAAACAGCCACAGTACGTTATAGTACACATATATTATCTGTTCAGGTAATTTCAATCATATTTTAATAGCAAAAACTGAAATATTGTGGCTGTTTTGACATTGCTGTTATGTTCCATAATTGGGAAGGAGCAATCAATACAATTTAGCTTACAATTCTTGAATTTTAACAGTTTTGACTGGGACACTGTTCTATCAAACTTGGCTGTAAAAGTTTTATTACAAAGCAAACAATCTTCAGGCTGACCACTGATACAATGGTGTGTAAATATACAAACCTTGTGTACTACTCTGGTGGATGTCATGGTCCCCTTATCTCTATTTAAACAGCCACTCTGATAAATACCAGATGGGTAATAAAGTGGGGAAAATGGTATTTTTTTGTTATTATAGTGCACATTAAATTATCCAAGAAAACAGTCTCAGAATGTATAAATTAATTGCCTTCCAGTATTACTCTGGACCAAGTGTACTCAAAAAAGCATTGATATATATTATATATATATATTAAACATCAGGTACACATTTCTGATTAAAAAAAAACTCTTGAAAACAGACAAAAAATATGTGGACTGAAATCAAATTTGGTAAGCGACACATTATCTACCTATAAGGTATATATACTCTAAAAGAATTGGAGAGATTATATCAAAACGAAAGAAGTTCTGGAGCCAAAAGGGAATATTACATAATCCAATAGGGCTGCCATATTATGCAACAGGTGATGTCAGAAATGGTACACGACACACTATCTGCCCATAAAGTATATACTCTGAAAGAATCGTCAAGATCGGATCAAAACTCTTCAAGTTATGGAGCGAAGATATAGACTAAGACAGAATATTACATAATCCAATGTAGAAGTCATATTATGCAATTGACAATGTCCTAAATGGTTCCTGACACACCTTCTACCCCTTAACTATATATTGTAAAAATAATTGTAAAGATCGGATCAAAACTCTTCAAGTTATGGAGCGGAAGGGAACGAAGATATAGACTAAGACAGAATACTACATAATCCAATGTAAAAGCCACATTATGCAATCGACGATGTCATATATGGTTCATGACACACCTTCTACCGACAAGGTATATGTTGTGAAAGAATTGTAAAGATTAGATCAAAACTCTTCAAGTTATGGAGCAGAAGGGAATCCGGGGCGGACGGACGGACGGACGCTGGTGATACCATAATACGACCGACTTTTTTTAAGTCGGGCGTATAAAAAGTAGGTTGTCACCATCAGGACTCTGAGCCAAAGAAAGCGAAGATATATTTCTTTTCCAAACAGTTTATTGTTAGTGATATATAGAGGTTAACTAACGAGAGCCCGTTTGTTACGATGAATATCACTCGAGTCTATTAATTTTCAAAGTCACGAGCCTCTGGCGAGTGACTTTGGAAATTAATAGATGAGAGTGATATTCATTGTAACAAACGGACTCGAGTTGGTTAATCTTTTTCTCACAATACACAAAAATACTGAATTTTATTCTGAAATGCAGCTCCACATCGCATCGTTCAACCCAGCCAACCTTTCTGGACTCTAATGAGGTCAACCGCTTTACCGCGTTGACATGGAGACGGTATTCATTACGCTACACAAGAAAGGTCTCTAAAATCGAACAGTTTTGTTGCTCACGAACTCTTAAGAATAAAGAGATAAAAAATTTATCCTACAAATGAATGGCACTTCTAAGAATAAAACAAAAATAAACATATCAATAATTTAATGTCTGCAATCCGATGACGAAGTCAGGTTTTACTGTGACCTCTATACCGACACAATTACGATAACTAGGTCAATGCATCTTCCTTGAGAAATCTGCGAGACGCCAGTTTGGGTAGATTGATTGATTGAATATTATTATCCCGTGTTTAGTTATTGACATAGAAAGTGTCATCGTTTGCAGTTAGGAGTAAATACGGCTATGATATATTCGTATTTAATCCTAATTTGTTAGAAAAACGGAAGTAAGCAGACGAAGTAGTTTGTTTATGTCAAGAAGTATGTCATGTACGGTACATGCAAATGCTTTCCTTATATGGAAGTAGCTATGACGTGATCGTGGGAAAATCATACTATTTTGCATAAATGTAGTCCGTTGTATGTAAGCCATAACATGATTGGCTACCGACTCGCATAGTTGTGAGTTATACTGCCAATCACTTGTAATCTAACAAGGATGTCTTCAAGTTATTACATAAAAGGAAAACGAACGTATTATCCATACGCTGAGAATGCAAGCTTGTGTTTTGATTAGTTGAACTTGGAAAATCATGTTTGTTAACCAATCAGCAGTAAGTTGGGCCATAATTTCACTAGTTGATTATGACAAAAATAACACACTGCCTGGAAGTGAAATTATGGGGGGTGTAGTGTGAGAAATGTATGTAATGGGCATAACTCTTTAAAGAAACATGGGGGCGGGCGGACGGACGGACGGACGGAGACAGAAACCTTCGGGCAGTAATAAATGTTAGAAAGAGAGCTAAAGCAATTACTAAACCAAATTGTTTAACTAGTGCTGGGTGGCAGACAATAAGTTATATTTCTGATATAGTATACAGGGGTTAAGATGCGTTGACACTGTTGACAGAGAGAAACTGTTGACAGGCCATAACAGATCCAAATATTTATTGTGATTTACCTCAGATAGTAGAAATAAAAATATATATAGATATAAAGAAATAATTAAAATCTAAACGAATTATTCACTATCTGTAAATAATACTTTAATAATCTCTTTCATTGTTGTAATTGCTTTGCACAACTAGGAGGCTGTCCAATCGTACCACCAAATTCACCTAATGGAAATATAGCATTGTGGAAAGCAAGCTGGTCAAAGGGTATATCCCAAATGTCTGCACCTGGCCTGTCTACATTACACACAGCTGGTGCTTGTCCCACTCATAGTTGTACAGTCTCCTGGTTGCCATGGGAGAACCCTGAAAAGTTACACAATGTTTCAGTCGAATGACCTACTTATCACTCAAGACCATTGCACAACTGAAAGAAAAAAATGAAACAATGTTCTCTGATGTTCCAACACAGGACAGATAGGCCAAGGCATTCTGGTGTATGAAAGAATTTGTATAGGACAGTTTAATAAAGAAGACAATTCAAATAACATTAATGAGTAGTGACCCCCCAAAAACCCAGAAATAAAATAATATCCTAACGACTTAATGTCTTTTTTTTATGAATGTGGTTTGGCTAGAATGCAATTAGTGAAAAAAAAAGTTCCACAAAGAATGACGTACACTCTAAAAGTGAGTTTCGTTCAGAGTGTAAAATTTGTTTTAAAGATGAGAATGAATGTGACCTGTATTACGAAAAAAACCTGGTGATTGTTAGATAAATAAGACAAAAGAACAGATTATGTAACTGCGAAGACAAGATTTGTTTGGACGATAACCTTTCGCACGACTCCATGACATTATCCCCCAGCGACATATTCCCCCACGACATTTTCCCCCGCGACATTTTCCCCCACGACATTTTCCCCCGGAGACATTTCCCCCAGGCAACATTTTCCCCCATTTTAACAATACGGCATTCTACCTTACTTTTTCCCCTTTTTTCTGCAAAACCTCGCGGCCGATAAACAGTGGAACGTATAAATCACTTTCGATTTGCCGTTGAGTTCGGCTTTTACAATGAAATTTTAATTGTCCCAGCATATATCGATAACAGAGCAATTCTTAATCGTAGGCCTTCCAGCTGGACATTCCAAGTTAACATTTTGAAAATCCGATGATCGGCGTGGTAACTTCATAAATCACTAAAACCAACAATCTCGGGTAATTTCAGACGACTTAATCTAGAGAACAGTCGTGTTAAATACCCCCCAAATGCCATCTTGAGCATGGTGTAAAACCCCAAGCAAACTAGTCTCGGATGGGTGGGTGAGAGCATGGGTCGGGGGGGGGGGGACAAACCCTCTCCATTTATCAGTGATTGTTGACGGATTTTTAAAATGTTAACTAGGGATGTCCAATTGGAAGGTCTACGTTTAAGAATCGCTCTGTTATCGCTCACTAACATTCAAATCGAAATATGCTGGGACAATTAAAATCTGATTATAAAAGCCGAACTCAACGGCAAATCGAAAGTGATTGAGGCTCCACTGTTTAAGGGAAGTTTTTCAGAAAAAAAGTCAGGTAAACTGTCGTATTGTCCGAGTACACTCATTAAGTTAGTGGGGGAAAATGTCGCCGGGGGAAAATGTCTCTGGGGGAAAATGTCGTGGGGGAAAATGTCGCGGGGGAAAATGTCGTGTGGGGAAAATGTCGCTGGGGGATAATGTCGGCACACCCCTTTCGCACATAAGAAGCTTTCCACTTTCTAGCTCTAAATTAACCTTGAAAATGTGAAAATTGCTTAACATTAAACCTTCTGATTTTAACCATTACACATTTGAAATTGACAAATTTTATATTGAACAGAAGCTGAACCTATGTAAAATGAAATGTTATTTTCTTCCTAGAGCTAATTGAAGTAAGTGTATACTCTTGATTTAGCTGTATTATCAGTATGCCTAGATTGGATGTAAGAAATCCAGTCATCCCATATTTTGTAGCAGGGTGTAAACACTAAGCACTACAGCTGTGTGAATTTTGTGTAACTTCTGGAAAAAAATGAATGAATTATGTGTAAAAATTAATGAAGATGCATTGAAATGGAATAGAAATCCTTGTTAAAATAAAATTCCAAAGCTTTATTCCTAATTCATTTTTTAAAACAGATAACACTAAAGCTACTAATGTTCTAACACATGCATATTGGGTGCACAATTTATATTTATATGAAATTATAGTCTCCGTGAATATTTCAGGTGTTGTGAAGAAATCATGAGAGGTTTCATACCTATAAAATCACAAATACATGTAATCTGAGTGTAATGTACTAACCAGTAGCGTAGCCAGAAATTGGCTCAAGGGGGGGCCAATTATCACAGGTCAACAAGGCGAGGGTCCAGGGGCCGCCCAGGCCCCGTAAGCTCTGGGGTCCTAGATCGCCAGAGATGCGTTCTGAGCGTTTTCCAGGGAATAAATCTGAACTTAATTTGTGAAGATTTATTTTTCTATTTTCCGACTTATTTTTCAAAAACAGGAAGATCTACTATTTCATAATCAATATTCGTTTATTTTGTTATCATTCTAAATGCAGCGCTGCAAGCCAATCATGGTCTCCGGATCTCTCCATGAGCCTGTTTTTCATTTTTTTTCTATATATATATATATATATATAGATCCGCCAATGGGCCCTGCTAACAGTGGTTCTCACTCTTTCCTCAGACAGCCATTCTTAAAAATAGAGCGACATCACCAAACATATTCTTAAGTAGAGTCCTTATTTTGTTATTTATTAATTTAATAGACTTGAGTGATATTCATCGTAACAGACTGGCTCTCGTTAGATAACCTCTATGTACATGTAATTTCCCTGGCCTCATGTGTTTTAGGGAATGAGAATTAGCAATTATTCTATGATCGGCAAAAATATATTACACTCTCATAAATTAATGACATAACAGTCAAACAGAAACAGCCCAAGAAATTGGAATTCACATTCACATGAAACAATTATCAGCAATGCACTTAAGACATGCACAAGATCAATTCGTTTATAGTTATATTTAGGAACACCGGGAAAATTTTTCTCGTCTAAAATAACCATGGAGACAAGTATTTAATTCTGTTAAAAGGGATATATCATTAAGACCTTTGTACCCAATCATAGGTTGTTTTATGTAGTAATCACTTATCTCTTATATTCTTATCCCTTATATTCAATAATTTCCCTGGACAGTTTGAGTTATTTTTCAATGGGTTAGGGTAAGATCATTTTGTTAGTGTTAAAAGAATACTGTATTGTCCTATCAAGATAGTTTTTTCTTCAAGAGAAAGAACATTTTCAATTTGTTATTTTGTTTTTATTGATTCACATTCACATTAAAAGTAATGGCTCGGGATGTCATACATGTATATTTTTTTTTTCTACACACATTGTGTCTTTATTTTTCTATGATACATCTAGGCTATAATGCTGCTGTGTGGCCAAGCTATGTCAATTTTTTAAAAGAGAATTTAATGATAGCAAGAAAGTCAGTAAGATAGTCAGCAGAATTAGATCCTTCAGAGAGAGAATTGTAATGGGTAAGAGTTTTATTATATGACAATAGTAGCTAACTAATAAGCCCTACCTATCCAATAGCTGTTGTATGTAAATACCTATGTAAATATTCCTAGATGTGCATTTGTGTATATAAAACTGTTGTTGTTAAACATGGACTTGTGTTAATTATTTTAAGTCATAAATGGTCAACACTAAAGCTTGCTTCCCCAGTTTAATGCTATAGGACACTTGGTGAAAATACATGAAATCCTTTTAAACTTAGTGGTTTCCATTTAAAAAAAAATGTTTAATATTTAGGATTGATTAAGCTGAATTGAAATATTTGGATATGAAAAAGATGGGTATGGTTTGGTCATTTGTAATACTCTAATCATAGTATTTGGTCATTTGTAATCTACTCTAGTCATAGTATATAGTGCAAAAAAGAAGAATATAATGAATGATCGATCGATCGATCAATATACACGTACCATGATCGGAAAGAAAACACTCATCATTGGGACTTTGATCTTACAAGGAGTGAAGACAAGAGGCCTTCAATCAGATGTTGAATTCATGACATAAAGAGGTGCAAGTATTAAAGCCTTCAATCAGATGTTGAATTCATGACATAAAGAGGTGCAAGTATTAAAGCCTTCAATCAGATGTTGAATTCATGACATGAAGAGGAGCAAGTATTAAAGACATGTATAATAACCTTAATTGTGACTCCTCTAATATCGTGTATGTAATCACGTGCAAAAAATGTCGCAAACAGTACGTCGGAGAAACTCAGAATTCTCTACGACAAAGAGCAGCCAACCATTTATCTAGCATAAGACTTAAACATGATGTACCCGTGGCACAACATTTCAATACTCAAGGTCATTCGGTCAAGGACCATTTTGAAATCATGCCTATTGAGAAAATCCCATTTCTCACTTCCGCTGCAGATACGAAGCACAAACGTTTGGAAAGGGAAAGTTTTTGGATTCAAACATTACAAACTATTTATCCTTTGGGTTTGAACTTGGACCCCGGAAGATGTCGTGAAAAAACTATAATACCATTTGTGTTTCAGTATAACAAAGCTAGCATCGCTATGGCCAAGATTATAGTAGAAGAATACAAACTACTTCAAAGTAAACTTGCTCGACCTCTGACCCAAAGGCCAGTCATTGCTTATAAAAAGAACAAGAGTTTGAAAGACATACTGGTCAGGGCTAAACTCCCCTGTCTGCCTTCTACCTAGGTTTTCTGGGAAAGGGTATGGGGGGGGGGGGGGGGGCATACTATATAGTCTGACGATATTCTTACTATAGCTTAAGATGCGTAAGCATTGTCAATGTAATACAAAGTGTTCCAGAAAATTCTACTGACTAAGGCCAAGCTCCTGTCAGTCGTCAACCTAATGAAATATCATAGGTTTACTTTATTACAACAATTTATGATGGGGTATAAAGGTCTAAATGATATACCTCTTTTTAACACAATTAGAAACTTGTCTCCGTGGTTATTTTAGACAAGAAGATTTTCCCTGTGCCCGTGTGTTTTAGTGTCCATAAATATATATATTTGCCTGTGCCAGGGGTTCAAAATAACCATTGTTTTAAAACAAAAAACTATCCACACATTTGTACACGGTTGGAAGCAGTCTGCAGCATTGTTGAACTTTCTTGATATATATTTTACTTTTATCTTCTAATATTACCTTCCATCTTCAAACACTTCATTAGTTTTCATCTAAAATTATTTTTATCGTTTGAATTCTGTCTTTTAACGTTTAAATATTTTATTGCATTCAATATACAATAGGCTAGGTGTTCCCACCCTAGATTTCTTCTCCTACCTTATATTGTTTCTCTTCAGTTACTGTAATTTCCTTTTGATTTAAGCTCCTTTATTTCAAAACCACAGGATATTTATACCCCAGCTCTCTCTAACCATATGACCTTTTATGTCTAGACTTAACCATACCTCCAATGGTTATGAGTATAAACTAACTTTATCAAGCTTCCATGCTTTAGTTAAATGTTTTAATAGCTTAATCTTCCCTAGTTTACAAAAATATTCTTTAATCACCCAAGCCCTTTTTATTTCCTGTCATTTTTCCATATAAACACAAGAAATTCAACATAACTTTAGACTTTTTTCTACGGCTATTGATAAAGGACAGCAAATCCGAAAGGCCTCTAGCAAAACCGTGTGCGATCCCGTTTTCTGCTAAGTATTCTTTGCTTACTGTAAAACGTTGTATATATTACTTTCTTTTATATTCCTCTTATACCTTTTTCATCTCTTTATATATTTTCATTATTTAGGCTTACTATTGTTTTGCCCTTTTATTTAGTCTTCCTATGCTTATATATCTCACAATTTGTGACTAGATTTATTACCCTTTTTACTTTAGTCCTTCTGTCTCCAGACACATTTTATTCTTTATCTCTGCCTCTTTGTAACATATATTTTCCAAATTCCATCTTTTTTGTCTCCTAAGTCAGCCAATTCAATTAGGTCCTTTTATCTCTAGTTTGTATCAATTCTTTTTGTTTCCCGACATATTTTTCCTTTCTATCTCTGTCTCACTTTCCCAACTCCATTTTCCCTTTTCATCTAGTTAGACTAATTAAGTATATTGGCATTTAGGCAGAATGGCAAAACAAGGGCGTGGTAACAGAAGCAGGCAATTTTCAGTTAGCAATAGGCATGGAAATTCAAAATCTAAAAGTCCCCAATATTCAGAATTCTCGGCTCTGGTGAAAGCCCTTTTCAAAATTTTACAATGTCTTCACCACATTGGCATCCTTGAGGGACATTTACGTGACCAAACCCTCCCAAATTCCTTAAATAATAAAATTAAAGAGCTTAATTCTTTTCTTAAACCGGCTCAACGCAATCGGGAAGTTGATATTGCGTTTGACCATGTACACAAAAATTGGGCCCATAGGATCATACAAGAGATGATTTCACATTATGCGGCTTGTTTAAATAGATTAAAAGCACAGGTGACTTCTGCCAGGTCATCCAATGGTCTAAACTTTGACAGTGCTTTCAATAATGCTTTAAAATGGGGCAAACAGAATTATAAAGGTAAATTACAACTTTCGACCATTCAAAATTTTTATTCTTTTCTTTCCATCACTAAATCTGTCACTTCTGCTGCTACTACTCAGTTTAGTCCACCATCGTCTCCCCAACCCCATCCGCCTGTCAGTCCGTCGACATCTGTTATCTCACCTCCAACTCTGCAGTCACAGACTCCTAGGTCTGTAACTTTACCTTCTGTTTCCCCTTCGCCTTTCCCTACTGGTACTCCCCCCCTTAGACCTACTACCTCTGCCCCCTCTTTTTCTTCCCCTCAGCCCCCCTCCCCTAGACCTAGTAGAACATCTGTCCACTTTCGTCCTCCGTCCTCTCCAGTTTCTACTAGGGTCTCTTCTCCTAGACCTAGTACATCTAGTCCCTCTGCTCCTCCCCCATCCCCAGTTTTGTCTGTCCATTCTCCTATGAGATATTCAGATGCAGTGAGATCCCCTCCGAGGGGTCAGCGCAACCCTCGGAATAAATTAGCTAATTCTAAATTTTGGAAATTTCGGCACACTTCCTCTAATTGGCACCTTCCTAATGTAACTAAGAAAGTTCTTTTACTTGGGGATTCTAATCTTTCTAGAATTAACCTTGACCCCCACCCTGATATGCAGGTAGAATGTTTTCCTGGTGCCAATTTCAATTCATTTCGGACTCTAATTCAAAAGTATCAAGGTCCCAAACCTGAGAAAGTTATCTTGAATATTGGTATCAATAACAAGACAACTACTGAGCCAAACACTTCGTTAACTCAAATGCGCAACATGATGACAGCGGTTAGGAAGACTTTTTCCAACTCGCTCATCTACTTTGTAGAGATCCAGTCATCCACTAAACTGCCGGCCAGTGAAGTTTCGAACCTGAACCTATATAACTCTTCTGCTTCCAAGATGAAGAGAGTTATGGTCATACCAAAAATCCCCAATTCAAAATTTAGAGTATCCACGGACAAAATTCACTGGACCGAAGATACAGCAAATTGCTTGTATACCCACTGGCTTCAGACACTAGATTTAAACTAAATTTGGGACAGGGCATGTGCCACCCTACTTTCGGCTTAGGAAGTAATATTGTTAATCTTAGTAACGAGGAACTCACTGCTGATGATATATCTCTACTCAATAGAGGACTCTCATTTGTGCCTTGCCCTAAAGCATTATCTGATAGGGACTTTTCTATTAGTAAATTAGTGCATGTTATGGAGTTCTCCAGAAATCTTAGTCTGGCTGATATCTACCGAGATTCTAGTGGGGTACGCAAGCCGTTTACATCTAAAAGCGGCTATACACCTCCTTCTCACATGTATGATCCAGAAATAAACATTAGTCGTGACTCTGTATCAAGGAAGTTTGATGCTTTAACTAATCAGAAAAACCAACATAACCTTACTCATTCAGAATGTCTTGCCTTAAGTAAGCTAAGGAGAAATCCAAACATAGTTATTAAACCTGCTGATAAAGGTTCGGCAACAGTTATTATGTCAAAACAGGATTATATTGAAGAGATAGAACGGCAGCTAAGCAACCCTCTTCATTACAAAAAACTTGATAAGGAAATTTGGCCTGAAAATGTTAGGAAGTTTAATAAAATTCTTGTTTCTCTTCAAGATAAAGGCTTACTTAATGAAAAACAGTATCGCTATTTGGAATCTGATCATAACTCTAAAAACAGGGTCTTCTATATTCTTCCAAAAATTCACAAACCCATTGAAAAATGGCCGAAGCCTACAATGCCCCCTGGGCGTCCTATTATCTCAGATTGTGGCAGTGAAAGTTATAGAATATCAGAGCTAATTGATTACTATCTAAAACCTATAGCGAATCGGCATCCTAGCTTTATAAAGAATACGGATGATTTATTGGCTAAATTGTCTGAGAAATCCATCCCACAAGATGTGATTTTGGTTACTCTGGATGTGGAGTCTATGTATACAAACATTGACATAGATTTGGGTCTTAAATCCATAAAATCAGCATTCCAAAGATATCCTGACCACCGTCGTCCGGATAAAGACATTTTAGAATTGCTGGAACTTAGCTTAAAAGGTAACGATTTTGAATTCAATGGGGAGATCTTTCAGCAAATTAAAGGGTGTGCTATGGGGAAACGTTTTAGTCCTAACTTTGCCTCTATTTTTATGGCTGAGTGGGAGAGTGATATTCTTCACAAATGTCACCTACAACCTTTTATTTACCTTCGGTATCTGGATGACATTTTTATCATTTGGCAACATACGTTGGAAGACCTTCATATTTTCATCGATACTCTTAATTCTCACGACTCAAGCATTAAATTACAGCCTACTATTGATCACACTTCTGTGGATTTTTTGGATGTAACTATTTACAAGGGTCATACATATCATACTACTGGGTATTTAGATTACAAAGTATTCTTCAAACCTACTGACACGCATCAGCTACTACATGCTGGGTCATACCATCCTCCTCACACTTTCAAGGGGGTCATTAAATCTCAGATTTTTAGATTCTATAGAAACTGTAGTTCTTTAGATTTTTTTAACCAGGCTTGTTCTGTTCTTTTTAAAGCTCTCCTCCCTAGGAAGTATTCTATTAGATTACTCCGAAGGATGAAATCTAACACAGTAAGACAAATCATGTTTCCCCCTTCATCCCCCGATACGCTTACCTCCCCTTCACGAGTGTACCACTACCGTCCAACATTTCTCTCAGGTACATCAATGAAATGCCTTAAGACGCGATGCAAACTCGATATATACGTACCCGATCGCGGAACCTTTTTCGGAGAACAAACTCGCAACAAATATCAAATGGCAGAGAACCTTAATTGTGACTCCTCTAATATCGTGTATGTAATCACGTGCAAAAAATGTCGCAAACAGTACGTCGGAGAAACTCAGAATTCTCTACGACAAAGAGCAGCCAACCATTTATCTAGCATAAGACTTAAACATGATGTACCCGTGGCACAACATTTCAATACTCAAGGTCATTCGGTCAAGGACCATTTTGAAATCATGCCTATTGAGAAAATCCCATTTCTCACTTCCGCTGCAGATACGAAGCACAAACGTTTGGAAAGGGAAAGTTTTTGGATTCAAACATTACAAACTATTTATCCTTTGGGTTTGAACTTGGACCCCGGAAGATGTCGTGAAAAAACTATAATACCATTTGTGTTTCAGTATAACAAAGCTAGCATCGCTATGGCCAAGATTATAGTAGAAGAATACAAACTACTTCAAAGTAAACTTGCTCGACCTCTGACCCAAAGGCCAGTCATTGCTTATAAAAAGAACAAGAGTTTGAAAGACATACTGGTCAGGGCTAAACTCCCCTGTCTGCCTTCTACCTAGGTTTTCTGGGAAAGGGTATGGGGGGGGGGGGGGGGGGGCATACTATATAGTCTGACGATATTCTTACTATAGCTTAAGATGCGTAAGCATTGTCAATGTAATACAAAGTGTTCCAGAAAATTCTACTGACTAAGGCCAAGCTCCTGTCAGTCGTCAACCTAATGAAATATCATAGGTTTACTTTATTACAACAATTTATGATGGGGTATAAAGGTCTAAATGATATACCTCTTTTTAACACAATTAGAAACTTGTCTCCGTGGTTATTTTAGACAAGAAGATTTTCCCTGTGCCCGTGTGTTTTAGTGTCCATAAATATAATAAACTATCTTCAATGCATCTAGATCAATCCAAGACAGTTATACTCCAAGTTGGAACAAATAATAATCAAGATTGTTTAGATGACAATATGATAATGTTCTTGATATATTGTTACTAAGCTGTTAGACAACATTAGGAATTGTAAATGAATCACCTATCAAATTGTATGTATGTAGTTTAAAGATTATGATATCTAATATTATATGTGTAGTAGACTAGAAAGTAGTAATCACAGTAGGTGACAATGTCATCCCAGCAGTGGTCCCTAATAGATAGGATGCTATAACACAAGTTGTCAGACTGTCCACAATTAATCTTTCCTTATTGTTTATTAATTCTAGAGTACATGTAAATCACTATTGTCTTAAGAGGAACATGTTTGGTTCAGTATTAGAACATGTCCAAGTAATCAAACTTGACCAAGCTATGTCAAGTATATAAACTAGAATTTAAATCATGGATAGATGATGAGAGCAAGAGAGTCAGTAAGATAGTCAGCAGAATTAGATCATTCAGAGGGAGATCTGTAAGGGTAGGAGCTGAGCTGGACGTTAATGTTTCTATTATGCCAATCGTAGCTAACTAATAAGCCCTACCTACCCAGTGCCAGTGTTGTATTTAATTACTTATGTGCCTATGTAAATAATCCTGAGTGCATTTGTATATAAACTATTGTCGTTACATATGGACTTGCGTCATTTATTCTGAGGTCCAAAGTGGTCAAGATTATAGTTAGCTTCCCCGGCTCATGCGATAGGACCCTTGGTGACAACTGGCAACCCGGACGTGTGACTATTAGTGGATGAGGCTTGATTGTCACAATCAACAGATAACCATCAGGATCGCAATTTGTATTACATACGTGGTAACAATGAGTGCCACCCGGTTGATAACAATTGGTGGACAACCCCGACCCTGATCGGTTACAATAAGATGTTACTCCAGTGTAAGATTGATAAAGTCCTCATCTGGTGTGTCATCAGCCAGTAGACAGAGCCTTTTTTTTAGGTATAAATGACTGAAAATTGGCCATGTTAATATTCAACACATTTTGCCAAAGATTGATCAGATTTATATATTGTTAAAGAAATCTTACACTTGGTTTAAGTGAAACTTTTCTGAAGAAAAAACATGTTAAAAATCTGTTGTCCAATTCAGGGTTTTCAATTGAAGGAAATAAAAGGATAGGTTACGAAAAAGTGGTGGAGGTTTGATAGTCTTTATAAAAGACAAATTTAATTAGAAGGAGGTTTGATAGTCTTTATAAAAGACAAATTTAATTAGAAGCGACGTATTGATTTAGAGACTACTACATTGGAAATCATCTGGTTAGAAATTATGTTATTAAAGCAAGCCATGGTGGCTGATTTGTTCCATTTCGTGTGAATCAAGAGTCAAAATCATTTGAATACGAAATTAAACTAAATCTCGCTGCAAGAATGCCGAAACGCGAAAAAAAATACATAATCTTGTGCCGAGAACGCAAAAACTAGTGTCGGTTTGTGTCATTTATTCTTGTGTCCGGCGAAAACTCGAAAACAAGAAATGGCCCAAATAAGGCACTTTTTGCTGATTGTTGATTTTTTCACATTCTCGCGGCCAGGTTATATTTTTTATTGTCTTTTCGCATTCTCGCAATGAAATTATAATTTATTCTTGTGTTTTATCATTCTCGCGAGATTATAGTTAAATTTTTGTCTCCAATTTCTCGCATTGAAAACGTCAGAGCGTGAAGTGGCACAATTCAGCCACCATAGTAAGTTTTTTATTTTAGACCACCTGCTGTGTGGATTGAGGAATATAAAAATGTTCTTGATTGTTCTTGAGGAAATTTATGCAGAAGATAAAGAAATAATAATATTAGGTGATTTTAACATCAATCTTTTAATTGAGCCTCCAAGCAATAGGATTTCCTGCTGTGAATTTTTTACACTTACACAACCTATCAATAAACCAAAAAGAAAAACTAGTTCGGGATCAACTTTTGTATGTCGCAAATGTAACTTTGAAAAAGATAATTGTCACAAAACTGTTATTAAAACTGTTAATCGTTTGATTCTGAAAATTTATCTTCTGTAGACTGGAAGTTAGTGCAGTGTTATATACAACGGCAAGACTGTAGATGAATGGGTCGAAGTATTTACTGATGTACTTTATGAAGATGCTGCTGTAGTACATAAACGGGTTAAACAAATTAGTCAACAGATGAAATGGTGTACGCCATGAGAGAAAGAAATCAGACATCAAAAGTTAAAGAAAATGAACTATTTAAACCCAGAAGAAACCATGTTAAATCACTTTTTGTAAAGCTAATACAAATTTGATCACAACTGTCATAGAAAATGGCGAACAATTATACACATGGACTATACTTAAGAAACTTAATCGGAAAGATACACGTAAAGTTCCTAATATGCTAGAGGCTGGTGAAAAAAAACCATACAAAATCTATAGATATTGCAGATGAATAAGTTTCTTCAAGCATGCAGCAGAACGCCTATTACCCCTACATGTATGTTCACTTTAATTAATTTAAAATCATTTTTTCATCAGAGACTTCCACCTGGAGATAAATTTCACCTATCTTGTCTGGACTACTAAAAGTACAGGTTTGGATGGATGAAACCCGAAATTTCTTAAAATCAATGTGATAAATGTAAAAACTGGAATATTCACAAATGGCTTGAAAGCAGTTAAAGTTTTTCCATTTCATAAAAGTGTGTCAATGGGTTCAGCTTGAAATTATCTACTAATTTCTGTATGACCAATTATATCAAACCGAAAGATCTTAGAAAGACATGTACTTGACTGGTTATATACATACAATTCATATAATAGATATATATCTAACAGTATTAAAATAAATAATAATAATAATATTATTATTATTATTATTATTATTATTCTTAAAAAACCGGCCCTACTTCAGCTGTTTAAACTGACTTCCAATACACATGAAGGTAATGTATGATGGCAATTAAGGCAAACTACATCTGACTTTAGATCAAGGTGATTTGAGATAATGGATGTGTATATGTGTAAGTGATAGTACCAGGATTGGGCTACATATGTACCTACATGTACCTACCTAGATAAATGTGTTAAAAGACTGTGTGCATGTACGGAAAAGGTGAAAGTAGTTTAGAAGAACTGGACTGTTGATATTTTTTCTTATTTCTTGAATGAAATAAACATGGCATTGAGTTAAGTTTCTCTGTCAGAAACAGGTGTGTATCCTGGCCTAATTATTATTTGTAATTAATGGAAAGTCAGCTTTATAATAGTTGAGTTATATTATTGGATATAAAATGTTATTGCTTTCTATTGTTTTCTATTTCCACTAGAGCATTAATTTTGACTGAGCAGATTAAAAACTGCAGCACAAAAAATCTTTCTGTACACATGTTCCCAAGATTCCCCATGTCATGAAAATATGGAGAAATTCTAATAACTGAAAGATATATGCAGGAATTAGATTTCTATATATGCAGTTATTGAAATATTCAATCAAATGTTTAATTGTTTTTTTTTTCAAGCTGTAATCTTAGCTGTAAGGTTGAAGTGGAGATTGTTGTGTATAAATCAAAATGTGATGATAATAATATGTGTAATTAAAGGAGTTATATAAACAGTCTAATGGAGCATTTCTTCTCCATTCCCTTGACTACACACAGGTCTGTGTTAAATTATGAATTGCTCCATTGGTTAACATGAGCCACAAAATATAGAAGACAGGAAAGTGGTATTAATTATTATGGGATCCGATGGTATTATACTTTCAAGAATATGTTTGTGTTTCATCATTCTGTTATTACCTGCAGGAATGCGTTAAATAACCAGATTTAAAGAATAAAAAAGAATGATAAGACAATGTATTGATTGTGGGGGCAAAGCTGGTAACTAGTAGTTGATCATCCCAACTGGTAAGGAATTTTTAAGGAGTTAATAGACTTATCTTCCCACCATTTTCAAAAGTTATGATTCAAAAAGTATGCAGAGGTAAGAAATATTATTGATTTTCCCTGTGTGCATTGAATGTTTCCTGTTATGGCCCTGTCAGGCGTTACCGGTGCTCGCGCTATATAGCTTTAACTCGGTGTGTTATTTTGAATTTTTTTCCATTCAACGTCAATATATATACCCGTAATATGTGTATATATACAGTAATAAATAATAACAGTATCAAATATCTATATATAATCTGTAATGAAAAATATATACATATATTTATACTGATATAGTTGGTATGTGTACATATATGCATGATTCGTCAAATACCAAGTATTCCATACATTTCTATCTTCATCAGGTTTAAAACCTGTTTAAGATATATGTTCTAATTTACTATACATTAATATACATTACTGTAAAATACTGCTATATGCCACATGTACATGGTTTTTATACATTTATCTGGATTAAGAAATAATAGATATTAAGAAGTTCGGCTAGCAGGATATTGTTTGTCACAGTGAGCAAAGTAGTTTCCTTCAAGAAAAAAAGTTGAACAAATATTAGCTGCTAAAACCACCAGAGACATTTTGATACCTGTTAAAAGGTATGGGCGCCCAAACTCACAAGCAAAAAATCCGCCCAAATTATTAAAACCAACATATTTTAATGTCAAAATAGCATTTAATGTTGAATTTTGGGCCAGATATGTTGTTTTTGTCTTTTTGTTGGAACATTTTGAACCGTTATGCCCAAATTTTCCCTGGATCAGTCCCTGACCACATAAATCACTGAACATTATACTGCATGAAAAATAATTATTAAAATTTTGCAGAAAGTGAGTTTATTGCGCGACTTTAGAATCTAGGTCAGTTGATCGAGTGGGGGCCATTCATTGATTTGGATATCCAAGTACCTTCATAGTATGGGTTAACACAGGCAAAAACATATATGACCGCTCGCTAAACGTTTTCGTTCTGTTCATGGTTTTCGTTTACCGGTGCGAGGTTTTGGCATTTTTAAAGTGGCCTTTTTTCATACAAAAGAAAGTAAGAACTTGATGTGTGGACATTTCTTTTTTAAATTATCAAAAACTGACTTTTTCTTCAATCCCTCGATAACTGGTTCCCTCGCTGTTGAATTTCCAGTCGGACACCAGGCTTACTTTTTCCCTCCGATAAAGAAAAAACAGTCAACCAGCAATGTTAAATTATATTAAATCAGTAACAAACAGGTACATCTTGGCGCTCCCAAAGTTATATTACTATGACCTAAGCCATTTTATTTGACGATCAATGAATGTCACATTTACCCTCGAAAACTGGTCCCCTCAGGCTACACCAAAA